>OZ004319.1:1762500-2437500 GCA_963924455.1 Pelagia noctiluca | reverse complement strand
GAATTGTAGTAACCCAGTTGTAAGAAGATATATTTCCTCGTGCTAGGCCATACCTTATGAATTAATGTATTTATAAACATTGCTCTGAAGAAGGATTGATCCGAAATACAAATTAAGGTTCTTGTATTACTTTCTTTTCTAGCTGTCTGAGGGGAACGTTCTGCCACCGTACGAAACAAGTAGCAGTCCACTGCACCCCGTCATCTACCGACAACACGTCTACTTCTTCGCATCGGAAGAAAACCAGCAGAAGTTCTTGCTCTGCCCCTTCAAATACATCCACCAGCCCTCCCCCAAACCAACCATTCCCATCCGGCTCGCTTTCATTGGACCACCCAAGTCAGGGAAGACTACACGTAAGTATTTAATACCTAGCAGTGGTCCACAATCCTCGCGAAAAGTTTTGAAACAGTTAGAGAATTTCATATCTTTTCAACGGAAATTTGCTGAAACATGCAATCTTGCCACCTACATAAATGTTGATATACTTTTATATGTAGGAAAATGCCTGTGAATTTCCCTTACCAAATCGATCTGGAGGATATGGGTCTTGTTATTCATTAGGCCAAAACAATCAAGTAAATTTTGATCTGACGGGAAATTCTCGTTTACAGTGTGTCTAGATTAATAGAAGGAAATACAACTATACCAAGAACTCTGCCGGACCAGATTGGTGTTTGTGTCAAAGGATAGAAATAATAGTAATAAAGATTTATGATTAAGGAACAACCCAAAAAGACAATTACAGAAAAATAAGAAATCGAATTTATTTGTAAAAATCAAAAATTGACCCAAGAACGATTCGAGCCCACGACCACTGATAGGTCGCGTCAGTGATCTATCAACTGAGCTATCAGGGCGGTTAAATTTGACTGACTCATAAACCTCATAAATCAATTAGATTTATTTTTCCAAATCCTATTTTTTCTCAAGAAAACGAGGATAGAACAAAATGATGACGATAAAATGTTAATTTTTAACCCTAGCATACAGGGATTCTTCAGAGTGAGACTTGTCTAAATTCATTTGCTTTTCTTTGCAGTTTGCAAACGATTCGCCGAAGAATACGGAGTTGTGCGCATGTCTGCTGGAGAGGCGCTCAGAATGGTCACAACTAAACAGAGCAAAACTGCGCTTGCGCAGCAGATTACGGAGTACCTCAAATCTGGCGAGACTGTTCCAGATGAGCTGGTGGTGCAGGCTTTAGACGTCTCTATCTTGGATGTTCAATGCCAAATTCGTGGGTAAGCTTGAGCGTTTGCTTTTACCCTTCTTTTCCGGCTCTCCTTTACCTCGTGTCAATAGACCACTTTCACAATAACATGAATTCTTTTGAGAAGATCTCTCGAAGAAGATATCTTCTCGCTAAAGTTTTTGATATATTACGACCACTTGAATATTGCAATCTTCCAAACGACGTTTTAGTACAGATATTGCTTTATGGTGATAAAAATCTCCCTTATCATCTTAATAAACAATTACTCTTACTATCCTACTAACTCTGCTTTTTATTCACGATACTGGTCAGTTTGATTAGAAAATAAAATCGCCTGAAAGTCACTCAACCATCATAATTATCTTGTCTGATTAACGAAATCAAATCATATTGTTAATTTTACCTTCTTTTATCTTTGATTTACTTATTATATGTAGTTCATTTATTGGCCACGAGGTAGACATGGTTATTGCTCCTCGTGGTATCGTACTAGTTGTAAATGTATTGGAATTTTTTAATTGAAATATAGAAAAAAATTATTTTGAAATATTGCTTGAAACGTCATTATCCTCGATATCATGTGGATCGTAATCTCAAAAGCGTGCATTACTCTCACAAAAAAGAAAATAGTTTTTTTTGCATTTTCAACATAATGATATGATTAGGTTCCTTGCTGAATAGAGATCCAAATCTCTTACTTCGTATTGAATTAATTTATGGAAGGAGTATATTGGCTTACAATCATATTTTTGTAGATCATCATTGAAACATTAGAATATGAAAATAGAATTGTTACTGAGCCATTCAAAGTAGAATACTAAACTCTTTATCTTCAGCAGCCTGTTGCATGGCTGCCCATTCATCAGGATATGTAACAATCTAGTCTAGCTAAGATGAGTGGGAAATCACGAAGCAGGTTTGTAGAGATGCTCTTTTCTCCACAATATACATTATGATCTAAATTTATGTACCGAGCAATAGATTATCAGTACATCTCCTGATGAGTGGGTAACCATGAAACAGGCTTTTAAGGATGTAGAGTTTAGTCTCTTGACTCTTTTCTTTACAATACACATTACGATCTACATTTATGTACCGAGCAATAGATTATCAGTACATCTCCTGATGAGTGGGTAACCATGAAACAGGCTTTTAAGGATGTAGAGTTTAGTCTCTTGACTCTTTTCTCCACAATATGTATCATACTCTACATTTATGTATCGAGCAGGGGATTATCAGTACATCTCCTGATGAGTGGGTAACCATGAAACAGGCTTTTAAGGATGTAGAGTTTAGTATCTTGACTCTTTTCTTTACAATACACATTACGATCTACATTTATGTACCGAGCAATAGATTATCAGTACATCTCCTGATAGGTGGCCAACCAAGGAACAGGCTTTTAAGGATGTAGAGTTTAGTATCTTGACTCTTTTCTTTACAATACACATTACGATCTACATTTATGTACCGAGCAATAGATTATCAGTACATCTCCTGATGGGTGGCCAACCAAGGAACAGGCTTGTAAGGATGTAGAGTTTAGTCTCTTGACTCTTTTCTCCACAATATGTATCATACTCTACATTTATGTATCGAGCAGGGGATTATAAGTACATCTCCTGATGAGTTTGCAACCTAGGAACAGGCTTGAAGGGATTCTGAGTTTAGTCTCTTGAGTCTTTTCTCCACAATATACATTATGATCTACATTTATGTATCGAGCAGGAGATTATCAGTACATCTCCTGATGAGTAGCCAACCAAGGAACAGGCTTGAAGAAATGCAGAATTTAGTCTCTTGACTCTCTCCTCTATAATACATATTTGCTACGCTCTACATTTAGGAATCGAGCAAGATATTATAAGTACATCTCCTGATCAGTGGGCAACCATGAAACAGGCTTGTAAGGATGTAGAGTTTAGTATCTTGACTCTTGGTTGCCCACTCAGCAGGAGATACTAATAATATCCTTCTTGTTACATAAATGTAGAGCTTAATATATATTGTAGATAAAAGAGCATCTCGAGGGGCCTGTTTCATGCCTTCCCACTCGTCAAGAGATGTGCTAATACACCAAAACAGCTCCTGATGAGCGAGTAACACGAAACATGCTTGTTGGATGCAGAATTTAGTCTCTTGACTCTTTTCTTTACAATACACATTACACTCTGAAATACATTCATGTATCAAGAAATGTCCAAGGGAAAGCCTGATTACAGACAGATATTTTCTCTTTTTAGATACATCTTAGATGGCTATCCGGTCTTGTACCGTCAACTGGAGGACTTGACAGAGAAGTTCATCATCCCGTATAAAGTTATTGAGCTGAATGTTGGAAACCAAGAAATCATGAAAAGAGCCTGCAGTGATCGCTTCTCCCCAAACAGGTGAGTGGCCTATTCACAACTTACGTACATCATCAGTGGGCTCTCTTGTGATTAGTAATCTTTTGAATTTTGAATCTAGTTTCTGACATTCCGTTGAAACTAACATACAACTGTAAGTATAAATCACATTTATTCGTGTTAATGAAAATGACCCGAGCAGGACTCGAACTCGATCAGCGCGCTCGACTGTGTCCGCAAAACCCGGGTTCGAGACCCGGTGTAGGCATATGTCAATTGCAGTAGCCTGCTCTGGTATAATTTAACTTGTATTACTGAGCCAAGCAGAGTTGCGCAGAGGAAGCGTGCTGGGCCCATAACCTGTTAGGATTATGTCCTACCACGATAGGACCGACCACGTTTGGTAAGACGTATCAGATAAACACGAGAAGAAAATATGACTGCACTCTTTTATAAGCACACAAGTATATCAAACACAACGAAACCTAGCCTACAATCATCGAACACGAGGAGAATCATATATATAAGGTCCTAATGCATGTTACAAGATGGTTGTAGTGCATCCTACATAACTATCATTCTTCAACAATATGGATCTGCAAAAACAACACTGAAGTTTTGCATTCATTAGATTAAAGTCACCAATTTAAATTACCCCGAGCACTGTCCACAATATTCTCCTGTTGATAGCTACATCCTGTCATGTTAAGTATTGAAGCAACCCTCAGAGTGTAAGACGCTTGTTCAGGAATCCGTTCTCGTAATGTTTTTCATTTTCCTCCAACAGGACACTTCCGTTACATGATAGTCACATGATAACAGCCGTGAAACTTTCAAGCTACCTGAAAGAAGTCGGACCAATCAGAGCATGGTACCAGGAGCAACATCGTAACTGGATTGAAATCGATGGTCAAAATTCGAAGTGGAAGGTTTGGAGCTCTGCTCTTGCTGAAACTAAAGTCATCTTGAAGAAGATTCAGGTTTACCTGGATAGGACGGCCCAAGGTAACTTTGCATTACTTTTTGATTACACAAATGAGCTAGAGCTAGAGAGGCTCCATCTTTGGAAGGGGTTCTTAAGAATTAATGGGTAGTGGTGTGTTGCCCTTACCTCAAAAAGTGGACCAATTTCTGTTTCAATTCTTACATTTTATGTCCCAAATTCTATACCTAGTACATAAAGTTCATACCTGCAAAAGAAATGAAAATGTAAAAATATGCTTGACAGAAAATTCTAAGGGATAAGTTTCATCAAAATCTATGGCCCAAGGCTGTATCAATTCATCCAAAATTATAAAAACATATTAAATGCAAATGTTTTGAAAATGACAACATATTTTTTTCGCACATCCCCGCCCAACTGCAAAAGGAACGCGGTTTAAGTCTGCAAAAGGGCCTACGTTTTAATAGAAAAGACCTGCGTTTACTAGGATTGTTTATTTTTTAGACAAAGCAGCCTCGATATCAGATCTTTGTGTGACGCCATCCCAGCTGGCCGCTCGTATCGGCATATTTGGACATTACTGTCCGGTCAGCCTCGTTGACAGGGGTGAATTGGTTGACTGTGAAGCGGACGACACT
The DNA here is from genome assembly GCA_963924455.1 of Pelagia noctiluca. NCBI lineage: Eukaryota > Metazoa > Cnidaria > Scyphozoa > Semaeostomeae > Pelagiidae > Pelagia > Pelagia noctiluca. Next base: position 2,432,355 of record OZ004319.1, on the reverse strand, counting down.
CAAGCGTTTGCAGCTGAATTTAGGGGTCATTACTACAAGCTAGCCGGAGAGAAAGAGCTGGGGATATTTCTCGAGAACCCGGAACGTTACACGCCACCACTTGTCAGGACGCAGTTGCCTGAAGCCAACTTGCTGCCGAAGAAGCTTAACGCGACGGATGTAAAAGCCATGTTTCCGGCCAAAATTGAGATGCTGGGTTACTGTCCGGTGACTTATTTAGACGGTGACTTAAGGTAAAGTGTTTAACCTCCTGGAATAATGTTTTTAATCTTTATTTATAATGGATTTCTTTGTAATGTCAGGGGGATATGTGATTGTTCAATACTCTGAGAGGCCTTACAGCTGAGCGCTATTTTATCAAATTCTGTAACCTGGGTCTAATTTAAGCTCTGAGGTAATTCAACCAAGCAAATACTGACCTATTATGTCTAAGAAGATACTTTCAAAACCTATTCCTTGAAATTAAGTTATTATTAAGTACGTAAAGTCAAGGATATAAAGCATTTTTCAAATTTTCTAATGATTTTGAATAAACTTTGTGCACCATTAAGACCATTTCAACATAAATAAACAAAAATGAAACAAAAGTCTTCCCAATCATTCAAATCTATTAAGCTTAACATCAAAGTTAGCTTTTTCTGGAACGTGTCCAAGATACCCGTTGTTTGGCAAAGTCCTTTGGAAACCTGGTGGAGTGGCGTGTTTAAATCATAGTTAATGGAAATAGATGGTTAGAAAACCTATTGTTGTACGTCTCTGCTCACAGTTAATGTTGAGCAGTACTTGAAAGTGCACAACGTATGTCTTAGCCTCTCTCCTTACTGTTAAAATGTCACAATTGAATGTTGCCTATATAAATATGATGCTGAATATCATTAAATCTTTTCTAAATAATTAATATATCCGAATTAGGGAACCAAAAGAAGCGTGTTGGTCTATCTGCTCAACCATGACCCTGTTGGCTGAAACAATAGCAAAACAATATACTGTGCACTCTCAATTTTTTAAAAACTTGCATGAAAAGATACAACAATAGGTTTCTAAACCATCTATTTCGATAAACTTGTGTATAAATGTTAAAATTAGGTTAGCCCCCTTGTGAGGATATATTCCCCTTGTTAAACATGTAATTTTTCTCATCTTCATTCAGATACGAGTGTCTCATCCCTGGTGATCCAGAGCTTGTTGTGAAATACAAAAATAAACTCTTTCTACTTGCATCTGAAGAAAAGCGAGATCTTTTCATGAGGTAACCTTAATAATATTCGATTTAACTTTTTAAATATCAGCCATTGTTATTATCAAAATTATTGTTAAAAACTGCTTTTGACAACAATAGCTACATCTAATATCAACAATACTAGATAACTAAAATTACAAGATCAAAAAACTAAACATTTGCATTGAATTGTTTTTATAGACTGCCTGAGAAATACTCTTCACTCAAACTACCTCACAAGCTCCCACCGAAACGAGACCCACTATCGATAACGGGGCTACCAATGCTGGGTTACATGGAGCAGACATTGGAAGTGGCGATTCGCAAAGCAGCAACGGCTGTTGGCTGTTTCAAGCCGAAGTTTCCGTTTCTCACTGCCAAACAATCTGCTCTGTTGTATATGGCTTACCACCTCAAAGGTTTGTTTTGTTCAGAATTTCATAAATTTTCATTCTGTTATTAGTGGGTCTTTTTCACCCTGGGGAACGTCTGTACAGTACTTTTGAGGATGTTCATTACTCTGTTTGGAGAATACCATTCAATACTGTGGAGAGTGTACAGTACTTTGGAGGGTGTTCTGTACTTTGGATGTTGTTCAGTACTGTGGAGAGAAACCACAAGTACTTTAGGTAAATCTCCACTGAACAGTGCTTTGGTTTTCTTCGACAGTACTGGATATCCTCCAATAGTATGGATAGTATCTTCCAAAGTACTGATAAGTCCTACACAGTACTGTACTAAATGTCCTCAACACTACCGATGGTCCCTTTCCCCATTCCCCCACAGTACTGATGGTATCCTCGTCCTTCCTCTCGCTTCGACCACACCTCGTGATTCCTTTTGCCTAGAATAACAGACAGAGAGCTGGCAAATTCCCTCATTACAACTTATGTGATAGGTCCGAAGATTGGCTGAGACCCACGACCCTTTGAGCATCCAGTGGCTGGTTGCATTTCTTTCGTCTGATTAAAACCCCTAATCACGTTGAACTACTTTTCGAGCTTGCTTGTTTGAATTGTTGATTTACCCCTTTTATTACAACATTGGTGGCTTCGAGTCTCAACCTATGCAGGCTTCAATACAAGAATCATGAACTCCATCTTATTGAACTCTAGTAGAGTGTGCCTATCCTGGCTAAAGTGCTCGATATAGAGTATCATATTGTAGAATTCACACATAAATGAACTCCATGCTAAAACCACGCCAGTTCCCTTTATTCAACCATGAATGATTTGTCCGCAGCAAACAACCCGAAAGCGAGTGACTACGTGAGAGTGAAGTACAAGAAAAAACTGGAAAACTTCGAGAACCAATGCCAGCTCATCCGCTACCTCGGTAAAAACATGACACGAAAATACAAAGAGCCGGAGGATCGGCCTATTGATTTCGACCATAAACTCACAACATTCTTGTCGCTGAAGGAGATCTCATCCAGCGGCCAATGATGCTGATTGGTCGATTTACTGCTGAGATGATTCATCATTGGTTGATTCATGCGAGTTCGTAGCTGTAAGTCTTCTTTGTACCTGCCCTGCCTGCAGGTGAAATCTAAAAATTTCTTGTTCAATTCTAATATTGTATTGTATATATGTATAAATACTGTGATATATTTGATATGTCGTCTGTTTTAGTCTCTATTTCTTAACTGGGACAATTTGTTTAACCTTGCGGCTTTTTAAATCTTTAGAAACAAGGAAACCGAGAGCAAATTACTCAAAAATCCTCTTACATATTTCGAACAGATCCCAAAAGTTATTTTTTCTTCAAAAATCTAAAAATATCCAGATGGTGCCCTAAAATCTAAAAGCAAAGTAATTCATTCAAAGTGATTCATCTTCCCAAAAGATATTGAAAATCAATTTTTCTTCAAAAAGCTAAAAATAGGAAAAGGTAACCTAAAATATAAAAGCAAAATGATTCATTCAAACTAACTCTATCTCAAAAGAGCTACCTACTGATTTTATATGGCAGGACATCTTAGTTGATAATGACAAAATGATTCGCCAAACTGTGATTGAAAGCTTTTAAGGTACAGCCGGTATGGTTATCTTCTTCAACGATTGTCCTTCTAAACCTGCAGCTTTTTACAAGCGCATGAAGCACTAATGATAGACTGTGCAAATCTTTTACTCGTTCGTACGTGTGGTTATAGAGAGTCCATAGATTGGGAATAGATTGAAAAATGTCTTAGTTCACACTGCTCCGTATTTGAATGAAAACGGAGCAAAACATATTCGTTTCGGCCTTGCGTTCACACTTATACGCTTCTAATACGGAGCTGTTCGAATACGCATACTTTCGAATACAATGTGTATTGGATACGCCCATTTTTCAGTGTTAACACCAAATATAGTGTCATTCGAAAACGACAATGTTCTTTCAATGAAAATATTTGTCTGGAAATCGGATTAGAAGCATCGTATTTGTATTAGCAGTGTGAGCATTTTGTCATTTCTAGCGTATTTGTTTGTAAACGTAGCAGTGTGATCAGGCACTATTTTTCGTCTTCAAATACGGAGACAAACAAATACGCAGCAAGGTTAACGGGGTCTTAGTTAGTGTAAACACTTCGAAGGCTTCCCTCGGTGGATTTTTCAAGCATTTGTACCACTAAGTAAAATACTGCGCAGTGTGAACTTAGAGCCTGCAGTTCATTAATCCTAGTTTCAATGTAGCCGTGAGGCTTCCCGTGTTTACGACACCATGAGAAAGCATTACATCTAGAATTGTCTGCCGGCATTACTTTGAGGTTGGAAGATAGAGAATGGAAGAAGGGGATTTTTTGTTAAATCCTCTAATCCTCAACAAAGAAAATATGATTAAGTAATACAGATATGAAATAATAAATAATGCAATACATTATATGCACAAAATAAGATCTAAACAACTTTGCTCTGAATATCTTCATTTTCAAAGCTTGACCTAAGAAACCACAGTGATGGGTGCGGTAGCCACCTGTCATGTTAAACACTGGAAGTGTATGGAGATAGTGGATACTATCTACGGTGCAGTAAAACGCCACCAATAATTGAGGGTAAGGAAGGGGCAAATTGGGGAGAGGGATTTGCCTTTTATGGGAAAGAAGGATTTGACTTCTTGGGACTGGGATTTGGGAATGAAAAAGTAGATTAGAAATGTGATTCTTATACACATCAATACTGGGAGTTTCTCTATTTTCTTCATTGGGATGGGATTTTTGAGTATTTTAGTGCTAGGAATTAGGATTAGTTCCCCCACCCCTTCAATACCCCCTATTTTTTCTAGGGCTTATTGGGCCCTCACCACAAGCTCTCTTACAACTAGGATAAAGAGAACAAACATCTTGTGGTTGGCAGAATGAATTTCCAACATAGAAGTATCTTTGACTTTTGGGTGTCTTTCCAGCCCTAAACAAATCTTTAGGTTCTTATATTTCCCGGCTCTTGTTTGTAGGGTGTTACTGTATCTAATCGTAGTATTGCAAATGATCAGCAAGAGAAGGTCCTTGATAGCCATGCAGCTGTTTCTAAGCAGCAATGAAGTCGATGTAGCCTCTTGACGGCCATATTTGAAGGTGCAACTCCAAACTGAACCAACTGAGGGTTTACTTAATCCATCTCTCTTTCTCTGCAGTACGAACAAAATTTGTGGTGCTTACTTTCAGTTAACACTTGCATATCTTCTCTTACCTCACTTCTCATGTAGTAAATAACATACCCCCCCCCCCCCGAAGACCTCCAAGGCTTTTTTATTCTATCTCTCTGCATCTCTCTTGTAAAAAATCTTTACTGCTCCTTACTTAACATTTTGCTCTAGAAAATCTTTGAAACAGCTTCTCTTATGACCTTACTTCTTTTTTAATAGATAACATACTCTCCCGAAGTTATCGGCATCAAACTTCACAGAAGACGTCCAAGGTTTTCTTATTCTGTCTCCCTGAAGTATATACCAAACATTACATTGTTGGTGCTTTCTTCGTCTTACACGAAAACATATTTAAAACAGCCTCTCTTATGACCTTACTTCTTATGTAATAAGCCACTGGGTTCAAGCAGCTGTTGACTAAAACGCAGAAATCCACCCAAGGCGTAACAGTCAGGCGATACTTGGCTACTTCGTCGATGCTTGGCTTGTAGACCAACTTAAACAAGTGGTATATGAACATCGGTAGGAAACAGACGAGAAATAAACCAAGGATGCAGGCTACGATATGGGTTTGATCTCGTTCTCTCTCCTGCTTTTGGTCTCGAACCTGGGTTCTGTTTTCATCCCCTTCTTCGGATATGGTTCCAAGGGTTGTGATCTTAGTTCGATGCTTGAGCATAACACGTGCGATCGAGACGTAGCATATGATGATGCATATCACCGCTAGAGTGCCGATTCCCATATACCCATACAAGAAATACTTCAAGTCGAAGGCGATTGTTATCGTCGAAAATATCGCCCAAAACAACGTGCCAATACCCCCAATAACCAAATGCGTTTTCACCGTCGCGGCATATTCGTATCTGAACGGATAGTGAATAGCGGCAAAGCGGTCAAGTGTTATTAGCACAACAAACAGGAACGACCATCCGCAGCATAACGCCACAGTCAGTTGCAGCGAGAAGGAAACATTCTTAGTTATTGCGCAGCGGTTCTTTTTGTTGATATCAAGCAGAAATATGGGTTGGACGACTAGGCCAACTAGAATGTCACTGATACATAGGCCACCGAGAAGCATGTTTGAAGGAGTGTGCAGTGCTGGCGTCTTCACCAAGGTGACCATAAACATCACGCAGAGGATAAGTGTCAGTATTGACGTCATCGTGCCCATGGCAGTGATGGTGGTGAGATTGATTGTGACGGAATTCTCACTAATGTTCAGTCTTCCCATGCAGTTAGGCAGAGATAGGGGATCCGTCGTTGCCATTCTCAGGAATAGCTGAAAGGTTGATGCTAAAAGTTTGATAATGCAAGATGGATGCTCACAACATTTATTTCAAAATGGTCTCCAAGTTGACTTAACTGCTTATTCGTAAACGAAGATTTGATATTTGATGACCTCTTCTTCCAGGGTAGTGTTTACTTTATTATGACAATTTATGTCTAACTTTTAAATATTCATTTCAGAATGGGCTTCAATGTTGACTTAACTGCTTATTCGTAAACGAAGATTTGATATTTGATGACCTCTCCTTCCAAAGTAGTGTTTACTTAATTATGACAATTTATGTCTAACTTTTAAATATCCATTTCAGAATGGGCTTCAATGTTGACTTTTCTGCATATTCGTAAACGAAGATTTGATATTTGATGACCTCTTCTTCCAGGGTAGTGTTTAAACATGAAACAACGCCATATAAACTGGCATCTTCTAAGTAATGTAAATTCAGGCATCAACCTCCTTATTACCTCTTCAATCTGGAAATGAGTTGTTTATGCCAGGAATTGCTGAAGTTTTATTGTTGTTTCAGATACGCCTAATGATCAGCAAGAAAATCGTCCGTTGGGATATCATCATGAATAACAATTGCATTCGTGGATGTTTGAAATGCGTGTCTGTACCTCCAATTTGAATAACAAAAGATTATATCCCTATGGGCTTCATTTACTAAGAAAATGTCATTCTCTCTCAAACCGTATGAGATCTTTTCCAATCGAAAAGGACTTCCAGAGTCTTTTTTACGGATTTTCGCTAAAGCGACCGAATTTTCTGGAAAAGTTGATAAAGTTTTTAGGGAGTGATTTGACCCTGGATAACTTCAAGACAGCCTCAAAGGAAGAATAATGCTTGCTCAATCATTCGTATGAATACGTTCTTAACATATGAAGAATTTCTTCATCAAATGCGCAACTACACTACGAATTAGATTAAGCACATGATAATCTTCATCCCCATCGACTCAGAGGTATTTCAGCCTCAAAAATTCTGAGATGTAATTTATCATCCCCAGGGTGGAAACTTGTGAAAGGATATTCTTCATGTCTACAAAGGCATAACTCACGAAAATTACTGGTTTTATTATTGTGTTCTTATACATGTTACTAAATCTCACCATCAAGGTTTTCGGTGTCAGCAAAATCGGACAGGATTTCTACAAATATTCTTCTTTGATGAAGATTAGGATTGATGTGACCAAAGCTGGTTTCCAGATTCGTCAGATATAGTTGTTTTATCATCTGAAGTCTACACAGTGAGTTATTTTCCAGTTTATAAATATTTTTCTTTTACATTACTATAGTTTGTCTGATGAGAACGCAAGCACGCTCTTCTTGAAGTGAATTTATTGCTTTTGTATTATAAAATTCGCAATTTGTTCAAGTGTGCTTTATTCGTCGTAAAACATTCAAGGTAAGACGATCCCGTTATTGAAGAAAATCCTGGAGATCTTGAGCCAGTACACAAACTCGAAGGAAGTTGTTAAATGTAACACCGAAAACAGCATCTGCAGCCCTTCAAGGTAATTTCAGATCGTTCTGCGCAAATTATTAAGAACACCCATCTGTTGTCAGAGATTTGAAGCTAAAACCTGCCAATCGACAAGAAGGTCACTTATCGATCTTCTTCGCAGACATTAAAGTTTAATAGCGATGAAATACAAACACTTTACCTGATTTTTCTCGACTAGTCGATTAGATCTCAAAATATATACGCTGGTCAGGTAGAGTCTTTTAATTTACACCTCTTAATGTAAGTCACTTGGCATTAATTTCCGCTTTAGCGAGCACTCGACAGTTGCGAAGCGAAAAACAGGTGTGGATCTGACGTCATTACTCAAGCAGCAGGTTTCTTGTCAGGGGCTGGAACAGGCGTCTAAATCTACCTTCTCCCCTTTAGATTTGGCAATTTCTTATTTCCCTCGTGAAAAATACAAGTTCTCATTTCCGTAACGGAACATTCATAGTTTCTCCCTCCTTCAAAATTCTCTCTTCCCCCGTAAAGTTTTGAAAATTCTCTCTCTCTCTTCCTAGAGCCACCCCCTGTTTCATACACGAATTGGTCAAATGCGTATCTCGAATCTTTATCTATTGAGAAGAAAACAGTAAAGAAAAACTCAGCATCTTGACAAGCCTGTTTCGTGGTTTCGGGAGATGTATAAATAAAGAATGCTTTATTTATTCCTGTTTTCGGTAAAGGAATTCTTTTTTTGTGCATCTCCTGATGAGTGGGCAACCACGAAACAGGCTTGTCGAGATGCTGAGTTTTTCTTGACTCTTTTCTTATCATTATATATCACGCTCTGCATTAATTAATGTTAATTAATGTATTGAGCACTCTCTTACGGAACACCAAACACAGACTTCATAGCATCTTTATCAGTTATAATGATTGTTTATAGAAGTAGGCTTTTACTTAATTAAAGAAGCACTTTAATCCTAGGGGGGTACACGTAAAAATTGACAGGGATGCTCGTCCTACTTTTCTGGGTTCGAAATTTGGCCAGATGCTATTTTTCTGGGTTTCGCTAAATTTTCGCATTTTTCTGGGCCTCATAGATTTCCAGCTACTTCTGGGTCTTCTTTGACAGTGTGCATCATATTGGGTAATTCTATTTTTTGGGTCTAAATTTTGAAGAATTTCAGGTAATTCTATTTTTCTGGGGTTTGAGTTTAGGGACATTCTATTTTTTTGGGTAGCTGAAAATTTTTCTCGGACGAGCATCCCTGTCAAAGAAATGCTCGTGTACCCCCCCTGGAACTTGAATAGCTACATGTTTTTATAAGGAAAAGGCATTGATTGTGGCAGATGTTAATTTGGCTTCAATTGTGCAGCAGGCTTTTCCCATGCATTAATGTTTTTATTAGGAAAACCTTTGCAAGAAATACTAGGCTGAAGCTTGACTGAAAATGTTGCATTCTATCTACAAAATATTTGAGATAAACACAAAAAAGGGTTGCCAACAACACCTTTCATAGAGACGCATTTTTAAACATGTTCGAGAAGGGTACGGCTGTAAAGTTGGTATGAAATCAACTTAGGAAGGAATAAATAATGGGTAAGCTGAAATAACAGCCAAGTGTTCTTATAAAAAAGCTTGCTGTTTCAAATGATATCTTAACCAATATCTTTAACTTGCTTATTTGTTATTGTAGAACTTTAATGTATTCATTAACTATTGATAATTAGCATAGAAGCAGTCTTTTGCATATAGAAGTACGCTCTCGTAGTCGTAAGAAAGTAAACAAGCTCTTCTATGAACACTTTCAACATGCGTATTCTTCTCAAAATTTCAAATAATGTATTATGAAGGCATGTTCATGTCAATCCCCTAGCCACCGTTTTTACGTTACTAGGGTGAAATTTTGTAAAAAAACTGGCGCAATTGTTGCTCCTCCAGTTGTGAGCCAGCCATATGACATGAAACTATATTTATTTGGGCTACCTGTGGATTGCAAGAGAAGCATTTTTGCCAGAAGGGGCTGATACAGTGCTTTCACTTTCAAGGAAATGTCTGTGAACTTGAGGAAATCAAAACCTTCAAAGGAAATGTTCAAGAATAAGAAAAATTCAAGGAAGTCTTGAGACTCAACCCTTATTCAAAAGGTCGTTGGTTCGAAACCACCTTCAAAAATGTTGCATAAAGTGCCAGTAGATCTCGCCAGCTCTCTGTCTGCCGGCAAAAGAATCCCGAGGTATGGTCACATCGATACGAGGTTCCAGGGACCAGGGGGGCACTGCTCGATTAGTCTACCTATTCAGTGGGCCCTTTGTACGTTTGACATAAACCAATAGCTGACGAAGATAGTTTGTGTATTTGGCAATCAACATCACAGTCAATTTCTATGAACAACAATAGCTGAGGACGTAAGGAAAAGACTTCTCATTCACATGCTAATTTGTTTCCATTTCATGAAATGAGCGTTTGAAGTTCTTTCACTAAACATATTCTTCACAACTCTGCTCGGGCTTGAATAATGAAACATTTCTTCGGGAACCTTCTATGCTGAATGCATATATTTACGATAATATAACTATTTACGTATTATTTACGACTAGCCGGAATATGCAAAGGAGGCTCACAAAATTAATATTCTTTTTTCTTATCTCAAGGCTAGTGTTACAATCTAGTCCTCAAAAGGACCCCTTGCAATTCTGCTAAACGCCGGAACAAAGTTAAATTCGAAAAAGTGTTTTAGGACATAAGTTTTAAGGATTTTGAGTTGGCTACAAATAGGAATTAGGACCAGTAAAGGTGTATAGGGGTTAGGGCTAAGATAAGGTTTAGGGTTATGGCCAGAGTTAGGGCCTTTTTGCCTATGGGCTATTTGATAAGGGGTTTATTATAACTTTAACTTATAAAAGGTTAGAAAAGTACGGATCATTGAATCATTGAATGAATGGCGCTCCTTGGTGTTCTTGGTCTACTGCAGTCCGGTTTTTAGCAAGTTGATACAGGTCGCTTTACGCACTAGTATCTATCATCAACCTTTTCTTTAATGGCTTAATGGCGTCTCCCGCTATAAAAATCCAAATATGAGCTTCAGTTTAGGCAAATTTAGCTTTCAACAGAAACCGAAGCTGGAATTTGTAACAACAAAGAATAGAAACGAAGTAAATGTTTCTGCATGCCCGAGTGTAACGGACAAGAAAGGAAAAGCAAAAAGCACAGATCTTTCACTTGACGTCAGCGGAAGGGGGGACTCGGATTCGGAAGAATGTAATTCGGCATCTCATCAGAAAACCAACCCCCAAGGGGCAAAACACTCGGAATCGGTCACTGCATTTGGACGTGGTGGTTCTAAAACGCCAAATATGGATGCTGAAGAGAAACTGAGGCGAGCCATCACGAATTATTTTGAAACTTCTTCTCGCATGCAAACTGGAGGAAGTGGGCCTAGTAGCGAGAGTCCCTTCGCTAGGCATAAAAAGCAAAAAGCCCGCAAACCCAAAATGCCAGAAAGTAGAAAGTCAAGCAACGTAGAGAAAGTTGCTGCATCTTACAGCGGTTACCAGCCAGCAAAGTCGAAACGAAGAAGGGTTGTTCTTTTAGATGATGACGAAGATGATGTAGAAGATATTGAAAATATTAGGCCTATGAAAAAATGTGCTTTCGATTATAGCACTAAGAAAACTGATGATAATGTAGAAAATAATAGTTCTTTTGGTGATGAAGAGGTCAAAGAAATTCATTCGCATGAACCAGAGAAGAACGATGTTGAGAAACTGAAAGAAATATATTCTGGTTTGACAGATCGTGAGGCAGCAGAAGCATTGAGATCGTCTGGTGGTTTGACGGATGCCATTCTGGATCTAGTTGATCAACCAGATAAATATAGGATTAAAAAAGGTAATACGGAAATAATTATTTTGATATGATAATAATGCCAGGGTGGAATCCATGAAATGGCTACACCAGATACTACCCCAAGGAACAATTGAAGAACACTTAATCCATTGTTTATTCAAATTGCATATCCACGCTGGATATTTCTGACGTGAGCTACATGGATTCCACCCTGGTAATAACGGTATATCGGGTCAAAGGAGGGCAAGGCAGGGAAGACAAAAAGCAATTTGATAGTCTCTAATAAATGATAGACCCAATGGAAAATAGCGTGAAAAATAGTGCTTATTATTATTATGCTGTTAGATTGTATTTGCAATTGCAATCTGCAGTCTTGGAGTAATATTATTAAAACCCCATCAAATAGAGCCATCACAGTAATAGCGTCACTTATACTATAACTCTGGTATGATAATTTAGCACAGTTTCTTATAAAAACAAATGAGTAAATGTACATATAGTTTTTATGCCATTTTCTTCTAGATACGAAAAGAAAAGAAGCTATACTAGATTCATATGTGGTTGAAGAGGAACTAAGCTCTGAGAGTGACAGCGAGTCCCTTGAGATGACGTCATCGCAAAGAGTGATTTGGTCTTTCTTTGAAGATGCTTCTATGGAAGACATTGCCAACGTTCCTGGCTGCTCTGAGAAGAAAGCAGCAGATATTGTCAAATACCGGCCATTTGAAAATTATCAAGATTTGGTAAGTGGAAATTTCTAAGCTATTTGCAGGGTGAGCATCTGAGCGGCTGAGCAGTTGAAGCAGTTTGCTATGTGCAGCTGAAGGTAAAGTTGGTCATGTGAGGTCAACATCTGAATGGCTGACTTTTGTTATGGTGGCCAGTGGCTTGTTTACAAGTTTGGTATGTGCAGCCAAAAATTTAGTTTAGCACCCAAGATATTGGCTAAACAACCCACTCCGCTTTCCTTTGGAAATGATGTTAAACAAGGGGTTCCGTGCCACTTGCTGGAAATACGACCTTTGGCTCTCCACAGTCTAGTCTCAACTGATATTCAAGTTCAAGTGGATATTTTGCCCCAAATTGCAATTTACTGAATTGTCATCAATTTTCTTCTCCTTATTTCAGAGAGCAAAAATTAGCAAGATTAAAGGTGTTAGTTCCAAGGTAAATGATATTTGCCTCGTACAGTTTGTGACTTGCAGCATTTACGCAACAAACTTAATTCACTTTTACCTTAATCTCTTTCATCTTTCTCAATGATATGTAGCAGGATAAAACAGCATCTCCTCTCAAGCACCATCTTTGCAAAATTAAAAAATCACAGTCATAATAAATAATAAAAAAAGAGAAATAAGAATATGAATAATATGAATTCATCATAATTCGTTTTACATGATGTGTGCCCTTGAAGGGGGTTGCACGCAAATAAAGTTATTTTTGATACCTTCCTCTAGAGGAGTCTGTCATTTGATTGATATTAGTCAGTTCCAAGCTTTACGATCTTCCTGTACAGTGTCAGCCCAGCTTTTCTTTGGCCTACCAGGGCCACGACTACCATCTACCATCATGTCTGCAGCTTTTCCAATGCTGCTTGCATTGCGACAAAATTTTAAGTGAGTTGTTATTTTCTATTTTCCCAGATTCTTGAAGATTGCTATGAATTTATTCAAGAACAGAAGAAATTAGATCAACTAATGAAAAAGTGTAAACGTATAGCAAATAGAATTGAAGCTGTCATTAGCCAAGTATCACCAGAAAATAATAAGGTATAATTCAGTTTTTTGATTTTAGTCTAGTTAGGGTAATGCACTTCAAATAATCAATCAATTAATCCTATACTTTAAGAAGTGATATCTAAATTGGTATTTGTCTAGGACCTAGGTTGTTACGAAAACAAATATATGTTGCTGCATGTATGTTTACTATCCTTAGAATTCTCAAAATCCCTACTGGTTTCATGGAAGGATTAAGAGAAACTTTTGGTTCAATTTTGATAAATGACTGACAAACTTGGAAATAACTAGAATAATCATTTTGTATTTAGTTGAAATTCTCGCTGTGAGTTTACTCGTGAGAGTAGAATCGCATTTCAGAGATCAAGGTTTATTTGTGGATGAGAACTTGCATAGGCGAGGGTGGAAGCTTATTTGGGAGAGGGGGTATAGAATTATGTATGCGGCATGAGAGGGCTTGCGGGAATGACGGGGATGGCGGAGTGGTTAGATCACTTCACCCTTGTTCGAAGGGTCCCGAGTTCGAAACCACCTACAGACCTGTCACAAAGTGTGAGGAGAGAATTAGCCAGCTCTCTGTAATTCCAGGCAAAAAGGCAAAAGGAATCACGAGGTGTGGTCACATAGAGAGGAAGGACCAGGGTCGCACTGCTCGATTAGTTCACCTATTCAGTGGGCCCTTTGTGCTTAGCACATAAACCAATACCCTACGGAGACAGAAAGCGTATTTGTCTATCAACTATCAACAATCATCAGCTTGCAGGGATTTTTTAAGGTAGAAGCTTATTTCAGGAAGGAGGTTTGCTTAGGATGGTCAGGCTTGTTTATTTTTAGGATGGGGTATCAGGTAGGGGTACACTATATAATAGAATATATGATTGCTACTGTTAGTTTTCTAGTTCTTGCCTCACAGAAGCTAATTTTTTGATTTTGTAGGGAGGAAGTAATGATGTGCAAGAAGTTTCTCACTCGCCGCTTGAAAAGCAGCCAGGTATTCTGAACAAAAAGTAAGCTGTCGAAATCAACATTTTAAAGATCTATACTAGCAGTCTTATTATCGCCACCAAATTTAAACTTCTTCCTCAAACTACATCAAGAACACTTTTAGAAAAAGTACAAGGATAGATTCTTGGGACAGAGATAGCAACAATTCAATTGAATGGCTACATGATTACTAGGCTTGGTTTCAATCAGTCCCTAAATTTGCTAAACTGCTAAATTCAAGCCCAGAGAAAGCAAATATCTGGCAGTTATCAATGTAGCATCAGCCAACCAGTTAAATGCGTTTTTCAAAATACTTACCAGAAAAACTTTTTAATCACACCCTTTTTTGACAAGTAAATAAGTTAAGTAAGTTTATGTCGAACGGTCTAGCCTGCTTAAGGCAAGAGGACTTATTTCCCAAAGGGGCATGGACCTCTAGTTTAAGGTTGGTAAGGGGGTTGTTTAGTCAATACCTTGATGGTGAACCATCCAAATGTTGACCTCACATGACTAATCTTAACTGTAGCTGCACAAAGCAAACTGCTCGAGCCGCTCGGCCACTCAGCTCAGTTCATTTTTATATTGACACTGCTCATCTGGTTCCTCCTCTAGGTTCAAGTTAAAACAATATCAACTGGAAGGCTTGAACTGGTTAATCACTCTGCACAAAGAAGGGGTAAATGGAATTCTCGCGGATCAGATGGGATTGGGAAAGACCATACAGACCCTAGCATTTATTGGTCACTTAATTGAAAATGGCCACCATGGTCCACATTTGATTATTGTGCCATCTTCCACATGTGGTATGTTTTTTTATATTATTTTCTGGGTTTTATTGATATGTTATTGATATTTAGAAAAGTCTTTGATCGGCACAGAACTCAGGATGGTAAGGTTAATCAGAAACATAGCAAAATACACTAACTAATTAAGCTCAGGGTGAACCATATAGGACTACAGTATCTCAAGATTTTCCTTCATTGATTACTTTTATTGAAAATAGCCATCATGTTCAAAATTTGATCATAGTGCCATCTTCTACATGCTTGATAAGTTGTGTATATCGCTTCATGACAAACACAGAAGCCCAACACTCACTAAATGTAGAGATGACCAAATTGCAGTAATCAAAAAGTTGCACCAGATGTGCCAAAGGGTGACATCTCGCCAACACCGGGAGGTTTTGCAGCCAACCATCTCTGTTCAAGTGTGAGTCCTGCTCAGATCATATTTCACTTAAACTATCTAAGGCCCCGTTCACACGATGCCGGATTCACTTTCTTTTTGGATTCCACCGGCAATGCGATATACGAAATTTTATCCTTTTCACATGATGCCGGATTCACTTTCGTTTTCTGTTCACATGACTACGCTACGCTCTGCGCCCCCCCCCCCCCCCACAGGCCCTCAACAATGTCTGTTGTTAAAACAATTGCCACTTGATAGCTAAGCATCGTGTGCTCTGGAGGGGGTGTATAAGTTGGCGCGAAAAAAGTTCGCACATCATCAAAAAAGCATAAAAAAAGAGGTTCTGGAGCACAAGTGTATTGGATTCATGCGTTAACACGAGCCCAAAAGCTATCTGACATGAAAAGCGTTCTGGAACGTTTCACCTTCAGAGCGGAGTGATTTGACTCCGCAAAAACGATGCGAAGCGTTCTGGATTGGCATGGTGTCGTATGAACAGAAAGGCTATCCGATTTGAAAAGCGATCCGAAACGATGTGAATCTGGCATCGTGTGAACGGGGCCTTAGATTTTTGTTATCCAACCATCAAATATTCTAGGTTGGATTATACACTGAAAACATTCCTTCTTGTTTCTCATCATAGTTGTTCTCAGAGAATGATTAGAATTTTGAATCAAAATCGGTTTATTTTTCCATTCCAGATAATTGGCTGAGAGAAATTGAAACTTGGCTGCCGACGGTGAAGTATGCGTATTATCGAGGTAGGAATGCTGAAATGAAATTTTTAGATTTTTTAGATTTTTAGTTTTGAATTTCTAGCGACTCCAAGGGTAGGATAGACAGTTCTAAGATCAGAGTTTTAGAAATATCTTAATCTCTCTCTTCGCCTTCTCCATTTCAACACTAAATGCAAAAGCTAGAACTAAGCTTTATGAGCAAGTATTTTTTCTGTGGGTTTCTCTTGGCCCATCCAGAGCCTAGTTTGTCTTCCAAGAGAGTATATTTTATTTTTCACTTGATAGACAAGGAATATTGTTACATGAAATAAGTTTAGCACACCTCTAACGATGGCATACATTTGTGATCAAAGAGTTTCTCAATTCTTGGTCAAAATCAGACTCCAAACCAGGTTTTTTTGGTTTGCAGTATTTTTCCATCTCTGTTCAAGATATTTTTTCGCAGCTTTCAACTGGTAGCGGCAACTTTCAAACTCGAGCCCCTGACATCTAGACCAAAAACAAGGCAAACAATTCTGCATTTATTTCAATAATTTTTCATCTTAAGATACTATACTATCCTCACACAGCTCAACCTTTTAAGAATCCCCTTCCTCAAATGAGTCCCCATATTTCTCCCTGAAATTTGCAACAAGAAACCATTTTTAATAAACTCCCCCTCTTACTTGGTATTGGTCAAAGTGCTTCCGATCAAAGACAGTTATACATGATACAAAGACACATATCTTTATTTTATCTCTAGGTTCTCAAGATGAAAGAATTGTTCTTCGAGAAGATTTATTATATGGGGATGAAGATTATAATGTCATACTCAGCACGTAAGTATATGATATAATTTTATTCTGCATTCATACCTAAACAAAATCCTCCAAATAGACGATAACATACTTTTAACTTATTTATTATTACTAGTTGTAGTTACTTATTTTGTATTTCAGCTTCATATAGTAAGGAGTATATTGTAATTGGTTTTTTTGCTGATAAAAGATTGGAACTTGAGTTCGATACAGTGAAAATTCTGTAGATTTCAAGTACCTTTTGGTTAAGGGATCCCTACCATTTAAGGAACCTACAGTATCTTAGGACTGAAATTTGAAAAACTTAGACAGGACTAAATCCACCATGCCTAATGAATTTATGTAATTGATAAATGGATCTGAAGAATGATTTAAACCGAAACATGAATGAATGCCTTACTATGGATGAGCCTGGAATTGTGTACACCTCAAGGTTACTGCACTGATTTATTGTCCTGGTTTAGGAAAGTGGTTATTGTGTTTGCCAGGGTTCAAGACCTGATGGAAGCATATCAGAATTTTCTTGGCCCACTCTGATGGAATATATTTCCCTCTGTTAGACCATGTCTTATGAATTTACGCATTATTTTTGAAGGATGTCTTGAGGGATCGATTTCGGCCTTATCCTAAATAAGGGGTCATGCTCTGAGGATCAGAAAGGTTAGGGTAAGGCTGAGGGTTTTAAGGGAAATTAGGGTGAACAATTTGTCATGCGTGTGAATGAATGTGTGAACTCTACTTTTTTTCAGATACAACATTGTGACCAGTTCACCGAAGGATAGATCGTTATTCAGGAAGCTAGAAACCCATTATCTTGTGTTAGATGAGGGTCACATGATTAAGAATATGAAATCACAAAGATATAAAAATCTCATGGAAATCAAGGTATGCTGTTGTTGTTGTCGTGTATTTTGTTGTTGTTGTTGTGACTTTTTGTTTTATCGATATCTGCTCGTCTATACAACATATAGATGTAAACTACGCACATTTTTTTATAAGTAATTTCAGCTCGAGCTGAGTACTGAAAATTGCTTAGCTAGATGGCACAGTCGAGTACTCAAAATTGCTTAGCAATTGCTTAGCTTTTTTTACTTAAAAATTGCTTTCTTAGGCTACTATCTCACAGGTTGTTGAACAAGGAATTTCGTTGTTATCTTGCATATTAAAGTGTGCCCGGGTTATTAATATCCACTATAACCTACTTCCCTATAGCTGATTCACGATTTTCATTGCCATTTGGATCAGAACTAAAATTTTCAAATTGCTTTGCATTCTTCTATCCAGTACTGGAATTGCTTAAGTTTTTGTCTTATCGAGTACTGACTTGCTTATAAAAAAATTCGTGTAATCTACATCCATTCTGAATTAGCTAAATCTTTCAAAAGAGGCCTTGAGGGAAAATGAACTCCTTCTGACCAATCTATTCTGTTGGTTCTTTTATTTAAGCCTGCATACCTTTAGATGAGATACCAGCCAGACAAGGATATTTGATTGATGGCTGTTTTTTTCAGGCCACACGACGTCTCCTGCTGACTGGCACCCCTATCCAGAACAACCTGATAGAATTGATGTCATTGTTGAGTTTTGTGATGCCTGATTTGTTCGTTGAAAGAATCTCTGGCATTAACATGATATTTGGTTCAAATGTATGTATGAAAGATCACTTTTTATCCCTTAATAGGCCTCTTTACATAGCAGCCATCGCAGTTGAAAAAGAAAGCTTGCAGTATTAGCCTTGATTGAATTGAAAGGTATGAAAACGAGGCAAGTCTGCAATGGCTGCTGCGTAAAAGAGACAATGGCCTATCTATTAAGCATTTTTAACTTCTGTTTCATGTTTCAAAGACGAATACAGTAAAAACCGACAATTAAGAACCAATTACTTTGCTCCTTATAAAAACCAGAGCCAACTAGTCTAACAAACTTTCAGGGGATTTATACCCCCCTGGAAAACTAACTCATGCCACAACCACAACCCCCTTAAGTAAGCCTAACAAAGTCTCTATGACCCTTCTTGTTGGAATGTTTTGGAATTTATTTTACAGAAAAAGACGAGAACATCTTACCAAGACAGATCAGTGAAAGCTGCAAAAAATATTATCAAGCCGTTTATATTGAGGAGGCTAAAACAAAACGTAAGAGTTTCTTTTTCATTATTTATAATTCTTTTCTCTAAATCTCATGGATCATTCACAAATAATATTTTCGTGAAGGTATGAACAATCATTGAGTATATACATCAGCATGCACTGCTATCTACATCAATGTACTAGGAATCTACTTCTTTACTAATGTGAGCTACAATCCCCGCCAAATGTCTTGGAACACTTGCGTGATTTATACAGTTTCTTACATTTCTCCCCCTCCCTCCCCTCTTTACAATGTAATCTCGGATAGCGAAAACTAGCACAATAGCATTCAGCTAGTGTTTGGTGTGGTCTCATAAAGTTCCTTTTGTGAACAAAATTGTTTTTAGGGGGGAGGGGGGTTTAATGGGGAAAAAATGTAACGAAGGCTAAAAAAGTAGTTATTTGTTAAGAAAAATAAGGGTGTTCCAACTACTTTTGGCGGGGATTGTAGACTCCACTCCGTTCTCTTGTATACTAATTTATTTATTCATTAGTCTTCTTGAGATCTCCTAACTTCTCAAGCATACCTTCTCTTGGTCAACTTCCCATAGAGTTTTAATCTCTCTCACCGCCTAAATGACGTATGATGGAGGTGCATCATGAGTGGAGCGTTGATCTCAGTCAGCGTGATTCCTCATTGGTCTAACTGATCAATATGCAGATGTACATCTATTACATTAAGGTACAAGGATATGCCACTTGCACATTTTGTGATTTTCCCCCTGATTTGTAGATTTCAATTTTGCTTGGAAAGATATTTAAAGCAAAAATTATTAGACCTATGAACTAAAACTCTGTTTCGTCAGAAAAAGGTCTATTGTATTGTAGTTATCATTAATTTTCTGTAAATCAATCGAAACAGGTGGGAAGTGTATTGTCTTCTAAAATTAATCCATTTATGCATTCAATGCATTTGCTTGATGACCGTTAGGCCTTAATCTAACTGTTGATAATAAACCCTCGATAGAATTAATGTTCTATTGAATTTCGTTTGCAGGTTTTGAAAGATCTGCCCGAAAAGCTTGAGAAGTTGATAATGTGTGACGTAACTCAGAAACAAAGAGTTTTCTACGACAGTTTTGTGGCAAAATATAAAAGCCTCGCCGGTAAGTCTTTAAGCCATGCTTTAGAACCTGTTATCAATTCTATGGTGAATTATCACTACTGTGTTGTGCCAGTGTTGGATAATTACTACAGCGGTGTATTATTTTGTATACGCTGGTTGTTGATGCTTGTGTGGTAGTCATTCTGCACTACTATGGTGGTTATGCTACACTCTTTTTTTATAAGAACAATTTCATAAGAACACGAGCCTCAAATTTGGCTAAAACTTAAGAACAAGCTAAGAACAAACCGAGGCTAATCATTTTTGGCTCAATATGAAAATTTTACGAAATAACCATAAGACTGAGAAATGATTACAAAACAAGTTGATGCCAGACAAAACTGTTACTTTACTGGACAAACAGTTGCTTCACTGGACAAAACTGTTACTTCACTGGACAAAACTGTTACTTCACTGGACAAAACTTTTACTTCAGTGGACAAAACTTTTGTCTACAGTTGTAAAAGTTTTTGTCCAGTGAAGTAAAAGTTTTGTCCCCTGAAGTAACAGTTTTGTCCAGTGAAGCAACTGTTTGTCCAGTAAAGTTTCTTATAAATGGCTTTTTACAAAAACAATGTGTAGAAATCTATCAATATGAATTGCTAAATTCCACAGTCAAGTGGTGAAACTTATCCCACCCAGCCATAAATACAGAAACATCTTGATTACTTTTCTATTGGCTGTGAACGTCAACAGGGTTTTATATATGTCTCCAAGCTCATCCCGCACATTTGTTAATCGTTTTTAAGAAAGTGACCTACTCGACAAGACAAAGAACTTAAGCAAATCCAGTACTGGACAGCAGAATGTACAGCACACAGACAATGTCAGATGGTTAAGAGAGTCAAACTTTTAAACAATGAACACTTCTGATAGCAAAAAAGGCTTCCCAAACATTGTAAAAGTAAGAACAATTAAAGAACATTTCAGGCTGAAAATAGAGGAATATTTAAGAACAGCCAGCTTCAAATCAATTTTCCTGGTTCTTATAAAAAAAAGATTGTAGTGTTGTGGATAATCACTGCAGTAGTAATAGACTATCATGAGTACCGTGGTAGTTTATTACGCTTGTGAGGTGGTCATTTTCAGCGATGACATGTGCAGTAAAATACAATTCATCTAGAAGTACTAATTGTGTTTGAAGTGTAGTATAGTATTTAAAGCCCACGTGCATGAATTTGGTGGTCATTTTGCATTTAATTACAGAACGCCTTCTTTTTCTTTGTTTATCCAATCGAATAATTTTCATTATTTGATCTTATGTGATTTCATTCACATCAATATTTTCCCTTCCATTAGCAAGATTGCTATGCCTCAAAATGATATGCCTCTCCCAGTCAATTTAAACAGACCCGACGGCAAGCCATTTTGTATTTCATTTTCATGATTCCGTATTTGTTTTATATTTATAAAGCCTTTTTTTACATCCATCCACCAGATAAAAAGTTAGATTATGGAAGTGCTCTTGGCTTTCTGATGAAACTGAGGAAAACAGCAAACCATCCGTTACTGGAGAGGAACTTGTTTGATAAAGAACTCATCTCGAAAATGGCAAAAGATTATATTAAGGTTGTTCATATTCACTCTCTTATTCATAGCAAAACTATTTTTGTCTTTCACTGGCCGATCTTTCATTTAAATGTCGTGATCTTTTGATTGAAGATTTAGAGTCCAGAAAAGTAGTTTGCCTACCTTTACCTCTGTCTACCTATAGTAACTACAACTATAGAAAATACGTAAATTTCTGATTTTCATGATAAATCTTTGCTGTTTGCAGGGATGAGTGACAGGGAAGGCCAAGTGATTAGTTCACTCAAGTTTTGCTCAAAGAGTCGTGGGCTCAAAACCACCTTCAGACTTGTCACATAAAGTGTGTGGAGAGAATTTGCCAGCTCTCTGTAATTCCAGGCGGAAAGGTTAAAAGGACTCACGCGGTGTGGTCATATCACGAGGAATGGAATTGTTGCACTGCTCAATTAGTCCACCTATTCAGTGGGCTCTGAAAATAGAGCATCCATAATAATTTGCAAAAACCAAAGTGGCCCATTCCACAAAATGAAATAATCTAGCATTTTAGTTTCCACGGAATTTAGTTTTAAATTTTGTTTCAGTAACTGGAAAATGAAATAATCTTGCATTTTAGTTTCCACGGAATTTAGTTTTTATTTTTGTTTCAGCAACTGGAAAACAGCGAATCGACCTATCAATTTGTTGTTGAAGACATGGAGGTGATGTCGGATTTCGAACTGCACAATCTCTGCAATGAGAAGTATTACTTGCAGAAGTATCGGCTGCAGACGGAAGCCATTCTGAGTTCCGGGAAATTCAAGCAATTAGATGTTCTACTTCCTCGGTTGAAAGAAAAGGTAGCAGTCATATTTTGATAATCATTTGCAAAGGTACAATAAGACCCACATGAAAAAGTCTCTGAATTTCGGTACCAGCCTAGATGGTTCTTCTTAAACAAGCACATTTTAGCAAACTCTTTTTGGGTTGGATGGTCAAACTTACATGATAATGTATTTCAAGCAGCTGTCTGCAGCAGATTTTATTCCGATTAAGAGCAATCATATGATGTTTTTTAGCAGGGAGACTTCAAATTTCTCAGATTTAGGTCAGAGGCTCTTAAAGGAAATGGCTCTTATATACGGTTTTCCAATGTACTTGACTTAGCCGATTTGAATAGTTGTGTTTTACGCATATTCAATGAGTGAGAGAGTTTATGTGAAAGTTCTAGCATGCGAAAGGTCTCTAACGTAGGAAAGGGATTAATGTTTATTGTGCTAGCCACAAGAGACCTTATTTTCGAAAGGAGCACGATAGCATGAACTTAGTAGTATATGAGTGAGTAAGTTAATATTTAATGTAGTAGCATAGGAAAGACTACAAGAGGCCTTATTTCTTGAAGATGGGCACTCTAAAATGATTGCGTCACTTCATGTAGCAGTATATGAGTGATAAATTTTAGGATTGATGTGCTAGCATAGGAAAGGTCAGAAGAGGCCTTATTTCTTAAAGGGACACGGTAGCATGAACTTCATCACTACATAAAGTAGTATATAAATGATTCAGTTTGTGTTTAACCTGCTAGCCTAGGAAAGGCTGTAAGTATGCCTTATTTTGAGAAGACTTACGGTAGCATGAACTTCATCACTACATATAGCAGTAAATGGAGATCCTAGTTTATTTTTTCTTCCCATTTCTGCGACAGAAGTTCACAATTTCAAAAACAACTGTCCACCAGTCAACCCCCTAAACTAAGTGGCTTGGAACCCATGTCACCACCAAAGCAGTTGCTTTACATATAAACTCCACAACAGCCACTCATTTGTACGATGCTGGAGTTTTTCTAGCAACCAACTTGTACATCTCTGTGACATTAGATAATGTCAGTTGAAGTGCATTACAATGTATTTGTTTACCCAATTCAATTCAATACTTAATATTCTTATGTCTGTTCACAGGGCAGTCGGGTGCTGCTGTTTAGTCAATTCACTTCAATGCTAGATATAATGGAGCCATATTTGAAGCATTTGAAATATAGATTTCTACGATTAGATGGACAGACGCCAGTAGCTGAAAGGTACGTCGTTGTATGATATTAATTGTTGATTATCTAGTAACTATGTCTTAAGTAACGAATGTTTTGAAGAAAATCTGTTCTCATCCGTTTGTATTGGCTTTTTAAATAGTCTAAGAGCTTTCAGAATGGTGCAAATAATTTTCTGCATTTGAATGTATAATTTGATTATAAAAAAAGTTTTTTGATTGTTTTTGATAAATGGCACTACTTTGACTACTTTGACATTTCTACAAATCGCTACTTTGACATTTCTGTAAAATAGGAGATATTGGAGGGTTAGAATTCCAAAAAGTGGTATTTGAAATCATCATCATCAATTTATTCATAGTAGGCTAAATAAATAGCCAAATTACGGCTGATTAAGGCCTATTCTTAAACTAGTGTCACATAAATTTGTAATTAATTTAGTTATATATGTATAAAGGTTAAAAACAAGGATAGAAAGATACAAAAAAGCTAATAGGCTACCCTGTTAGGAAGCCAACTTGCGGGATATATGTCTTGCACCCCTTGAGCACACGATGTACAACTCAATCAAATGTATATTTTGTGCTTCTTGTTTATTCATGAATTAATCCTTGTTAATGATGAATACATCTTTCAGACTTGACCTTATCGACAAGTACAACAACAGCACCGATATCTTCGTATTTCTACTTTCCACAAAAGCCGGTAAGAATTGTTTTATTTTTGAGATACTGCAAATTAGTTCAATGTAGTTCAAGAATAAACCAGGCCTTTTAAAAGTTCCGATTTCGTATTAATCAGTAAACTATTCTGACAATGATTGGGGGACTTAATTAAAAGCCTAATTTACAAAACACAGGGTTAGGAAGAGATAAACCTAAACAAGGACCTATTTATTTTGATTTACTTTATTTAAATTTTGTAAAATCAGGAAATTGAGCTCTCGTATTATCATATTAAACAATTGGCGATAGATGGGAATTGTAAACATTTTACATGATATATGGAATGCACTTGTATTATTTTTTACTTAGGTGGCCTGGGTATTAATCTGACGTCAGCAGACGTAGTGATTCTTCATGACATCGACTTCAACCCGTACAACGACAAACAAGCGGAAGACAGATGTCATCGAGTTGGGCAGCAAAGGTGAGTCGCTTTCACTGAAACGGAAAATTGGTTTTTGATTATTTTGATAATATCTTTGGCTTTTGAAACAAATGCCCATTCACAAAGATAAGGATTAATAGATACTGTATGTGGAAATCCGGCTCCTTTCTCTTGATATTTGATTATAATTATTTATTCTGACTTCTCTGGAAACATTCCTTCAAGGGATTCCATGAAGTTTCTGTGGTTCAGGGGAAGAATTACAATACAAGGCCTCCATCATCAAAATATGCAGAGGGTTTAGAAAGCAAGTGAATCTGAGGGTACTTTAAGTCCCTCTGTAGCCCCCTTGGGATAATAACTCCCTTTGTATGCTGCTGGGAAGAGGAGATTCCTTTGATTTGCCTAAACAGGCAATAAACAATTGCTGATGTTAACTTATGAAGCCCCCAATCCTCTGTAACACTTCTATAACATCAGTTGCATACCACATGTTAATTCACGTGTTCCCTGTGTCATATCCAATTGTTTTTCCACATTAGTGGTCTGTCTGAGCACTGATTTTTTATTTGACCAAGTGAACAATGGGTGTGGTCACAAAAAGCCACACCCACTCTAGTGATGGTGATTTTAGACCCCCTCGTTGATTTTTAGAAATCGTCACTATTGAAAGGCCAAACACCCTGGTATGTATGCTTGTGCCTCTCTTGATTTCATCCTAATGAAATGAGTATTATTATGACAGTCTTGGTACTGATATTTCTCCCACTTTTCATTTTAGGGATGTTACTATTTACAAATTGATTTCTAAAGATACTATCGAAGAGGGAATTCTGAAATGCGCAAACAGAAAACTAAATCTTGAGAAAGATATTGCTGGACACAACGATGAAGGTGAGATTTTCATCTCTATCTTTTTTTACCACAGATTAATTCAAAAATAAACCATGCTTGTCAACGTTTCTATCAAATCTTCCGTATTGTTATGGAAGATTTGATCGAAACGTTGACAAGCATGGTTTATTTTTGAATTAATCTATTAGAATTTTATAAACTTAGATAATTAGGCTTTCGTATTATTTTATTTACAACATTTATTCATAAGGCATGGTCTAACACAGGTTATCAAATTATACCAGAGCAGGCTACTGCAATTGGCATATGCCTCTATCGGGTCTCGAACCCGGGCTGTTGCAACCAAAGGCAAGTGCGGTTACAACCAATGTCCTAAACCAGGACAACAAGTTAAAACAGTAGCCTTGAGATGTTCAAAACTCCAGGCTTATCCATAGTGAGGCATTAATTTGAGTTTCGGATGATATCCTTCAGGAGCCATGTTACATCGATATTAATTATAAGGTATGGTCTACCTTGCCTTGGCTAAATGGCACTATCCAGCCTCGTTCAGGTCAGAGGTAAAGTGGCGTCAGAGCCCACTAATAAGACATCACTACGCACAGCTCACAGAATGGAAGCACCCTCATTTCGCAAAGAAAAAAGAATTTATTAGAAGAAAGTATCATACATTATTCAATATGTCGTATCATTTCATTTCATCAACAACGTTACCAACAAACCGTAGAATTTTCCTGTAATGAAATCATTCCTTCCCTCAGGCGATAAAGCTTCCGAAGATGACGTCAAATTCTTGATGGGGAACCTTTGATATGGACCTGCTGAAAGTCCACTGTGAGTACAGCTTTTATCAAAATATCATTGTAAATAAAAAGTGGTTCCGTTTCGTTATGTTCTTGCCCTGTAGACAGGGATGGGAAATAAAGCAGCACATATCACCCAGGGTTTTGGGGCCGTTCAATAATTATGTCAGGCTAGGGGGTGGATGGTTCGTGAGACTATATAAAAAACCTAATGTACAAAAACATGATTTAGTGTGGCAGAGGGGCTGGGTGGTTCTATAAAGGCAATTTTACTGTGACATAATTATTGAACAGCCCTTTGATAATTTACATCAATGGAAACAAATAGTTTCGTATCGAGCATACTCTCAGGTAATATGGAACTCTCTGAGAGATTCTGAAACTGTTATTTAACTGACTATCTAAAAGGATTCGAATGGAGACTTAGAATTATCACTCTTCACATAAATGAGCACCCTGTACAGCTTGTGTGCAGCATTGTGGGAGATTGGCGGTAGAGTGTGGGTTTTTCATCAGTTTAGCAATGCTCACTGTTCAGCAGTGTGCTGTGGGCTTGGAGGGGGTTACATGACCTATCGTTGGATTGGGGTGGGCTGCTAAGACTTCGTTAACATACCCACTTATAAAACCGATTTCTTTGATATGAAACCCAACGATAGGAATGAAACGGTGCAAAGATTACCCCTCAGTAGGTAATTATTGTATTCCCTGCAGT
Organism: Pelagia noctiluca; assembly: GCA_963924455.1. NCBI lineage: Eukaryota > Metazoa > Cnidaria > Scyphozoa > Semaeostomeae > Pelagiidae > Pelagia > Pelagia noctiluca. Next base: position 2,405,219 of record OZ004319.1, on the reverse strand, counting down.
ATTGATGATTTCCCTCTGCGGTACTCATTATGTCCCTCCACGGTACTGATGATATCCGTCCACAGTACAAAACATCCTCCATCGTAATGTACAACTTCCACTGTACTGATGGTACCCCCCTCCCCCAGAGCACTGATGGTATCCCTCCACTGTACTGATGATACCCCTCTACAGTACAAAACATCCTCCATCGTAATGTACAACTTCCACTGTACTGATGGTATCCCTCGAGTGCTGATGATATCCCTCAACTGTACTATACAACTTCCACTGTACTGATGGTACCCCCCTCCCCCAGAGCACTGATGGTATCCCTCCACCTCCACGGTACTGATGATACCCCTCTACAGTACAAAACATCCTCTACTGTACTGGTGATATCCCCTGTCAGTACTGTTGATATCCCTCCACATTACTGCACAGAGGTTCTCAGGGTGATTAACTGACTCTAGTCGTTATGGAATAGAATGTGATAATAGGGAGGGTTAAAGGAATTATTTATTGAATGTTTAGAATATGGAAAATAACGACTGTGAGAAACGAGGATTATTTCCTTGATATCTTATAGTAATTTGGATTATAAAATGAAAACAGACTTGAGAATATATTACTTATTATTATTACCCTTCATTGTTACTTCTATTATCATTTTATATTAAACTCGTTCCTTATCATATCTTATTTATAATCTTATGTTACCAAAAAAACGAGTTTAAAAAGCAATCATAAATTTTGTTGTTGGATTTTATTATGAATCAAATTAATTGGTTTGGGGTTAAATTGATATTTTCTGTCATTTTTTTCCCAACCAGCAGTGGCGTAGATAAAGGGGGTTCATGAGGGGCAGAAAACCCCCCTGTAAATCCATATAGAGCCAGTTTGTCGGCAAATCTCGAATCTTATCGCAAAAATAAAGCAAAATTTATTCTAGAGGTATGGGTGTATTGATGATGATATTTCAAATTTTCCTATCAAACTTAGCGTACAACTCAACTCACACAAATTAAGTGTTGCTCACATCAATTCAAAATTAGCAGACTTTCATATGCCTTGATATTATAAGCATTTTTTGAATGTGCACCCCTGTGTCAGAGGTGCGTTTATTAGAAATCTAAGAGAAAATAGTTGTCGGAAAATTTTCATCGTTACCCCCTCCCCCCTAAAAATTTTCTATCTACTCCACTGCGAATCAGCAGATGTATTGAAACCAAGACCGTCAGAATATGAAGATGAGAAGTTAGATTAGAAGCAAGACGGGAAATTTGCTCTGTCACTCAAAGTCTACTGTTTTCACAATCATCAGACAATCTATATCTAATCTATATCGCTCTATACTTCTGTACATCAAGCACTATGATGCAGTTATAGATGAGGCAATGCTATAGACATAGATGATTAGTTATAGCTTGTCCCCAATCAAAGGATTATAATTATCATCATCAAATCATTAACAAAAGATCCTTAGAGAAATAACTATGAATTACATAGCTAATTAGAACCTACTACGTAACTAAGATAAATTAAAGATCTGAATGAATTTTTACATAATTCTATCATCAAAGATATTGAAAGTTATGCTATGACAAAGTCAAGAAAATAACTCGAGCTACAATTGGCCAATCAGAAAGAGCAAACGATTGGTATGGTGAGAAGCAGAAAGAACCAATCATTCGCCACCAATTTCAATCCACATCCGGATATGATCATTCGTTAGGTTTTCGTTTTCTCCTCTTTCTGGCGTAGTTTCAGATTCCAAGTTTTAGCCTTTTGCGTCTTTGCTATCTTTACAGCAGTCTTTCAAACATTCATCACAAAATAATAGGGAAAATATCTCAAACAACATTGCTCGCTCCTCTACAACTCAAGTTTGTCAGCGGTTATTAATTGTATCTAGTATGATCTATCTCCCCTGTGCCTCTTCACGAAACCATTCAACTCAATTCATAGATAACATTCAACTCAATGCAAAGATAACATCTAGCAGATGTCTCTGTAATTTCTATTTAATTTAATGCAATCAATAAAAGCACTGGATCATGCCAGAAGCAACTGATAAGCCAAATCAAGGCGATCAATCGTACTCATCTCTTGTAGCTCTGGCTATTGGTTGTTTTAAGGTCGCCGTCCTGACCTCTTGTCACGATAACCGAAGCATTCGGTTGTTTTGAGGTCGCCGTTGTTGTGGAGGGATACCATCAGTACTGTAAAGGATATATTACAAACACTTTGGGTACTATCTCCACAGTACTGACTGTATCCCTTCACAGTACTGAATTTCCTCCATATTACTGATGGTAATCCTCACAGCACTGATGATATCGTCCCTCCACAGTATTTCACAGTTGAGTTGTTGGAAAATACACTTACTATTCGCGAGGTATTGGTTTATATGCTAAGCACAAAGGAAGATTCATTGAAGCAGTGCTTTGATAGTTGATTGGCAAATACGCTTACTATCTCTGTAAGGTATTGGTTTATGTGCTAGGCACAAATGGCCCACTGAATAGGTAGACTAATCGAACAGCGCGACCCTGGCCCTTCCTCTAAATGTGACCACACCTTCCGTTTAACCTTTTCGCCTGGAATTAGAGAGATCTGGCTAATTCTCTCCTAGCACTTTATGTGACAGGTCTGAAGGTGGTTTCGAGCCCGGGACCCTTCGATCAAGGATCGAGTGATCTAACCACTCGGCAATCCCCACCAATCACAGTATTGATGGTATCCCTCCACAGCACTGATGCAGCCCTCCACAGTAGCTACTGAGAACCCTCCAAAGTACTACTCAGACATTCCTTAGTGTTAACATGTAAATAAACGAATATTTGGGCAGGGGTTCGAAGGCAGTCTGTTATTTGTAGGAAATTTTCAAACTATGAGGGCCTGGATCTGAAATCTAGTTGCTTACTAAAAATCACGTCCAGCTATTCACCGCTCGTTTCTCACTCGAATATTCTCAAATCAACGCGCGGCTGGCATGAATACGCGCGGTCAAAACTGATTTTGCAAGCGGATTAAAAAACCGTTGTAGCGTCGAAGACTTGATTTCAAATCAAAATTTGCAGCTTGCCGCAGTATTGTTCGAGATTCGTATGCGGTTGTTTCGATAATTTGATCAGAAAGATCCGGCGAGTGATGTGGCTGGGGCTGAAACCGGTTGCCGCGTTACGTTGACTCAACTCACCAACTTTGTGGTTCTGCCCATTCATCATGGCTTCGAGGAATGATAATTTATTTATCTCTAATTGTTGTTAATAACTGTAGTGCTAACTTAGTTGGAAATATCTTGCTCAGTGATTTTTCACCATACTCAGATTAGTCAAGAAACTTTTAGATGTTTATGCATTAAATCCGAAACTGAAATTCATTTTGCTCTATCATCAGTAAATTTTCCAAGATAAGAATTTCTTTCTACGCTACAGTCAAGTGCCTTGCTTTCGAGTAGCGACTTTTGATGTCAGGATTATTGGTACAGAACCAAGAGGGATACTATTCAGTACTGTGGAGGATGTTCTGTTCTGTGGAGGGATACCATTAGTAATGTAGGCTATTATCCCCACATTCCCGATTATGCTTCCCCACAGACAGTACTGAACACCCTCATGGTACTGATGTTATCCCTTAACAGTTCTGATAATACCTTTAAAATGTAATACACATCCTCCACAGTTATGGTGGGATCCTCAACCATAGGTTTTTCTCTTTTTTCTTCAAACATTTCCATTCTACTTGTCTAAACTTGTTCTCAGTATAAGTGGAACTTAATCAAAGTGACATGATATATATTTTTCTTATGGCACACCTCTGCAGCTCCATACATCCATATATTTACTCTGCATAGGTAAGATGCGATGTTGGACGATTATAATTCGGTAATGTCTTGTGTTAGTGGCTGCCAAAGAAGCAAATAGGAGGGTGGTATCTTTAACGATGCTGCCTTCATCTGTGAAGTTCCAATTACCTGAGTGAAAGATGCTCAAATCTAGAAATAGCTATTAGTGTCATCAAATGAAATAGCTCTTTGCGAAATGTAAAAGTGCTTCCTTAGTCATAACAGTGGTAATCTAGAAACCAAACCATCGGTTATAGATTGGAGAGTGTTCCTGTTCAGTACTGTTGGGGAAACTATCAGAACATTGGAGGGTCTCCTTTACTGTGGGGGATGTCATCAGTGCGTTAGACGGTCTCTATTACTGTTGGGGAAACTGTCATTACAATTTGAGGGTCTCCATCACTGTGGGGGGTATCATCAGTACCCTATGCAGGATGGCATCATTGAAGGGTTTCAGTACTTCGTTGCACTGCCATGGTTTCATAAGCTGTGCACTCTACAGAAATGCCACGTGTGGTTTCTGCCACGCAAGATTATTGTCAATGCGTCTGTCTAAATACCAATAGTACGCTGTATAAACCCCCTAATCCTGTATAACTCGTGCATAATATATGAAGGATGCTAAATTTGCGAGCCTAATAAGATACATAATGAAAAGGCAGGATACACAAGAATTATTGATTAGCTACAAACAGATGCCCTAATGAATGAGAGCCTTCCTATCGCATTATAAAGTTTTTCTGTCGAACAAAGGTTGGTGATTTGCTATAGACGCATAACCAACTGATCCGATCCTATTGCACGCGTTGTGAGTTCGCCTCATTTTACCGCGCGTCAAATTGGTTCAGACAGGAAGGACTAAGAACGGTATTGCGTGGCTGTGACTCAATAACGCGCCTAAGCCCCCTCGTGAAGCCTAACTCAACAAACGAAAGCAAAAGCCCACTTTGTGTTTACCTATGATATCGTGTCCGGAATTCCCATCTTAGTTTCTGGAATTAAAGTGCAATTCAAACCCGTTTGGTAATCCCGGACTTAAGCGCGATTTCGCGTCCTAAGCCTCTTCATCCATGTTAAAACATTTCCCATTTCAATATATGACATACTTCTCTTTCTGTTCTGAAATACTCAATTTCCAGCTTATGTATTCTTAAAAAGATTAATCATTGCCTAATTTTGAATTAAGAAATTTTTATACGGTTACTTGCGTATCCTGGTAACTGGTTTTTCTTTGCTGAATTGTTCATCTAATTGGCCAATCATAGATGAGGATTCTATCATGTGATGTTGATCTTCGTTTTGTAATTGGCCAATTTGCCTGTGATGTACGAAATTTAAGGTGGAGCTGTGTCGTTGTAAGACTCGTTGAAACTGGCCTTTAAAGATAAACCACTTTCCATTGAGAGTGGAGAATGATGAGGAAGAAAGAAATAGGTTGGCTGATGATTCAGCGAGAGATCGATGGAGGTCAAAGAGGGTTCATTTATTTCAAGGCGAACTTTGTGAAAATGTCTAGATGCTGACAAAAGACATTGGCTAGTAGCGTGCTTCTATACGCCAGTGGTTTAGTGCTAGAGGCTCTTGATGTTTAAGACAACCATGCGTTGAACTTTTCGAAGAGTTGTCATTGTCCAGTCATCGGCACTAATTTTCAAGGGATTTTGTAATTCGGAATAAAAAGCTAGAAAATTACAATATAGTGGTATCATGGTCGTTTCTCCACATTGCAGATGGTATCCCTTCACAGCACAGATGGTTTCTCATCACAGTACTATTGATATCCCATCACAGTACTGATTGTGTCCCATCCAGTGGCGTAGCTGAGGTGTGTGGGGCCCTTCGCAAGTACGTTTTTGAGTTGGGGGTCCCTTTGTGGCCCCATATCCGTGGGTGCCCTTAGTGGTTCGCCCTAAAGGTAACCACCGTCGGCTACGCCACTGTACCCATCACAGTACTGATGGTATCCCTACACAGTACTGAACTGTATCCCTTCCCAGTGTTGAATATCGTCCACAGTACTGATGTTATCCCTTCCCTGTACAGTACTGAACCTCCTCTAATGTAGCTATTGATGGTATCCTTCCAAAGTAGTAAAACTCCTCTACTCTGCACAGACGTTCCCTGGGGGTGCTACCCCAAGATCTTGAGTTAGCTTTTGCGATTTCTTAGACGCATTCTGATTTTTCGAGCTTCTATAGCCTGAGGTTATAAAGTTGACAGTTATTTTTTCAAATCCCCATCAATAATATTTCAAATTCTTAATCCTAGATAACAAGCAAACTTGCAGGTTAATTGAATTTGCGCCCAGCCCGTGTCGACGAGTCTCGCAGAGCGCTGAAGAGCAGACCTCGGAATGTTAGTATGATTAAGCTTGGAATCCGAAATAATTGCTCCTTTCTGCACAGGCCTAGAGATTTAGATTTAGGAAATCGATCGATCGTTCACTCCACCACCTCAATTAGATTTGTGGCCTCCGACTTTGAATTATTCAAATCATGTTAAGGTCTTCTTCGTATGTTTTGCTAGCCTCGTTCGGAGCAGTTTAGAGAATGTAGCCTTATCCTCCAACTTTCGATGTAGGGATACCATTACTCGATGCAGTTATATCATAAACCAAGCAAATATTTTTAATGTTTGCATTGCTCTCCTTTACTCCTCGAAATATTCCAAAAGAAGCTCTATCCTTGCTCATGAGATTTGCCAGCCTAGTTTAAAAGACGTCACCCTGTTTAGAAGACTTAAGCTAGCGTGGAGGATGTAGCCTTGTTTAGAAGATGCAGCCTCACTTAAAGATTGCAGCCTTGCTTAGAGGATGTAGCCCTGTCCTTAGAATAAACCTCTTTCCAGTTTATTATGCCATATTGAATTGATGCGAATTTGCCCTCTGAATATCCCTTAATGCATTGCGTGTTCTTAGACTTCTCATAGAAATCGGGGATAGCCAGGGGGTAAATCTGCATTAATTCAAGATGGTAGCCTCAATTGAAAATGGTGTGCTGGGTTGCAGTGACAAACCAGATCACAATGTGAACTAATATTTTACGTAAAGCACTTGAATAAAATTGGTTCAACGTTTGCGTTTTCTTGCCAGTTTTGCTAAAACGTTTTATTGAGGTAGCACTCAGCTCAGATAACATCTAAATAGCGTTAATTTAACGTGTAGTGTGAGGTATAACAACGAATTGCAGAGATCTTAAGATTCGCTAGATTATTTAGACAAGAAAGCAAAACAGTGAAATGGAATTAGTTGTCGTGATGCTTTGCTCTAAAATCCTTAGGCCTTGTGCTGCTAAAACTATCAACCTGTGTTTTGCGCACACCTTAACCACTACAAATGAAAATGCCAGTCTCTTCATGGTGCAGAGACAATGCCTTACTGGTGATCACTTAGTGAAATCCACTTCAAAGTGTCGCTTTCCTAATTGTATTTACAAATTGCATCAGACGCATTTATAACAAATTCATTGGAGGGCCATAATTTGTCTTTCCAATTCTGAAATGAGATCAAATGAAATACAATTTGGCGAAACTTAATCTAATTTGGGAAGAGAACGAACTGTTTCCTTCTTTTCCATGAATATGAAGCCAAGGTCATAGTCGATGAATGTTTTTCAAAACAACAAACGAAATAAGTGATTAATATATGACTATATCTGTTTTGTGAACTCTTTTTACGTATAAGAATACAAAAATTATTCCCAGGCTAATTCTTTTGCCTCCATCTTTAATTTACATATAGCTAATAGCGTCTTAAAAATTTGAAGCGTTGAAATTCGAATAGATTTCATTATTGACACAGAAAAGATTTTTACTATGAATCTGTTATTTCTCATATTTTAGCCTCAACTTAGGGTTGGTCTGTGCAGCAGTCTGGAGGGTGTTCAGTACTGTGGGAGGGGGGATATCATCCGTAATGTAAAGGATTGTATCATCAGTTCTGTGGTGGATATTCAGTACTGTGGCGGTTTGAAATCACTGGTGTGGGGCGTAGTATACCATCAGTACTGTGGAGGATATTCAGTACTGTGGAGGGAGACCACAAGCACTTATGTATAACTTCCACACCACAGTACTGCACAGATGTCCCCCAGGGTGAGTTTATGAAAAGGCTAGAAATCCACCAGATGACGTTTGCATAAACCTAAATCTTGCTCCACGAGTCCTTGTTTCCCTGTGTTCTCTGATATACTGACGTCACTTCGGTTGACTCCAGTCCTTGAATGAACGGAGAGAGTTCTGGTAAACAAGGCCTTTCTGGCTTTAATTTTTGAGTAATTTTCCTCAGAAGAAACTCGTCATTAGAAACCCAGACTCTCGAATAGTCAAAAAATTTTAGAAACTCCAGCATTGGTAAAATATTCTCTAAGAAACTTCCATATTGTTATTGACATATACATTAGAGCTGCCGTTAGGCCTTTGGTTCTCGTAAGAGGGTGGTTATTTTATGCGGGTTTTTACTTTAACCTTTTTTAAGTTGGTTGGACAGGAGAGGAAACCTTTTTCTTGTCACCTGATCATGTGCTAAAGTGTTAACTATAAAATTGGATTGTCAGATCAAAAGTCACTCAACCCTTCCACCTGAAACTCTGCTCAAGATCGACTGTGGCTGGTGGGTGTCTGAACTCAATAAGTTGCCAACCACATTGGGAGCAGAAAACCAAAAAATAAGCCAGTTTGAGGTTGACAATTTATCGCCATCGGAGAACCAGAAACCTCCATTGAAGTTGCAAGTGGCTTTCCCAGAATTCTCCCCACACCTGCAGGCCAATTCAATTCGTAGGTCATCAAGTTTGGTAAGCTCTACAAAATAATTATAAAAAAAAATGAAATGAAATGGTTCAGGTTCGAGTTAGGGCTAAACTCTGCTGTTCCCGTTTACCCAATTACACTGATTTTCTATAAGAAGTTGTTTACAAGAAACCGTAAGGCTATGATTGCGAAAGTTAAGAAACTTTGGTAGAAGAATTCTTAACAATAGTAAGTCTCAGTTACTTTATTCTTGTTCTTTGGCAAATACCAATATTTTTATAAGCAATTTCAGCTCGAGCTCAGTACTAAAAGTTGCTTAGCTGCAGGGCATTTCTGAGTACTCGAGATTTCTTAACAATTGCTTAGCTTTTTTACGTAAAAATGTTTGTCTTAGAACACTATCCCACAAGTTGTTGTACAACAAATTTCGGTGCTATCTTGCATACAAAAGTGTGCCAGGGTACTAATATTCACTGTAACCTGCTTCTCTATAGCTGATGCGCGAGTTTCATTGAGCATTCCTCTATCCAGTACTGGAATTGCTAAAGTTTTTCTCTTGTAGAGTACTGCCTTGCTTATAAGCAATTACTTATGAAAAAATACGTTTATTTGAGGCTTGTGTTTTCCTAAATTGATCTTGAAGAAAAGAGCGTAGATTGCAATTAACCTATGTATTGGATGGGTTAACAAACTCTTCATATTTTCGGAACTCCCATAAATCTATTCTAATCCACACCTGGTTGACTTAACGAGGATTCTTGGCTTTTTATACGAAAGCTAGCCTTGCACTTTAAGTCCCATTTGGGAAATCATTTACTATGTTCTATAAAAAGTCGGAGGTTGTTGGTTCGAGTCCTGCACGGGTGATGTTCTCTTACTCAAGTTATCTCTATTGATTTCCAACACAAATCCTGCTTCTCTTCAAACCCATCCTGCAGTTGGCTGCAATGGTCCCCTTCGATGTGAGAAGTTTGTTACTATTAGGCCTATACGAATTGAGTTCTCGTATAGTTTCAAGGAAGCACGATTCGCAGAATCATCCAAGTCTTGAGGCCATGGGTTTGAGTTCTACTCAGGTCATTCTCAGTGAGACAAATTCAACTCGATTGAATGTGAGAGTGTGTTACCAAGAGTCCCCTACATTTCAACGCACAGGTTCCTTAGAACGTTTCCCTTTAAAAAAGCTTTCATGAAATAATTGTTTTATGTTGGAATGGCTGACACATGTTTTCACGGCGTTAAATCAAGGTTGGGCAAAGTAATGTGAAGTGTGGCTTTTACTACTTTGGAAGAATACCATCAGTACTGCTACTGTGAAGGGGTACTATCAGTACTGTAAAGGGATAACATCAGTACTGTGAAGGAATAACATCAGTACTGCTACTGTCAAGGGGTACTATCAGTACTATAGAGGGATAACATCAGTAATGTAGAGGGATACCATGAGTGCTTTAGACTTGTGAAGGGATACAATCAGTACTGTGGTGGATGTTAAGTACTGTGAAGGGGTACCATCAATACCTTTGGGGCTACTATCGGTACTGTGTTGGAATATCATCATTATTGTTGAGGGATACCGTGAGTGCTGTGGAGGGAGATCACAGGCAAGCATTGTGGAGTTAATACTCAAAGTGCTCTTGGTTTCCCTCCACAGTAATGAATATCCTCCACAGTACTGATGGACTGGACAAAAAACGGAATTCTGCTGTCGAGCTGTTTTCTTCTTGTGGCAATAATAGTGCATTTTAACCGCGGATTTAAGGTCTTGAATTCAGTTCTGTTTACATGAAAGAGCGAAGAATTTGAAATTAGAAATAAACTTATTATTTTCTTCAGACAGCTAACAAACATCGTTATAGAAGTTCCGCTTATGTTTGAAGAAAGATTTTCGGTCTTCCACAAAAGATCATTCTCTGACGAACAAAGAATTATTACGAAACCTGAAACGGAAAGTAAATATGTTCCCAGCATTGTATACAAGTTTAAGAATGGCCTTCCTCGTTTACCCTCCCCTGTATTAGTTGGAAATGTAACTCAAAATGGCAATCTCTCCACTACTGTCCCACATTGGCTGGACTGTCCACCTTAATACAATATGGCTGCCCTTTCCACCTCAATTCAAAATGGCTGATCCACTGCAAATATTGGTTTTGGGCCTAGCCTAAATCTTTCGTGCCAAAGTTGCTATTAGAAGTTTTGAACAAAGAAGCATAATTCTGGCGGGAAAATTTGCTGACGCCATTAGCTAGGCCTGGAGCCTAGGAACAATACACGTCTCTTTTCCTCCGGCTTTATGTATCCTACATTTCTTTCCATCATTGTGCTAGCCTGCGTCACAGACACTGTCCTTTTCAAAACTGTAGTACACTTCTTGAAGTGGTTTATTCTGTGCCCAGGCTATCGTTGTGCAAGATCCTATAAGAAAAAGTCTGAAGCGCGCTAACATTGAATCCAAGCAGAAACCACTACCTCTGTTTCCCTGTGGGCATTTGTAATAGCAACTCATGACGTGAATACAAGATAGGCCTGGGCCTATTTTACCGTGCAGTATCCAACACTTTGTATAGTACTGTTTCTCAGGCTAGCACGTAAAACTTACTTTTGTTCCACTGTCTCAATTTTGAATAGGAACCCCTTTAAAAGATGTACTCACTAATTTGCAGCATTGTAAATGTCTGGGCCTGAAACCCTAAAATATTCCAGAAAGGAAACCGACAGGAAAGGTCATATCTATGAAATGTGAAAGAGAGTATTCTCAACTAGACCTTACTTTTGGCAGTCGGCCAAGGTGTGTTTCTACAGAGTGTCCGATAAGAATGACTAGAGCTTAACAATAGTTGCGTATACACGCAGGGGTGCAGTGTGGCTGGTGGCACTGATAGAGATGGGTTTTGCCCGAACTATATGCTCTACGAAAAGTTAGATATGTGGCTCAATTATCATTAGGCCTACTATACTGTACCAGGGTTGCTGTGCTGTATTGTACTGAACTATAACTGTATTGTACTTAATAGGAATTAGACTCAACTCGTGGTGGCCCAAAGTACCTGAATTCCGAATCGTTCACTACATATTCGTTTCTCGAGGCGTTCTCTGTTCTTCCCATTAGTAAAATCTGTCATTCCGGTTTAAGAACCATCCCATTAAAACACTATTTCTGCAACGATCTCTTTTTGTAGTGTGCAGTAGGACTACTACCACAAAACTAACGAGCTTGCTTCCGAACTCACAAACATCCCTTTTCCGCAAGTCTCGCGACTGTAAGCTTCTTAAGTTTGGTTTTCATTTCTAAACTGGTCAGACGCCTATTCGGAGTATTCCTTTCTCCAGCCTTATCTAAATTCAATTTGCTCGCTTTGTTGCGAACGACAGGAGGCTAAACCTTCAGATTTATGCGAGATAATTTCTTATTTTCTTGTTAATTTTCTGTCTGCAGGACATTAAATAAAAACTGAATAAAGGTAGTTTAATGTAGGGGTGAGATTTGTATGGCAGGAATTGGGGTAGGGGGCATGGGGCTTGTGATTTATTGAGCAATAAGGCATGGAGGAAGAGCTGGTTTATAATGAGCAACGAAAATTCTACTTATAGAAATTGTAAGCTACGGAATCTGGTCAAGCTCTCAGGTGATTTTAAAAATTTGGTTTTCAAGCCCTGGAAGTTGCTTAAAAGTTGTTTAAAAGTTGCTTGATTTTTGCAAATATATCTTCCCTCTAACTGCAGGGTGAGGTGAAAAGTAATATTTTTGTATAAACTTGCATTAAACCGAAACAATTTAATTTCTTTTAATCTGAATTTGATCCTAAAAACTATTCTTATTTTCAGCAAATGAAAATCTCACAAAAGAAAGCGTGTATTTAAAGCAATTCCCACACATGTGTTTTAACAGGCAACTTTAAATGTCGCGTCTCCGCCTCCGTATTCCCTCGCGGCATATTCCTACATGTCTCCAACTTTCTTTTTTTTAAGATTGACTACAAAATAAAGAAGCTTAGAAAAGAGGCTTTGGTTTAAGAGGTTGTAAGAAGCTTACGAAAGATAAAACTTAGGTTTTTAATAAGAAGGTCAGATGCTTAAGACGTTGAATTGCTATTTGAGACTAAATGTAGTTAGATAAGAATATATTTCCTGAATGAAGAATATCCAACTACCAACAACCACCTTACTACCTTACCTTAACTAGCTCCCTATACTAGACAATCCAACTACCTACCAACAACTAGCTACCCAACTATCTAGCAACAACTACCTACCTACAACAACCCTACCTACCTAAACTACCTAACTACCATCTACCTACCTTAACTACCAACCTACCGACAACTAACCAACTATCTCACAACAACTACCTACCTACAACTACCAATATAAATGAAGAAGTTTAGACGATACGCACCACGGTATGCACTGGAAAACGACGGGCAAATTATTCAAAAATATATATTGCAATTTGATCACAAGAAATCTCTAAAGAACTTCAAAGATCTGAAAATAGATAGATATTTGCCCTGGAAATCTTCGAAATCTCTAAAATCCCTAGGAATGTCTAGAAATCTCGTAGACGTTTTTCAAAGTATATGCTCTCACTATAAAACATCTGCAATGAAAAAATGAATGGATTAGCTAGAATTGATGAGCTTCAAAGCTGTTGTTACATCTCACAGGGTTGATACAATCGAAATATCAACAGTAAGATTATTTCTACGTCTGTTCTCTTCCTCGTACTATTTCTTTCAATAAGTGGCAGGTCACCAAGCATCAAGCTAAATTTCTTCTAAGACACTTGTTTGAAAGAGCAACTTGACTCCGGTCCAGCCCCTCATAGTTTCTCTAGCCCCTCATAGTGCCTCTCGGTGTATCTTTGCTACCTTTCTTGCGTTTACTTTACCTTGTAATTCTTGAACTTCATGTTTACTGCTGCCATGCATGTAACAATGTAGTGCATTTAAGATAATGCGTGGGTCAAACTTTCTTTGTTTATGAATATTGAGAGAAATAAACATGAAGAAACCATTCTCTTTTTTAGTGCATTAAAGCATGTGATGATGAGTTTCTTATCATTTTGCTACGAACAACAAGCTCGCTAGCACTCTTCACTCCCCAAACCAACTATTATAATAACATGATATATTCAAAATAGGTAGCCTACAATGATTTATCTACTAAGAGAAAAATTCTTTACAGCAGGGCCACTTTCAAGTCAGAAATATAGATATTATAAAAAGCTAAAAGGAATAAGAAACAAATATTTAATGTTCAAGCATTCAAGTCCAAGGGAAATGTTAGGGCTCAAACACCACAAAAGAATCGTAACCAGATACGTCAAGTTTGAGGGCGAGCCTTGTACAAACAATATTGAGAAAATAATACGTTTCTTTTAAAAAAGCGTGTATTTCCATTGATTTATTATACGAGACTTGGCAGATTTTGGTCAGCGAGGCTTGAGATTTTAGCACATTGGAAGAAAAGCGCCGCACAAATCGACTTTTAGTTAGCCTCGGTAATGAGTTGATCGTGCCTTCTCACAATTCAAAGTGGACATATGGGAAAGGTCCGAACAAAGCCAATGGCGCGTCCCTTGTGCGAGAAACGTCAATTTGGACGTACATTAACAAAAGTTAACAAAAGTCGGCGCAGAAACAAAAGGATCATCCATTGAGGATTTATTTATCCAACAGAAACAAAGAGGACGGTTTTCCACCTTATTTCGACATTACTCAGACACGGTCACTGAAAGCAAACGAGATATTTTTTAGTGCTGAAATCGAGATTTAAAGATTGGTTTGCCGGAGTTCAGCGGAGAGTGAATCCTGCATTACTGTTTAATATCTGTAAGAAATGAAAGTTTATCAAAACGAAGCAGTGTTCAGAAAGAATTGAAAGAAAGTTGGTTTATTTAGTTGAAGATATTGGAGAAGTATTCTCAAAATGTACAACAAATTTCACTTCGCCTGTTTTTTATTGACTATAAATATTTTATCGCCAGTTTTCGCACAACTTGGAACGTCAGATGGGAAATGTGAACGAGTTCAAGTTCCCGATTGCAAAGTTTGGAACTTTACTTATATCCCGAACGACTTTTTGGGGATCGATACGCAGAAAGATGCAAAAACGCGTGTAGCTGAATTCAAGCCGCTTTACCGCGTCAACTGTTCGCCGGATCTTAAGCTGTTTATATGCTCAATGTCAGTGCCGCTGTGTTTCGTGAAAGACGGCGTGCCCACGCCTGTATACGCGTGCCGTTCGATGTGTGAAGCGGCGAGAAGAGGATGCGAGCCTATTATGAAGAAACACAACTTCAACTGGCCGGATTTGTTACGCTGCGACCGTCTTCCACGAAAGAAAGACGGGCCGTGCGTTGCTGCGCCGAAAATCAGACCGACGCAGAAACTTATGTACACGGGCTCGACAACCATCAAAAACAGCTTTCAGAAATGGGAGGAAAAGTTAAAAAAAATGGACAGGGACGATTGGCTCAACAACAAGGCCCTGGAACGAGCTATTAAGAACATAACTGAGAAACAGATGTGTCATCACAAAGATTTCGTTTACATCAACGACGGAGAGGACCAAGAGTGCGTGCAGAAGTGCAACGCGAGCGTCATATACCAGAAGAAGCAGAAGAGCTTTATCGGCGCGTGGATCAGCACGTGGTCGATTATATGTTTCGTTTCGACCCTCTTGACAGTGACAACATTTCTCATCGATTCATCCCGCTTCACCTACCCAGAACGGCCGATTATATTTCTGTCCATGTGTTACAACATCTACTCCATGGGATACTTGGTCCGTGTTTTCGCAGGTCGTGACGCCATCGTGTGTTCTGACTCGGCGCAAGGGAAACACCTCATTTCCGATGGAATGTCGAACACTGCTTGCACTATCGTCTTCTTTCTTCTCTATTTCTTTGGCATGGCCTCGGCTATCTGGTGGGTCATTCTCTCCTTGACCTGGTTTTTATCTGCAGCACTGAAATGGGGCAACGAAGCTGTGGAAAAGTATTCGTCGTTATTCCACGCTATTGCATGGACCATTCCTACCATACAGACCATAATTGCGCTCGTTACCAGGAAAGTGGACGCCGATGAACTGTCTGGTCTGTGTTTTATCGGCAACAGAGATAGTAAAACGCTGCTCTGGTTTGTCGTTATTCCGCTTTTCGTTTATTTGATTATTGGCTCCAGTTTCTTATTGGCTGGTTTCATAGCGCTGATCCGCATTCGCAGAGCCCTGAGACTCAAGGATACAAATACACACAAGTTGGAGAAATTGATGGTTCGAATCGGAGTCTTTTCGCTACTTTACTCGATCCCGGCAAGCTTTGTTGTTGGCTGTTTCTGGCATGAATACGAGACACTGAAAGGCGTCGAGGAGTACACTCCCCATCGAGTCTTGTGTCAGATATTGCCGTTCTGCAAAAGCATCCAAACCCCCGGAGCAGCAATCACATATATGAAGTACTTCATGTTGCTGGTAGTTGGAGTGACGTCAGGGGTCTGGATCTGGTCAGCCAAGACGCTGGAATCGTGGCGTAAGTTCTACAACAAGTGCTGTGGTAAAGGCTACGACATGCAGCTCAAGCCCATGAAGCAAAAGGAAACTAATCAAAACACCCGGCAACAGGTGAACCAGCCACAGCAACGAGAAATGCAGAGTTTCCAGCAATACGTTCCAGCACCTGACAATGTCTACAGCCTTGGACCCCCTATGACCATGACAACAAACATGAACCCGGCACATGCACAGTACATGACGTCTCAGCATCAAATGGTATCGCAACATCCAATGGGAAACACGCATTTCGTTAGCACCCAGGCTCCTGGTCCGATGTTTCAGCCGCAGATCACCCCGATGGCACAAACGATGACGATGCAACAAACAGTTCCGCGGTATACCATGCCCCTTATGGCACATTCAGTAGTCTCGCAGAGCTCGGCTCCCCTAAAAAGCGGACCAAAGAACACGACGCCACGAGGCAGCTCGAGTGCAAGCCACAGTGCCTCGATCCGAACTGACAGCGAAAGGCACGGGAGTGGTGGCAGCCATTACTAGCCCTCAAAATATGCTTTCATCAGCAAAGGATGGAGCTGGTAGCCCCCTATAGAACTTTGGACGCTGTCCCCCAACCCCAAAGGTACCCCAGTAGAGTTGCAAGTCAGTTCTCGAATGCAGTATTAGTCGGTTGGGACCAACGGTGGATTGATCCACGAAGGATGAATTTACCGAAGTTGGTAGCAAAACAAAGGTTGGTAGCAATGTTTTGAACTGTGCAGTCTGATAATTTTAAATGACTAAATAATAGATGGTAGACGATTTCAAAATATTGACTGTCAAAAATTATAAAAGTAAAATTTTGACCTGGAAAACAGTTTAAGCAAGTGTTTAATTGCGTAGAGTCCCAATACTTTTCTCAGCGGAATGCGTAAGATGAAGTAACTTATTCTCTGGAGTGGGCGTCTACAATAGTAATATGCCCAGGCTAGGTCTCGAACCCAGGATCTTGCAGACCAGGCCAGTATGTTAAATCAATGGCCTGAACTTTCATAGGGAATCAAAATAGTGCACTGGTTTATTGAAGGAACGTTTTTGGACTCGAAACCTGGTTGGAGCATATAACGATTGTGATAGCTCACTGAAGATTATATAATCCCAAAAGAGTTTATCAGTGATGGCGTCATAAAATCAATTATGATCATTTGAAAAATTGACTAGGAAATCGCTGTATTTTTGGACAGGCTCATAAAGTTTAGAACCAGCCGAAAAATACAGGGATTTCCTATTGAAAGTCAATTTTTAAAATTGTCCTATTTCAGTCAATATTCAACATACAGAGGTGATTTTGCATCCATGCGTTGTTATTTTTGGTGCTCTTACAGATAATTGACCCAAACTCTAACATTTTAAACAGATTTTTGTGACGTCATCACTAATATATTCTTATTGTCGTAGCTGTTGATATAGGTTTGTGTCTGTTATCCAGGGTAAGCCTACAAAAACACTCATTTTTTTTAAGATCCCGTTTATAAGAAGCCGTATGGTCAGATTTTCAAAACTAATGAAAATTTTGTAGGAGGTTTCGTGTTAATCAAAATGGGAAAATATTTACTTTGTCATTTACAAAAATGATATCAAAAAAGCCAGTGAACTGCATCTGCACCCAGATTGTTGACGTTTTTCTTCTCTGATACTTTTCTTAGGGTGTTAAGCACAGGAGTACGGTTTTATTAAGGTTTTCATATCAAAACGAAACTTAGAAAAATATATATTGTGGGTTTAAAAAACTTGCTAAGAAACTTTTCCGTTCCATAATTGGATTCAAGTGACAATAAGAAACCCTTTTAACAAGAGTATTGTTTCTTATAAGCAAGAGAGATACAATCCATAACCCTGACAGGCCTAAGCGTATGCATACCAGGCCTTCTATGGTGGTCAGTACACTTGTTTATTTTCCAAATTGTTGATATTAGAAGCCAATAATACACTAGAGAATAGTGGGTTATTCGGGTTTTATGAATCCTAGAATAGAATTTGAAGACGATAACAGTTTTACACAGCTGAAGACGCCTCAGTTAAAAATAGAAATGATAGGAAACATGTTTTTGATCGTTTTGTCAACGCTCTCTGTTTGATTTCATATTTAAAGACATGACACAGCCCTTTTTGTGACTAGTTGTGACTTTTAACCCCACTACACATGGTGGTATCAGCGTTGCCTTATTGGCTTTTTAAGCCAAAGTTCACAAATCTGGCTTTTTCAGAAAGTGCTTGGCTTAGAAAAATGATTTAGCTTAAGGCTAATAACTGGCTTAATCTGGCTTTCTCCAGAAAGTTTTCAATTCTAATATCAAAAAGACCACTTTTACCAACGTCATAAAATGTCATAAATTGTGACGTGAAAAACTGATTTTTCCAGCAGTCTTCCTTTGAGGATGTCGGTTTTCCTGACTTACCTCAAATCACAATTCACAAGTGTTTAGTATATTGAGATACAAAGCGACTTTTCATTCCTATTCATTTTCATGACATCATGCTAGTCTTGTTTTCAATTGCGGGTGGTTACTATTAGTTTCTTTTGTTCATATGGCCTCGTTTTCGAAATTGGCTTAATTTGGCTTCATTTCAACTCTCATATATCGTTTAGCGGGCTGACCAGCATCTGGCCTCGCTCTGGGTGGTATACTGAAGCACGTCATAGTTGATGTACAAATCTGAGTTTCTTGGTTTTTGTCCCAATCATGTTAGCGACGAAATGTTTCTTAGCAAGTTTCATATCCTCAAAGCCCATTTTTTCTTAAAATCGTGTTTCTATGAAAAAGGCTTTTTCAAGAAGTTAATACTTCACATTATTGAATCACGCCCAGTGTAAATCATTCAAGAAAAAGTAGCGGATGGGATACGTGAAAATTCTGTGTCAATGAAGTAGTGCACTCAGCGTTTTTGACATCTTTTTGTAAATACAACCACCATTGGAACGGTTGTGCAGTACTGTTTGAGGAGGATACCATCAGTGCATTGGAGGGTGTTCAGTGCTCAGGGATATGATCCCTATGGTGGAGGGAAACCATCTGTAATTTGTAGGACATTCAATACTGTAGAAGGAAACCACCAGCACTTTGGATATAACCTCCACAGTAACGAATATCCTCCACAGTACTGATGGTATCCCTCATAGAATTGAACACCCTCCATTGAGGGGCATATCGCTCGAAAAAATTTCGTAAACTTTTTGAAAAATCACTGGGAAATCACAAAAATCACAGAAAACTTACAAAAATCATAGAAAAATCGAAGCAAAATCACACAAAAATCATACAAAAATCCCCAAAATCACAAAAAAATCACAGTGATATTTGGAATCATAAAAATCTCATACACTTTTTTGTGAGTGATATGCCCCTCGCCCTCCACAGTACTGCACAGACATTCAAATGGTGACAATATGAAGTTGCAAATCTCCTAACAAACATTCATAAATGTTGAAAATCTTGCTCTATGGTTTCTTAAAAAATATGAGCTTACTATTTTGAGAAGGGCGATAGATTTCGGTGTCCAGTTTATCAGCGGCGGCCAATTAATTAAACAGATATTCTTAAATAATTTAGGAGAACAATCAATCGAAGTTTTTGCTAATTAGACAAATGCCTTTCATGTCTTTCATATGTTTTCTTTGAGCAGGTCCGGGTTTTTAATAATTCAATTGATTTTAAAATTCTGGGTATTATATGTAAACTCCCTCAAAAGTATATGCGTTGCTGAATTCGTACTGCGACGAAAAAGTTTAATGAGAAGGAGAGAGTTGGTTTTGCAAAGAAGCCCCCCCATATTTGTACGTAAGGCGTTATTTGGCATATTTTCGCGCGTTATTTCGTGATTTAGATAATTTCTGTTCGTGAATCCGTGATCAAAGAATCCTGCGTGCAGCGTGATTTGTTGAAAATGAGGTCGTTATTCCGTGAAAAGGAGTTTTCTAGTGCGTGATTGCGTGACGCGTTCTGGTCGTTAAAAAACATTTTCTTGCATAATTAGATGGAAAAGATCGTAAAAATTTTGTTTTAAGGTCCGTGATGGCGTGATAAACGAAAAATTGACGTGCGAATCCGTTTTCCAGGGGCACTATGGGGGGGCCTCTGCAGAGGGGCTGGGTACTTCGTCCTTCACATCGAACTTATCTTCGAAGCACTTTAACCTCATTGGAAGTCACCAGTAAAAGGGTCAACACATTGATGAAAATTTACATTCATAAACTGTTACAGAAAACTGTTTTCAAAACCTACGAGACCAAAATTTGATCAAGCTTAGTGTACTGGTATACATTGATCATAGGATTGCAAAAGCAAAGGAAGGAAATTTTTTTCAATGTGAATTAGGCCACAATCAGATCCAACTACTGGACCACCTTCTAATTAGCTCTACCATCAAAGAATATTGCAATTCTGCCCTCTAAGCATCCCTTTATGCATCTTATTGTCTTAGAATTTTTAAAGGATCCCGTGATGATATTTCTTAGGTTATGAGGCATCATGTGGCAAATTTGCGTAGATCAAAGATGGTAGAATTTAATATAAAGTAGTCCATTATTGTGCTGTTAATGATTTAATTTACAAATTTGGTAGCTTGAGTCAATGTTAAATTGTTAATAACTTTTTATACAGAAGCTTTGTACAGTAAAATGAATTTAGCTGGAAACTACGCGTCCATTTTGGGTACTAGGCTCTCTTAATAAAATATCTCGATTTTCTTTGAGCCTGCTACCTAAGTTACTTAGCGTCGTAACTTAGTTAGAAACCACTAACCATGGACGGTAGGAAGCATTTTGGGGTTAGAGTACTGATCTCAAAAAAAGACTGGGTCGAGCCTCTGTTGTTCTGAAACGAAGTCATTCGCAGCCATATTTGTAGGTCAAATTCAAAACATTGAGATTCCACCAGGGACCCCTTTTTCTTTGATGATTGTTTGAATGTTATGAATGCTCAGAACGAGACTGAATAATCGTGCAGCTGTTTTTAGCAACGAATCAAGTCTATATGATTTCTTTGGCAGCCATATTGGGAGGCCAAGTTCAAGCCAAAGCAATAGGCTTCAAGATCTGAATCCAGAGACAACAGATTGCTCGATCCAGTCTTTATTTTGCGATCAGTGGGTTAGTAGCATTATTTCGTGTCTGAGCACATAAAGCTTTAGCTCTATGCTCCAATCATTATCGTTTTCATGTCAAATGATATTTTAAAGCCTTAAAACATCAAAGCTTTGACTCAATGCACGATGTGATCTTAGAAGGTCCTGAGATCAATCTAAGTTTGAGATAGCATTGATATCAATTGAATACGATAAATCCCCGAATAAAAGCCTTGATACTGAGTTTCTGGTGCCCCGGGTATTCCCTTAGGTGCTTACTAGCAGAATCGATTTTAAGGTGGGGCTTATTCGAACGGACGCCTAGCTGCACTCGGCTTCAATTCCAGCCTGCCCATTGCTTATTAAGTTATTTCTCATTATATTAGGGATTTTCCACCAACTTTAACCCCAACCTCAAAATGTACCCTCCGATTGACTGTGGCTTCAAGGTCTTAGATAGCAAGTTGTGGAGAAAGCAAAGCATTCTGAGCAAGATTTCAGCATGGTATTTTTCCTTAAAGTTGGTCTTAAAAAAACGTCAATGAAACTTTGAAATAGGGGTGAAGTACTAGCCTGCGCACAGACTTTACTAGGATGCGGAGGAGTGAGGAATACGGTTTTGTAAAATACAGAACCGTATTCCTCACTCCTCCGCATCCTAGTAAAGTCTGTGCGCAGGCTAGTGAAGTAGGAGCTTGACGAATAAAGAGCTGTTTCTGGAAGTTTAATTTTCATTCTGAAATCAAGATTTAGATCAGCTTTGCAATATTACCATGAGCTGTAGAGGAAAAAGCAAGATAGGATATTTCGCGAGGATAAAATTCTTTGTGCCAGACTGTTAGTTTAGAAAACATGAGATCGGGTACGTTTGAGTTGGCTTTCTAAAAAATATTCTTTTTCCCATTGATGCTTATTACTTGATTGGAAGGGTAGGGCTTATTTGGAAAGTTTGAATTCTAAGGTGGGGTCTTACTCAAGGATTTACAATATGGATTCATTCTTAATGAATAGGTATATTTGGAGAAAAATCAAGCCTTAGTTTTCTTTAATAGTTGGCTTCCTGACCGTTTATGGACTCTACTTGTCGCGCGTGTGTTATTTGCCGCGCGATTATTACTAATAGCTGTTTTTAGAATATTTCTCCTAACGCTTGAAAGTGAGAATAAGATGTTTGATATTTTTCTATATCAAAATGATGAATTACTATTTTCATTCCTTTTGTCCTTACTCGTTGATTTCTTCTTCAACTTCAGTTGTGTTTGTAAGACTGAAATTCTACCGCCAAGCAGAATGTGAACCACCCTTCAAAACGTTTGTGCAGTACAGTAGAGGGTGTTCAGCACTGCGGAGGAATTTCTTCAGTAGAGTGTGAGGATATTTAGTGCGGTGGAAAGATATCATCACTGCACTGTAGAGGAATTTCCTCAGGGGGGGTACCTTAGGGGGTCAACTGATAGGGATGTGCCATTTTGAAAAAAAAACTTGGGCCATAATTCCGTGTCGTAAATTGAAAAAAGGACCCATAATTCCGTGTCACAGAATATGCAAAAGAAGCAAAATTTCAATAGGACCACATAGTTGTTACTGAGTAACACAATATTTCTAAATTTGAGTCTCATACCACATATCAGTGTAAATTCTTTTTCGGATTGATCTACGATCACCACATTTCTCTTGTCTTTATTTTTTCTCAAAATTCATACCCATAATTCCGGGTACAACCGACTATTAAGTGAGAATGTACACCCATAATTCCGTATTTGATTTTAAAAAGGTACCCCTTAAAATGGCACATCCCCGCTACCATATCCTTGTTAAGATACCCTCCCCCCGAGGGAATTTCTTCAGTAGAGTGGGAGGATATTCTGTGCGATGGAGAGATATCATCAGTGCAGTGTGGAGGGATGCTAAAAGTACGAGTAATAAAGAGGGACACTATTAGTGTGGTAGAGGGATATCATCAGTACGACAGAGAGTGTTCAGTACAGTTGAGAGATATCATCAGCGTTTGAGGTTGTGCAGCACTGTAGAGGGGTCAATTATTTTCTGCTCTCTAATATTTACTTCTAAGATGAGTGGGTAGAGAAGAATGATTGAATACTTCACCAAGCCATTAGATTGATTGAAAATTGTCATTTAACTAGTTTGCCAGCAGAGCAGAACGAGAGTACACACTAACAAAAGAAAACCAAGCAAAATCAATTCAATGAGATTGCTTTTCTACGATGGCCCATTAATTTCACACCAAATACAAGTTCATCACGTCAAGTACAGATATTTTTAGTTCAATGCACAATCATGGCTGTGGCTGGTTATGTTATGGGCAAAAATATTGATACCTCTGGCAGTTCTATTTCTGATTCCTCGTTAGATGAACAAGTATACGAAGAAGCTCTCAGCTCTCCTCTCTCAACCTACAACTTCAGAAAAATATTCAACTGAGCTAAAGCTCCAGTAAAGTGTTTTTACTGTTGCTGACGTTAAGATTCTCAGTCAAAAAGTTCAGAATTTCGTCATACGTGAATCCTGGTACTTTACTGTTTGAAAGGTAATTATTTAGAAGTATTCCCTCCATAAAAAGTCATTCTTAAAATAAACAAGAGGCCCAAAGAATATTTCATAATTCCCAATCCTTCTTAATCACCTCTGTGATCTACGATTACTGATTGATGATGCCGACTGATTCTTTGTCAAAACCACGTGACTGATGAAGGGGATTAGCTGTCATAACAACATGGAAGTCCTGAACGTTATCAAATTTCATGGCAGGTCAGCAGGTGTCTGAAAGAAAGGCGGCGCTCAAAACTCACAAATCACTCAGAAAACAGGTAATTTACGCATTTGTTTTCACTACTATTCCAACTTATTATCAGTTACCTGTCTATTTATCTTTATTTAGACCAAAATAATGGAAAAAAGGTGGATTTGAGGGTGGCCTAAATTTAACATCGAACGATGCTTATGTAAATAATGGGCCTATTGAGTAAGTTGACAAGTTGTTCCTTGTTTGTTTTTCGAACTATGTTTTCATCTGTTGTCTCACAGTAGATCTACGGGTAAAATATCGATGGGTTTGGTCTGGAGATATTGCCACAGCCCTTGGGAATGTTATATGATTTGTGTATACAAGTTTTCAGACTTTAAAGTAAAGATAATGGCCTTTAAATTCATTCCAGCTGTTCTTAAAGTCTGAATAATGACCTTCTCTCAGGACAGATCTTACCTATGCAGTGATTTTTAACATCTCTCAATCAAGCTTGAATAGAACTGATTTAGATGCCACAAGTCTTATGTCAAACACAGTTTTGTCTAAGCATCTGAATTTCAGATTTCTTGAAAAGAAACAAAGCAGATCGGTTAAATCATTCCATTTCATTTTCATTTCATTGGATTGTAAAAGCTGAGCATTGTCCACTATAACAGTACATGATATTCCAATACATGCTAGAAATCAAAACAGAAATACCGTAAAATTACAATGAATTAACAAGCTACTCACATTATTTAAGAGATGCATCTCTCAGGAAAATATACCACTCTTTGAACAAACTAAGATCCCTTGCAAACAACATAAAGATAAATTTCTTATCAATATTAAGTTTAATGACATTCGGAACTTTAAAGCAAGTTTAGTATGCAATTATATCCAGACGCTCTAAATTTCAGAAGTGAAATATACTTTGCAGATTGTTTGCGGGGGGGGGGGGGCTGGGCTCTAAACACCCTAATACTCCTGCCCTTCAAGTGTATATTTTTGGCTAGATATGTCCCAATTTATTGATCATTTAGTTTTGTACAACCTGGAAAGTAGGAATATCAATGGTTTGATAAGAATTGCTAAGTAAAGATCATCCATTGTGTCAATCTGCACATCAGTTGTGGAATTGTTGCTGCAGTTTTCACAACCCAGATACTCTAATTGTCAATATGCAAATCTAAGAATGGTTCAACAATGCCATTAGATGAAATACTATGAAGATGTGCTAAAAATCAAATTTTGATACAAGAGGGCTCGAATATTTGCAAGACCTTTTACCTGATATAACTTCAAACGCAAAAAACAAAATGTTATTTACAGTAGTCCCTAAATCCTATGGCCAAATTTTGCAAAAACTCATGAGACCCGAAAGCCCCCCTCTTGAAAAGTTACCAAACCCACCCGGTTC
Organism: Pelagia noctiluca; assembly: GCA_963924455.1. Lineage (NCBI taxonomy): Eukaryota > Metazoa > Cnidaria > Scyphozoa > Semaeostomeae > Pelagiidae > Pelagia > Pelagia noctiluca. Next base: position 2,379,860 of record OZ004319.1, on the reverse strand, counting down.
GGAGAAAATGACCAACTCACGCCTAAGATTATCATTGATTATTGATAATTTGGTAGCTTTATTCAGGAGAGGTTTATATTGTTCACAGTGTCACGGTATCATCAGAAATGATCACAAATATCTTGGGGGTAACAGAAGAAAAAGAATATAAAACCGTGTACAACATTTTCTTTGTTGGTCAACATTATCTTAGTTTATTGAAACTTAATGCCAAATAGAAATTCTCAAGAATATCAATTTTAGCCAAGTACTTTGTGGTCACACAAACTATAGTGGTTTTCAAAAACCTTTTAGTACATTCTGCAGTCATAACACAAAACAAAGCCCCAACAAAGGGATGAATCTTAAATAAAACCCAAATAAAAACATTCATTTGTATTTTGAAATTCACCACTCTTTTGAAAATTACAAACATTTAGAAAGTAGGGAATTCTTTTATTAATATTAATGGGTGCTATTTGTTATAGTATTTCGAGTAATTTTTGGATAAGAAATAGAAATTAAGAAATCTTAAAAACTAATTTTTAATTACTGAAAATTGTTAGATAGTACCCAAAATAAGGAACTAGAATACTGGTTCCAAAGCTAAAAACCGTAATGACTCCCTAATTTATCATTTTGATGTCTCTATTATCTTTTGAATTTACTTAAACGCATCCCACAAAAAACCCTGCCCTTATTCTGTTAGTGTTCATGGTAGAATTTTAGAAGATTCTGGGTCATAAAGGCTGGATCCACTCCACAGGCTGGAATATGGGGATGAAGGCAAAATTTGAAAGTGCTAAACAAGTGTCTAGCCTTTTTGGGGAAGTTTCAAACTGTAAATCCCTTCAGATGCAATTTCCAAACTCTTGGGCCTATAGTTGCATAATCAATCTCCTCCACTGAAAGAAGCAGGTTTATTTTGTTCGAACACGAACAAGGGGGTTGTGACAGTCAGGGGTCTGACACTCACAAGAGTTAAATCATTGACCTATTTTCTGTTTAGCCTATTTTGATCCACATCTGGGTATAATGATTCCATTGAGATAATTTGTGAGAATGAAAATGACCAGAGTAGGACTTGAACCCACAAGCTCTAGATTTGTACTCTAGTGTGCTACCACTGCACACGGGGACTACAAGAAACACAGACACTAGAGTACAAATCCAGAGGTCGTGGGTTCAAGTCCTCATCAGGTCATTTTCATTCTCACAAATTATCTCAACTGAATTATTATGTGGATCAAAATAGGTTAATCAGAAAATAGGGGGATGATTCTACTCTTTTGTGTGTCAGACGAAAAGCCCAAAGTAATTCATGTTTTCACTTCAATATGCTTATAATTATTCTAGCTATAATTGTAAGTGTATTCATATATAGTTCATGTACATTTGTGAGACTTAATTTGCTAATTTGTTTTTTAGATGGTCCAGAAGTGAACAATTTAGAGCATATTTCTTTGAAAACTTCTCAGGCTAACTAAACTGGTTTAAGGTAAGTTTAAATAGAATATCATTCATTTAACATGCATAAACTCTTTTTTTTACAAAAACACACCATGAAGGGAAAAGACTAAAAACATTTTGGAAAACATTTGAGCCTGAGCATCTATACGTAAGAATATTCAGGACCTTGTTTGCTATGCTACCTCTATGTAGTTATGTAATACTATGCAATACTATTGAATATTTCTGGCTCTAATGGTGTACAATGAAGTGCAACCGTTTACTTTACAAATGCTAAACCAAAGGAGACATTGTTGTTATCCAGCATTATTGCGTACAATAGAACTGCGTAGTCAAAATATTGTTGAAAGAGTTTCGGAAGAAGAATCAAACAAAATGTGGGTAACCTTATCTTATCATGTGTGTTAAAAACCTGTGACCACAATGTTTCAAGAACATCTGGGATGGAAGTATTTTTGTGTTGAAAATCTAGAGAGACGCAATCATTTTCATTTATTAGCTTCAAAATTGTTACTGGAATTCTCTAGCCTCCAGCTATGAAAATTGAGAGAAGCCTCCACTAAAACAAAGAGAAGGATCTTGTTGATCCCAGTTTTCAATGATATCTGACCCCCAAAAAGAAACCTTCTTGAAAACAATTTTTATAAACATACAAAAAGCTGAAACTCTCAATAAGATACATAAGTCAAATTTGTTGCTTTTTCTTGGTAAAAGTATTAGATATTTCCAAAATTGCTAGACAAAATAATATTCATACACGCTTTTTTTTTATGAAAAACCTTCTATAAGGAACCTACATGTAAAAGGTCGAAAAAATTAAAGAACTTTTACTGCTAAAGGTCAAATCACTAAGGAAATTATAATTTTGCATATATTCATTTGGTGTAGATATGCAACTTCTCTAATGACTATGTAACTAACCTTTACGTTTTATAGGCCTAGCCTATGTAGTGGGGTTTAGAATTGATAGATATTCATACCAATGAGGTAAATACCCTTCAAGATGTAGTCATGTATATGGTGAATAATAAAATCTTAGATTCACTTTGAGTCAAGTTTGTATTGAAGCACTCCCCGGAGTTCAGACCAAAAAAGTCGTTTTTGACATATTTCCCACAATATTTTGACGGATTTCACCAGTTTTCGTTGGTTTTGGTGGTCACTGATTCCCAGACCTCTTCTCAAAACAGGCAATGATATATAACACAAATCAATTCGAGATCAGGTCCAAGATAACCAGTTTAAGTAAGATTGAAGCATAGTTTAATTGGCAAGATCTTTAGAAACCTATTTTTTGACGTTTTATTGAAATTGAGAGTGCACACATAGTAGCGTTTTACCATTGTTCCAGCCAACAAGGTCCTGGTTGAACGAACGACCAAAACACTTCTATTGGTTTGGTTCCTTATAAATAATGTTCGTTTTATCAAAGAAAAGTTTTGGGGACTGGGATCGAGCCTATGTTTGATATCCATTCAACTCAACAATACGGAATGTTAGCGATAAAGAGGATTAAGGAAAGTCAGTGTTTCAACGCAGTCTTTTACTTGGGAATTACGGGAACTAAACACCCAGCCATATACTTCTATTAACTATGACGGAAGAAAGCAAGCGTAGCTGGATTGGGACTGGGATCGAGTCTATGTTTCATATCCATTCAACTCAACAATAAAAATTGTAAGTGATAAAGGGGATTAAGGAAAGCCAGTGTTTCAACGCAGTCTTTTACTTGGGAATTACGGGAACTAAAGACACCACAGGTGTGGAGCGAGGAATTCACAGCCGTATTAATAAACATTTCAATTGATATCAATATAAATGACTTGTGGTCGGCTTCACAATCCTACAAATTTGCAATAACAATCAAACGGCCTTTTTCAACAGGGTAAGCTTAAAAGTAAGTATAGTCGGTCTGTTGCAATATCAGATTAAAACAGCGCCCCCCGGTTTCGCTCTGTTTGATTGTGCGCAGTGGTGATTTATGTATTCAAACTGTAGTGAAATCCAGTTTTACGCATACGGATAATATCTATAACGGGGGTTGGTTATTGTGAAATAGGTTGCTGCGCGCAATATTTAGTTTGGATGTTCTTTGGAAAACAAGGTGTATTCTAATGGTTTATTCCTACTATCAAGAAGTTTGGTAGAAATATTAGCAAGGTAAACTATTAAGTAAAAAGTTTGATTTTGTTTGTTTGTATAGATGTTTTGTAGATGTATTCGTTTAATTATTGTGCATGCATTTCTTGAAACATGGAGCGTTTTCAGTGGCCTTGTATCATGACAACAATCAGGAAAACTCAATTACGGTTTATTATCTTTTCAACTTACAATTAGATGAAGTCATTGTTTTTAATCAAAAGTTGTTAACTGGAACATTTGTTCGTGTGACGAGAAGATAGCTAGATGCTGATGGAAACAGTTTTGTAAGCAACGGTCGAAGCTGGCAGGAGACGATTAAGAATAATAAGATAAAAGGCGAGACGGTTGGATGAAGCTGTGCTCAACTTGAGATTTGTCACCCAAAAAGGACTGCTTGTCATGAAAATGGCTTTACTGCTCCCGTCAAGAGACAGCATATGATAGTAAAGGACCATGCTGCACTCAAATGACGTCTGTGTGCCTGGGTCACTCCTAGGATTGCATAGGCCATCACCAATTACCCTCCACTCTGGAATGATTATGTGAGCAACTGTCGAAGGAAGTAGTAGACCAGTGAGATAAAAGAGTAGACGGACTATACCTTGACAGTGGCTCATCCGCTTCCATCAAGAGACAGCATAGAATGGGATAGAACCAACGCTCAAATGACTCCTGAATGTTGGAGTCAATCCAAGCACTGAATAGGCCATTGCTGGTTTCACTCTCCTATAATTCTACAAGGAATGGTCGAAAGAGGCAGTGATGGAACAGTATGATAAAAGGCAATGCGGCTGGAAGAAACAATGCCTAACTGGAATCTTGTCCCTTCGGAATGGACAGCTAATCGGGACACTGGCTTGGCAGCTTTCGTAAAGAGATAGGATAGGATCATAAAACTCTCAAATGACTTGATGAATGTTGTCTGTCGCTCCTAGCATCGCATAGGCCATCAACCATTTCCTTCTCAAACTATTCTGCGAGGAATGGACGAGACGGGAGGATGAAACTTTGCTACTGATGGTGAGATAAAGCTGGAGTCTTGTCACAAAAAAGACTGCTTGTCATGAAAGGTGATTGACCACTTAAGTTAAGAGACAGGATAGAATAGGACCATGCAAAGCTGAAATGGATTGCTTAATGTTGTCCAGCATTTAATTGCCCATCCATGATTTCCTTCTCAGGCAACATATACGGACCTAAGCTTAGAATTACTGCTTTTATGGATTGGGAAATGTGAGCGTTGTTGGAAAAATCCTCGAGAGGGACTTCCAGCTACCATTGCATATAATGGAGTCCCATTCTGCTTAAAACTTGTACCATAAATCTCGGATAGATTCATGTAATTGCAATTGATGATTCTGCAAATAATGACCGATGTTATCTCAGGCAATGCATGATGGAATATTCATCTTAGCAACGCCTTGCAACAAAAACTGGTTGCTGCAGCTTGACCAGAGCTAGGTAAGATTTAGGCCACTGCATCTTTGGTAGCTATGCGTTGCTAAGGGATATTTTCCTATCATGCATTGTTTGAGATGAGATCGTCTTTTGCAGAATCGTCTATTGCTGTAAGTGAGTGAGTGGATGTTAAACTTACTAGCTTGGCTTGAGCCATGCCTTATTTCCAGCAAGGTCACTTAAACATACACCACCATCACTACATATATAGTAATATGATGTTTCATGCTCATATTTTTGAGTGAGTTTATCTTTGACATGTTAGCCTAAGAAAGGCCACAATACAGTGGCGGAAATAGGGCTTTTTGAGTGGAGGGGCAAGCATGGGGAATTTCCGAGCTATTGTTTTCGCCCAGGGGGCCTAGGGGGTGCTGTAAGCCCCTCAGCAGGTCCTTGGCAGAGCCGTAGCATGGGTCAAGGGGGCGGAGCCCCTGCAAGCTCTTGAAAGTGTCCTTTTCTGAGGGCTTAAACTTGGTTAGAATCCTCCATTTGTTAGAACTATATAAACCCGAACCATGTAGAAATAGTACAAATACAAACCATGAACAGTTAATCAATAAGATACTATATTTGATACTGACTAATAGACTCAAGAGAGTCAAGTGTTATCTTGTAGTGCTAGTACTAGAATTTCTTTAGTTTTTGTCTTGTCGAGTACTGCCTTGCTTATAAAGCAGTTACTTGGATAAAAATACGTGTAATTCAACTCAAACAACGACCAAAATTTCCGAATTTTCTGAACAATTTCCGACTTATTTTGAATGGGGGGGAGGGGTGACTGCGCCCCCAAACCCCCCATAATTTCTGCCACTGCCACCATATACCCTTTTTCCAGCAAGGGGACTTTAGCGTGCACTACATCATTACATATAGTGATATGATGTTTCATGGTCATATTTTTGAGTAAGTTTATCTTTGACATGTTATTCTAAGAAAAGCCACAAGATACCTTATTTCAAGCAGAGGTAGCATGCACTACATCACTACATATAGCAATAAATGAGGTCGTAGTGTGTTTATTGGATCCAATTAGACTGCAAAAATCTTAAATGTGAAAATTACTTCCCACTTGAAAGTCCTTGATTTTAAGTTAAATACACCGTGGTTTAGATGAGGACATCAAGAATCACCAGTACCAAGCAGTTATTTTACAGTGCATCGGCAGCCCTTGCACCGGTGATGCCGATGCACTGTTAAATAATTTCATCTATAAATTGCTAGTGACATCAACTTATCAAAACTCAATTTACTTGCATTTCAGCTCTTGTGATCAGCAATTAAAACTTCTTGAAGACAGTCATCGACAATCATTTCATCTATAAATTGCTAGTGACAGCAACCATTCAAAACTCAATTTACTTGCATTTCAGCTCTTCTGATCAGCAATAATAACTGCTTGAAGACTCGACGGCATTCCTCCTGGAAACCCTGAACTTTTAGCCTGAATTTGCAGAGATGTTCGGAGATCTGATTTTCAAAAATGGCTAATGGCGCGAACGCAAAACTGCACAAAGACCTCTTATTGGCATGTGGCTGGGGTAAAGAGATCGACGTCGTTCTTCTTCTGCAACAAGGAGCAAGTGTCAAGGTTCAAGATCAGGTTCGTATTTGTAATTTGTGGTTGTTATCTAATCTTGCTCCTCGATACCAAGAAGGTCGTCGGTGGTGGAGCCTAGTGGTTAAGGAGCTGGCTTCGTATTCTGAAGGGCTATCTTCGTGGTTCGAATCCACCTACGGTCGGAATCATGAGTTACAAGCCGTCAGCCAACTTAGTTGTCCATCCTTCCAAAGTCCGTCAATGAGAACCCAGGTCACTGAAGTAATAATGGACAGTGTCTACAATTAGTAGCAAGGTTAAATACCTTGACACTTAAATCAAGTCAATTATTATTATTTTCATAATTATTTTTAGACTTACTCCACAAGCCTTGTTTCCCCTGTGTTCTCTAGTATGCTGACGTCACTTCGGTCTGACTGAGCGAGTGAGAACACAGAGAGAAGGACTGCAAGCAAGTCTAGTTACTACACAAGTTCCAGTTATATAGTTCTCCTTTATTAAGAAAAGGAATAATTGGTTCCATATCTGTGTGACAGTGCTCCGATAGTTCTTCTGACCAGGGTACTTTGCTCGATAGCTCTAAAATTGAGCTAAGTGTTCTGGTTCTACACTCACCTAATCAAGTAGAAGAACGCACGACTCCTTCGTTCCTTGGTTCGAAACCAAGTGCCTGATTAGTAATTGTGGTGTATAGCAGTAAAGCAAACTCTGGGAAGGAGTTAAGTTTATCAAGTCTTGAGTTGGTTTGTGAGTTCCATTCCTACCATCTGTATTATTACACTGCTTATTCTCTGCTTGTATCAGGCGTTTCCAGTGTATAAGTCAAGAAATCCCAGGTGAGAAATGAAAAATCACTGATTTACCCAATGAATTCATGATTTCCATCAATTATTTGTAACCAAAGTTTTGATTTGATGTTCCATCTCATTTTAAACAAAGTCCTATTTCTTGTAGAATGGGAGAAACTGCCTGCATTATGCTGCATCAAAAGGACACACGGATATCGTAGAGATTTTACTGCTCAAGAAATGCAACGCCAATGCCAGAGACAAGGTATGATATTAAATTGTCACTAGTTGACGTTAGGTCGTACTTACACGTGTATTGATCTATAGCAGAGTCAAGTAATTTAATGCATATTCAAATAATTTATTGGATTATCAAATAATTTATTGAATAATAGAGTAACTCATTGCAAAATCAAGTAATTTATCGCATAGTCGAGTAATTTATTGCATATTCAAGTAATTTATTGCATAATCAAGTAATTTATTGCATAATCAACGCGTACAGTCAGCGCATTTTACAAGTTGAGCATGGCTCATTCACACCTTTGGTTTTTGCCCACAATGGTGGTTCAGGAAGAGAAGCCGAAAAATATATATCGGTGTTATCTACAAAGATTGCAGAAAAACGAGATCTGCCAGTTTCATCCGTCACAAACTGGATTCGCACAAAACTGTCTTTTTGCACTTCTTCGCAGTGGTATATTGTGCATTCGAGTCTCCAGGAATAGGCGAACAAAGGTTGAAGTTGATACAGCAAACATTGTACTAGTAAAAGCAATATGCAGGATTGATTAACTTAAATTTATATGTTGTACATAAACAAAAACAAAACGAAATTATACTTTATGTAAAGTATAATTTCGTTTTGTTTTTGTTGAGACATGTGAACCAGCGGTCTTTCGGTCTAAAAACATGGCCAAATGTTGATTCAATCTATATACTTTCTCATTGTAAAAAAATTTATTGCATAATCAAGTAATTTTATTGCATAATCGAGAAATTTATTGAATAAACAAGTAATTATTGAATAATCGAGTAATTTATTGCATAATTAAGTAATTTATAGCATAATCAAGTAATTCATTGCATAATCAAGTAAATAAGTGCATTGCTGTTTGGTATCTCTCTGGGGGAATTTTCATACTTTATAAGGAACCCCGTCTTTTCCAGTTTGGCTCGACGCCCATCCACCAAGCTGCTGTTAACGGTCATACAAGCTGTGCTTCCACCTTAATTGAAGGAGGAGCGGATGTCAATAGTCAAGACGAGGTAATGCCTTATTCAATTCAATGCCATTTAGCAGTTCAACTAATTCAACCATTCAATTCAATTCAGGAATTGAATTTAGCATAGCAATAGGGTTCAAGGTGGTATTTCAAATAGCCCACTTGTGGAAATACATTTCCCTTTTTTTATACTTATCAAAGTATACTTATCAGATAATTGTATAAATCGTTTTAAGTCTGGCCTGAAAATATTGTTGACCTGAATTTCAGATCCAGCAATATCCAGTAATGTTGTATATCAATTTGCTAAACTCCAGACCGGAATTTAGATAGTAGAACGTATTTTACCTTCTGCTTTAACGTGATATTCTGTGCTATTTTTACTTCAATTGTCTTATTTAGATCCTCCTCAGAAAGATTTGTTTTTGATAGATTTCATGCCGCAAACTCTAATGTCAATAAGCACTGCAGTATTGTCCATAGCTTTGGTATTCGATACCCCTTGTTCAAGTCACTCAGCAACTATTTGATTTGGCATAGCCCTGCTAATTCTGTGGTATTACACGCATTTTTTTAATAAGTAATCTCAGCTCGAGCTCAGTACTCAAACTCGCTTAGCTAGAGGGCTAAATTTAACTAAATTGCTACTAAATATATCTGCAATGATTAAGGCGCACTAAAACAATTAGATATATACCAAACACATCAAATTAGAAACTAAACTTTAACTTAATAGCCCTAACTACGGTGGTAGGGATAGCATTATAAAGGTCGAATGTCCTTATTTCATAATGGTTCCCTCAGAGCTTATTATAACGAAAAGAAATGTTTTTTTAATACAATGGGCTTGTTCAAGCCGTCAGTAGTTGCAATTTGTATGAAATCATCAGCGTCAATGTTAAAAGAAGAGTTGCATATTTTCTGAAAAGGATAATAGTCAAACAATTTGAAAACTCTATCTACAGAACGAACAAGGTGTTTACTCGCAGTAGTGTCAACAGTAGATCCAAATTCTTAACCTGATAAAATTTTATGACGTGTCATTTAGTTGACTTTATGACGTCATAAAAATATTTTGAAATACCATTCATATCTTTTACAAGTAGTTTTGGATTCACCTATGTTATGATTATGATAGGTATTACAACAGTCATCTTTCATTTCTTGTAGAACGGTAACACTCCTTTGTTCGAATCTGTGTGGAACAATCATTTCGAAACTGCGGATCTGTTCCTCAACAGCGAGGCGGATGTGAACATCAAAAATCAGGTATGTTTCCAATCAGTTGTAGTTTTAGAGACTGCGTGACCAAACACCTTGTTTTGATCGAATTCGATGTTTTTTATACGCTCTCTACATGCTAATAGCTCAGCCTGTCGCACATAGTTTTCAATCCAGGGGGGTTCCATGTAAATGGGATTTGACAGAAATATCGTACCCATGTTTATGGATATTTTTTATGTGAGTGGCACATCCCCATACCAATTTCATGCTATTCACCTCCCTGTGAGTCCAAGCTGTTACTGGAGATTAGTCGCCTTCTTGGTATATGGATGAAAACTCATGTGATTTTCTCTGGTTCACCTAGTAGGTTAGTTTGCGTTGCCACGCAGGCTGGAATAAGACTTACGTAAACGCTTTTGAAAATGTCTCTGATAAAAGTTTATAATTTGTGTATTATGAAATCATTTTAAGACAATCGACAAACTGTTTTTGCTCTAGAAGGGATGTAGTTTACCAGTTTGTATTTCGTCTATCATTGATTTATTCTAATAACCAATAAATTGTTTTTGCTGTAGAAGGGATATAGTTTACCAGTTTGTATTTCGTCTATCATTGATTTATTCTAATAACCAATGAATTGTTTTTGCTGTAGAAGGGATATAGTTTACCAGTTTGTATTTCGTCTATCATTGATTTATTCTAATAACCAATAAATTGTTTTTGCTGTAGGAGGGATATAGTTTACCCGTTTGTATTTCGTCTATCATTGATTTATTCTAATAACCAATGAATTGTTTTTGCTGTAGGAGGGATATAGTTAACCAGTTTGTATTTCGTCTATCATTGATTTATTCTAATAACCAATGAATTGTTTTTGCTGTAGGAGGGATATAGTTTACCAGTTTGTATTTCGTCTATCATGGATTTATTCTAATAACCAATGAATTGTTTTTGCTGTAGGAGGGATATAGTTTACCAGTTTGTATTTCGTCTATCATGGATTTATTCTAATAACCAATGAATTGTTTTTGCTGTAGGAGGGATATAGTTTACCAGTTTGTATTTCGTCTATCATTGATTTATTATAATAACCAATGAATTGTTTTTGCTGTAGGAGGAATATAGTTTACCAGTTTGTATTTCGTCTATCATGGATTTATTCTAATAACCAATGAATTGTTTTTGCTGTAGGAGGGATATAGTTTACCAGTTTGTATTTCGTCTATCATTGATTTATTCTAATAACCAATGAATTGTTTTTGCTGTAGAAGGGATATAGTTTACCAGTTTGTATTTCGTCTATCATGGATTTATTCTAATAACCAATGAATTGTTTTTGCTGTAGGAGGGATATAGTTTACCAGTTTGTATTTCGTCTATCATGGATTTATTCTAATAACCAATGAATTGTTTTTCCTGTAGGAGGGATATAGTTTACCAGTTTGTATTTCGTCTATCATGGATTTATTCTAATAACCAATGAATTGTTTTTGCTGTAGGAGGGATATAGTTTACCAGTTTGTATTTCGTCTATCATGGATTTATTCTAATAACCAATAATTGTTTTTGCTGTAGGAGGGATACACCCCACTTCATCTGGCATGTCAGAACAACAACGCGAAAATAATTCAAGATCTTATCAAATGGGGAGCAAACATCCAAAGTCAAATTAGGGTATGCCAGATATAATCGTGTTTCATCATCATTGTATTTGACTTTCTCAATAGTCTACTTTTCACCCAATCCATTGTAATGTTATGTTAACCTTCTACACCCTAACCTTATGTACTCTTACCTTATTTACCGTGACCCCATAACCATATTTACCGTATTATTATAACCTTATTCACCGTGGCTCCATATACCATAGTTCTATCACTCACACACGGTCATTCGGTTTTTCTTGCAGAATGGAAACACGCCACTACACGTTGCTGTGCAGAACTCTCATGTCGAGTCTGTTAAAGTGCTGCTTAGTCTGGAGGCAGACATCAATTTCCAGAATCATGTAAGTCCAGCTTTCATTTTATTAGATAACTTCTGGTTTTGTCAAAAATCAAATAAATTATGATGAATTCTATGGTCGAGATTAATTTCAATAGTGATTACGAAGGATTGCTTTTGTTCATGCAAATATGTTGATTAAACTCCACAGTTATCAAAGATGTCTTCGTAAATCATTTATCATTGCTGTAGTTTTTGGGGAAGTTGCATAGGCTCAATTTCCCCTGTTGTGCAAGAAAATGATAAAGGATACCCCCGGTAGTTTGGACCCTTCTGAAATGCCAAGAAGTGCATTTTTCAGTTGGCCATCCTTGATTTTAGATAAGACGTACGTTTTGGTGGTTTATGCCTAAACCATCAAAAATCTCTGGCATCAGGGATCTTGTTTGCCGATTCATGTTCATTGCCTATAATGATTTAACGTCTGCTTGTTATCTTACGTATTTCCTTTAACTCACTTATTACAGATCTGGAAAAGTTTGTTTGAAATTATAAAAACTTTTGTATTTCTAGGATGGTGATAGTCCTTTACACATTTGTGCTGAGCTTGGAGACAAAAAGATAGCGAGAACTCTTCTGGAGAGCGGGCAACCGTACGAGGCCAGTCTCAATAATGTAAGTCATTCAAGATATCTTTTAAGGTATAAGATACCAACTACCTTCAAAATCTTTAGAAATAAAGCTTTCTCGTGGCCCAAATGATCAATAAAGATTTAGCTGTAGTGCAGTGAAGGACATCGGAAGAAATGTTTTCTTTTGTTTTTCAACACTTTCCCTAGAAGCTTTATCCAGTTCATAATATGACTGGCATTTTTCAAAAAGCCGTGGACATCTCTATTCTCTGCTACAGAGCCACCGTGCAACTAGCCTTTATATAATCTGTTACAATTCTATCAAAGTTCCGATTCTTTTCGGAATCAAGATCGAATGTTAACGGACCACAACCTCATCAAATTAGATGGATCAAATCTTCTTTTATCCAATTTCTGAGATTATCATCATTTTCATTAAAGCATAATTCCATTAACTGCAACTGTTTTTTGGACTTGAAAGTCACTCCCAAGATAAGGTTTTCGCAAACGTTTATTCCCAGCAGTTGGAATGGTTCACGGATCATTGGCATAGCTAGGTCAGCAAATCATTTCAGAGCCTCGCAACAAGCAAAATGTGGATATTTCGGTTGCATACACTTTGTTTTTCCATTGGCCTATGGGCAATCCGGGGCAATTTGAGTTGAAGTGGAAGATATGCAACTTTTTGGTTTGATAATTAATCGAGCTATTTCAAGAGTGCTACGAGATTTCTCGCGGTTTTTGGCTCTCTTACACACCCCGTCCTGGTGTAGAGAAGATGAAACTCAAGAATATAACACTTTGTTTTTTCAATAAGTAACAATTCAACAACCAACAAACCCTATGGTATTTTTCTGATAAAAAGTATTAAATCATAGCTATGACATTATTGTATTGCTTGATTTGCTTACCCTTGCCGTGAACATGCAGATAAACTGACTTCTGGGGTTGGGTTAGGTAGATGGTCTGTTATTTTTGTTCATATCAGGGGGTAGCTAGGGTCTGTACCGAACTTCCAGTGGCTTAGTGAAAAATTAAGTGAATATAATGCTTCGAAAAATTGATAAAATATTTTTAAAGGAACTTTGAAAATCAAATGTTGATAAAAGATATATACAAAGTGCTTTCGACTTCTAAGTCATTTTTAATGTGTAAAAGTATACAAAAACAAGCATCTTATGTACGTTACGATATCTCGAGAAAAATAAAGTGTTTTTGCATTTGGTAGCATTGGTATCTGCTAGATATTTTGTAAAATATTCAAGTGTAATAAATTTTATATAGCATTATCCAATTCCAGATTATGTCTGATTTTCATGAGATTAGACGAACAATTTTAATTTGGGGATCCTGCGAAATATATGACCAGAAAAGCTATATTTGGGCAATGTACCTATCTGTATATGTGAGAGCTCGCAGCAATGTTAAACAGAAGGTGTATTAAATTGTTATAGCGTGATCAGATTTCAGATCATGTCTGATTATCTTAAGAGTAAATCCATATTTTTAGGTTGGTGATTCTGCAAAAGACATCGCCATTCAACTCGGCAACAAAGAGGTTGCGGATGTCATTCCTACTCCGATGGTAAGTCGAGTTTTCTTTCTTCATTTTCCATCATTTCTAAACTGCAATAATTTTAGCTAGACGATCCTTTTTGCTATGTGATAACTAATCTAGCACCACTAATTTATCCTATCCTTGCTAGATTTCTTTGAAAACCTCCAAATTTCTCAAACCAGATGTTTTCCCTATTACTATTACAAGCATAAATGCATGCTCTTTAGATATCAGAAAATGCCCCAACATAGCTAATCTAATTAAATTTTACAAATACATTACATATACGATACTCTGGAAAGCAAACCTCATAGCTGTATTAGGACAGTTACATTTAATACACAGAAAAACAAATCATTGAGGCAAAATAGCTAACAAATTAAGAATAAAGATATACAAAGCACGAAAGATGCATCAGTGGTCGTTTTACAAATGATTAATGGCCTAAATCTTTTTGCAGCTGTGGTTCAGCTACAGTCGTTGGTTTTTGGTAGCTATGTGTTAGTGCATAGTTTAACGAAAAAGATGGTTTAGAAACCTACTGTTGTATCTTTTTGTGCAAGGTCTTCAAAATGAAGAGTTTACAGTCTTTTGTTTCGCAATTGTTTTAGCCAACAGGGTCATGGTTGAGCGAAGAGACTAAAACGCTTATTTTGGTTCTCTAACCAGAAATGTTCGTTATTCAGAGAAGATTTTATAACATTCAGAATCTTATTTATATGGGCAATATTTACATGTAAAATTGTGACAGTAAAGAGAGAGAATAAGACATACGCTGTGCACGTTAGAATATGGTTAGTGGGGGCATATTCCATATATTCCATGAAATGAGGTATGCTATCCTTAGAATATAAGTATATTACTTATTTTCTACTTCGAAATGTCAAAAGTGCACTCTGAGTCATAACAGCAAAATGCTGGATGAACTAGGGTCGGAGAGAGGCATCAATTATTTCATCTCTACAAGCTTTTCCTTGGGTGCCCACTCATCAGGAGATGTACTAATAATCACTTGCTCGATACGTAAATGTAGATCGTAATGTGTATTGTAGAGAAAAGAGTCTTTGCTTCTCGAGGGTTGAATGGTTTCCCATTCATCAAGAGATGTGTTAACATACCGGCAACTCTTCTGATGAGCGAGAAATCACGCAACAGGCTTGTAGAGATGCAGATCTCCACTATATACATTACGCTCTACATTTATATAGCGAAAACTGAGTTACAGACTTCTTAATGATAAACATATGAACTTGAAATACCTGTAGAAACAGCTGATTATCGAATTGTTTATTTATAACCTGCTTAAATAACCCGTCATATTAGATTGTTTATCAGTTCATACCATTTGCCTTCCCACTTCAAGTCACGGTACCGTACTCTTGGTATGACTTACTTTCATTCTATCTGAATTCTGCAATCACGAAGATTTTCCAGACCAAGGTATCAATGTTTAAGATAACTAAAGCAGAGGTTACTCGATGCTATTTTCAATGCTTTATGTTTCACATCTTTTTTGTCACTCTTTGATATAGAGGGGTACGTTTTCTAAGACAACCTGTAGAAATTTAGAAGTTTTTAAGATTGATTCTGGCATCCCTAGAATTGCTTTTGCCCTTCGGGGTGCTTGCACTCAAAATGTGCAATTATTGCGTATGCCATAATACTCATTACTATTACATTAGCGGGGGCTTGTCCTTGTCACTTATTGTCATTTTCAAATCAGATTTCTCCTAACTCCGATTTCCTGAAATATTTTACAAGAAACGATTTTTTGAATATCTCTACAAGTGTGTATCGTGATGGGTCGATGAAAATGTGTATTTATCTCTAATGCTGTAATATCTTTTCTTTTACTTTGGCAAGGGGAATGTTCTAGTAGCTTAGGGTGTGTTCTCATCCCTTATAATGAGATATTTAAACCCAGATATCTTGAGAAATCCTTTTTTACATCACCAAAAGTGGCTTTATCCTTATCGTGTGCCTTGACACAAAATGTGTATCAATTTCTGATACCGTATGATACCTATTCTTCGACATTGACGGGGGCGTGCTCTAGTAGCTTAGGGCGTGTACTTGTAGCTTTTAATAAATTCAAATGCATATATTTTCAAGAATTCATTTTCTTATATTCCCAAAAATGGCTTTATCCTCATAGTGTGCCTTGACACCAAATGTGCATTTATTTCTGATACCGTGTGATTCCTATTCTTTGGCATTGGCAAGGGGTGTGTTCTAGAAGCTTAGGGCGTGTTCTTATCCCTTAAAATGAGATAGTTAAACCCAGATATCTTCAAGAATTCATTTTTTACATCCTCAAAAAAGGCTTTATCCTTATGATGAGCCTTGACACAAAATGTGTATTTATTTCTGATACCGTTTAATACCTATTCTTTGGCATTGACAAGGGCGTGCTCTAGTAGCTTAGGGCGTATACTATTAGCTTGTAATAGATTTAAGCTTAGATATTTTCAAGAATCCATTTTTTTACATCCCAAAAATTGGCTTTATCCTTATCGTGATGCCTTGACACATAATGTGTATTTATTTTCTAATACCGTTTAATACCTTTTCTTTGGCATTGCTGAGGGCGTGTTCTAGTAGTTTGTAATGAATATATATACAAATGTTTTCTTGAACCCATCCCAATAGTAGCTTTATCCTGATGGTGTTGACTTGACACACAATGTATATTTATCTTCAATACCTTAATACCTATTCTCTGGCACTGGCGAGGGCGTATTCTAGTAGCTTATCATGAATTTAAACACATGTGTCATCACTAATCACGATATCTTTAAGATCATTTCTTCCTACGTCGCCAAGGATGACTTTGTCTTTTTCTGATACCTTGGCACAGAATGTGTATTTATCTTTAATACTGTGTTTTACCTATTCTCTGGCACTGGCGAGGGCGTGTTCTAGTAGCTTATTATGAATTTAAGTCAAGATGTCATCCCTAATCACGATATCTTTAGGATTACATCTTCCTACATCCCAAAGATGTCTTTGTTCTTTGTATGATACCTTGGCACAGAATGTGTATTTATCTTTAATACATCGGCGAAGGCAGGCTCTCACGCCTATAATGATTTTAAGCCTCAGATTTTATCAAACTAATGAATTGAGACTTTTCTTAAGAACCTATTGTCTTATGTTCCCAAAAATGACTTTATCCTTCTAGTGTTGCCTTGATACAAATGTGTATTTATTTCTAATACCATCCGATGTCTATTATTTAGCATTGACGAAGGCGTGCTCTAGTAGCTTGTAATGATTCTAAACCCAGGTGCCATTCCTAATCACGATACTTTTAAGATTACATCTTCCTACATCTCCAAACAATCTTTCTCCTTCCATTCTTGCCTTGACACAAAATGTGTATTAATTTTTGATACCGTAATACCTATTCTTTGGCAATGCTTAGGGCGTGTTTTAAAGACTCGTAATGATTTAAACTTCAGATGTCATCTACCTCAAGAATAAAGATATTTTAAAGAGTCCATTTTTTAGATCCCCATAAAAGTATATTTGTCCATATCGTGATGCGTCGACACAAACTTGACATTCATCTTTAATACCATGATACCTGCTCTTTGGCATTGGCGAGGGCAGCCCCCATATTTAGGGAGGATCACTGGGAAACATTATATTTTATTTTAGAAAGCAGGGAGAACATGCTATTGGTTAGAACATCTGGATGGCCAGGGGCTCGAGGGGGGGCTCCTTCCAATTAGAATGCTAAAAAGGTCCTGGCCGAGGGCTTGGTGGTGTTGCTTATAATGCTACCAACACATAGCTCATCTAACTCACGAATCAAAATATCTATTTTGATGCCTTGACACGAAATGTTTATTTATTTGTCATACTTTGATCCCTATTCGGCATTGGCAAGGGCATTTCTGAGTTTTCTTGCAATCTGAAGAATTTTCAAATTTTTTGAGTGTTTTTACGGAGCTTCACTCAATTGCGATCGGTTTTCATTGAAATTCAGCAGGAAGGTTACTCAATATTTTAGGTTCAAGATCCAAGATGAGAAAAGAGTGGGTGACTATCTGACCAGCTTAAGATTGCTATGTGCAGCTGAAGTTAAGCTCGGTCGTGTGAGATCAACATCTGGATGGGTGACCTAATCACTCACCAGTCCTTAGGGAGTGGTGTTAAACTAGAAGTCCCGTGCTCCTGCTGAAAATTAAGGCTTCTGGCATTTTGCAAGCTGGCACGTTAAACACAAACTGTCTCACTTACAAGAAGCACATTTGATCTCAGTGGTAAGGAACAAACCTGGACCTACCCAAGAATTAGACGACATATTTCCGCATATTAAGAACCAACAAATTCCATTTTCCACTGTTTACCGCGTTTTAATTTTCTGAATTTCCCACTTAATTGAAAACCTTCACCAACAATCCATTTACTGCAAACCATAATTAACTATTTTAATTAAGATTTCATGGAATTCCACAAACATTGTTCAACTTTAAAGGCGAATAATTCTTTAGAAAGCTGAATTTTAATTTTTCATAAACCGCAGTCTTAGCTAGCTATGATCTCTCCAAGGCTTTCAAATTCAAAAGATAAATCTGGGTATTTTCTTAAAGTCAATTGTTTTATTTTCCAAGTTTCTCGCGATAATGTTTAGGTATAATCCATGTTTGATGCGTTGAAGTTTAATTTGATGAATTTTGATGTTACATTTCTCGTTATCAGCTTGCAAGGAAGTCTTCGAAGAGAGCAGATGCGAAGAGCCCGAGCTCGCCCAAGCGCAGCCACAAACACAAGACTGGTTTGTCGAGGTCGAAGTCTGACGCGAAGCCTGAGAGGAAATCCCACGAGGAAAAGACAGATTCCCTAGAAAGGCCCCTCCGCGTCGTGATTCAGCCTGCTTCGTTTGAGAACCTGGTGGCAAGTGATTCCTGCTCCAGTTTGTCCAGTCTGTGGCTGCCTGTGCCAGATTCTGGTTCTCCATTGCCCATGGTAAGTTGATCAGTTTTGATAGCTTGTGATGTATGATCCTAACTAGATCAGAAGATGGTGTTAAGGTTGATTGAGATGATGATGATGATGATTATGATAGTGATGATGTTTATGATTATCTTCATGAGTCTGTGGTTGTCTGTGCCAGATTCTGGTTCTCCATTGCCCATGGTAAGTTGATGAGCTTTGATAGCTTGTGATGTATGATGTTAACCAGATCAGAAAACGGTGTTAAGGTTGATTGAAATGATGATGATTACGATTATGATAGTGATGATGTTTATGATTATCTTCATGAGTCTGTGGTTGCCTGTACCAGATTCTGGTTCTCCATTACCCATGGTAAATTGATGAGTTTTGATAGCTTGTGATGTATGATGTTAACCAGATCAGAAGACGGTGTTAAGGTTGATGGAAATGATGATGATTATGATTATGATAGTGATGATGTTAATGATTATCTTCATGAGTCTGTGGCTGCCTGTGCCAGATTCTGGTTCTCCATTACCCATGGTAAGTTGATGAGCTTTGATAGCTTGTGATGTATGATGTTAACCAGATCAGAAGACGGTGTTAAGGTTGATTGAAATGATGATGATTACGATTATGATAGTGATGATGTTAATGATTATCTTCATGAGTCTGTGGTTGTCTGTGCCAGATTCTGGTTTTTCATTGCCAATGGTAAGTTGATGAGCTTTGATAGCTTGTGATGTATGATGTTAACCAAGGTGATATGATTGTTTTAACTGACGATTGTTGCCATGATGATTATGATAGTGATGACCACGAGGAAGGTTATGATTAGGTTAGCGATGATTGTTATTACAGTACAGCTGTGGTGATTATCATAATGATTAAGATGAAGATAGTAACAGCGCTTAAATGAACTGAAATTTTTATTTCTTTCAATCAAAAGACTTGTTAGGAAGAGAAATAAACCATTTACAGATTTTTGATATCTTGCTTTATTGCCGAGCTATTCCATATTTTTGTATTTTTTTGATGACGTAATTTTGTTTGCAAAAAGCGGTGAAAACAATTAATATTGACAATTTTTGAATGAAAAAAGAGCCTAAAAGTTGTTTTCGGTGAAACAAGCATTTTTAGTACAAACAATATCAAAACATTCTCAATTCCAATCTTCCTCAATGATTTTTAGCATAAAATTTTTTTTTTAGCTTTGCAACATTGAAATAAAACAATTTCCCAATACATTTCATTGCATTTTGCAAACAAAATGACGTCACAAACTCGAAAATGAAATATAAGATATCTCAAAAATGGAAAAAGATATCGCAAAACTGAAAACAGCTTTATTGATCTTCGTATTAAGTCGCTTGTTAAGAGTAATAAAGATTTTCACTTCATTGCTGCTTTAAGCTTTATTATAAGAGTGATGATTATAATAATTATGATTCTCATTATAAGTCTCTTGTTGCCAGTATCTGATTCTGGTTTTCCATTACCCATGATAAGTTGATGATACGTTGCTGGGATTGATTCCACTCATGTTATTTCAGTGATGATTATCATGATGTTCATGATGGTGGTGGATATGATGGTAATCATGATAGGGTTATGATTATGATTATGATTCGGATATAGGGGTGGGATTATCATAATGACTATGGTGAGGACTATGCTGTTAATGCTTATGACTATGATGATGATGATGATGATGATGACGATGATGATGATGATGATGATGATGATGATGATGATGATGATGATATTGATGATATTGATGATATTGATGATGATGATGATGATGATGATGATGATGATATTGATGATGATGATGATGATGATTATGATGATGATATGGATGATATTGATGATGATGATGATGATGATGATGATGATGATGATGATGATGATGATGATGATTATGATGATTATGATTATGATTATGGTTATGATGATGATATTGATGATATTGATGATATTGATGATATTGATGATATTGATGATATTGATGATATTGATGATGATGATGATGATGATGATGATGATGATGGTGACGATGATGATGATGATAATGATGATGGTGATGATGATGATGATGATGATGATGATGATGATGATGATGATGATGATGATGACGATGACGATGATGATGATGATGATCGTATTGTTGGGGACACCATCAAAACTATGGGAAGATACTGTCAGTAATGTGGAGGGTGTCCTTTACAATTGAGATGTATCAAAGTACGGTGGAGGGATACCGTCAGTATCTTGGAGGTAATACCAACAGTGCTTGTGGCTTTCCTTCGCCATGAAGTATTTCCCCCATAGTTTACTGATGGTATCCCCCACAGTACTGATGAACACTCTTCAATGTACTGATGTTGTCCTCTGACAGTACTGATGATTTCCCATTTTCTGCTGAACACCCTCCATAGCACTGCACTGACACTCCCAATGGGAAGCAAGTTTTACGGTGAAGGAGCTTGCTAAGAAACTTTCAACAATATCAGAGGGACACACAAAACACCCTTTAATCACAAACTATAGTTTTCTCTCAGATTCAGCATATCATTCGATTAAAATCATAGAAATGAGCTGAAGGTCGGGAGGGTGCACTGTAAATTCTTTTGCTCTCAGGGTTAAATTGGAAAATTAAAAAGAATTGAAATTCGATGCTTGAAATTTGAAACAAATGTGAAATTCATCTATGTGGCTCGTTTATAAATTCGAAGAATGCGAGTGAAACCATGGACGACCCTCTTAATTCTCAAGGTTCACGTCTTGTTCGCAGCCAGCCATAATTCATAACATGATAGCTGTTGTGAAATGAAAGCATGTAGCTGTGTTATGTAGCATGGTGGCCGATGTCGGCGGAGCCTGTACTTGCTGGAAGCTCTTCTTAGCTTGTTGTAGCCATGTATATTTGCGTGGAGTTCGCATATTGACTACCTTAATGTGTTGGTAACATGTCATCTGCGGAATCGATAAATCTGGTCTTCGCAGAAATGGTTTTCAGGATCAGACATGGTGATGAATATAGGGTGAGCAATCTGTTTGTTTGGTGTGCGTATTGTATTTGTTCTCGGCTATGATTGTATTGCAAAAAATACATTGTATATCAAGAGGTTTTCATCATTTGCATATTTGATTTGTCCCAGGAAATTTTTTATGTCCTTAGGGGCTTTTTATTTCGATTGTCAATGTTTGATATTATTTTCATAACTTTTTTATTCAAACCTTTATTTATCAAATTTAAAAATTCATACAAATGAAATTCATTGATTTATTGGTATATTTTGAAGTATTTGAGTTCTAGAGGGTGATTCACTTAATGATTATTACGAGATTTAAAGATTTGTCATCTCAAGGATCGACACTTACTTAAACGCTTTTCTATTACGTGAATAACTACTCTTCTTTTTATGTAAGAACCAGTAAATTTGATTTGAAGCTGGCTTTCCTTAAATTTTCTTTGATTTCCAGACTGAAATGTTCTTAAATTCTTCTTACTTTTACAATGCTTTGTAAGCCTGTTTTGCTGTCATTTGTGTTGAATTGTCGACAAGTTTTTAGTTCCCTGTCCTGCCTGACACACAAGGGTGTCAACAATTTACATGCGTTATGTTTATTTCTCAGTTTCATGATTATTTCTTTTTATCATATCTTGATCTAAAAAGGCCAGCTTCAGCTTGTTCTTGGGTTGTTCTCAGCTATCTACAAAATCTGACGCTCGTGTGGTAATAAAATTGTTCTTATAAAAAAGGAGTGTAAATGAGTTGTTGTAATAACTCCGTACCTGTTCAATTGTTTTATTTTCACATAGTGTAGAGTTGAAGTGGATGATGCTCTGTAGATGAATATAATTTGTGGTTAGGGTTGTGCTACCCAAACATCAAAAAGCATACCCAATTCAATACCATATTTTGGTATGTACGTTACTACACCCATAGCTATAGCTAATATAGAAAATTTGTGTACCAGAGATATGAAAATTGCGAAATATCGTTGTTTCTTTAATTTGATAGGAAAATCTCAGCACATTTAAGGACTGATTTGCATTGAAAATCAAAATTGGTGCCCCAGATCTTTACAAAAATATGGGAAATCGTAGAAATCACTACTTGATTCGGTAGTATATCTGCACTTCCAATTGTCGTGTCCCCAAGGTTTTCAGCCCATATGACAGTCAGCAGTAGTCAGTATTGGAATTGGTGAAGTTCATTTGCATTATACAATGAATTACATTCAGCCAAAGAAGAATTTGGAACTGGTAACAACTTTACCTAACTGTGGGCTGTTCAGAGCCTAGGGGATGGGATTCAGATGAATACTTTTCAGGGTCATGCTTTTCAGGGTTTGGTTTATCTGGCTAATTTCCATTTTATATATTAGTGAATTTTAGAGTAGAGTTTCTAGGGTTAGTGAAATTTGATAGATATCATTGACCAAGCATTAGGCCTTTATAGGTAGCCTGTGCGTAGAACAAACCACTGTGAGAAGTGGATGTACTACACTTTTTAGAGGGTCAGTGTCTGTGGGCAGGGTATTGACAAGACCCTCTGTTCCAACGGGAATTGGCTTAGCACTCTCATACACCTTTGCCCATGACAACATTTATTTGTAACCCTATCTGATTTTCTCAGGATGTTCACTGGCAGAAAGTAGCCTCACCAACAGGGGAGCGAAAAGAACTCGATGCTCTGAAGGAGCTCAGGAAAGAAGATGTGATGAGCCAT
This sequence comes from Pelagia noctiluca, assembly GCA_963924455.1. Classification (NCBI taxonomy): domain Eukaryota; kingdom Metazoa; phylum Cnidaria; class Scyphozoa; order Semaeostomeae; family Pelagiidae; genus Pelagia; species Pelagia noctiluca. Next base: position 2,356,198 of record OZ004319.1, on the reverse strand, counting down.
AGTGACGGAAGTGTCGCCAGACATCCAAAGCACCATTCTAAGAAGAAGAGACGCAAACATCTGACCAATCAGCAGATGGGAAATCACGACGAAGCTGATGATTGGACAGATGCTGAGAAAAAAGTCACCGCTGTCAAAAGCCCAAATGTGAGTATATTGAGTTGTTGATGCTTTAAAGTTTAGTCTCTGCACATTGAACTGATAAGAAACTGTGGCCTGCAACTCTGAATAGTCCTTTACCATTTTAAAGATCTTTGGTGTGACTCCCTGCCAGGGATTGAGCCCACAACCTTCCAACACATTGGGAAGCAGTCTACCATTAGACCCCTGCTAGTTACTTATTGTTGTTTTAGAGGTTGATTCTTTGGGAGGGTATGGTTGGATGGGGAAGGGTCTAGGGGTAAATAGTATCATAAAATTGGTATTGGGGTGTGCTGCTCATATAGGTTGGTTTTTCTTTGAGAAACTCCAAACATGGATAAGATTTTTCTGTCGAATCCCATACAACTGATTATGAAATCTAAAAAACATATTTTTCATAAAGATGCTCTAAATTGTCACCATACTTGTGGAACATCAACATAAAATTGGGTGTCTTTAAACCATTATGTTGGGTGACATTTCCAATATTGGTATGATAAGTGATATGCTTACGAATCTCAGTGAATCATGAACTCTGGTGGCTAGGGTATGGCACAGTCCACCACCACAGTTCATTCCCCAGTTCTTAGGACACTACTTAGGAGATAATTGGCTGGTTGCTTACTGAAAAGAAGTGGCTGAAATACACGGCTAGAAATAGAATACTGAAATAGTATGCTAATCTGAGTTGAATATGTTTTTGAGTGTCGACCACCGCAGCTATGACAGAAATTCAAATTGTCGTCTCGTCTTTCAAATCGCAAGAAATGTTATCCAGCAAATGATTTAAAAAATCAATTCATGATTACCAGGCCTAAGCCAAAGTGGTAAGAAATAACTTGAATTGATCCGTGTTTAACGCAAGAACTTAAAAAACTTTCTAGGTATTTATTGACGGGACGATGAGATAAAGGAAAATAATCCTAAAAAATTGCGATTTGATACCACGCAGTCGTTTCATAGTTTGCCAGTCATTGTTATGATGCTAGTAGTATTTGACACGTGCCACAACTCGTGCCCAGGCTCACAGTAGATTTACATGTGCCAGACATCGTCCTTGCATCACAGCTGCAGAACTATTATGACAAGGCTATTGCTTGCCGTAGCTTATCATTGCTTGCGTCAGGTGATTCATAATATACCCTTTGACGAGTAAGAGTTAATAGATGCCATTTACCATAACATTGGGCAAAATGACATTATCATTTTTGTATGTATTATTCACCACTACAACCGACGGAATTGGCACTACCTAAAGGTTCCGTATAGGTATGGTGTCAGCAAGTGGCTGGTGAGGTGCACTCTGTAAACCAGATATTTGCCGCAAGAGATTCTGGATGGCGTGGGCTTACAACCACCATTTGTGCTAAACGCATAACTTCGAAAGTCAGTGCAGTGTAAGGCAGCCTTAGGCTGGTAAAATAATTTTGAAACCAAAGTTTATTTCCAAATGAAATCTTGCAAAACTATAATCTGATTTTGAATATTGATTTTGATGAGTTTTTCTCGTAGTTTAAGAAGAAGAAGCAGGGATCCGTGAAGAAAATTCATGGCAAAAAGCTGAAGAAGGTGTTAGAACAAGGGTACGTGCAATCTCCTTTTCATATGCTAGAATGTCATGCAGGTGCAGTTATATACCCCAATACACCAGGGATCCCCCTTTGGAGACCACTCTCCCTTTCATATCATCTATTATACGAATTCTATAATTCAGTTTGCGGAAACAGTACTGCTCAATTCATTGAAGTAGAGCGGTATAATATACCTACTATTCTCGCCAAAACTATTAAGACAAATCTTTATCACGCAACTTATTGACTTACAGTCCTTCCCCTCACCCCCCCCCCCCCATTTCAATGTTGTTTTGAACCAACTCATATGCATTTTTGTACCCTCATGCCCTGGCAACAAATTTAACCAGCATTGTACAGGGGGCAAGGAGGGAGAGCATTTTTCTCTATTTTCTTAGAAAGAGTATTACATATTGAGCCTATTTTTAAGTTTGTCTCAAGAGGTTTTGGCGAGGATTGTAGTACATCTCCTGATGAATGGGAAAACACAGGCTTGTTGAGATCAAACTTTGCTTTCTCAAGTCTTGTCTTCTGGTTTCATTATATCATATATCCATATGTTTATTGTTTGCATATTACATGTTTATTTGATGTTTGTTCTTTATTTATTGCAAGTCAAAGGTTAGCAGTTCTTTTTATTTGCTTTATATTTTGATACGTTTTCTTTATGTTGCAGAGAAGAAGAGCTGTCAATTGCCTCACCCACGGAGAGCAGAAAAAACGTGATCATAACAGAAGCTCTCATTTCCAGTCCCCGAGTGAAAGGCAGAGCAGAAATGAAAGCTGCAGGGAGCCCAATGCACAATGGCAACACCCCTGCTGCGGAGGAAAAACACATGAAAGAAATCACGAAGGAGCAAAAGGCCCATAAGAAAGGATTGAGAGAGTACTTTTTGGAGTCGCTGAATCCTCGCAAGAGCCCTGCAGGGACCGAGGGTTCCGGATCCTGGACAATGGGGACTTTGGAACATAAAAAGAAAAAGGACACGAAGAGATTAGACGTTGATTTGCATCAGCAAATGAAACTGACTGAGAAGGACATCGAAGCGTTGATTAAAAGTGACACGTTGGACAGAAAAAAGGATAAGAAGGAAAAGAAGAAAGCGAATAAAGGAAATAGAAATTTATATGCTGACTCAGGGAGTGAACAAGAGATTGTTGTGATTCGGTTGGATCCGAGTCTGGAGACGCCGAAGAAGTCGAGGAAAGCCAGGCCGAAGGAGGATAAAGTTTCCAGCAGAAAGGAGGAGAAGAACTTGAATAAATCCTTTGATAAACATGATGGGGTCGAGAAAAAGATGGCCAAAGTTAGGCCGATAACGCAGGCAGCTGGGAGTAAAAAGGAGAAGACGGAGCCTAAGGAATGGCCTAAGGTGCGTGAATTTGTTTTCTATAAAACTTTTAGCTATTCTGCATCATCACCATCATCATCATCTCCGTTGCCGAGGCGGCCGTGGGTGCACGCAATCCATGACTGTCAGTCTCCAACCTTCCCGATCTTCAGCCATCCTTGTCAACGTCCTCCAGCTCTGCCCACTCCACTTTTTTAGTTCCCCACCCAATTGGCTGGTGGCCTCCCTACTCCTCGGCGTCCCTCCATCTTCCCTTTCATCATCTCCCTCCCCAGCCCACCTCCACGAACTAGATGTCCAAAGTACCTGAACTTCCTCCTCTTCACTACATCCACCACCTCTTCGAGCTCGCGTCCACAATACTCCTTGATCTTTTCCCGGACCAACTCGTTAGCGTTCTTCTCCTTACATGACACTCGCAGCAATATCCTGTAGGATTTCATTTACTGCGCCGTTATCCTTTGCTCATCTTTCTTGGTGACAGTCTAACTCTGACAAGCCTACAGCAGGTTCGCCATCACAATCGACTTCAGCAGCATCTCTTTGTTCTTCACTGTCACTGCTATTCTGAAGTGAGCATCAACTTAGATTCTTACAGTTTTTAAGAGGAACTTAGGCTTCTTGAACTGAATATCCCCATTTGTCTTTTTATTTGAGGAAATATGTAATATCTTATAGCCCTTCAGACATAATAGTAAAAACTCTCATAAAAGAACCTGTATATTTCAATTTATAACCTAAAAGGTTTAAAGGGATTAATGGCATTGTAGCAAATTGAACTTGAGAGGGATAGTATAAAATGACATGGTTATGCACTGAGGAGCATTTTTCTGTTTTCAGAATGGATTTTATAGTTTAAGAAAAGATAACTTGAATACTGAGATTATAAGGTAGAGTCCTTCAAAGAAGTTGTTCTTATACGATGGTTTTCACTGTATACATATTTTACCATATTTTACCACGCACAGTTTGCCATACTTTCATCTTCTCTTCTGGGTATGAGACTAGTAAATGTTTCATTTCATTCAGTTTGAGGTAAACAAGCACAAAACATGCGAACCAGACTTAAAGGTAGCTGAGAAAATCACGCTGCAACCTCCGACCCCAGAATGCAACGGGAACGTAGAAAAACAACATCGTCATCGACACCACAAGCACCACACCGAAGGCCCTGCTAGCTCGCCAGCACCGGGGGTCGTTTCCCCTACCCCACCCACGGTACCCCATGACACAAATAAATCAGTGTTCGATAAAATACATAAACTCGAGAAGCGATTCAAGCAATTTTTAACGTTAACGACGGAGAAATTGGAAGAGCAAAAGGAAACCGATAACAAAAATTTCAATACTTTGAAAAATGACATTTCGTGCATGGAGAAAAACTTTCAACGAACTTCGAGAGAAAACGCAGTGGAAATAGTCGAGAGGCTTACTAAAGAATTGAATAGTACGATGAAGAAATGGACGAATATAATGAGACAAAATACCCCAGAAGGGGCAACGGAAAGGACGTTTGCTACAAATGAATTAGGACATAACACTCCTAAAGGGGTGGTAGACAGTGGCCTTGTTGTGAAAGAATTCGGGGAGATACGTGGGAGCTTTGCACAAGAAAAAAGCGCTACTTATAAAAACGAGGCTGGCTGTTTGCCAGATCGAGGCTGTAAAGGAGATGTAGCAAGGAAGGATCAGCAATTGATGAACTCTAGTAGTGACACTTCGCGATCTTCAGGTTTTGATATTATTCAATCTTGTGAGAAAGTTGTCGATGCACAGCATGCAAAGACTGGGAGTGCGTGTGCTAGTGGCTCGTGGGACGCTACGATACCAGGTAATTTGATATAATTTTCATCCGTCGCTCTGCTTGGTTTAAAATTCGCCAAGAGATGAAAATTTCATTCCCCGAATATATCAAAAGAGTACACGGAAAACAGAAGTAGAGACTGTTCTTTCTTAAAGATGACTTTATTTGAGTTATAGATGCGGCTAGACTAAGGCAAACATGGTAAGTTGAAAAATCTCTCGTGACACCAACAGGAGGATTTTTCAATCATCGATATTTCTATTGCTGTTAGACATAGATTAAAGCATAAATGTTATTAAAAACTTGTGAAAACGGAATGAAAATTAGTCTGAAGGAGTGGTAAAGTTTCGAGCTAATGATGTTGTCTTTCTTTGAAAATTCAGGGGTATGGCTATGAAAATGTTTCAACGTTGGCAGTACGAAACTATCCTTCAATGACACTGAAACAGATTCCTTATTAGATGCTTAATTAAGTTGCACAATTAAGGTGCATTGCTTAGAAGAAAACAACCTGTAGATTTTGAATTTGCTACAATCTCTGCCAAAAGTCTTGAAACACTTGCATGATTTTCAAAGTTTCCTACATTCTGCCCCCACCCATACCCCTTAACAATGTTGTACTTATAACAAGAATTATCCTAATAACATAAAGTTTGTGTTTGGTGTAATCTTATAAAGTTCCTTTTGGAAACAACATTGTTTTGAGAGGCGTTGGATTGGAAATAAAATGCTAGGAAAGCTAAAGAAGTAGTTATGTGTTAAGAAGAACAAGGATGTTTCTACTACTTTTGGCGGAGATTGTAGTATTAAATCAAAATATTGAGGATACCTAAGATTTCTCGTTGATGCTTTAACCTGTTCGTTATCGTATAAAACTGATCAATTCATTGTTTTATTCCGCAGACCACAAACAAATGCGAGCAGCGCCTCTTGGTAGATCAGACGAGTCGTCACCAGGCCCCCCAAGCAGGCATTCTGGCGATGGTGATCACATGAGCCTCGAAAAGTGGTACGAGCAGCAGCTGAAGGAGGCTGAAAGAAAATGGCAGCTCAAATCAACATCAGAGCAGCAGGCGCTGAAGAATCGAATCAAAGAACTCGAAGACGAGCTCTTCAAATATACTGGCCACCATAGTACCATGGTCTGAGAAGAGAATCAGCGGAAATTCAAAATCTGGGGTTTGTGCCCCTGTTCTGAAGGGTAGGCGAGAGGCTCAACTGCTCTTGAGTCCTTCTCCGAGTCTGGGTTTTAGCTAGATGTAACAATCGTTTCACAATCTTTAATGATAGTTGCAAATTGATAGACTTCTTTCACACTGTCCGCATTGCAGCATTATACAACAGCTGACAGACTTAGCCTCGTTTTTATAAAAGCTTCCAGTTAAAATGAGGCTAATACTGTAAGCTTCTGTTTTAGACTACGATGGCCAATGCGTGAAAGATATACTGCCATATGTACTGCCTAATGATCGAATTCCTTAGGGCAGATATTTTTGAGAGAAATTTGAACGAAAGTGAAATGTTGTAATAAAAGATGGAGAAGAATAAATCTACAGATTGTTGGTGGAAGGCGAGTCCTCCTGTGTATCCTAGCAGATTCAGGGCAGTTGAATACGGTGATGCAAAATCTGTTAGTGGATTTGGTAAAATACATCGTAGAAATAATCATACGTTAAGTCTGAGGTTTCCAGGGCTTGTTCTGAGAATATTTGGTAGCTCCACAAATGATCATAATAATCATGATAAAGTAATAGCTCGATTGGAAACAGTAATCTGGGGGTGCTTTCCTGCCATTCAAGGATCCGTTGCTAACTCGATGACAAGTTAATACATTATGGGACTCCCAGGTGGCATAATCGCATTGATCAAATATGGAAGCAGTAATAGGAAAGTAGTCCGTGGCTTTGCAGGGGCTCGAAGCCAGGATTTGTTCCAACAAATCTCAGAAATATAACTACATTTGTTAAAATATATTGTAGAGGATGGAAGGAAAGACAGAGAAAAGCGTTTCTTGAGATACCTTCGAAGCTACGACGATAATAAGAACCAGAGAGTTATTTGTATTGCAAAAATAAAGCAACTTAATTTTTCTTGATGATTATAACAGTTATGGCCCAGACAAACTCGCTTCTATTATTTAACATGGCTTAACTAAATCTATGTGCTTTCTAAATCAACTTTCAAAATGACACGAGACTCGCTGAAATTTGTACCTCTACCCTTAAACTCAGCAAGGGGGCTCCCAACCCCCTCTAGAAATCGTCATTCAATAGCCACCCCTAATGAAAGTTACCGAGTTTGTAGAATAGTTATGTTTTGATATAATACACTGTTGTTTATACAAAATTTAGGCTAGGGCTCGATGTGAAATTATTTTCATAGTGTTGAAATAGATGTATCGTAATATTTATTATCAGCTTCGAAAGTGAAACTTGTTGGAGCGTAATTTTGCTTCTCTGGAAGTTTAGCTCGAGGAATTTTCGATTAGTTTTTAAGACGTTTTAAGTTGAGTATTTTGTTACACCGTTCGCCCCTTGAAACGACAAACAACACATTTCTACATTCATTCTCCGCATGTTTGCACCTATGCAGCAGAATCGCAAAAACGCTGTAAACTTACGAACACCTACGAAAAGCTACGAACCTAGTTAAGCAGAAGATTCTGACTAGCAATGGAGGACGTTTTTCTTCGCATATTCAAGATTTTTTAGAAGTACGCTAAAACGTGTTACATGAATCAGCATTCTATTTTTGTATAGGCATGCTTCCTATTAGACGACTTTTACTTGAAAATGCCTAAGCAAAGACTCGTCTGCATATCAGAAATTAATTTTTCCCCAAGGCAAATCATCTATTTAAAAATCACCATCTTTATCAACAAATCGATTTGCCTAAAGAACGCTGTAACTGACAGGAAAATATAATTTCATCTGTAAGAAGACCAGTTAGGCCCTATAGAAGGCCAAGATAGCATTGAAGAAGCACGATTATTTTTCAAAACTTTTGAGCGGCTTTTGTAAGGCTTGATGCCTTATATCGTTATAAACTCGCTGTCCTCTCAACCGTGAGGTTTTGGCTGATACTACGGAACTAGGCAAAGGAAGAGAATAAGCCGCAGTGAGGTAACCTATAAGATGATAACCCTCTGGTTCCTGGTTCTGTCTTTCCTGGTTCCTGGTACTGGGCCTGGCTACTGTCATACATTCTACTTGACGCTATCTGAATGAAAATGACTTCAGTACGACTCGAACCCTCGACCCTAGATTACGTTGTTGATTATCGTTTCAAAGTTGCCCAGTTAGATTTTGTTAAAGCACATCGTTGTAACGAATGCGTTGTATTTTTGCATGTTGCGATATACGAGTATAATAAATAACTATTTCTGAAGAGATTTTGCTATTTTGAACTAAAAGTAAGATGATAGTTATGGATATTTTGTCTTTTCTGAGAATTTCACTACTGTGTACCTAGAAATATCGGGTGTACCGTGAGAATTAAAACCCAGGGGATCGTCTGTGCAGCACTTTGTGGGGGGATACCATCAGTTAATCCCTAGGGGCGGATCCAGACCAAATCTGAAGGGGGGGGGGCAGTTTATAATGGGGGCGCTGAAAAATTTTCAGAAATTTGTGACGAGAGTACCAACAAGAACAGCTGTGTTGCTGTATACAATCATTGCCGACCCTAACTACTGACAGAAGGTCCTCTATTCACGTTCTAGGAAGACTTTCAAAGTAATTTTGTTAAAAAAATGATATATAGTCTGTGTATCACGTAGAATTTCGTGAATCTTATAGAACATAAAATCAATCTTTATTGAGCATTTGTAATGACGAGCATATTCCTATTAAGACACCGAAAATGTTCGACCAGCAACCAGAATAGCTATAACATAAACAACTGCATGTATGATATGTTTTAATAAAGACCAGATAATTCGCAAGATATCGGGAAACGCCAACTCTAAGAAAAACATAACAGACTACAGTGTACCTACAGTATAATCATTTGTATTTATGTAATTTGAGAACGATTCAAATAAATGACACATTCATTGACGTCAAATTGATATTTGGGTGTACAAAATAGTCTCAGCAGGTCAATATTCATTGTCATTCCCATCTCCTGCGCAACCATCGTAGTGCAAGTGCAACAAAGATTTTCGTTTCGAATTGGGTGGCTGAAGGCTTCCCTTCTTTTCAACAGAAATATCAAAAGTCAGTTCTTCAAAGGGGGTGCAAAATTTCCAAAAAAGAGGCGCCCGACCTGTTTCAACTGCCCCCAGTTGCCCCCCCCCTAAATCCGCCACTGATCCCGTGACCCTTTCAGGAAGTTGGGCTTTGTGCAATAGCCACCCTGAGCAGCCTCCAAGGACCTGGACCGAGCATATACCTCCCGAGGACAAAGGCCAGTGCCTTTGAAAAGTGATTTCCAGCCCCCTATTACCATCACAAATTAGGGAATACCCCCAGGTCCCCGGCTCTCAAGCCATGCTGCCCATTACTGCCTGACCCAAACGAGTTTTTAAGGTTGGTGACCATGCACACGTCCCACCGCGGAAAAGAAATGTGGTGAGAACTGAGGGGACAGCGAAAATGTTACCAGGAGGAAATAAAAAACAAGAAAGGTTAGGCAAAATTGACTAACTAGCTAAACAGAGCTCCTACTCCTATTTACTATCTATCTTACGGCCATTCCCAGGGTAGGGAGGGCGGGTATTTCGACAGGTTGCCACCATGCTGCTAGTCTGCAAGCTTGTAGAGTGGTCTGATTCAGGGCAACGCCTTGTGCATATGTGCCTACGAACCCCAACTGCTGACCATTGTTGAAACAGCAAGCATGCACTCTCTGACAATGGCAATCAACAATAGCGTACCCGGGTAATTAACCTCGGTTCAAACTCGACGTTTAACCGTCAATACTGTGGTGGGAGGGTCTCTTCAGTGCTGTGGAGGGATACCATTCAGTACTGTGAATGGTGTTCAGTTCTGTGGAGGGATACTGTAGAGGGTGTTCAATATTGTGGAGGGAACCACCTTCACGAGTCCAATAGAAAAGTATACTAAAGTAGCTTCCCCTTGGGTTTGCTGCTCCGGTGGCACCCTCTCACACTCTACCTGGTGTGTGGAACTCAATCCCAGCAGAAATCACTTCTAGCACAAACGTGATCATTTTTAAAGAGAAAATAAAAGATTTATCAACTATTGCTTGTACATGCCGAATCTGCAAACCATATATAGCACAACTAGGGTACATTAACTAACAGACTCCCGACTGACTTATCTTCAATTTTAACTTTGTTACTTTGTTGTTAGATTTTATTTCGTTTTTGTATAAATGTCTGATTATATATTTAGTTGGTTTAAATTAGCTTTTAACAAAGCTATCAAATTGTAAGTAGAGACCAACTTTAAAGAAAGCAATAAAAAAAAAAAAAAAAAAAAAAACCTCACCTCAACAACAACAACATGTACAACAACAACAACTTTATTCATACCACGCATCAAGCATTCCACAGTAGCGTTGTAGGCTGTCAAAATGGCTGCTGGACTGAGAGCTGGAAGCGTCCTGCCTGGAGTTTCAAATTTGGTATCCTTTCATTTGCCTGGCGTAAATTTCATCCATCAAATAGTTTTTGTTTACCCATATTTCTTGCAGGCTTTGAGAGGCTTGAAAAATATCAAGAATTGAGAGAAAAATAGATAGTGAGGTCCTGTGTACATACACAGACTTTGTACCAGTTTAGATTGCAGTTTAGCAGGCGGCCTCCTCCGCAGTTATGTAGTCCACAGAAAACAGCTCCACTCATTAGGGAGGTGATAGTGTAGGCTGTTTGGAAATCTTATTCCCTGTGTTTGGCGCCCACTTAACTGCAACTGCCACAGTACCATCTAAACTTTAGTAAGTGTACCCCGAAACTGTAAATTTTTTTTATTGCGCGGAGAACGCAGGTTTTAACTCTGAATAATTGCACACAAAAAATTCCATAACAAAATATTTGTGTGTGGATTTTTGATGCTGTAAAAAGTTACTGTTTTGTTTTTTAATCTAAACAAACTCTTTTTGAATAATGCCCAAGTAATGCACCAAACTGTTGGGAAAATCTGCGCAGTAATTGGCCTCAGTAGAAATTTTGCGCGGACGGAAAACGAGCCAGAAAGTGTTGCGCGAGGAATTCATTCCTTGCACAGACCAAACTTTGCAGTCTTGAGTGTACCTACACTAAAGAGCCCAGATAGATAGGCCAGTCTGGAAGGTTTGAATTTTATATGCTGTACAAGAAATTTTAGGTCTTTTGATTTCACGTCAGTGAAAGCTCCATTCCCTATAGAAGAGTATATACAACGATCACATTTTCAAGGGAATGTATGCCAAGTATATACACAAACCATCCAGTTGTACCCCAGACATGGACAGGCTTAAAATTCCAGACAGACAGATAGGGTATACTCTACCAGTGAGTGGTAGTGAAATTTGTGGGGTTGCTGTGATTTGGGTTGGTCGATCGAAAGTCAACTGGCCAAATAGTTGGTAGTGCACTGAAGTGTTAAATTAGTGGGCTGTGGGCTCAAATCCAGCTAAGGCCACTTCATTGTCAGGAAACGATTCAATCAATTTTAAAAATGCTGCTTCTTATCAAAAATACTGCACCTTGAGTAGTTACTTAACATATCTGCACACATGTCAGGATTATTAGGCCCTTGTTTAGCTTTCTAAAATGAGAAATTTCCTTTACTTTATGTAATTACAGACCATACCAAGATTGACTCTTCTAAGGAGAATGTCTTCAAGGAGAACTCTAAGTGTGAGTATAATCTATCAATTTATTTGATGGGGTCAATTGGTGCCAGACTGCTAACTTTGTAAAGTACGTGCGGGAGATTTTTTGGAAGCGTTAAGTGTAGGTGTGGATGTTGTCTTAAAGCCATTGACTGCTCTTTAAAAGGCACCATCCTCTCAAAGATTGCACACATAAAACTGCATGAAATGGAAGCTGCGTGCTTCAGGACAAAAAATATGCGCAGAATATCTTCCCCGCGAAGCAAAGTTATTAGTCTGGAATTGGTGTGGTGAGTGGACCAGCTGCTTAAATGGTTCCCAATGGTGAATCTCCAGGTGTTGACTAAACAACTCACTCCCCCGTCCTCCAGAAGGGATATTGAACTAGGGGTTCCCCCCTACTTGACATAAAGCCTCTTACCTTTCATAAGCACAGTGTTTTTACTCTTGTAGGCGTATTATGTTCATGTTCTTTAAAGTTTTTATCTTTAAAGATTAAAGCATGTATTCAACTTAGCACCAATGTAAACAATCTTTGTCACATAATCATTATCGATTTTTTTGATAACTTTAACTAATGAGTGAATAAGTTTTTTGTTTGTTGTTAGCCATGATAGGGAACTACCAATAGAGTGATTTCTATGTTAATAATTGGAAAAAGATTTGCAACTTTCATTCAATCTGTTGCTTTTAGGATGTTGTTATCGTAAGTGCAGCAAGGACTCCCCTTGGGTCATTCAGAAGCGCATTGGCATCAATACCATGTCCCAAGCTCGGCTCTATCGCAATCAAAGCAGCTATTGAAAAAGCAGGTATTAGGCTATTTCTTTCAAATTCATTAAGTGATTTCAATTTGCAAATTCACATTTTGACATTATCTGTAATTAGGGTAGCTTTCAGGGTCAGAAAATATTTTTTAGTGTTTCGAACCATCAAAAATAATATTGAGCCTCCAGACACTACAAAATGATATGTTAGGTAAAGGTCTCTTGAGTCTACATAGGACAGTTATATGTAATATAGGTTATCAATTAAAGACCATAATGTTTGAAAACAGGTTGGTTTGCTCTACAGGAGTGAATTTGGGATTTCGAGTGTACTTTATTTCAAGGTGGCCAAGATCTGAAGATGGCCTACATCTTTTAAGGTTTGACTGAACCATGATTAATCTTGACCTAGGTTCACCCTTGTAGTCAAATAGCTGCATATGTTAGAATTTGGTAATTTCAATATCTTTGATATATTATCATCCTAATTGTTATTCTGCAGGGGTTCAGCCCAGTGATGTTGGTGAGGTTTACATGGGGAGTGTTCTCACAGCCATGGCTGGCCAGGCACCTGCACGACAGGCAGCTCTCGGGGCAGGTAAGCATCAATTTTGTTACTATGTTGGATTTATTGATTACCCAGCATGCTTTCCTCTATTTCTTGATTACCCAGAATGCCTCTGAGGCTACAATGAGAACAAAGTTTATGAAAGTAACAGCATTAAATGAAAGTATTCTATGAAATGAAAGTAATATGACCTCCTAAATCACCATTAGTGCAATCTCTTTCTGGCTATGGTGCAATTGTGATGATGTATAGAGCAGCAATGTGGACTCTATGGAAGAACCTGGAAGATAAGCCGCTTTTCAACTAATTCTACAATCTCTGATTAATGCTAGTCAAGTGCCTTGCTTTTGTGCAGCATCTCCTAATGTTGTGCCTGTTTCGATGATGAGCCTTTTTTGAGTAACAACAAATTGCAAAATGACATCGATGATAAACTACCACTCTCATTTTTTGTACAAGGAACTATGCTAAATCTTTGTACCAGATTTTCCTAGCTTTCACCCCCCAATTAAGGTAAGGAAACTTTTGTAGGGCTTTGAGCATTTTTGAATGTCTTATTTTGTATAGAGAACATAAACATTCGGTTCATACATCGCATAAAATTTTATAAATTTGGAAAACTGGCCCTACAGTTTCTTATAAACGGTTTCTTATAAAAAATGATTGTACCTCCTTTGATTTACTTTGCACAGGTATTCCCAACACTACTCCATGTACCACGATCAACAAAGTGTGTGCATCTGGAATGAAGGCAGTCATGATGGCAGCGCAGGCAATTGCAACGGGATGTCAGGTGTGATGATTATGATGATTTACCATTTGCCTCCAGTCATGTTATTTCAGTGTTGAACGGTAGCACAACCAATTCATTGCATGGTTCAGCTAGGTACTGAAAACTTGCAGTAGGTAGTGAGTGCCTATGTTGGAAGGTCTTGGGCTTAAACCCTGGCTGAGTCACTCCAAATACGTAAACACAGTAAGTACTGATCACGTGTATACACGATTTGTGTGTGTCATCATGGGTTGGGAAAAACTGTGTAAAAATATTATTGATAATTTGTTTTAATTTTTTGTGCCCAAAAATGTGTACATATTATGATCATTATATTATACCAGAGCAGGCTACTGCAATTGACGTATGCCTCCACCGGGTCTCGGACACAGGCGAGCGCGCTAACCACTGTCCTAAACCAGGACAATAAGTTAGCACAGTAACCTTGATGTCTTCACAACTCCAGGCTTATCCACGGTGGGGCATTAATTTGTGTTTCGGATTAAATTCTTCTTCAGAGCCATGTAATATTAACATTAATTCATAAGGCATGGTCTAACACGAGTAATTAAATTATACCAGAGCAGGCTACTGCAATTGACATATGCCTCCACCGGGTCTTGAACCCGGGTTCGATCGGACACAGGCGAGAGCGCTAACCACTGTCCTAAACCAGGACAATAAGTTAGCACAGTAACCTAGATGTCTTCAAAACTCCAGGCTTATCCACGGTGGGGCATTAATTCATGTTTCGGATGAAATCATTCTTCTCCTAAACCCGGTGGAGGCATATGTCAATTGCAGTAGCCTGCTCTGGTATAATTTAATTACCCGTGTTAGACCATGCCTTATGAATTAAAATTATGATCATTATAATATGTGTACATATACATATTATATATCAAGTACCCAGATCTGAAAACGTGACAGTTCCCACAATCAAGTGATCTTTTATCATCAAGATATCCAAAATATCCCCTAAAGTAAAAAAAAATGGCGTAAGGGCCATTTTAAGGCGTGAGTGGGTCTTGCAAAGTACACCACTATGGGTGTTGGAACTCAACGTATAAAAAATTGCACTTGCTACATCTCTTGTTAGCACTCAGCATAAAGTGATGGATTACCTTGCCTACAATTGGCCAGCATGCTAGATACTGTCCTATCTGTTAGGACAATAAGCTAGAACGCCTTGTTGGAATATTCGACATTATAGTCACCACTTATCATGAAAAGCCTTTAATATTTAGCGGGGCAACGTTTCGGGAGAGATTCGTCTCCCATCATCGGGCAATGAGAAATGTGGTTTCATCCCTATTTAAGCAAAGTCCGGGTCGAGATGTGTGAACACTGAGTGAACCTCAAAGGAGGTTTCTGAGATATTGGCGCTTAATTTCTATCATTAGTGGCGCCAAAGTTGCATTCGGTGCTCTTGACATTGTTTAACCAGATTTCTAGGATTGTGTATGATATCTGATTGATACACGGAGTTGATAGAACTGAATGGATACTCTCTTTCACTAGTCTGTTTTTCCAGTTCTTATCTTCATCAATCACTGAGATATTATCCCAATCCATCTGGTTATTTTCCCTCCAACTATGATGGGTAAGATCACTTTTGTCATAACGGCCATGGGTCACATTTGCCTTATGTTCTTTGAGCCTGGTTCCAGTTTCTCTTTTCGATTGTCCTATATAAGATTTGGGACAATCTTTGCATGGTATTTTGTATACGACATTAGATTTTTCAAGACCGTCAACTTTGTCTTTTGGTCTTGAAAGTGACTTTTTTAGTGTATGAAGGGAATAAAAAGTGCACCTGATATTTTGTTTAGACAAAGAACGACGGATCTTTTCACTTGTCCCTCTGATGTATGGTAGGTTCATCGAACATATAGGCTCCTCTTTGTCTACCTCAGTATTTTGTCTGGGTTTTGACATTCTCTTAGTGACTTTACGAATGTGATCTTGTTTATACTCATTGGCTTTAAGAACGCTTGAGATCCATTTGTATTCACTATCTAGATCTTAGGCACCGCTTGTGATAGATTTCACTCTGTTGAAAAGGGAAGATATGACACTGTTCTTGACACTGTCTAAGTGATGCGAGCCAGCATTCAGATATTGGTCAGTGTGAGTGGGCTTCCTACACACTGATACACTTAGACTTTAATCGGCTTTCCGCTGGACTTCGGTGTCAATAAAGGCCAGTTTACCGTCTTTTTCTACCTCTGTAGTGAATTTTAATTTCACATGGAGGGAGTTGATGTGATTGTAGAAGTCTTCCATCTTTTCCTTCTTTATTATCACGAACACGTCGTCAACATATCTTTCCCACACTTTTGGTTCCTCAATGTATGAATCAAGGGCAAGAGATTCTTTCTCTTGCATGAAAATCTCAGCGACTACAGAAGAGGCAGGTTTTCCCATTGCAACTCCATCTGTTTGTGAGACAAATTTTCCATTGAATTTGAACCAAGTCGTAGTTAAGTCGAACTCAATCAGCTCAATCAACATGTCTACGGGTATGGGAGTTTTCTTGCTTAGATCTTTATCTTTTCGAAGTAAATCGCTTATGATCTTCAAGGAATCCTTTATTGGCACGTTAGTATACAGTGAGGTGACATCGAAGGATATCATAATTTCATCGTCTTCTATCTCAATATCACGGATGAATTCTGAGAATTCTTTAGAGTTCTTTGCATGTCCCCTTTTCTTACCGATCAGATCCACTAGGGGAGCAGTGAAGAGCAGTGATTGCTAATGACGCATCATATTCAATTGATGCTTCTTCCAAGATGTTCCCTATACCCATTCCTCCAAGACGAGTTGGTAAAGTGAGAATGTCTTGAAGTTCTGGTGATAGATCACAGCCCAGAATAGTTGGCACAAAATTATTGAATATCATGTCCACCAGTGGTTTGAGTAAATGCTCAATACCTGGAATCGTTCTCACAAAGTATGTGAATTTGTGTTTATAACCGTTTACGAAAGCACTAAAGGCAGCTTGAGGTTGGCTCTTTGCGATTTCACACAAGTTGGTCAGTTCTTCTATCCACCTGGTAACTTTGTCATTTATATAGCTTTCCTTGAAATGGTTTGAACCAAGTGCAGCTCCAAGATGAGATGACGTTGTCCTTCCGTTGTTATTTGAAGGGAAAAGCTATGGAAAATGTTTTTGGCTAGTTCTCAATCAGATTCGTTTTTTAAAATCAGCCATGACTTTTGCTCATTGACAAAGTAACCATATTTGGCACCTTCTTTTGACAATTCTTTCAAAAAACTTGCTAGGCCATCCAACTTTCCTGCTGATGAAGCGCCATCCGCCAGCCAAACTTGTTTTACATTATTAAATTGGTTTCTGAGAGAGGTTATCAGCACAGTTATTGAGAGACAGCGTAGAAAGGCATGGCTAAGGGATCACCTTGAGTTGTCCCTTCTTGTGACAACATTTCCCCTCCACCAGAGATGAATAACCTTGACGAGTTTCTGTAGGTATTGATCAATATTATAGATGCTCTGGGGCACAGGACTTGAATGTTGTGCAGGGCAACTTGACGATTTAGCGAATTAAAGGCATTTGCAGCATCGATCAGAAGAACACCATCTGAATTCTCTTCCTGAAAAATACTCAGAAACCTCCTTTGAGGTTCACTCAGTGTTCACACCTCTCGACCCGACCTTTGCTTAAATAGGGATGAAACCACATTTCTTGTTGCCCGATGATGGCTTTTTGAGACGAATCTCTCCCGAAACGTTGCCCCACTAAATATCAAAGGCTTTTCATGATAATTGGTGACTATCATGTCGAATATTGTGTCAGAATCAGCCTTGATAAGACCAAATGTATTTACCTTGTTGGAAGATAAATTTTTTACTGAATGTTATTTTCAAATGGTTTATTGTCTCATTTTTCTTCACAGGACGTAATGGTGGCTGGTGGTATGGAAAGCATGTCAAATGTTCCAAATTATGTCAGCAGAGACGTTCCTGCTTACGGAGGATTCCAAGTTCATGTGAGTTCCTTTGTAAACAAAGGGCCCTCAACATTTTTTCATCGTGTTTCCCAGTACCTCAAAGCCCCATTTTCCCCATACAGCTCGTTTAACTATGTGGTTGCTACATAAGGGCCCCGGCTGCCTTGATTACTCCACTAGGCCCAATGTAGGGCTTTAGAAATTGTATTGATGCAAAAGATGTACAAAAATCCGCAATTGATAATAAAATAAAGCCGAAGGAAGCAGTTCTTTCAGTTCAAACATTAACTGAAAATCCGCAGCCAAAAAAGTCCATTGGAAAATTTTGGTATGCAGTTTGCGGCTACAGCCGCATGTAAAAAAAGAGCTGTAGCCGCAAACTGCAGAATCAATGAATGGCCCCCAAGGAACAGCAGAAAAGTATTTTGATCTATTTGATGATTCAATAGCATACAAGCAAACTAGGTATCAATCTTCGTTGAAACCTGGAGAGAGGTAGCTTAGATAGACCAAGGTCGGATGAATTTCAAGTACTTATTATTTCTTTTCTTTACAGGATGGGATACTTTACGACGGACTGACGGATGTTTATAATAAATTTCACATGGTGAGTAGCAATGATATTTGTTTCCTACACCGTGAATTTTGTGAATTTTTATTTTTATCTAATACATCAATTGATTTCCGACAGTAGGGGCATGCCTGCTGACCTGTTTAAGTGCACACTTTAGACAGGGTGTATTTTTGAACTTTTATACCTAATTTATAAAATGAACTTTGGTTGAGATCAACTGAATAGATATTATGGGTGATTAGAGTGAAAAAGAATTGATTTGTGTTAAATTTGCTTGATAAGGGAATGTGTGGAGAAAACACCGCAGACGTAAAAGGCATCACAAGAGAAATGCAAGATGAATATGCTATCAACTCTTATAAAAGAAGCGCCGCCGCTTGGCAGGTGAGCGTTTAAACACGATTTAACTAAGAAAATTTAGATTATAAAGAGGTTGGATGCAAAAAGAGTGATACCAAGAATATTACTAAATCTCACACATATTATCATGATGAAAGCACGCCGAGTGAAAGATGAAAGCACACTAGCACCTTGATCATCACTTGGTCTCTGTCTTTCTGAATTCAGGCTCTTTAGCATCCTCCAGGCAATAATCTAAGGTGCTGCTAGGACAATTTTTTCAGGGAGGATTAGAAAATGTGCATTGATGATTATGATCTATGCAGTGATGAATACCCCATCAAGCAAGAAACTAGATGAGGTGATATAATTCAAGGCTTTAAGCATTACAACTGTTTAGCTTGTTTGTGTCTTAAGTGTAGGTAACACCCTCAACAATATTCTTAAAGATTGTTGCCTACTCTCCCTATTACAGAATAAAAGCCTTCCCAGGGCAGGCAATCGCTTGTCGTTTGTGTAGTGGTGAACATTCCTGAGATAATTGCCTGATAGCCTCTCTCTGAATATTCTGTACCACTTATACTAGTATAGCTAAGAAAAAATGTACCGGGAGAACCAGAAAAAGTAAACATCTTGGCAGCCAGATTTTAAAATGACTGTTGAGTCAACTAATCCACAGATGCAGCTTAAATGTACGAAAGGCCATCTATCATTTGGTATTCTACTCCAGCTTCTACGTTCTTGTTTCGAGGCTTGCGAAATCCCCCTTACCCAAAACCCCTCTTTCTGTTCCATTTTTCTTTATTGATTAACCAAGAAGTTATCGATAAAAAGAATTCAATCAGCAACCAAATGCTTTTCAACTTGAACGAAAACTTTCTTATACAATATTTTACCCTGTAGACAGAAGAAACTTTAAACAAGAGCTATATTTAGAGAATTTTGGCTTCAATTCACACAATCCACACGATCAGCACGTCCGAGGGGCAAATCAATCCTTGAAAATCGTACGAGATTTATAGATAATGAGTCCCAAACAATTTCTCAGGGCATTGTGAGACTCATTGGGATTTATAGAATACATGGGAATTAATGGGATACATGAGGATTAATGGGATGTTTAAGAGGATTTGCACAAATATATCAAGATTCATGAAGATTTTTGGGATCTATTAAGGTTTATCGAGACTTTTCGAGATTTTCTTCAGAGTGTTTGAATAATCTCACTTGAAGTCTTCACAGATCAAATCAAATATTATTTGTCGCGCAAGCCTAGAAGTACCTTTGCAAAAACGTTGACTGGAATACAAAATGAATGCTCAACCTAATTGAATGAAAGCAATGTAGTATAGCCAGAAATATCGGAAACATAGCGAAACGAACACATAGATTACTTAAGCTTTTCGTCTGACACTCAACAGAGTAATACGTCAGAAAGAGAACGAAACAGAAACCTTACTGATTTATATACCCAGGTATGGATTGAAATAGGCCAATCAGAAAAGAGATGAATGATTGGTATAGTGTAGGAAAACGATACAGTGATACCCACGATACAGTGAGCTGACCAATGAGAATCAGCTCACTTTTCTTTTATAGAATGGAGTGTTTGCAAGTGAAATCGTGCCTGTTAATGTCCCTCAGAAGAGAGGTATGTTTTGTTTACTCTTAATTCTCTACTAACCCCTGCAGGGGCTTATTGAAAGCAAGCACTGTGGGGGCTGTTTAATTTGAAAAGTCTTATTGAGATACTTTTTGAGAATGAAAATGACCCGAGTAGGGAATCACAGTATTGAATATCCTCCACAGTACTGAACATCCCCCACAGAACTGAGCTTTCTCAACAGTACTGAACATCCTCCACAGTACTGAGCATCCTCAACACTACTGAACATTCTTCACAGTACTGAGCATCCTCCACAGTACTGAGCATCCTCCACAGTACTGAACATCCTCCACAGTACTGAACGTCCTCCACAGTACTGGACATCCTCCACATTACTGAGCATCCTCCACAGTACTGAACATCCTCCACAGTACTGAACATCCCCCACAGTACTGAACGTCCTCAACAGTACTGAACGTCCTCAACAGTACTGAACATCCTCAACAGTACTGAACGTCCTCAACAGTACTGAACATCCTCCACAGTACTGAACATCCTCCACAGTACTGAACATCCCCCACAGTACTGAACGTCCTCAACAGTACTGAACGTCCTCAACAGTACTGAACGTCCTCAACAGTACTGAACATCCTCCACAGTACAGAACGTCCTCCACAGTACTGAATGTCCTCAACAGTACTGAGCATCCTCCACAGTACTGAGCATCATCCACAGTACTGAACATCCTCCACAGTACTGAACATCCTCAACAGTACTGAACATCCTCCACAGTACTGAACATCCTCCACAGTACTGAACATCCTCCACAGTGTTGAACATCCTCCACAGTACTGAACATCCTCAACAGTACTGATTGTCCTCCACAGTACTGAACATCCTCCACAGTACTGAACATCCTCCACAGTACTGAACATCCTCCACAGTGCTGAACATCCTCCACAGTACTGAACATCCTCAACAGTACTGAACATCCTCCACAGTACTGAACATCCTCAACAGTACTGAACATCCTCCACAGTACTGAACATCCTCAACAGTACTGAACATCCTCCACAGTGCTGAACATCCTCCACAGTACTGAACATCCTCAACAGTACTGATTGTCCTCCACAGTACTGAACATCCTCCACAGTACTGAACATCCTCCACAGTACTGAACATCCTCCACAGTGCTGAACATCCTCCACAGTACTGAACATCCTCAACAGTACTGAACATCCTCCACAGTACTGATTGTCCTCCACAGTACTGAACATCCTCCACAGTACTGAACATCCTCCACAGTACTGAACATCCTCCACAGTGCTGAACATCCTCCATAGTACTGAACATCCTCCACTGTATGAACACCCTCCACAATACTGAACACCCTCCACAATACTGAACACCCTCCAGAGTACTGCACATACGTTCCCTACATTGATTGCGATGTAATTAGTGATCGAGAATTGCAATGATGCTATAGTGAATTGATGCACCGTTAAAGCTTTTTCAAGCTTCTAATTCTTTTTTAATTTGCAATGGTCTTATTAATATGCTGCCATGTCTCTTTATTTATTGCTACTCCTGATTTTTAAGGGAAACCTGACCTGGTCATATCTGAAGACGAAGAATACAAGAAAGTGAATTTCGACAAAGTAGCTAGTCTTCGTGCAGTCTTCAAGAAAGACGGAACAGTAACTGCTGCCAACGCAAGCACCTTGAATGATGGGGCTGCTGCCCTTGTTTTGATGGCTGCTGAAACCGCTAAGGACATGAACCTGACGCCACTGGCTAAAGTAGTCGGTGAGTGCATCTAGTGTACGCCATTGATTGAGCGAGGTTCAGTTTAACATGCTACTCTTGTCTTACTAATAATAGCCTTATTTTTACAGCAGGGTACGGTAGCATGCACTACATTTCTACGGTAATTTTCCGCAAAGAAATTCAGAAAATATCAAATTCGTGGACTTGAATCCATTAGTCAGAATGCTGAAGTTTGTATATCGTCTACCTCTTTTATTTCAGCAATTGGTGATGCTGCGATGGCGCCTATCGACTTTCCCATCGCCCCCGCAGATGCTATGAATAAGGTTAGCTTTGTACTTGAGTTTCGTCTGGTTCTTTTTACTCTTCATCTTTTGTATTATGCTTAACGGAGGTCGAACTTAGCAAGGGGGAAAACCTTAAAGGTAAGCTGGGGGTCAAAATAGACGGTAGGGTGAGAATCTCTTAGGGTAACAAATATGAATGCTAGGATGGACTGTGCCATACGCACTAGTAGATAATGCTATGAATATTGATTACCTGAGAAATTTACCAGCAAATTGAAATAAAAGAACGATGAACTTAACTGCGGTGGCAGGGATGAGGGTTTGTTTAAAATGGGATGTTTATGCAAGGATGGAATGCTTATTGATGTTTTCCTATAGGGATAGCTTGGTCCATGGTCCAATAACCTTTATTTTCATAAGGGCTCCAAGCTCCCACCCTCGAACAAGCCTCGAATAAGGCCTCACCTCGATCAAACAAGCTCACACCCTTGAACAAGTCTCTACTCTCTATTTTGCCCTCCTACCTTCAACCCCCACCCATGAACATGGCTCCTCCTTCAAACGTGCGTTCCTCAAGATAGGCCTCCCCCTCAATTCAGCTCCCCTCAAATAAGACTAATAACCAAATGGCATAATTGTTTTTGCTTTACTACCATTTTAAGGTAATAACAGAATATTAACTACCATTTCAGGTTAATTTTTCACATTTTAGCTATGATCCTATATTGACTAGACTCCCCTGCCTGATAACGGTACTAAGGGTAGCAGGCCCTCCCTTTAAATAGTTATGTAATTTCAGACGTTTATCTTCGTGCAAGAATGAGGATCTTATCTTATATCTTTCAACGTCGAATCTCAAACACGGCCAAAAGCTTGAGAATAACTTTCCTGTGCGGAGATAAAGATCAAAGGTTTTATTTCCTCCAAATGAGCAGAATCGCCTTATTTGCTCGATGACTAAATCGATTTGCTGTTTTTTACTGAGGCGAGGGGCAACTTTGCACGCCTTATATCTCAACTAATTTTCGCTGCGCCGTACTTTTTGCAAGAAGCACGAGTTTTTCCTCGTTTTTGAGGAAAATTGCATAAAAATTCTTCGATTCTGGTCCTGGTTGAATTAAATATTGATGTTTCGATCAATATGGTAATGCAATGACTGTTCGACTGTTTGTTTTGAAGGTGTTGAAGCTGGCGGGTCTCAGTGCAAACGACATGGAAATGATCGAAATCAACGAGGCTTTCAGTGTCGTTGCCCTGGCCAATATACAGGTGGGAAGGAACTACAGATTTTGCCCTAATTCAATTCAATTCAAACTATATCCATAGGAATCATCAAAAATTACAATATGATCGTATGCGACCCTGAAAAAAAAAGGCTAATCTAGCACTAGAGGTGAAAGTATTAGGGAAGTTGAAAAAAAGTTGGGTTTTGTAAATCAGTACTTCAGCAAAGGAATAGTAACAGAGGGCTCTTTGAATTCCCTTGCTCAGTACTGTAGGTCAAATAAAATGTGAAATATAATTTTGTTGGTTGCAAATACGCATTTTGGCCCGAAAAGCCCAAAAATGGGGGGAGTGATATTATGAAAAGGGAAGGGGGAGAAATCTGAAAAATTCAATTTTTCTTAATCTTGGTGATATTTATCCATACACACAATTCCAAGTCATTTTGGTGGGTTTAGGTAAAGAGTCCCTATCAAGTGTGTTGATTTCATTTGGAATGACCCCGTAATTCAATTCAATTCAAACTATCTTCACGGAACCATCAAAAGTTACAATATACGATCCTATACACCCCAGAAAAATTAAAACCTTATCTAGCCTGGGCTGTTTTACCAACACCATTAAGAAAATATGATAACAACAATGGAAATGCCTAATACATGTTTCGAGAGAATAAACTTGCAAAAAGAAGGAAAATAAAAGGAGAGAAGGATAGCTGACACACTATACTATATTACCAGTAATGTATATTACCAGATGACTCCAGTAATCATGAACTATTTTATTCTGTCGTGATTCGTAATGTGTGTGGTCTGACAAGGGAAATTATGTTTTACCAAAGGGAGGCTACCAGAATTCTGATACTCCTCCCCAGGTCTCGATCATAGGCTTTACCCATGGTACAGGGGAGCGTGCTAAGCACTGGCCTAAATCATCACATTTTGTTAGTGTAGTACCCGCATTGTATTTAGCTCCAGGGTTATTCACAGTGATGCATTTATTTGTGTTTCGGATTAAATCCTTCTTCCTAGCCAAGTTTATATAGAAATTCGTAAGGTACGGCCATGCACTAGAAATTATATTTTACCAGAGCAGGCTACTGCAATCGACATATGCCGACACCGATTCTCAAATCCAGGTTTTTGCAACCAAAGGCGGGCGTGCTAACCACTGTCCTAAACCAGAACAATGAGTTTACACAGTAACCTTGATGTGTTCACAACTCCAGGCTAATCCACAGTGAGGCATTAATTTTTGTCTGTAGTTAAATCCTTCTTCAGAGCCATGTTTATAATGATAGAAATTCATAAGGCATGGTCTGACATGGGAAATTATATCTTACCGAATCGGGCTAACAAAATTCTCATGTTCCATTACCAGTTCTCAAAACCCGGCTTTACCCACCAAAGAGGAGCGTGTTAACCACTAACCTAAACCAGGGCAAGAAGTTAGCACTAGTCCCCATCATGAGCAGCTTATCCTGAACCACTTATCCACCCCGTTCTGTTTTGCTGGTTTATTAAAAGTAGTTTCATCTTCGTTCCTTCTCATTTTAGGACCTGAATCTCGACCCTGCAAAAGTGAATGTTCATGGGGGAGCCGTCTCACTTGGTCACCCTATTGGGTAGGTTCATCTTTAATAGAATCACCAAAATTAGGGACTATCTTTGAGTATTTTTTCCTATTTGTACCTTGGGAACGTCTGTGTGGTACTTTGGAGGGTGTTTAGTACTGTGGGGGATACCATAAGTACTTTATAGAGGGATACCATCAATACTGCGGGGAATATTTTGCAGGGATGCCATCCAATACTCCTTAGAATGTTCATTACTGTGGGGGGATGCCATCAGTACTGTTGCATTGTGGAAGATGTTCAGTACTGTGGGGGGATACCATCGGTACTGTTGTACTGCTTAGAATGTTCAGTACTGTGGGGGGATACCATTATTGCTCTGGAGGATATTCGGTACTGTGGAGGAAAACCACAAAAACTTGTGGTATTGCTTTAGTGCTCTTAGTTTCCCTCCACTGTAGCTACTGAATATCCCCCACAGTACTGATGGTATCCCTCTACTGAACACCCCCCACAGTACTGAACATTCTCCACAGTACTACACAGATGTCTCCCAGGGCTAAAATTGTCTCATAAATGATGTTGGCCATATTGCTTCTTATAAAAAATGTTGTTATCCATGCTGCTGGTTCAGCAAAGGTGGAGGAAATCTCATCTCTCTTGTAAACACTGTCGTTTGACAAGATAACGACCCTCTCTCATCACAAATGCTGCAATTTGCACGAAAGTCAACTCAAATATGAACGAGTGAGTGGAGGTTTCTTCACGTGGTATTAATTATTCACACGCCTATTGAGCCGAAGCTTGATTTAGCTTCCAATCCTCTCGCATATCAGCACAGCAGAGGCGGCAACGCGTGCTAGGTGTGCAAGGGCGTCTGCATTGCTCAACTTTTTCCCAAGACTAGTTGCTGAATTGGCTGTTTTCGAGTTTCCAACGTTCAGTCATTGTCTTGTGGGTTGATTTTTCTAACACGAATTTCTTGGTGCTGAGGAGAACTGCATTCTATAATTAGTCAGTACTGTCAGTCGAGAAATGAAAGGTCAAAATAGTTTGTCATACCAACTAGATAAACTCAACCCTTGCCAACCCTGTATAGTTTGATTCCTACCACCTGCACGAATCTCTATGTCCATCTGCGTGGTATTGTGACGAATACTCTTGAGTGCTCTATTGTATTTTTATAAAGGGGTTGGATTTAGGGGAAAATACAGGGGTATGGATCCTGGGTTCTGGATTCTAGTGCTGATTTTTCTAGTGCTAAAGAAGGGCAGCGCCTTTGGGTGAAAGTTCAATTTGTTTATGCGCTCCAGAGCTGGGAGCAACTTGGGAACTAGGTTCCCAGAAAGAAAAATATATTTTGCATCTCTGAGGTATGATTCTCAATCTCTTGGTTGGCGTAATATGATAACTCATTGTTATTGATACAGTAGAATCCCGATAACTCGAACATGCAATAACTCGAACTTTCGCTAACTCGAACAGATTTGGCATTCCCCCTGAACCTTCAAAACTACTTACATATGAATATAACCCCGATAACTCGAACCCCTGATAACTCGAACATTCGCTAACTCGAACAATTTTTTATACCCGCCGCGACTATTCTCCCTCGATAACTCGAAATTCTTGTTCCAAAGTACGAACAACAACAACAACAACGATATTTTAATCACAAAATCTTCATTGAATCAAGCTGTTTTTTTTAAAAGAGACAAAGTTCTTAAAGTCCAGTGACTTCAAGGCTGTATGCGACAATTAAACCCTTTCCATCCCCCTGATCGCACCTCTTTCCAGTGACTTTGGCAACGCACTTAGCTTTCGAATGACTTCGAAAAAAGTAGAAAATCGTTTTACAAAAAAGGCCAGTATCTCCTTTTTCAAGTGTCCCACGATATCTGCACCTTTCAGGACACAAAAAGCATACTTAACTAGAGGGTTTTCAAGTTCAGAACGGACATTCAGATATTCATTTTGCTTTGACGTCCACATCTCCTTATACACATGGTGTCCTGTGATGTGGGTTTCGACAGTTATAGTAGTTGTGATGTAGATTAGTAGTCCATTTTTTTTGTAGAACAATCGTTTGCAATGAAAAACTTTCAAATTCAAGTTGCATTATCGTTCTGTTAAAATTAAACCATTCAGGGATACCTTTCCAGATCCGGGTTTTATACTAAATATTATAAGCGATATATCATAGGGTTTAAGTCTTAGAATCAGGGTTGTCGCTGCATAAAACGCAGAACTGGATTGAAGAGGTCACCTGAGCGTTTGAATTTTTTGACTGCCTCCCTCTAAATGCACAAATAAAATGAAAAGAATTAAACGGAAGTATGGATTTAAAAAGTGTTATTATTTTTTTCGTTTCAGAATGTCCGGTGCCCGAATAGTCGGACATATGGCCCACTGTCTGTCATCCGGGAAGTTTGGTCTAGCAAGCATCTGCAACGGAGGAGGCGGGGCATCAGCGATGATAATACAAAAGATGTAGAAGGATCCTTTGTGAATTAATCATGTGAGTGAAGTTTATTTTATGTATTATTTATTCTCTGAATTTGTGGCCGAAATTTATAAATGATAAGAACGATTTTACAGCGTTGTTTGAAATTTTATTGTTGGCAAGGCCTCTTCTCCTTGATTAGGGAGACTGTCGATGTTTTTAGGGGTCAATGGTTCAGAGGTTGCAGTACAACAACTTTTGCAAATTCACCCAAACTGCAATATCTAAAGTCGTAAGGCGTGGTCTAACACGGAAAGCTATATTTCTAAAAAAGTTGACTACCCTGTGATACCATTAATACTGTTGGGGATATACTGTCGAGGGAAACCACAAGTAACTGATGAGTTGATACTCAAAGTGCTTGTGGTTTCCCTCAGTAATGATGGTACCCCCCCCCATAGTACTGAACATCCTCCACAGTACTGAATAACTCCCCCCCCCCCCCCACAGTACTGACGGTATCCCTCCACAGTACTGAGCATCCACCAGAATACTGATCGTATCCCTCCACAGTGCAGAACATCCTCCACAGTACTGATGGTGTCCCTCCACGGTATTGAAAATCCCCCACAGTCATCCTCCACAGTACTGAAAACCCTCCATAGTACTGAATATCCTCAACGATACTGATGGTCTCCCTTCACAGTACTGAACATCCTCAAAAGTACTGATGGTATCCCACACAGTACTGAAAATCCTCCACAGCTCTGCACAGACGTTTCCCAGGGTGGCATTACAACTGTGTAGCCAGTCTAATTGCCCTCGTGGTAGGTTTCTCAGATGTTAGTAGAACAGACTCAATGATGACGTCACTTGGATCCTCGTGTCACCAAATCGCGCGTGGCAATGTTATCAGGAAAACAATGTCCGAATTACCCCTTTATCTTTCACTCTATTGAACAATCGACATTGTTGGTGCTTTATTCTTATATTCTTATCAACAAAGGGAAAGGTTAACAAAACATTAGTTAGGTGAAAGAATGCGGTTTTCACTAATTTTCTCATTGAAATCTCAGCAACGCGGAAGTTTGCAAATAATTTTGATTCTTTTAGGGCACAGTGGCCCTTCTTGTCAATTTGAAACTGCTTATTCAAAAGGATCTGGGGACCTACTTATCTGTTGCCGTGGTTGCACAGGTGCTGCCCCTTGCTGATCTCACCTGTTTGTTTTTCTCCCCACCGGCTGGTTTGTTTACATGTTTGATGTTCAATCAAGATCGCCATATGCTGAGCCGTGACCCACGTGATTTGTTTTGTCGATCGGGAACACGCTTTTTTATAAGAACACTTTGTTTATTTTTGAAGTGATTTCTTGCCAATTCATCACCCGCTACCCTTCTCAAATGTTTATTTAAACTGTATTTCCAAGCTAGAGCTTCACGTTGGGGAACTTGGCTTGTGTTATGTTTATCTTAAATACACGCACAGTCTTGTAAGTAATTTCAGCTCGAGCTCAGTAGGAAAAATTGCTTAGCTGGAGGGCAAATTTGAGTAGGCAAAATTGCTCAGCAATTGCTTAGCTTTTTTTTACTTAAAATATTGTTTCTTAGAATACTTTCTCACAAGTTGTTGTACAACAAATGTCGGTGGTATCTTGCACACAAAAGTGCGCCAGGATACTAATATCCACTGTAACCTATTTCTCTAAAGCTGCTGCACGATTTTCATTGCCAATTGGATCAGAACTAAAATTTTCAAACTGCTTAGCTTTCCTCTATCCAGTACTAGAATCGCTTAAATTTTGTCTTGTCAAGTACTGCATTGCTTATAAAGCAGTTGCTTATAAAAATAAATACGTGTAGTTTTGAAGATGGAAAAACATTCTGGCCCAGATCTCGACTTCTTGTTTCTAAGGCTTGTCCACACGTATCCCGATATTTATGAAAACGCATATTTATTTATCCGTTTTCCAAAAAATCTGCGTCCACACCATGAGCGTTTTCAAAAAAATCTCCGTCCACACGGATACGGAGATATCACTAAAAGTTTTTGTTTGTTAAATTGACTGTGCAAAATTAAGCTGGTGACGTCATCGTTTTCGAAAAGATACGTTTTCGCCGTCCACACGACAAAATGAACGGAGTTTTCAAAAATCTCCACCCTGGGCACCGTTTTCTAAAAGTTCCGCTTTAATCACCGAAAACTCCGGCTACGTGTGGACGGAAAGCCAAAACGGATGAATAAATATGTGTTTTCAAAAATATCCGTATACTTTTGGACCGGGTTTAAGTAAAGGTTGCTTTTTTAAAAAGCGTGTTCGAGCTAGTAATTTAAAAGGGACAAATAGGGACCATGCGGAATATGATAACTGGCCCGAAATTGTCTTGGGAACTGGAAATATTTCAGATAACTTTTGTTTGACGCAAGTCAAGTATTTCCCTGAACCAGCTGTTGGGGGTGAGAGATGCTAAACGGCATGGGTTCCCAACCAGCATGTGCCAAATGAAAACTGAGGGGTTGTGTAGTGCACGTTTTCTTTATGTACTGCTAGTTTCTATGTAATCTACATGTTGATGTTCCCAAAACCTAACGAAGTTTGACTACTAAACTTACGGAGGGACCTTTCAATTTGAATACAAATCCTTTACTATCTATGATCGGTACAGGGATTGAGGATGGCCATGAAAATCGGAAATATAGCGAAATATAATAATTACTGAAACTTTTCGTCTGACAGTAACCAGGGTAGTACGTCAGAACAGTCTTTGATCTGTATAGAACTTGAGGATGGCGAGAAAAATTGGAAACATAGCTAAACATGATAACTACTAAAGCTTCAAGTCTGACACTCATCAGAGTAGTAAGTCAGAACAGTCTTTGATTTGTATAGAACTTGAGGATGGCGAGAAAAATTGGAAACATAGCTAAACATGATAACTACTAAAGCTTCAAGTCTGACACTCATCAGAGTAGTACGTCAGAACAGTCTTTGATCTGTATAGAACTTGAGGATGGCGAGAAAAATTGGAAACATAGCTAAACATGATAACTACTAAAGCTTTAAGTCTGTCACTCATCAGAATCCCCTTCTCTTAGCGTGATGTGAGCAAATAACAATATTTCTGCTGGTCTTCGCGAAACCAAACAAGGCTATCCCTGGACCATATCCTCAGATATAGTTTCTTGATCCATAACTATTTTGTTGTTCTGTTATTATCCCAGTTAATAGTTTGTTTGCGCAGGACAAGTCGATAGAAAAGGGGAAAGTGGCACATTTCCATTCTGCATCAGTAAATATCACTAAATGGAACCTCACCTTACGGCCACCTCGTAATATGACCACCTTTTTATTAAAACCAGTGTTTTCTTGCCCGTTGCTGGCCGTGGGAATCAACTGGGGTCCAATGTAGGGTACGAAAAAAATCGTGATAAGTTTTTATGACTCTCGTCCACAAGCATATCAACAAGATGGACCACCCAGTTTACCTGACTGTCACAACCGACTTGCGGGTGCACTGTGCCTCAAGAGCCAGCTACAGGATCATTTTTAATACGGAATAACATAATTGACCAGTTTATGGAGAATCGTCTTTTTAGATAACATATCAGTTAGTTGCAAACCTTTCTTATTACGGTGTGTTTTTCATCTCGCCGATTTTCCAAAAGCGTATGCGTCCTAAACGACAAATCTAATCAAAAATTGGCAAAATTTCATGAGATAAAGAGATAGTTAAAGTAGGAGATAAAAGAGAGATTACAATTCTTGTTAATCATTGCCGACAGTGATTTGTTTTGCTGATTTTACATGTTTTTTAAGTAAATTGTTTAAGAGATAAAAGGCAAATAGGAATGGGCCTAATCCCACTCGTGCTTCTGAAACTGGTGCCGCATTTTCATTCTTGTAAACTGAGCTGGTGAAAACCACGTGACATTTGGTTCTTGGTCTGCTACCGGGCAACAGATACAACTCCCAAGAATTCGTCGAAAGGGGTGTGGGTGTGAGTGGGCGAAGTTAGACTCATCGTAAGCTTTATGGGGATCTAGGAACTATAGACGTGAAGCTATCTGGAAAATCTGACGAGAAAGTTTTATTTCTTTGAATTACCTTATGATATTAATATCAGCAGATTTTCAATGGTCTTCTGTTTCCAACGGTGTAAAATTTGCATTCATTAGACTGAAATTCCGGCACAAGGAGAAAGAAAACGAATTTGACACCCCAAATGTTGTCGATTCTAGAAACATTGTGACGTCTAGCCTGCGCACAGACTTTATGGGAACTGGGGAGGAGGGAAAGTGAGAAGGACAATGAGCGATAAAGATCTATTATTTTCGCTTTCTCTCCTCCTTAGCTCCCATAAAGTCTGCATGCAGGCTAAGTGACGTCACGTCCTCAATTTCAATGTGACTTTGTGTTCAACCCTTGTACCCTGTAGACAACAACAAGAGGCTTTGAACAGTTATTGATTATTGATCTGAGGCTTGTCCTAGATTTAGCTGCGGATAATCCAGTCGAAACTCCAGCAAATTACGGAGATTGTGAAAACTAGCGTCCAGAAAAGGCCAAAAAGTGTCCAGATATAATTGCTTCAAATAATCAGTCAATAACCAACCAGTACTGGAATGGCCAAAGATTGAGTATCTCTAAGTGTCCATAAAGAATAAGCAACTTTACCCTTTTTATAGGAATACGCTTTTCAAGGGCTCAAGGGTTCGGTTTCTATTGGAAGACAATATGAAAACTATAGCCAATTGTATCAAACAAAAGATTATATAAAAGCCTCCGCCAAAAATTACTAGTTTTGATAAAAAAAGGGGATAATCATAATTAGTAACGTTGCCAAAACGGCCTTCATAGCCTTCATTTCATTTTTAAAAAGCAATATGAATTAGGCCCCCGATAATTTCAGTCCTGGCACCATCCCTTGATACTGTGTTACTCATCAGAGTAGTATTCCAATCAGGGAGAGAACGGAAACGAAACCTGAAAAATTGTTCAGTCGAAAAGCTTTAGTAGTTATCATGTTTAGCTATGTTTCAAATATTCTTCGTCATCCTCAAGTTCTTTATCGATCAAAGACTGTTCTGACGTACTACTCGGATGAGTGTCAGATACAAAGCTTTAATAGTTATAATTTTTCGCTACGTTTCTTCGCAATCCTCAAAAGCTCTGCACCGATCAAAGACTATTTTATTTCTGGTACTATACTATATTGTACTGGTATTGAATTCCCTTTTCCCATTGCACAGTTGGGTTGCCTCCGTAAGCCCCTGGGACGTCCTAATGCATATTAACAACAGGAAGGTAATTACATGCGACATCATGATGAAAGCCTTGTTCCATTGAAAACATACACGAATTATTGATGGGACACGCTTCGCTTTCCCGCGCTCAGACCTCACTCCCCACGTGCTGGGCTGTAACGAGACGTGAATGAATAACCCTCACAAGCGAGCTTTGCGCTTCACAACGGAATAATGACCTAACAGGTGTACGCGGGCTCGGGGCATGGCTGACCACTTGTTTTTCTCTTTTGCACCGCTCGAGTTATCAGCTGCTCGCTTACGAGGTTTTGTTGATAAAGGCTTGCAAACAAGTTTGGCTTTTCCATACGATATTTGTCTGCTCGAGAAGGAGAGTGGAGTTTTCACGTGCGCTGTTTGCACAGGGAAAAGTACTTAGGCTTCTCGAATCGCTAAACAAATTTGCTTCTATTTGGTTTGCCGAAGAGAGATCGGCACTGTGGAGTCGTGTGTTTGTCAGAAGACATATTGTTTAAAGACTGACGATTTTATCTTTGGTTAAAGAATTAATTTTGGAAGATTTTGTTGGAGAAGGAAAATTTGACGAAAGTCACTCGTATATTCTTTATCGTCTAAGTTGTTAGAGGATTGTCAAAGAAGAAATAATTTTTTAGTCCTTCATTGGATTTTACATTCTTCCTTTGCAAAAAACTTCTGGATTTTTCAAGAAAAACTCCGAGTCAAAATTTCTGATTAAATTTTTTTGCTGGAAAGAATTTGAAATAAAGTTTTTTTGAGAGAATTGAATCTGTCTGTTGCTCTTCGTCGTCAGAAAAGTTCAAATAAATGCTGGATTTCTTGAAAAAGTTGGAAAATACAAAGATGAACTTATAAAGATGGTAACGGATGATTCCTAAAGTATAAATCATAGCGTGGAAATAACTACAACTTTATAAACAAGAATTGGGAAATCAGAAATTCGACAATTTCATTGAGACTTTTCTACCGGCAAGTTTGTAGCTTGGACATACCACGTGGGTCAAGCCAACGTGAAAGATCAAGTCCGAGATTTTCAACACTGAACAAAATGTCGCAGATTATTGCTCCCGTGCCTCATTCCACTCTAATACAGACCATAACTCGATGTGCACAGAATACTCTAGGCTCAAAGACTTTCATGAACGAACAGCAGTTCAGCTACGAAGCTTCGACACCCCCAAACAACCCCACAAACGACACAAATAACAATGATTGCGACTCGAATTGCTTGGACTCAAGTTCCCTGAATCTGTTTTTGGATTTTGTCGATCTGGTTATTGATGAAGAAGCGTTGATGAAACTGGTTTCTGATCTTGGACTGGATAGCGATAAGTTTGAACTGCCGGATTTGAAGAATGTTCATGAAGCTATCTCGCTATCTTGCTCAAGGTAGCGAACTTTACTCAAGTTTTCCTACAAAAGGTTAACGATAATGCATGTTCAAAAACGATAAAAAACTTTCCTTGGGCACGCGTTTCGCCCTTTCAAATGTTTTGCAAGTTCTAAAGCTTTGCTACGCAAGAAGAGATCTTTGCAAAAGCTTGTCGAGAAGGAAATTGGTTCAACAGAGATTTCTAGTGTTTTACAGTTCTTTGCTTTGTACAGAAAATGAATTTGGGGTTACAAAAGGTTTGGATTTGTTCGGATCTCTTCAAGATCCACATTTAGTAATTTAAATTATTGAATCAAACTTTATTTGAATTCAAATTTTGTTAACGTTTGATTAAGAATGTAGATTCAAGCGTTTTTAAAACACACGATTAACGAGAACAGACTCAACACCTTTCTAAAATGCTTGCAACCTATTTCCCTGGCTACAAATCACCCTATACCCCATTGCGTATTATTTTATTTTATGTTATTCCGTTGTTTTGGGGGCAATGTTTGTGTTTACCCTCATGAAACTCGGCCAACTTTAGTAGCCATCTGATTTTAATCAAAAGAAACACGAATCAAAAACCGGGCTTTATTTCCTGCAAATTTTATTGCAGTGAGAAACTAGGGGCTCAAGTTGAAAGCTTGAAACTTGCATTGCAATTTCGTCACTAGCAACTTAAAACTGGTGTAGGGCATACCCCATCTTGTAAAAGTTACGACATTAGCAATACAGTTGGTTTAGTCACCAGGAAACTAATTAAGGGTGAACATCCTGTCCCATTTTTGTAACCCTTTTTAACACCCTTATAGAACCCCCGGCAATAAAAGGTTGAGCCTGTTATCTTTGCAGCTGATCTTTTTCTTTCAAGGGTGTTTTGGCTCTTCTCATGGTGTGGTAATTACTAATAGAATCAGAGAGAATAACGGGTGAGCGAATTACTAAATTTAGAAACAACAGAACGTGACCTAAATCCGCATAAATAAGAACACTATGTTGTTGGAAAAACTCTTTAGTAAAGGACACGTTTTTCTTAAGCCAACGGAGACTGAAATTTCTTGTAGGGCAACCAAGAAACCGAAACAATAGCCTATAAGTTTATAATTATATAAAAATTAAGACGATCAAAGTTCTGCCTTGGCTTAAATAGACCAATTTGAGAATATGAAAACTCAGTAAAGCAGTGTTTAGGTTACGGGGTAAAGTTTTGCAGCTTCATGGAGACGTACTTTTCGATTTATTTCGAGTTCCTTGGAAAATCCTCCTTTTCCCTTCTACCCTCCCTAGGTTATGCTTCCCTTTAATTGTAGTTGATCAACACCTTTCATCCGGCATAAGTAATACGGTTTTTGTTCGTATCCACGCTGGAATCTCATTAGAAATTGTCTGCAGCAGACATTTTTAAGTGCTACCGCTAGATCTAGGTGGTGGAACTAGACTCAAAATTTCCCTGTCTCCTTCAAAATTTAGCAATTTATCCTTTCACTCGTGAAAAATATGCGATTGAACAGACCTTAAGTTTTGGTGAAGGGAATTTTTCTTGTAGGTCCTGCTGTGTTTGCCCTTATAGATGAAACGTTTTTGTTCTTTTATGCGGTTTTTGTTACGGGTTTCAATTCGAAATGTTTCGTTCTTTCGAGAATAAGTTTGCTTTTGTAAAGCTCAGATTGTCGAAGTTTCGTAGAAACGTTTAATTTGTTATGTATTCGAAAAAACTTGTCGGTGTGCATTCTATTGATATTCCGGATTAATGGATGAAAACCAGTTTCAAAATATTTCGACTTTGTTCTTCTTCTAAAACCTCAGAGGACAAGTCCGGAGTGGTGAAATTGTCGAGAAAGTTAGATAACACGTCACTGAAAATAGTGTGTGCTGAGAATTCTTTTACTGTACCATTCAGATATCATCCAGTACTATGAAGGATATTCTGTACAGGCAAGGGAAACCACAAGCACTTTGGGTATTACCTCAACAGTACTGATGATACCCCTCCTCGGCACTGGTGGTATCCCCTACAGTTCTGAATATCCTTCACATTACTTGATGGTTGATGGTATCCCTCAACAGTACTGATGGTATCCCTGCCCACTACTGAACGAACATGCTCCACAGTACCGGATGGAACCGGATGGTATCCTTCCTCAGTACTGATGAGACCCCTTCAGTATTGAACACCCTCCACAGTGCTGCACAGACGGTCGCCAAAGTGAAAAATCATGAACGAACCAAACATGATAGTTGTAGAGTTGAAATAGTCTTGAAAACTTTTATTGCGCAGCCATAAAAAAAGTATTAGTAGCTATGATCTCA
The DNA here is from genome assembly GCA_963924455.1 of Pelagia noctiluca. Taxonomy (NCBI): domain Eukaryota; kingdom Metazoa; phylum Cnidaria; class Scyphozoa; order Semaeostomeae; family Pelagiidae; genus Pelagia; species Pelagia noctiluca. The sequence continues at coordinate 2,319,688 of OZ004319.1, read as the reverse complement.
TAGCAGCCACAACACACTGAATCGAGCTTGTATTTGATAACTCAGGGAAAGAAATCTATTTCAAATCTCTAACAGAAGCACAGCTGTGGCTGATTTCAATTTCAATCGCAACCAATGTTTTTGTTGTTGCTATCTTTCTCGATTTAAGGGACAAGTCTGAGGATTGCAAACTTCATGTTTGAAAGCAAGCTTACCAACTCCCTAATTTAAATTGTGAGTTCTTCCTGCGTTTGGGGATCTCTCCTAACTGTAATTTTGCATCATGTAATTCGTGATTTAAGCCTAATGTCCTCCTCCGTTTTCGAAATTACTCGACAGGGAAGGTAGCCTCGTTTTGATATTCTCTAAAGCACTCAGCAAAATGCAGCCTCGTTGAGATCGAGGGTGGAGTAATGCCTTGAGCCCTTACGAGCATTCCTTCAAAAGAAAGACAAGGAATATAAAATATACTGCCTTCTGCAAAATCTACATCTACAAAATAACACGTTATTCTATAATCACAAATATGCTTTACAAATTTACATTTATGATACAAAATTTTCGATATTAAAGGACTGTGCGTTAATGTATATGAAATACTACTCTCGATTACAAAGTCCAGGAAAGTCTTCAACCTTCCTCCTGAAATTCCTAGTTAACCATGATTCAATTGATTTGTGAGAATGAAACTGACCCAAGTAAGACTCGAACCTACGACCTCTAATATGGTGGATCAGTTGGCAGAGCACTGTCAGAAGTCAAGGGTTCAAATCCTGCTTGAGTCGTTCTTCATTATCACAGATTAATTCGATTACTTTCACAAATTCTGTTTTTTTCCAAGCGAAATATGATTAGGAATCTTTGAGGTTTCAGCAAAACCAAAGATCTCGCTAAACAGGGCCTAAATCTGATTATTCTTTTCTAACAGGTCATACCCATCATATCTCATAAGTTCATATTCAACGTTGATCTTGTACTTAGTCTTGAACCCTGCATATAGTTTCGAACCTGTGATCTGAGCGATGATCTTCTGATCAAGGATTCATTGACTTTAACCGGTCTAATTACCCTGTCTCAAATTTACATATTAAATTTCCCTGATAATGACCGGTTCTGTTGCAGAACTGAATGGTTTGTTTGGTGTTACCAGGATATCGCTCGATAAACCGGTCTGACCTGACAGACAGGAAATGTTCAATTATTCAGTCACCCTCGATATGCATCTTTAGAATCAACCCTTCCTCGCGCTCCATTGCGTTATATCCCCCTTGGAACCTCTGTGCAGTACTGTGGAGGATGCTGGAGAATATCATCAGTACATTGGGGTGTGATCAATCAGTAGTATGGGGAGATAGCTACCATCAGTACATTAGGGGGTGCTCTACAGTGTTTGGGGATACCATCAGTATTGTAGAAGGAGACCATCAGTACCATGGAGGATATTCTGTACTGTCGGGGGAAATCTTGAGCAGTCTTGAGGTAATACACAAAGTGCTTGTGCTTTCCCTGCACTGCACTGAATATCCTTCATAGCACTGATTTTATCCCTCTGCAGTACTGAATGGTATCCCTCCACAGTACTGATGGACTGATGGTATCCCCACATTGCTGAACAGTGGTGATGACATCCCTCCAGAGCACTGATGATATCCGTCCGGCAGTACTTAACATCCTCCACATCCTCCAAAGTACTGGTTTAGCAACCTATTCATATAAATTACTTTTACCATACTATATTTAATGTTTCTATACTATAAAGATGGGATCTGAAGTAAATGTTTCGTGCAGTTACTCGATGTTTTATCGCTATACACGCCATTTCTCGTGTTCCCTGACATCACGTTATTTTTTATCGTGCTCAAAGCTCGCATCATCATCAGCACCGCGTTACTTTTTCTCCCCTTTTCCACTGTCATATTAGCTTTGTTCTTTCGTTCGATTCTCTTGTACAACTGACAAAAGATATTCCGCACCGCGGATGTGTCGTTCGCTACGGACAGTTCACTGAATAGATTACAATGTAGTCTTTTCGCCGTTTTAGCGGCTTTTGCGCGTGGTACTGTTCTGTGCCTTTCCAAATCCCGTTTATTTCCCAGTAAAACTATTGGGGGGTTGTTTGGGATTTTTTCGCGAATGTTTCTGGCGAGGTGCTTTGCTCTCCGCAGCGATTCCACGTCGACGATTGAGTAAACGATTATGAATCCATCAGCCAGCGATTTTGCGAATTCGTTCTGGAAGGGAAAAGTCGAAAATCAGAATTTAGGCCTATAGCATGCAAATGATGGAATAATTCTGCAAAAATTACGGAATCTCATATTTCACGCAATGCATGATGGGACACTTCCATTAGCAATGCATAGCTACCCAAACTTCAACGGCCTAAATGATTACAGTTATCAGCTTATTTTAAGTTTGTTAACTGTTAGTTTAAAATTAGCCGATTTAGGCCACCTATTTACAATCAACTTAAGATAAAATAAGGTAACGGCAGGACTTATAAGAAATTAAATCAATTGAAGATGTGACACGTGCAGCTGTAGTTGTTTTTTCCGTTGCTATATGTTGCTATGGAGCATATTTCTATCATGCATTGCGAGAGATGAAATTCACCATCTTTATTGTTCTTCTGTAAAAAGCGTAGTCAACACAGGTTAGATTGTCAAATGGTGGACGTCAAAATTTTATGCTTTTCACAGCAACTGATCTTGCTCCCATTAACAAGGAGCCATATCATGTTTGCAATTAGCTTACATCAAGCAAACCCGGAATTCTTCAGATTTTCAATCAGTGATTTTCTTGCAGCAAACAACAGAGCAATCAGATGAAACCATAACACCGTCCATGACGATTTTCAAAGACAAAATGAATTCCTATTTCGGCGTATCGAAGATAACGATGTTGTGAAAATAAACTCACGTTTTTGGTGAAATCTATAATTTCCATGCGAACCAACTCGTCGTTTATTGTCGTCTGAAAGGTGTGGCACGCGTCACAGCCAGCTGCGTACTCGGGCAGGAACCTGCGCGTCAGACACCGAACCATAAGTGCTGCAAAATAAACAAATTATTATTATTATTATGAAGTTTCTCCATTCTAGGTAAAGTATGATCGGTACCATGGGCAGAGCTATATACTCGGAGATCGACTCGAAGAGGAAACATCTTTTTTGATGAACACAACTAAAATAGAGAGTAGACGCATTAACGACCGGCCTAAAACTCTAACGAAAATGTTCTCTAACGAATCTCACACTCAAACGAGGGCAGAGCGATATACTCAGAGATCTTTTTTGATGAACACAACAGCGATATATGTCTGATAACACCGTTGTGTTCATCAAAAAAGATGTTTCATGTTTCCTATCTAAGTCATATCTTTGTATCATTATCATTATTATTATTACACTTGTTTTCAATAAGCAACTGAACTTTGGTCCCAGCCCCCAAAGTTGCTTCAATATTTTGGATCTCCTGCCCCCAAAGTTGCTTCAATATTTTGGATCTCCTGCCTTCAAAGTTGCTTCAATATTTTGTATCTCCTGCCTTCAAAGTTGCTTCAATATTTTGTATCTCCTGCCTTCAAAGTTGCTTCAATATTTTGGATCTCCTGCCTTCAAAGTTGCTTCAATATTTTGGATCTCCTGCCTTCAAAGTTGCTTCAATATTTTGGATCTCCTGCCCCCAAAGTTGCTTCAATATTTTGGATCTCCTGCCTTCAAAGTTGCTTCAATATTTTGGATCTCCTGCCCCCAAAGTTTGAAAGAAACAAAATAAAAAAATTTTAATATACCCCAAACCATTTTTATTGATGGTGTAAAAGTTGGAATACCTAAAAATACCAAATATGCTTCTTTTAAAAATGAAGCATAGTCTGATCAAATAAGGTTGAAATCCAAAATATGTTAGCAACTTTGAGGGCTGGGACCAATGTCGAGTTGCTTATTAAAAATAGTATACTGAACAGTGACTCAGCGTTCTCGTGGTAGAAATATCGTCAATAACAACACAACCACATTGCAGAATTCCCATGTGTATCAAGCTACCTTTCCCTCGACTTAACCGTTTCGATGACAAACAGAATTATGACGAATTTCAACCGACGCTAAACAATTGTTTTCTTGCAACAGTGGGTTAAACATAACATTCCCCACATTTATTCTTTGATCCTATTTCTGTTATTTCGTTACGAAAGGAGAATTTGGTCGCACGTTGGATTGACCGCTTCAGAATGTCACGCACCCACGTGACCTAAAAGACACATCCTTCAAAAATGGGAAGTTTTTTCGCAAGGAAGCTCTTTCCGCGTCGAAACTTTAAAGCTTCCGCAATCTTGAAAACCATTCGAATTGTTAAGCCTACATTTTTGTTTTATGAGTTTTGAAAACATAAGAAATTCCTTTAACTGTGAAAAGGCGTTATTTTGAAGTTTGGTCACCATTGGCATGGCTACAGCCAGGGAGATCAGTTATTTCAATAAGACCAGATGATCCTTTCATCTTCATACTTATTCATAAGTCGTGTTTTGTATGAATTGCTTGGATGTTTAGGAAGTTGGAAGGTTTTTTTATTGTATGACGTGATTTAAAATCCACTGTATGAAAAGCATGATCGTATCTCGGGTCTGCTTCTGTCCTAGAGCCTTAACAGACAAAACAAAAAAGAAGAAACGTATACTTCATACGTCATAAGGGCCTGGAACACAGACTAACCTCAGGTCTATTGGAACACAGACTAATCTCAGATCCATTGGAACACAGACTAATCTCATATCCATTGTCCTCGTTATTTGGCTCTGCCTCGTAGACAAGTCAAAAAGTTGCCAGATCTGTTCAACACTTCAGAACTGGGACTCATTTTGGCCTTCTCGCGAACGAGGCTATCGCGGTAACGCAGCAATGCCTAGGCATCCAACGAAAAGCGGTTTTTCTGTCCATAAATTCGAATTTTTAGTCAAAATCAACTTAAAATCAGTTTTCTTGACTAGAGTCACTTGACGTCAACAAACTAGAGAACACAGGGAAACAAGGACTCATGTATGAAGCCTATACTACGAGGAGAAATGGTGTTTGCACAGCGAAAATGCAAGTTGAGGAAGGCGAGAAGCATCGTCTCTTGATCGGGCTAAATTGAGTATGAACCTGTTCGTGTATTCAAATATTGAAAGTGAAAGACAGTTCAGCCATTTCCAACGATTTAGAGAATTCATCCCACAATTCAACATTTTTTAAGGCGCCACCGCAGTAAATGCGCAGTAAGTCCTTAATTCGGATTATTGTCGATAGAATTTCTCCATGATTCGACGAACCACTGGCATTTCTGAAGATGTTCTTTTGCAAGAAACAAAGTAATGGAGATTTCTTGTACTCAAACTGAACGGTCCATTATTTCACTCTATTGTTTTCTTAAACGAGTCATTTGTTTCGAAATTCACGTATACACCCCATTTAAGGAGAGTATTTTTGACAGTGGTGTTGACCCACTTATGAGCTTATGAATTCAAATATAGATTGGCTTAATTCTTCGATCTATTTTAGTATTCTAATTAATCATTTCAAGTTATTTTTAAACGACTACCTAGAAGTGATTCACACTTTTTTTATCCAACCAGTCCTTGAATGACTAACATGATAATCAACTTGAGGACTTTATCCAAATGAAGTAAGCAACCACGCTGAAACGGCCTAGTTTTGCTTGCATATGATAGATTTGATTGTTAAAAGAAGCAATTACTGGTTTAACCTCGTCTGCAGAGCAGGGTCAACATTTCTAAGCCTGTCTAAACCAAATCCATGGAACGTGTATTTTGTAGACTAGACAGAAAGAGTTCGTTTCCCCTTCAGGGCTCTTTAGACGATAGTCTATAGTTCGTCTCACTGGACCTCTCCTTATGATAGGTTGTTTCCCACTATACTAATAGGTAATTCACATCCTTTCTGATTGGCCAATTTCGATCCACATCTGGATACAATGATTTGTTGAGTGTCAAACGCAAAGCTTTAGTAGTTGTATTGTTATTTCAATTCTGCAAATTAGAAATTTATTGTTATTTGGGGGTGATCTGTTTGAGTGCAGAGCAAATCTTGAGCAATAAACTATGCATTACAATACGTTTTGAAATGTTAAGAAAATGTGGGGGCTGGACCAGAGTCTATTGGTTTATTGAAACTGTATGCACCACGAGAAGAGAATGTTTTGCTAATAAGAATGAAATTCCTTGGCATTTGCTGAGAAATGTTGAGTTCCTGATTCCGTATCCTTCTCAGAAATGTTCAGTAAATCGATTTCATGGAGCTGTTTTAATCGAAATAATTCGCGAGAATGAAAACAACACAGTCAGGAATCGAACCCAAGACCTGTGAGTCTACGCCTCGATAAATAACTGTTTTACGCGACGTTTTACGTCTGTCATAAGAGCTGCTGAAACGTGAGGCTGTCTATCAGCAACCCAGCATGGATGTCGAAAGAAAAAAGTACCAATTACATAATTTTAAAACTTTTACGAATTTCTAGAGAAATTAAGATTTAAGAACTTAAGTTGCCTTGAAATATTCTATGTTCTCAGTCGTCAAAAGTTGCTTTGGAGTTTGTTTGTGCATTTTTTTAAAGATTTGCCACTTGTGGTGAATTTGAAAAAGGGCAGTTTATCGACTTATATGACCAAAGCTCCCCTTTAAACATAACTATAGACTTCTCAAAATTCACCACAGATAGTATAGATCAAAACGAAGTTATTACCAGTTCATTAATTTTCAACATTTGCCAACTAAAAGTTTCCATATTTTCTGAAAACTTTTTTATCATAAATTGACGATTTGAAATTGAATCTGTTCAAAACATAGAGACTAGTAATGTTTTATCCACAAAGATAGAAAGTGAGTAAAAAGAATCTAATTTCACTAAATGAAAAGGGCACCAAAGTGGTGGGGTAACAGTTTTTCAATGGTAGGGAGGGGTAATTTGAGAGGCCAATGCCCCATCACTTTGTATGTTTAGAAATGCCATGTGCTTAATGTAAATCTTGTCACTACATTCTTTTTTCTTTACAAGAATGAATTTTATAAGAATATTGAGGCTCAAAATCGCCAAAGAACAATGGAAATTTAAGAATAAGCAATGGGAAAATTGAGGCTCAAAAACATTTCAAGTATTCTTATAAAAGAAACGAGTGTAATGTTTGCAAGGAAATAAAAACTATAAATGACCAGTAAATCATTCCAAGTCCCCCTTTGAACAATCATCAATAGCACCAGCTGATATTTGCCTTCTAATTGCAACCTTACAATTCAGGCTAGTCAAGTCTTACAGGGCCGGATCCAAGGGGGGGCGTAAGGGGCGTACGCCCCCCCTATTTTGGTAGAAAAACATTACAATTAGCTTGATAATACCCTCTTTCTCTTACATTATCCTTTGATTTGTGTATTACGCCCCCCCCCCCCTTCTATGGGTGCTGGATCCGGCCCTGTCTTAGATGTACTAATCAAAACAATTACCAGAACTGCTGTGCATATTCAGGACTATCGCTGCTATTGTTTTTATGTCTACAAGAACTAATGCAATCAAATTAAAATCAAATGATTGAGTGGAATAGATATAATTCTTACCAGTTTTTCCGACTCCTTTATCCCCCAATATGACAATCCTCGTCTTTCGATTTATGGCCATTTTCACAATTCACACCAGAATCGAAGATCATAAGAATTTCCAAGATAAATCTGCTTCGTATTGTCTCCACACTGATGCCAGCACTGATCTTTCCTCTTTCAGCTTGTGTTTTATTCTTATGGTCAGTTTAAAAATAGAACCACAACCTCGAAACCGCTGTGGCCATCCAGGGTGTTGCGTCAGATTGATACTCTAGATTTTTGTCTTCCTATCTTGGATGGTTTTACACGTGACCAACGGGGTTCAAGTTTTATATCGAGGCTGGTAAACATATCCACCCTGGGGAACGTTTCTATAGTGCTGTGGAGAATTTCGTCATGATACATCAGTACAGTGGAGGATACCATCCAAACTGTGGGGGATACCATTCAGTACTGTCGAGGAAATCACCGGTATTGTGAAGGGATACCATCAGTACTGTGTAGGGGTATCATCAGTACTGTCTGTGATTGGATACCAGCACTGTACATTGGAGAGTGTTTAGTACTGTGTAGGGGCGCGATCATTACGGTGTGGGGGATACCATCCATTACTTTGGAGGATGGTTAGTGCTGTGGAGGGATATCATAGATACTGTGGTGGGATACTATCCTTACTGTGGACGATATTCATTAAATCGGTGGGGGGTGTTCAGTACTCTAAGGGATACCATTTGTGCATTAGAGGGAGGGTGTCCAGTACTGTAGAGGAAAGAAGAGGTTACTCGGTGTGAACATTCCTCCTTGTAATATCTCCAGCAAATATTTGCAATGACATGAGAGAGTGTAACGGTTTTTGACATCAACTCTGAACGGCCCTCCCACTATCAAGTGCAAGTGAAACAATGTAAATATCTGGAACAGAACCTGTTCGTATCAGTCCCAAATCTGGCCTGGGACGTGCAATCGACTCCTAGCTCTGTTCAATCTCACGTAATTTCCAACTGATAGTTTCAGTTACTTGTGTGAACAAGGGTCAATGGCTTATACAGGAGGGAACGGATGGAGCCACTTTTCAAAGGATGACTCTTCAGTTTTGTGCAAAACTACACTTTAAATAAGAGTTGGGTTATCTAACCACTCGGCAATTTCCAGCACATTTTCTCTCCCCTTCACCCATCATGCTTGATGTTATATTTAGCTCTTAATTTCTGGCAACTTTTTGAAGTTGAGCTCTTTTTAATGGTTTGAAAGAGTCTTAGTCAAGATTAACCCCCACGTTGCTAAATTTTCCACTGCTTTACTTGAAGTTTCATGATTTGAAGGCCAATGTACACGCATTTTTATAAGCAATTTCAGCTCGAGCTCAGTACTAAAAATTGCTTAGCTGAAGGGCAAATTTGAAGGGCAACTTTGCTAAGCAATTGCTTAGTTTTTTTAACTTAAGATTTTTTTCTTAGAGTACTGTCTCAGAAGTTGTTGTACAATAAATGTCGGTGGTATTTTGCATACAAAAGTGTGCCGGGGTACTAATATCGAGTGTAACCTACTTCTCTATAGCTGCTGCGCGATTTTCATTGCCATTTGGATTTGAACTAAAATTTCAGATTGCTTAGAATTCCCCTATCCAGTACTAGAATTGCTTAAGTTTTTGTCTTGTCGAGTACTGCCTTGCTTATAAAGCAGTTACTTGAGAAAATACGTGTAATGAATTTTAAAAATTTCGTCCTTTGATGTTTTCCATTGTTAAATTCATTCATAAATTTGCAGAATGGCACCAGTAATAAACCCAAGTTGTGAGTGCAAAGCATCATTGTCGACTGGGAGTTTTCTCAAAATTTCATTTCAGTCATTTCTTACGAAACCCCGAACGCTGAGAGCATTTTTCCAAACCTTATGCTAGCCGCACACGAGAGTATTTTGCATAAGCAAAGTGTCATTCGTACCATTTTGCTTAAGCAATTTTCTTCAGTGTGCGGTGGTAAAGTCGCAAGCAATTTTGCTTTTCTATCAGAAAGCAAAATATCTAACGTGTTTGATATTTTTTGGCGTTCGTGCCATTTTGCTCACCGTTTGCAACGTCGTAAGTAATTTGGCTCACTCATGTGAGCAATTTTGCTTAAGCGTGTGGGCGCAAAGCGCATGCTTCCTTCGTGGAACCAAACTGCTGCACAAAATTGTTCAAAAAATCGCGGATGAAATTGGGTTAACTTTTCAGGATCCTCAGCGTCTAGTTCTTAAAGTAGATTTTCAAAAACTGCATGACTTGCCCTTCTCAACAGCCACTTGTTTGTCCATGTTTTTCTTTTTCATCTTTTCATTTCACGTTAACGACTGGCTAGTATAATGCTCAGAATCACTCTTTCCTCCAAATCAAGCATTCTTCATCGGAAAAACTATTTCTTATCTATTTCATCAATTAGTTTATTTTCAAATTAGCCTTCTAATGATAGTTACTAGCCTATGGGCTTTGGCAAAATTGCTCACATGAGTGAGCCAAATTGCTTACGACGTCGCAAACGGTGAGCAAAATGGCACGAACGCCAAAAAATATCAAACACGTTAGATATTTTGCTTTCTGATAGAAAAGCAAAATTGCTTGCGACTTTACCACCGCACACTGAAGAAAATTGCTTAAGCAAAATGGTACGAATGACACTTTGCTTAAGCAAAATACTCTCGTGTGCGGCTAGCATTAGGGACTAGGGTTGGGTCTGTTTCAAGTTGTTGATTGAAGGTAGAGAGTAACTCACACAGTTCTTTCGTAATACCAAGAGCTACCAGTCTTCCATGGGAAGAAAACTCTTGATTACGTACGACAGTCAAGCATCGTGGACGTCTTGTGGCATTGAGGCCTACCACACTCACGAGCTTACCAAACCCTTCATCCAATCCTCATTCTGAACATTGATTGTTTTTAATGAGATGCAGGTTGAGTTAATGTGTGGTTTTTACGCTGTGCGTCCATTACTTTCTGACGTCAGTTATTTTGTTTACGTTGAATGTTGTTTTAATGGCCGTTAACTGCTTATCTGTCAATGAGCTGATTTTTAAATGTAGTACCTCGTACGTTAATGACTCATTTGTTGAGTGGTTTGTCTTAGCTAAGAATATCAAATTAGAAACAAGCAAGAGAGAAAGTTCAAAGAATAATACATGAATGATTTGGATCAAGACTCGGTAGCTCAGCACCACTGATCTCAAAATAATGAATGATCGTTCTTTTCTTTCTCTGGACTTTGCCTTCCAAGATGGCTGTTAAAGAAACAGGGACGGATCCAGCATTGTAGTTTGGGGGGCCATTCAGAAACAAAAATAAGGGGGCACGGGGGCGAAGCCACCGGAAAATTTTCGGTGCTACGCCCTTCAAACCAGCTTAGAGTGCTGGCAACGCCCTTTTTAATTTCTGTTGTATGCATCCCAATTAGAATTGTTTCCGTCATTTTTTACACGAATTGTGATTTCAATATTCTACAAGAAAGTAAGCCTCCTTTCGAAATACATATGTGATAAATCCTTACGAGTGGGTGCATCTTTGAAACTTAAGCTAGGCTAAATCATGAAGTAAAGGAGTAAGTTTCTATAAAGGATCTTTTATAGAAATGCTATGCAAAGACATCAAAGACAAATGGACTGAGGTTGTTATAACTTTCATTTTCAAATAACTTGGGTACCAGAGCGCGAAGAGAGGGGGTATGTTACATCATTCATGATTTGATTAGCTTCGAAGTCAAATTATCTGGGAAAAATTGATCACTTAGAGCTGCTAACATATGTGTGTGGTTAATATTTGGGGCTATATTTCTAAGATTTGGGTTTGGTCAATTGATTTAGTTTCGAATTAATTCCCTAAAAAAATAGATGATATACTTAAAACTGTACATTTTTGGAGATTCACTTAACCACCTGAGACGTAAGATGAAATATGATTAATTTTACAGTATGTTAGGTACGTGGGTAATGTTTCCTTGTTACGATGATTTGTTCAAAACATTACCTAGTTCATTTAACTGCCTAATCATTGTGTTGCACTTTGTTTTTTCGGAAATGTTCGATCTGTTAAAATTTTATCGTTGGGGGGGGGGCATTGGCCCCCCGGCCCCCCTTGGATCCACCCCTGCAAAGAAATTATATTGACTTCATTTTTTGTTGACAAAAGCTGAACAACATTTCAGAACAACAGATAATCGATCAGGTCTTTATTTTGAGTTCAATGCTTAGCATAGGTTAAATTCTCTATATCTTATCGAGGTTATTACAGCAACAACAACTATAACCATAACATGAACCAGACTTGTGGCTTACGCTGATGCAAGTTTTTCTAAACTTTTATTAGTTGTAATCACTGATCTCAATATAAAGACTGGATCGAGCATTCTTTGGTTTCTGGAGTTGAATGTTTGAAGCCAATTGCTTCGGGTATCATTTGGCTTCCCAATATGGCTGCCAAAGAAATTACATTGACTTGATTTTTTGTTAACAATAGCTGCACGATTTTTCCGTCTTGAGTTGATCATTCATAACATTCCAATGATCATCAAATAAAAAGGCACGCCCCAGTGGAATCTCGATTTATTGAATTGGGCATCCCACTATGGCCGCCAAGGACTTCATTTTAGAACATCCGATGCTCAATCCAGTCTTTATTTTGAGATCAGTGGCTGTAATTCACTTGTAATTGGTCGGACTGAGTTCCATGATTTGTTCACGAGAAAGAGGCCAGCGCAAGAGCTCGTACATAGGAAGGCATTTTCTGCAATGGCTGAAACGACCTTTTCCCCCTGTCCAACCGTCGATAAAAATTACATAAGAGGTCTTTTCTGAAACCTAATGAAACTAGCTATTTGTGCTGTGATTCAAGTCTTTTTCCTTTTCCCTATGTTGAAGGTAGCAATTCTATAGAACTATGTCCTACCATTCTTCAAAATAAAGCTTCCCTCCAATAACGTTTTGTGGCTGACGGGAGTTTTTGGAGGTTTTATATGTAAAGACTAGATATTTGGTGGGGGCTTTTTTGAGGATTTGGGCTTCTCGACAAATTGTAGTCATCGCTTGCGTCTGAAGTCCGATAATAACCTATAAGCTTGAATCAAATGCTGGAAATAGAAAGTACTTTCCTTAAAAGATCTTGAAGTGCAAATCTTCTATGTTTGATGACGCAGTAAGAGAGGGGACCTGGGAGGCTACACGCTTTTTTTATAAGAAACCCAGCTCAGGGCCTAGTTCTTTAAGTTTCTTATTTTGATACCTCTTTTGACCTTTGGACTTTGTAGTTCGAAAGTTCCTTAATAGTTCCTAAATTTAAAGTTTTCATTTAGTGGATAGGAATTAGTAGCAACGCAAGAAAAGCATTAAAATTAAACATTTTGTAATAAACTTGTGATAAGAAAACTTTTCATAAGACAAGAAGCTTAGGCCAGGTCTGCAGTATATAATGTAAAAGTTAAGAATAGTCATTAGAGAAAATGTATATCTACACCAGATGAAAATATGCAATATTATAAATTTCATTAGTGATTTGACCTTTTGTAGTAGAAGTACCTTAAGTTTTTCGACCTTCGACATGTAGGTTCCTTATAAAAGGCTCCTTATAAAAAGCGTGTATAGCTCTTCCTATCTTGGAGAAAGGTGCATATACATTGTAAGTTGCTTATGCTGAAAGTACTAAATGGATCCCAACATTCAGAGCTTGTAGCTTTGTCTCTGCGACGTTTTGCCTCTCTTTCAAATACGCAGCTTGGTTTAGAGAAAGAAGAAAGTAAATTCATTTCTAACTGCCAAAGATACTTGTTTCTTGAGATAAGTAGTCATTAGACAGATGAATAAATCAAAGTGCTAGATTGATTTATGGGCGTAATAATTGGTTTTAATCAGGCTCACTTGCGTTATGGTTGCTGTGTTGACGTCACCATCTGATAAGAAAGTCACACGTTGACGAAAGCTGCAGCGACTGTGACTGGATCCGCCCCTGCTCTCAAAAAATGTAACATTCTTTTTATTAGCTTCTGTGTATGTCAGCTAAGGCGCATGTCATTTTTTGATCTAAAACGTCAGTTCAGTGTTCGTATAGATGTGAACCAAGAAGCGCGTATCAAACCATGGACTACAATTAAGTAGTCACTCTACGTAACGTTTGTGCAATACTTTTGAGATTGTTTTGTACTTTGGAGGATGTTCAGTTCTGTGGGAAAATCAGTATCATCAGTATTTTTTGGGTTACCGTCAGTATATTGAAGTATGTCTATAGTACTGTGGGGAATCGATCAGTCTTATAGTGTGTTATTTAAAACGATGATCAGTATGGTGCCTAAAGTGCCTCCAAAGTACTGAACGGTTTCCCTCCACTGTACTGAATATGCTCCACAGTACTAATGGAATCACTTGACAGTACTGAACATCCTCCACAGTACTGAACATCCTCCACAGTACTGTTGGTATCCCTTCACAGTACTGAACATCCTCCACAGTACTGTTAGTATCCCTTCACAGTACTGAACATCCTCCAAAGTACTGTTAGTATCCCTTCACAGTACTGAACATCCTCCGCAGTACTGAACATCCTCCACAGTACTGTTAGTATCCCTTCACAGTACTGAACATCCTCCACAGTACTCAGCATCCTCTGCATTACTCAGCATCCTCGCAGTACTGAACATTCTGTGCAGCACTCAGCGTCCTCCGCAGCACTGCAAAGACGTTCCCCAAGGTGATTACTGAAGAAAAACTAGAGGATTCCTCTAGTGATCTATGCCTTGGACCAAAGCCTAGCAGACCCTTTTATTTGACGTTCCTCGTGCATTTTTAGCTCATCTTATTTTCCATTCAAATAAAAAGAGTGGGAGCCATGGCTCGCTGCCTGCTTTGCTTTTCTAATACTACGACTGACACTGACACATGGGTGGAGATTCCTAGGCAGAAGGTGTCAATCTTCACACCATTCTACTTTTCATTTTTCGGTTTTACCATCTTTTTCCATCAAGCCATGATGGAATAACGTGGGTTTAAGAAGCTCTAGTTGATATCAAGTTCCCACCAAGATGACACTATGAGATGCTCTCCTTACTGTTTAGCAGATTGCTACCAGGGTTTTTTAACGTGCAGTTCTACACGTTTTGTGCAGTTCTAGACCCTTGTGGTGTAGTTTTAAAGAATGTATTTGCAGTTCTAAATATTCTAGTGGTTAAGCATGACCAAAAAAAGGAATAATGATGATAACGCCTAATAGGCAATTTGCAGCAATCTAGACGCATCAAAATTCAAATTTTTCTCACCCTTCGGCAGCACACATGTTGCTGCCTCAAGGAACTATTAGGTTGACAAAAGCTGATGAATATGAAAATTTTGGTACGTACTGCTGAGTTTATCTTGAGCAAGTTTACATAAAATCAGAATCAAATTATTATATTTGGTTTCAAACTTTAAAAGGAATTTCAAAAATGAAGCTTCAAAGTTCTAATTGATGATAGCTTTTTCAAGAAAAATAGTACGTAATTATTTGGTAGCCCGCTGCTAAAGTTTTCTTAGCTTCATCTTTTAACTTGTTTGGTGAATTGGTTTTGTTGTTTTAAGTAATGATTAGCTGCAAGGTCAGGTGATGTTTTTGGTGACTTGTTTGCGTTTTTATGCAATAGGAGAAGTATTGGCATTGTCTTCTTAAAGTTATGCAATATATGCCTGGTCTAAAGCAAGAAGAGTGTTTGTTCATGAATTTTTAATAAGAGGAAGGAGATGATGCTTACATACTCAAAATAAGCATGGATAGCTAAGTGCAAGAGTGCTAAGGGAAAGCTAACTGAGAATTTTTATTCTCATAACCTTCCTTCGCCTCTCTTCATCTGTTAACCACTCACAAATCAAAGATTTGCAAAGAGTTTTTCGAGACGATTTGGAACAATTTTAGACGATTTAAAACAAAGTGTAGCGATTTGAAGTGATTTGAGACGATTTGGAACAATTTGAGACGATTTAAAACAAAGTGTAGCGATTTGAAGTGATTTGAGACGATTTGGAACAATTTGAGATGATTTAAAACAAAGTGTAGCGATTTGAAGTGATTTGAGACGATTTGGAACAATTTGAGACGATTTAAAACAAAGTGTAGCGATTTGAAGTGATTTGAGACGATTCGGAACAATTTGAGACGATTTAAAACAAAGTGCAACGTGAAGTAATATGAGACGATTTGGAATAATTTGAGACGATTTGAAACAAAGTGCAACGTGAAGTAATATGAGACGATTTGGAACGATTTGAGACGATTTGAAACAAAGTGTAGCGATTTGAAGTGATTTGAGACGATTTGGAATAATTTGAGACGATTTGAAACAAAGTGCAACGTGAAGTAATATGAGATGATTCGGAATAATTTGAGACGATTTAAAACAAAGTGTAGCGATTTGAAGTGATTTGAGACGATTTGGAACAATTTTAGATGATTTAAAAGAAAGTGCAACGTGAAGTAATATGAGACGATTCGGAATAATTTGAGACGATTTAAAACAAAGTGTAGCGATTTGAAGTGATTTGAGACGATTCGGGAAAATTTAGATGATTTAAAACAAAGTGCATCGTGAAGTTATATGAGACGATTCGGAACAATATGGGAGACGATTTGAAATACAGTGCAACGATTTGGAACAATTTGAGACGATTTGGGACGACTTGACACGAGTTGGAACGATATTCGGTGGCTTGAAGCGATTTTTCTACTGTTTGCAACGACTTACAACGATTAAAAAAACCAAAAATTTGCAATTGGTAGACAAAAGCTGGTAAAATATGTAAATTGATCCAGCATACCTCTATGCTTGGAAAAATCTCGTAAACTTGGCCTCAAAATGTTGAAAAATCTCAACAAGCCCTGACTGAATTCGGCCTGATAAATCTGACGAGGCTGTCTTGTTGTTGTGACTGATGATTCCCCTTGCGATGTTGCTTAACAGTTTTCAATTACTTTTTTGGTGAGTTCTGTGACGTAATTGCGGGTGCCATCAAAAGCTACCAAATTGTTATTGGGTACATTTTGGTTGCCAAAATTGCTGTGAAAAATCATCATCTAAAAGGTTTTTACTGAGCTTTAAAGCTATGTGGCCTGTTCGGTGGAAACACATGATTTGCCTCGTGCTTTTTGGAAGGTTGAAAGGTCTTACAAGTTACACGATGTTTAGGTAATCTATGAGCCAGCGTGTTTCTGTTCAGAGATAAGATTGCAGCTACACATCATATAATATTGCATTTTTGCATCATATTTGAATCTTATTTCTGGTTCAATTTAAAATGTCGAGCAAATGCTTGATTTTGCCCAGTTAAATATTCATTTTTGCAAATTTTTTGCATATTCCCTTGCCAAATTGATGTTTTAACCTCCTTTGTTTCCTTATGCTCTCTCGCCTACTATCAAGGCCAACAACGTTGAAGATCTCAAACAAATTATCAGTATGAACGAATTGGATATGATTTTTTCCAAAGGTTCAAAAACAAAGATTCAACCAGGATGCATTATCAAAAATTGGGCTACCTTTGGTTGAGCCTATCTGTTAGCTTGGGTCCCAGACAGTCATGTTAGGGGCAGGGACGTAAGAACCGACAGGCACTGAAGTCACCTACCCTCCAAGATTTTGCAAAAACATAACGAAGCGCCATTTTGGTTTTAGAGATTGCTTGTCTTTCTTCATGAAAATACGCGCATTTTTTTCTATACAATTTTTAATTTCAACTCGAGCTCAGTGCTAAAATTCTTTTAGCTAACTAAAAATTATTGTGGTAGGCAGATTTGAGTAATCAAAATTGCTTAGCTTTTTTACTTAAAAAATTTGTTTCTTAGAATACTATCTGCCACCACACTACTATCTACCTACCACACAAAACAGCCTTGTAGTATATGAATACTCGTGCCGGTGTGATGCCAGGTACGTAGATTGATCGCACATCTAAGCGGTTATGTGATAGGATAAAACAACACATGCCGTTTAGCATACGCAACAAAACTGTTCCTCAACGAGAACAACCATCTCGCGCCTCAAAACCAAAAAGATCACTCAAACATGATTCTGATCTAGGTAAAAATTTGCTCGACAGCCCAGAATGTGCTAAAGCCTACAGTGAGAATTGTTTTCGAATAATTGGCAGAGCAAGATCTACATTTCATTTAGGTATTTTGGAATCAGTCTACATAAAAACCAGGGATACCCTATTGTGTAGAATGTAAGACTTCGTTTTCGCCTTAGGACGAATCTTTTTGGTCAGCTCGCTGTATCGTGGGTGTTGATTGGTTTTCCTACACCATACTTATCATTCACCTCTTTTCTGATTGGCCTATTTCTATCTACATCTTGGTATATAAATCAGTTAGGTTTCTCTTTTGTTACGTTATCTTTCTGACATATTACTCTGTTGAGTGTCAGACGAAAAGCTCAAGCAATCTATGTGTTCGTTTCGCTATTTTTCCGATATTTCTGGCTATATAGAATACTATCTCGCAAGTTGTCGTAGCTACAACAACTGTCGATGGTATCTTGCATGCAAATATCCACTGTAACCTACTTCTCTATAGTTGCTGCACGATGTTGATTGCCAATTGGATCAGAAGTAAAATTTCAAATTGCTTAGCATTCCTGTATCCAGCACTAGAATTGCTTTAGTTTTCTTCTTGTCGAGTATTACCTTGGTTATAAAGCAGTTACTTATGAAAAATACATGCATTGGCCTTGAATTACCGTGCCCCCCAAGTTTGAGATTATTCCTACGTCACTAGTTAGAGGTCTGGGGAACAGGCTGATTTTGCCAACTCTTGGATCCAGAGTCTGATGCTTTAGTCTTCGCTTGTTCGAAGGACCCGGGTTCGAAACCACCTTCAGACCTGTCACAAAGTGTGAGGAGAGAATTAGCCAGCTCTCTGTAATTCCAGGCAAAAAGGCAAAAGGAATCACGAGGCTTGATCACATCGAGAGGAAGGACCAGGGTCGCACTGCTCGATTAGCTTACCTATTCAATGAGCCCTTTGTGCTTAGCACATAAACCCATACCTTACGAGGATAGTAAGTGTATGTGCCTATCAACTATCAACAACTATCAACTAGAACTACAATGCTCGTCTTTTCCTGATGATAGAGGCAAGCTGCATATTTGCGATACATTGTAAGGTTATTTCTATGTCGTGTTATTTTTATGAAGAAGCTTCCCAGTTAGAATGAAATGAAAATATTTACAATTAGAGTTGACCCATAAACTATGAATATTTGCAGTATTTTAAGAATTCAAAAATATTTTGGTAAAACCTAGTACATGAATAGTTATTTTCAATATGCCTGTATGTGGTTGGTAATATGATAGTGTTTGTAAGCAGATGTTTTTACGGCTGCCTTATTCACGTAAATCCAGTAAAACAATACGGGTGTTTCTGTTCTGTTAAGTTGTGAAGTTTATGGAAAAATCACCAGTTGATGATATATTCATTTGCTCACTATTAGCACTTTAGTTGACGTAATCGCTTTCTATCGAGTCTGGAATAAACTTACCTCCCTGTCTATTTATGATTTTTTTAAGAAGATCCACCCAGGAAAATTACACTAACTTTTTCTACAAGAAACTGTAGTGCAAGATTTTCAAAACTTAAGAAGCTTTGATATGATGTAAACCCTAAGATTTAAGAAACTTTTCATTCTGAATTTACAGGAAGAATGATAAAAGATGTGCCGTGTACTACGATGGCACAGAATTGAACCATATCTTATCTCATCTGTTGCTACTTTTTCTAGAATAGTTGGCATGGGGTGGGGTCTTACAAGGTCGAATATCAGTAGGAAGGCAAGAAAAATAGATTTAGGGTTAACAAACTCTCAAAGAGACTTTTTCTACTAAGCTGCATTTCCCAAAGCTCTCCCAGTAATTAGCAACAACAACCATAATATTTTTAACTTTTTGAAATTACCGCTTGAATTTGACTAGTTCCAGACCTCTAAATGGAATGTTTTGCAGACGAGCAAACAAGAACGAAGAGAGTCAATTTTTCGTGCTAAATCCTAAAGCTTGTTTATATTCAAACACGAAAGCAATTAGGCGGTAACAACTTGTATTTTTTTACGGAAGTACACCAAAGCGATGTCAACTGATGTGTAGGACCCATAAAACAGCAACAGTTGTTGGAAACTTGCACAGAACAAGACAGAGTAGTTTGCGTGAGGCAAAAAAGTTTTAGGCCAAAAGGCCACTCGATTTAAAGATGCTTCAAGAATGGGCTCGCAATATTGTGGTCAGGCAATGAAAGTTGGGTCATGAAGCTTGCCTAGATCTTTACTCTTCTTTGTTGTGGATAATGAATGCAAGAAGAAGCTCGAGTGTTTTTCACTGGATTCAAAGAAGAGAGCATGAAGCGGTGGGTATCTTGGTAGTGGGTTATTTTTGCTGGACATGCCAGTTTCTGCCTGCTGCTTGTGTGTTGTGCAGTGGATTCCATATGTCGGTTAGCATACACAAACACTACAGTGAGTGAGCATAGATTGATTCGGTATTGGCCTGGGAGAGAATGACAAAGAAAAATATGGTTGATGGCTATAGCGGGAAGTAGGTCTATTTTCCCCTATTATATCCACCGTATTACGGAGGTTTCAATGATAGAATTAGATGTGTGTGATCGATCGCCCGTGTGTATTAATCTGCGTGCGCTATTTAGTGGTTTTTAGAATCTATTCTTTTAATTGAAAGTAGCTTAATCGCAAGTAAGTTTGAAGAAGAATTTGTAGTTTCATCATCAATAGCATTATTTGCTATGAAAGGAATGTGAAGGAACTTTGATGGCTAAAACAGCTAGTAACAGAGATGCAGAGAGGAGGGTGTCCACGCCCCAGTTTATGCCCAGTGTATGTCCGAGGTCCTTTACAGGAAAATCGAATATCATGCTCTAATGACCATGGCAATTTTGAATATAGGTCGTTGATGCTTCCAAAAGGGTCGGACAAGTCTGACAACAGCTTTTGGCCATTGAAAACACCAAAAAGTATTCAAATGGTACATTAACATTAGTGCAACATTATTTGTTTTCTAGAGGAAAAAATTTAAAGGGTAGTTACTTGGACATAGGCACCCATTTGCTGGGGAAATTTTCTGAAACCCTCTCCCAGCCCAGCAGCTATTTCATTTATTTCAATGATTTTGTGAAATGAATTTACAACAATGATAATAATTTGTAGTTTATCCCTTATCATTTTCTTTTATCTGATTTTGTTCGATTACTTGATATTTTTTCTACTTTTTAGAATTCAATATATCAGAAATTTCAAAGAGTCCTGCATGTGACTCCCAGCTTTGCAGATCGTCTGGGACTAGAAAAGGAACTCAAGGTAGCTTGTTTGTATTTATTTTAATTCATTTCCAAACACTACGAAATGTATCAGTAAGCAATGTATTCAATTTTATTTGGTATGAGTACTCGAGTGCAGCTAGCGGCAGTTACCCCTGTCAGCGATATAAAAGACTCTCAGCAACCACTTTCAAGAAGCTTGGCACACATTTGAATAACCAGATTCTTGATATTCCTGCTAAAAATCATTTATTAGCCCGCATAAAGCACCAGTTCCCTAAGATTTGTTCTGGATCCGCACCTGGATGTGCCAAATGAAAATTTCTTAATATGGAATCTTTAATTGTATTAAGCTCAAATTTCTTTTCTTGTCTTAAGAACTCTTTGTCCATCCAGAGCATATTTACCGATTTGGATTTTTGCTGGTTGCTCCTGTAGCAATTAGAGCTTCCTTGAACACAATTTGTAATGACACATCATATGCACAAGATTACCATATTGCTTCTCAGCTATTGTGTTGATAAATAGAGGAGTTTAAGTGTCTCTTGATTGCACTCATATTTGAAACTCTTTCTTTAGCACCCATTTTTTTAAGCACTCTTTGTGTGTCTTGAGAGCCATGTGAATGTATTTCATCTAGTTTGTGATGAAAACGTTTTTCTTTTCATCACAGGGTCATACTGGCTGTGTGAATTGCTTGGAATGGAGTGAAGATGGCCTGTAAGTTTCTCTCAGTTTTGCATTTCAAGCGTAGACTCCCAAGAACATCTAAAGGCGAGTTTCCGCTTGAAAGAAAGCAGTTGATTCGATCCGACGTTGATTGAATCGACTGCGTGTCTCAGTGGAAACAAAATTTCTCTGTGTTGGCCTATTTAAGAAAGCTAAATATTATTTCCATCAAAATCTTTTTAACTGGAATGAGAAATTAAGACCTGAGAATTCACAGTATCGAAAATATCGTTTTTCCTTCAGGACTTTTAAAATTTGTTAGTGAAATCCTCGTTTTTAGGCTTTCTACATAGGTATGCTTAAGCTTCTTCACAAGGCTCGTTTATTGAAGCCATACTGACACGAGAATGTTAGAATATACAAGGAAATATTTTTAATTTTAACAACAAAAGGTGATTTAAATTTACGGGCAATAGGTACAGTAATAATAAGTTTTTACGTAGGTTGTAGAAAAAACTAAGCTCTGGAATATTCCAAAATTGTCATTTTTAGTTACCCATATCCGCATTTCTTCCTATTGTGACTACGTGCATATAACTTTTCATATCTCATTGGTTGAGTAGTAATTTGACTGCTCTCGATTGCTGTCGATCGATAAAAAGTTAGAATCATTCTAACTTTTTCTGCGACCGAATTCGATCAACGGCGGTCGAGGGTGAGTCCCAGAGAAATGTTGTGCGCATGTGCAACATGAATCGAATTTGACCGAATCGATCGAATCGACCGCTTTCGTTCAAGTGGAAACTTGCCTTAAGGTATTAAAGAATTTGAAGGTATTAAAGAATTAGGAGAAAAATAATATCCTCAGATGAAGGTTCCCCATCAAATAAGCAGCAGCTCAATGTCTTGCTCTGCTCAATTCCTTAGCAAGGAATTTGTTCTTTTAAGTTTAAGTCTTCTCCGCAACCTTTAACATTTTCAGTCTTAAGACAACTAAGGTTTTATTGTTTTAGGTTGCTGGTTTCTGGATCAGATGATTTGAATATAATTGTTTGGGAAGCTCTGAAGTACAAATCGAAATGCACCATCAACTCTGGCCACTCGGCAAATATCTTCTCTGTCAAGGTTTGTGACAATGCATTCGCACTGAAATGGTAGACCCAGCTTTATAACTCTAGTTTCCTTTCTAGCTAATCAAGAGAATTCAAATTATCGAATTCACCAATCAGAGTGTTTCATTTATAAGCCTGGTTTAGTTTAAGCAGGCCGGACGTATGCTGTCTCATAGTTTGTCCAGTTTGAGATAAACCAGTTGGCTGGGGGGCAAAACCCAGACAAATTTTGAAATCGATATCCTCTAAGATATAATTTGGTGCATTTTCCGTACAGAATTTACTTAAAAATGAGCCCAATTTTACCATAAAAATCAAATGTTTCATGGAGCAAAATTGTTTTTGTAAAAGGAAAATGACTTAGCCTGAAATTGTACGAACCAGACTGATTGCGCTGGACCTGGAAAGGGGCATAAGATTAACCTACAATACCAATATCACTCAAGTATTTGCAGTTCATTTACATTCACTTATTGATTACGTTTGCCACTGATTTTTGTTTTCTGAAAGTTTGAAATGTGGCCTGATTTAGTATGATTCCATAATAGAATTTGAGGTTAGTCGAAAAACTTTTTATTTGGAATTGTTTGCAAAGATTGCTCGATCATGCAAGACCAAATAATACAGTACTAAACCATGACTAAGAAACTCAATGTTTCTTTATGGCTTTCTTATAGATTCAAATTATTACTGCAAAGAGGAAAGTTTTATGATGTATTTACTTTTTTTTCTTTGATAGTTTTTACCAAAAAGCAACAACAACATAATTGCCTCTGCTGCTGCTGATGCAAAAGTCCGCATTCATGATGTCAACAATAAAGAATGCACACAGGCATACGGGTGTCACAATAACAGGGTCAAACGGCTGGCAGTCGTACCCCAAATGCCGTTCATGCTCTGGAGTGGGTCTGAAGATGGGACAGTAAGGTATGCCAGTAACCATCACACTTAATTCAGATTCTATATCTAATTTTTAGGGGCCATAGGACTAAGAAGATTAATAGAAAATCATTTCATTTCTAAATAGAAGAAAAAAAACAGAAAAGTAGAATATACTAAGCAAGCAGATTATACTTAGTAAGCAGATTTATTTGTTATCGTGAAGGGATACCATTAGTACTCTTGGGGAATACTGTCAGTACTGTAAAGGATGTAGAGTACTGTGAAGGCATACCACCAGTGCTGTGGAGCGATTACCACTGTGGAGGATGGTCAGTATTGTGGAGGATGTTAAGTATTGTGGAGGATATTTAGTACTTGGGAGGATGTTTAGTACTATCGAGGGATACCACCTGTGCTGTGTATGATATTTAGTACTGTGGAAGGAAATCACAAGCTTTGTGGAGATAATACCCAAAATTCTTGTGGTTTTCCTTTACAGTACTAAATATCCTCGAATGTACTGATGGTATCCCCCTCCCCCTCAGTACTGATGGTATCCCTACCCATCCTCCAAAATAATGGATATCCTTCACAGTATTGCACAGACCTTTCCTAGGGTGATAATTTGACTGTCATTTGATAAAATTATTAGCTTGAGAGAAATCTGAGGATTGCCAAATTACTTTCTAGGCAATTTGATCTGCGACAGCCACACTCATGTGCCGAAAACAGACACTGCTCGAACATAATCATCAATCTAAACTGCAACGTGGCGACATCAAGTGAAGCCAAATGCATTGCAATCAACCCCATGAGGCCAGAACTCATCGCCGTCGGCTCTAGTGACCCGTACGCACGAATCTACGACACACGAATGCTCACGATGCACAGTATACACGACGCACGAGGTAAAAGCAACGGGCGAAAAGTTGACGAAGTCTCGCCCCCAGATGGCTGCGTGTCTTACTTCTGTCCCGGGCATGTCCCGCAGAGATATGGACGGGATCACCCGCAGAAATACAGACATTATGTTATTACGTATTTGACTTTCAGCCCCGATGGGCAGGAGATATTAGCTAATATAGGCGGAGAGCACGTGTATCTATTTGATATCAACACTCCAAAGGAAGCTTTACGGTATTCTTCAAGACACGCAAGTTTTGTGAACACAAAGCAGCCTGTTGCCCAAGATACCAAAGACCCTGAAAGCCCCACAGGGATACACCAGGCTCCAAATTTTGAGATGCTTAATGACTATGGACAAAGTGACCAAGAGGACTCATATAATGGTGATTACATCTCTGAAGGCCTTCGGTTGGGTCACGTGAATAGACAATTAGCCAATCAGGCGTTGAAATTGAAGCTTGCTGGGAATGAATGCTTTTCCAAGCATAACTATTATCAAGCTATTTGTTGTTATAACAAAGCAGTGAGCCTCACTCCCAAGAGTGCTATATTATATGCCAACAGGGCAGCTGCATTTTTAAAACGAGGCTGGTAAGTATCTGATGTTTTATCTGTTCGTTGAATTAGAAGTTTTTCAACTATAGGTATTTGATCAAGAGACCCAGCGTGCCCTCCCGGCTATCACCACACTGGCTGTGCAGCAACTCGTAAACTCGGGCATACGAACATCAACAATGTGCAACCGTACAATGTGTGCAAAGTTTACAGGTAGCTGCCACTTCTTGGGCAGTCTTTGTGAAGTGTTTAATCTTTAACGTTTTCTACTCGTCATGTGTTGTATGATCTCAAGTGTAATGCTTACATCGGATCAGTTGTCGCATCTGCTTGTGGGTTAGTGGCAACCTATATTCATAAGAAAAACACAAGTGCCGAAGCAGTGCAATCTTCAATGCCCCCAATCTGTATCTATAATGAGCTTTTACTATCTCACCAGTATGCTCGTTCTCCTTAATTGTGTTTTAGGGAAGGAGATGTATATGCTGCCCTATCCGACTGCAGCACTGCACTCGGCTTGGATCCACTGCACAGCAAAGCACATTACCGGCAAGTTCGATGCCTTTACGAGCTGCAATGGTATCAAGAGGCACTGAACTGTCTCCATGATTTCAAGTGTAAATTTCCTGACCAAGCTGATGGCTACTCTGCCAAGAAACTCGAGAGAGATATAAGGGCATCATCTGCTATTACAGGAGGTGAAGGTTTGTTTACTATTTTTACCCTTTGAAAGACCTCTCTTTCATCTCATTTACCCCAATCGTTATGGGTTCTTTTCTAGCTACCATGTATGGAATTAAATATAGAATGAAATAGAATTACTACAGGCATAGAACAGGCTGTTTTCAGCAATTCGGAAGATTTTGGCGTTCCTAACTTGTATTTTGCTATCATAGTGACAACAAAAATTAGCAATAAGTGCTTTCTATATAATTCCTTTTATGCATTGGAATAAGAACTTCGATGCATTTAATGAAATCAACCTTTCAAGTGAAAATGTATGTTAGAAAATGCTTGGCTTCAAGATCAGCCAGCAATAGCCCATTTGGGACATATCACAAGTTTTCATTAAAATTCAATGTTCATTAGGCTTCATATGTTATAAATTGAGATACCTGAACTGAAGTATTTTTCGAATAGATAACGAAGAAAGGGAAGGCAGTAACACAAGCATCCCGAAAAGACGACGCCGGAGGCCACATCCCGCACCATCAGAACCAGAGAGACTGCGACAAGAAGGTGCACACGACTATCACCTGCGATTCGTTGGCGCATGCAACACCACCACCGACATCAAAGAAGCCAACTTCTTCGGCAGCAACGGACAGTTCATAGTGGCTGGCAGCGACTGCGGCTGCATGTTTCTTTGGGACCGATCCACGACGAATCTGGTAGAGGCGTGGCATGGAGACGAATCTATTGTCAATTGTTTGCAGCCCCACCCATCGTTTTGTTTACTAGCAACCAGCGGTATCGACCCAGTCGTCAGGCTATGGAGCCCACAAAGCAAAGAAAATATTACGAAGGATCTGCGCCGCGAGAAGGAACTCGAGGGCCTGGTGCGAGCCAATCAGAAGAGGATGAACGCAGACCCACTGGAGGTGATGTTGATGAATATGGGATACAGAGCCAGGATAGATGATAGAGAGGTTGATAGTGAAGACGAGGCAAGCGATAGTACTACTGTCCAGTGTAGAACGCATTAGGTAGGTCATATATATATTGTAGTTTTGATTGGTGCATATCTTTAAGATAAGCGAAGAATTGGAAATATAGTCAACATAGCAAGATTTTGACTTGAAAACTTACGATAAGAGACTTCTTGTCTGAAATATATCAGAAAAAAAATGTCTTATTCCTAACAGGATGGTGATTAAGTAAGTTAGGCAAAATGGTGACAAGAATATACAACAAAAATATGGATTGAAATGTGAATATTGCGTGTGCCTATAGGTGTGCTTCCTTTAAGCTTCAATCTGCCCCCTTTAAGCCTAAATCTCCCCCCTTTAAGGTTCAATCCCCCCTTTCAGCTTCAGTCTCCCCCTTTAAGCCTCAATGCCCACAATTATATTTTCCAAATAGGTAATTTTACCTAATGAAAATTTGTTAGTTCATTTTCTTTCTCTTTTTGACGTTTCACTCTGTTGTAGTTGCAAAAAGCTTCAAGTCCTATGTTGGTTATATTTCCAATTTTCTGGCTTTTGTATTGTTGTTGGTAACTTTGCTTTAAATTACAGATGTTTAACATCCTAAATTAGTTATACCTTTCTTATAGCTTTTCACTACCGTAAAACTCTGCAAATAAGAATCTAGAAATACAATACATCATCCTCGATTATCTGAACAGGTTGAAATCAATTTTTGCTGGCCTGTACGGATACGCGAAAAATTCGAATAATCGAGGAAGACAATTTTACCTATTAATATTGCTGAGAAACTCATCATTGCCACCCAAAATCATCACAGAGTGCTCAAATGAAATACCAATGGAAAAGCTTCGAGAAATAAATAAACGTATGCCTCAGCTGAGAATAATAGTCAAAGTTTATTTGTGGTAATTCTAATTTCCGAATTGAAAACTGATGGTTGACATTGATGTTTCTTTGATTTCCGCATCTGAATTTACGTGAAAAGTAAACAAACAACAGATTTTTAATTTAGTTAATCGAAATTGGGTTTGAAACAACTGATATACTAAAATTTTTGACGTTCGGATTATCAAGGTTCGGATAATTGAGGATGTACTGTATAACAATAGTCCTACTTTATAGTGATTTAAAGTGATACTATTCGGTCGTTTGGCCTCTCGAAAAAAAATTGTTAAAAATAAAACGTCTGCGTAGTACTATGGGGGACACTCAGTATTGTGGAGAGATACCATCAGTACTGTGGAGGACACTCCGTATTGTGGAGAGATAACATCAGTACTGTGAAGGACACTCAGTACTGTGGGAGGATATTAGCAGTACTGTGGGGGGATACCAATCAGTACTGTGGAGGACACTCAGTATTGTGGAGAGATACCATCAGTACTGTGGAGGACACTCAGTATTGTGGAGAGATACCATCAGTACTGTGGAGGACACTCAGTACTGTGGGAGGATATCATCAGTACAGTGGTGGATGCTCAGTACTGTGGGAGGATATTAGCATTACTGTGCAGAGATACCATCAGTACTGTGGAGGACACTCAGTATTGTGGAGAGATACCACCAGTACTGTGGAGGACACTCAGTACTGTGGGAGGATATTAGCAGTACTGTGGGGGGATACCATCAGTACTGTGGAGGACACTCAGTATTGTGGAGAGATACCATCAGTACTGTGGAGGACACTCAGTATAGTGGAGAGATACCATCAGTACTTTGGAGGATACTCAGTACTGTGGCAGGATATCATCAGTACAGTGGTGGATGCTCAGTACTGTGGGAGGATATTAGCATTACTGTGGAGAGATACCATCAGTACTGTGGAGGACACTCAGTATTGTCGAGAGATACCATCAGTACTGTGGAGGACACTCAGTACTGTGGGAGGATATCATCAGTACAGTGGTGGATGCTCAGTACTGTGGGAGGATATTAGCATTACTGTGGGGGGATATCATCAGTACTGTGGAGGGATACCATCTGTGCTGTGAAGGATATTTAGTACTCTGAAAGGAAACAACATAGCACTTTGGGTATTATCTGAATATCTTCCACAGTACTGTTATCCCTCAACAGTACTGGATTGTATACCTCCACCGTACTGGATGGTATCCCCCACAGTACTGATGGTATCCCCCCACAGTAATGGATGGTGTCCCCCCACAGTAATGGATGGTATACCTCCACAGTACTGGATGGTATCCCCCCACAGTAATGGATGGTATACCTCCACAGTACTGAATGGTATCCCCCCACAGTAATGGATGGTATACCCCCACAGTAATGGATGGTATACCCCCACAGTAATGGATGGTATACCTCCACAGTAATGGATGGTATACCCCCACAGTAATGGATGGTATACCTCCACAGTACTGAATGGTATCCCCCCACAGTAATGGATGGTATACCCCCACAGTAATGGAAGGTATACCCCCACAGTAATGGATGGTATACCTCCACAGTAATGGATGGTATACCCCCACAGTAATGGATGGTATACCCCCACAGTAATGGATGGTATACCTCCACAGTAATGGATGGTATACCCCCACAGTAATGGATGGTATACCCCCACAGTAATGGATGGTATACCTCCACAGTAATGGATGGTATACCCCCACAGTAATGGATGGTATACCCCCACAGTAATGGATGGTATACCCCCACAGTACTGAATGGTATACCCCCACAGTAATGGATGGTATACCTCCACAGTAATGGATGGTATACCCCCACAGTAATGGATGGTATACCCCCACAGTAATGGATGGTATACCCCCACAGTAATGGATGGTATACCCCCACAGTAATGGATGGTATACCCCCACAGTAATGGATGGTATACCCCCACAGTAATGGATGGTATACCCCCACAGTAATGGATGGTATACCCCCACAGTAATGGATGGTATACCCCCACAGTAATGGATGGTATACCTCTACAGTACTGAATGGTATCCCCCCACAGTAATGGATGGTATACCCCCACAGTAATGGATGGTATACCCCCACAGTAATGGATGGTATACCCCCACAGTAATGGATGGTATACCCCCACAGTAATGGATGGTATACCCCCACAGTAATGGATGGTATACCTCCACAGTAATGGATGGTATACCTCCACAGTAATGGATGGTATACCCCCACAGTAATGGATGGTATACCTCCACAGTACTGAATGGTATCCCCCCACAGTAATGGATGGTATCCCCCCACAGTAATGGATGGTATACCTCCACAGTACTGAATGGTATCCCCCCACAGTAATGGATGGTATACCTCCACAGTACTGGATGGTATCCCCCCACAGTAATGGATGGTATACCTCCACAGTACTGAATGGTATACCCCCACAGTAATGGATGGTATACCTCCACAGTACTGAATGGTATCCCCCCACAGTAATGGATGGTATACCTCCACAGTACTGGATGGTATCCCCCACAGTAATGGATGGTATACCTCCACAGTACTGAATGGTATCCCCCACAGTAATGGATGGTATACCTCCACATTACTGAATGGTATCCCCCCACAGTAATGGATGGTATACCTCCACAGTACTGAATGGTATCCCCCCACAGTAGTGGATGGTATACCTCCACAGTACTGAATGGTATCCCCCCACAGTAATGGATGGTATACCTCCACAGTACTGAATGGTATACCTCCACAGTAGTGGATGGTATGCCCCCACAGTACTGAATGGTATCCCCCCACAGTAATGGATGGTATACCTCCACAGTACTGAATGGTATCCCCCCACAGTAGTGGATGGTATACCTCCACAGTACTAATGGTATGTCCCCACAGTAGTGGATGGTATACCTCCACAGTACTAATGGTATGTCCCCACAGTAGTGGATGGTATACCTCCACAGTAATGGATGGTATCCCCCACAGTAATGGATGGTATCCCCCACAGTAGTGAATGGTAACCCCCCACAGTAATGGATGGTATACCTCCACAGTACTAATGGTATGTCCATATAAACTCAACACTCACCTCAGTACTACGCAGACCTTGCCCAGGGTGTGTATTCGTGGTTTGCTTTTTGGGCCTATGTGAATTTGCCTTATAGTGCCAAAGATACACTTGAGATGCAAGCCAAAATTTTCTGCAACACTTTACACCGTGCAAAAAATAATTTGATATAGTCCTTTATGTGTATAGTTGTGAAATCCATCCAGGGATGGTCAATGAATTATTACCCGTAGGCTTTATCTACCTAATTTTTTTGGGGCCAAAATTTGTTGCTCCACACGAAATCCAACAGCTCTATTGGAATGGATCGTTCAGAGATGTGCTTTGAAGTCTGAGCAACAACTTTACCCCGTGAGAATTAGGGAGATTGCACTAATCTTTTTTATAAGAAACTATGCTAAATCTTTGTACCAGAGTTTCTTAGCCTTCTTCTCAATTATGGTGCGAAAAGTTTCTTAGCAAGGCTCTTTACAAAAAACCTAATTTTCCTTCCTAATCACTGCCAAACATGAATCGGATATAAAGAAGCAAAAATAAATGCAAATTGCATTGTAAACAGCTAAAAATATCTTGTTAAATGTTATCAAACTGAACATGGAACAAAACCAAACAAGCTAATGTTCTCTTTTCTCGTTAAGAAAAAATATGACTGGTTTGCACAAAATCTCCTACCAAAGTTTCAAGTTTTGGAGATCTGGCCCTACGGTTTGTTATAAACAGTTTCTCATAAAAAATGAGTGTCTTGCTTACTAATTCGTGTACGTGTATCGTTTGTAAGCAATAATAACGCATTGTAGAGGTATTTTGTATTGCATTGCATCTGTCGTTTCTGTGCATTTTCACATCCTTTATTGTTTCAACAAGCAACTGAACTCTGTTTATGACCCTCACAGTTGCAAAATTGTTACTTATTGTATACCCCTTCAGCACTAAACACCCTCTACCATATTCAACACAATTAGCAGTACTGGATGATGGTATCCCTCCACAATACTGATGGGTATCCCTTCAGTTCTGAATAACCTCCAATGCACTGATGGTATCCCTCAAAAGTACAGAGTATCCTCCACAGTATTGAACATCATCCTCAGTACTGAACACTCTCCAAAAATGCACTGATGGTATCCCTCCACAGTACAGAGCATCCTCCACAGCACTGAACATCATGCACAGTACTGGATGGTATCCCTTCACAGTACTGAATGGCCTCTAATATCCTGATAGTATCCCCTCACGGTAGTGATGATACCCCTGTTGATATCCCAGTACTGATCGCAGTACTGCAGAGACGTTCCCAGAGTGTTAACGTGGATCCGTAGGAAACGTAAACATGAGACGTCTAGACTTGACCAGATTTGATTGTAACTTTCTGTAAGCAACGGTTAAATCTAACACGTTTTGTGAAACGGCAATGTTTACTGGTGTTCGCGGCCTAATCAGTGCGAACAGTAATGCGACCCGCGCGGTCATCGCTGCTTTGAATCCGGCTACCTAACAAGATCGTAAAACCACCGGGTAACTTTTTGCTTGGCTGAGCACGCAAATTCTCGATTTTTCCTCGTACCGTCTTCGAAACTACTCGCGAAATCAAGTTTCGCCGTATTTTTATTGCTATATTCTTTGATTTTACGGTTTTATTGCGGAATTCACTGGATAAAAATGGGTGCCGCGCCGGGGTGAAGATTCGAGTTTGGAATTTGGGTTTGTCGTCAAAATGGAGGATATTTTAGAGGAGATATCGCGAGACGCGACGTCAGCGAGGCTGAAGCATTTGAAAGAAGCTTGCGTCACAGCTAACGGTATGAGCCTTGTATCATCATGTTTTTAATGCCAGGGGTGAAGCCAATCCCTTGTCAAATGTTTGTGATTGCTTGAATGTGAAACCGACGGGCTGTCCACCTACTACGCCAGGATGACTTTCCCTTTTCAGAACTACACAGCCCTCCTGTCACGCTCTTTAACGCTGAGATAGAGGGGGTCAGGAGGGTTAGGAAACCCCCTGTACATCCAAATAGCCAGTTTGTCGGTAAATTTCTAACCTCATCGGAATATTAAAGCAAAATTTATACTTTTGGTATGGGTGTAATGATGACGATATTTCAAATTTTCCCATTAAACTTGGCATGCAACTCAACACTCACACAAATTCTAAGTGTTCTTACATTTATCTGAAATTGACAGACTTAGAAATGCCTTAAAATCATAAGCATTTTTTTTTGAATGTGCGTCTCTTGTGTCAGAGGTCCATTTTTTAGAGATCTAAGAAAACATTTTTTCGGTGAATTTTCATCCTTGACCCTCCGAACAAATTTTCTATCTACGCCACTGCATATGATATTTCTACAAAGTGACAGGAAAATCGGAAAGAACTGCCCATTCCCTAGCGTGGCGTTACGATTGAATGACCCCCCTCCCAACAAGACTATCATAAACCAACAAGACATTTTGAACTCGTTTATGGGGCTTTGTGAAGCTGTAACGACAACACACCATTGCGCTAGTTCTTTTTTAAAATGCATAAAGATTACTGATGCGTTTTATTGCAAATGAATAACGTTTATACCAACTTCTATAACGCCTTTTTTCCTTTTAAAATTTTATTTCAAAATGGGTTAGCTTCACATCGACTGTCCAGTTCTGAATCTACTTAAGTTTAGTAGGTTCCTGCATGTAAAAACCCCCTTGCTTAAGGAACCAGCCTGAAATTCTTTCTAAAGTAAGTTGGATCCTAAAAATAAGGGCTTGATAACCAGCGCTGTAGCTTGGGTAGAATTATTGGGGGGCAACCATTGTTAGAGAACAAAAGGTAGACCAGGGACCATGCTGTGAACAATTGAATTTTAGGATTATTGGGGGGGCAAATGCCCCCCTGCCCCCCCGCTTCCTACGGGCCTGTTGATAACGCAATAGCAACAATGAAACATCACCTCTTCCCCTTCTTTTTTGAGAATTTGGACAAATTATTTCCTGGCTCTAGCTTGCAAATATCTTGTTTCCCTGTGAGAGATGTTTACATGAGGTCCTTGGGTGAGATGAGCATGTGCTTTGTGAAAGAATACGGGTCGAAAACGGTTGATTATCTATCTATATTATGCACAAGAACCTGTTACCCCCCGGGTGTTACCCACATTGGTTGACCCCACCCCCTTAATGACAAATTCCCCCTTTTATTGACTTTTCCCCCTAATCTGACCCTAACCTTAGAGACAGCCTTGATCTTTAAAAATGAGTAAATATAACATAAAAAGGTAATAATGAGGGGGACTCGAATTCTTCAAATAGGTTTTAGTGCATAGTAGTGCATATCATCAAACTCAAAAAATTGCTCGGTTGTGGGTTCAAAGAAACTTTACCTCAATTTATTATGGGCCTATTATGACTAAAGGAGAAAGAAATACATGATAATGAGGTAGAAGATAGCAATATGGAATTAAAAACGGAAGGAAGTAAAAACGAACGGAAGGAAGTAAAAACGATGATTTGAACCAAAATGCTAGTGCTACGTGCTAACCAAGTTTTAAACCTTGCCTCAGGCCGGTTATGTTGTGTACAGTCAGGTCGATACGCGGTGGACTACGATCACAACAACGTAGTATACAACTATATTCAGAGGAAGTGTGGCCTAAATGTGAAGTACAACCACGATGGCCAATGTCCCATGGCTCTGCAGTCTCCAAAGCTGCTACTGATGCTAACATGTCGTATTCTTCTAAGGTGATTGCTGTAAAAAATTTATTTGGAATGCCTTGCAGCTTCAGGAGGGGATGCCGAAGTACGAAGAGGGAGTGGAATGGGGGGCTATTGCCATCTTGCCCTTTGTTATAAAGGGGGAGGGGTAAAAATGCCATTTCATGAAATATTTTTTCGTGTGTCTAAAAGTGCTATTTTAGGTTTGAAAATTAAGGCTTCTCACTCTAACGCCTGGATTGTGGACTTTAAAACATGCATTAAGTTTTTTGGGGTAACAGAGTATTTGGTGAAGCGTTCAAGAGAGTTGAAACATGAAAAGGGGATACTGGCCGATCCTGCCAAGAAGATAGGTAGAAAGCTGTCAAATGAAGTAATCGAAACCGTGAAAGCTTTTTTCGAAGATGATGTATATTCTCGTATGATGCCTGGGAAGAAAGACTTTGTCAGCATCGGTAGAAATGTGCACAAACAGAAACGTTTGATCTTAAGCAACCTAAAAGATCTAGATGCGATTTTCAAGAAAGAGCACCCACATCTGAAAATAGGATTTTCGAAATTCTGTTGCCTTCGTCCAAAATGGTGTGTCACAGTGGGTTCGAGTGGATCCCATACCGTTTGCGTTTGTGCAATACACCAAAATGTGATCTTACTTGTGGATGCATTAAATAGTGACAAGTCGTATAGAGATTTGATTGACATGGTTGTGTGCAGCCAAGAAGAAAAAACATGTATGGTGCATAGGTGTGAACATTGCCCTGGTGTAGAGCGTCTTTGTACATTTGTCGAGGAAATGCTTGAAGACAATGCTGATGAAGTCTCCTTCAAGCAATGGCAGAGTACTGATGGCACTAAACTAGTCACTATGACATCTGGTCTTGATGAGCACATCAGCATGCTGGTTAGGGCGATTAATGCTCTCACTCCACATTCTTACATTGCTACATGCCAACCCAAATATCTAAAGAAAAGAAAAGAAGAGCTCGATAGGACAATGGTAATCCTTAATTGGGTGATTTTGCTGAAAACTATACCTTTGCAGTCACAGATGAAATTCAATCATTTCACTGGAGCAATCACTCCTGTACTCTTCGTCCAGTGGTACAAAGAAGATGATCAACAAAGAAGATGATCAACTTGTCCACAAGTCATTTTGTTTTATTTCAGAAGACTTGGAGCATGACACATATTTTGTGTATAAGCTGCAAAAAGAAATAATGACTAATTTTTTAAAGAAGGAGCTATCAAGCATCAAAAAATAGAATACTTTAGTGTTTGCTGTGCTGCCCAATATAAAAACTTTAAAAAAATGCTAAATTTAACGTTACATGAAGAGGACTTCAGAATTGAAGCGAATTGAACCTTCTTCGCTACAAGCCATGGAAATTCCCTATGTGATGGAATAGGTGGGACAGTGAAGAGGCTATCTACAAAGCGACCTATCTCGAATCAAATATTGACAGCCAAGTTAATGTTTTTAGAAAAGAAAACATTGCCAACATTGTTTTTATTTTCATTGCTGAGAAAGATATGGATGTTGTGTGAACAACATCTGAAGGAACATTTGCTGGTGGTAACACAATGCCAGGAACAAGAAGTTTTCATTATTTTTGAGCCAGTTGCAGCATACAAAGTTGCATTTAAACGTATTGCAGAAGATCAGTCATTTGCTGGATGTTTCATGCTATCACAACAAATGACTGAGACAGTCTCTTTTAATAGTGTGAAGAATAACAACTTTGTTGCTGGTATATATGAGAACAGGTGGTGGATTGGGTTAGTCAAAGATAAGTATACAGAAGAAAAGGACGTTCAAGTAACATTCATGCATCCATGTGGTCCTACGAAAAACTTTACTTGGCCAGAGCGAAATGATGTCTGCTGGGTTGCTGCATCAGACCTTCTTTCGAAAATTGACATTCCCAGAACAAGTACGGGACGTTCTTATCAAATAACCGAAACAGAATTTGTGAAGATAACCGAATTATTTGCAAAAGAAAGATAGATTCAATTTGTCGGCAGCAATCTTGCTTGCCATGTTGGTAGTGTAAGTATGTAGTATGTTAAGTTAACTTCTTTTCTCGCTGTAATCCAGAGTTAGTAGTATCAGTTACTGTAACTGTAATCTTATATTGAATGATACATTTGTATACAACAATAAGAAATCTGATGAAAATCAATATTTAGAAAATACTTAAAGGCAAAAATGAAATTAATTATGTGTGAGATTTGACAAAAAATCTAATTCTAAGAAAAAAAACGCAATTTCTTCAACATGTAATAACTTGCTCGTTTTTCATATACAAATGATCTCTATGGTGGTTTTAGATAGCCCAATATAAGGACTTTCAGAATGTGTAGATCATGTTGCCTATATTTCAAAATTTTGGCCTAGAAGTGGTCCATTGAAAAATTGTAGATAAATACCAACCGAATTAACCTGGAGATATCTCAAGTTAGGCTATTTTCACAAGCTTTTCGTGGTAATTTTTGGATTCTGCATAGTTGAAATACCCGAGTACCAGTTTTTGGATCATTCACTTAGTATACATTAGATTTTATGGCTAGTAGAAGTTGCTAGTTGTGACAGGAAGCATATTTCGAATCGGCCAAGTCCTAAATTGGCCCATTTTTTAAAGTGGTCATCATTTTTGACAGGATTGATATATCGACCTGAAATTTTCAGAGTATCCTATTCTCATAGATACCAAAAAGGAATGCAAGTTTCAGCAATATTTGAGAGGGTGGGTTAGATGACAAAAAATTCACATGGAATGACCCTCAATCTAGAGGGCTTCGATAAAAAACGTTTTTCTTGGATTACTCTGCTGCACATCCAACTTTTTTTTTGTAAGCAATTTCAGCTCGAGCTCAGTACTGAAAATTGCTTAGCAATTGCTTAGCTTTTTTTATTAAGAAATTTGTTTCTTAGAATACTATCTCACAAGTTGTTGTACAACAAATGTAGATGGTATCTTGCATACAAAAGTGTGCCTGATATCCACTCTGACTTACTTCTTCATAGCTGCTGCAAAATGTTCATTGCCAATTTGATCAGGACTAAGATGTTCTAATTGCTTAGCATTCCTCTATGAATCCAGTACTGGAATTGCTTACGTTTTTGTCTTGTCGAGTACTTACTTGCTTATAAAGCAATTGCTTATAGAAAAAATACGTGTAATGTTGTCTTTACCAAAAATTTGCCTTCCTTTTCTTCAAATTGTTCCGGGGCCCCTATCTTCCCATCAATTATAAACAAGAACATTTGTAAAAGGCCTTTAAAGGCCTGATAAAGCCCTTTTTATCATAAATCTTATTCTCAATCTTTATTTTCCATTTATAGACTACCTCTACGAGTCCAAGAAAGGGAAACCGAGATTCGAGCCCCATGAATTGAGGTAAGTATGCTTCGTAAGTAGGATTTTTCCCCAATGAAGTTTGTTCCCCAATTCATGTCATATTTATATCAACCATTCAAAAATCTCGAGAAGTCTGTTCAAGAAACAATGAAGAAAAAGGGGTGTTACGCTATTCTAAATCAAATAAAGGATGGTCTTTGGTTAGTACAGAACTTCAAAGTGCAACAAAAATTGGAAACGTAGCAAAACTAATAACTACTGAAACTTTGCCTTTGAGACTTGCTGTTTGCCAATAAACCTCAGTTTTAGAAGAAATTTTCATTATTAGGGCTTTGCATATGATTGATTTGACTTCACTTTTTAGACAACAATGCTTGCTGCCATTCAAATTTGCCTTGGAGTCAAGAACAGCAAAATTGGCGTCCCTTGCTCTCTCTGGCCTACAGGTAAAAACCAAACAAGTTCATATTTTTTAGTCCTGGTGTTAGCTACAATGAATATCAGAACTCAGAAACAAAAAAATTTGAAAGATTGTTTGAGTCATATCATTAAGCTGGGGGGATTGCTCTGCCGATGATGCAAAAATAGTTCTCACTGTAGTTTTCAGTAAATTCTGGGTTGTCCTGTTTAAATGTTGACCAATATGAGTCATGTTTTAGTGTTTTCAACACATTAGAGGAGCAAGACGGTTGTCATTGTTGCAGAATAGTTTCTGATGTAATATACTATGTATATTAACATAACGTTCTATACTGTTCACTGGAATCGAGGGTCGATTGCTGTTCAGATAATGTAGGAAAATTAGAATTGAAAAACTTGTATATAGTACCTTCATATATACTTTTTTCAAAACGTATGAAAACAAGTGTAGGTTGCATGCATGCGTGTGCGCTCCTTGATTTAGATGGAAAGGGAACATAATTTTGTTCGTCGTCATTGATGAACTCATATGTCCTCAAAGTGACCTTGTAGATCATTTGGTAAGGTCCTTTCAATGTCAAAGGCTGTAGGTCACTCATGATGTTGTTATCGGACACTTTTATGATGAATACATTGGACCATGCAAAATGACTTATGTGTTCAGCCGAGTGTCCAGTATCTTCAGAATTCCACTCGTTGGTCATCCTGCGTGCCTCGTTCTAAAGTGTTCATTCATGTGATCTGAATGCCCTGTGTCCCTAGAGTTCTGCGATAGGCGCTTCTTTATTCCCAGTTTTCAATCGTTCTATATGAATGATGCATTCTTTCGTGCGCGTGCAAGGCTGCGTTTTGCATAAATAGCGAAGCATTCGTCTTGTTCAACACACGGGCTTCGGAAGCAAGAAGATGGACTGGTCGAAGATCGAAGGTGCAAGACAACATAAAAGAGTGCTGATTCTCCGAGAGTCTAAAGACAAGACCTATGTGTGTCCAGTCAAGCACTGTGAGAACCGAACATTTTTCAGCAAAAGAGGATGCAGAAAGCATGTAGATAAAAAGCACAGATGGTACTACTATTTCGATGAAAAGCCTAGCGAGAGATTGATCGACCAAGCAATAAGACAACAACCCACACAAGATAAATTCAAAGACAGCTCGAGAAAGCGTGCTGATACATCGAAAATACCACATTATTCTATTACTCATGGCATTGGGAAAAGATACATAGAATGGCTGTGTGCTATTTGTGGAGGGGGTATGTCAGAGGTACAAGCAATGCAGAACGGAACTCGAGTGATGAAATTCTTAAAATTTTGCAGCGAGGACGATGAAGAAGAGCTAACCACCGAGCATATCGATTATTGTATTGGTTCTGCAAGTCTCATATGCAATTTCATTGAGCACATAGGAAAAGAGTGGGGACTTGGTAGCTCTGCACAGTTTGCATATTTACAAGCCATCACTGATGTCATCGACTTCAGGAAATCTTGCGGCCTGTCAAATGCAGTTCTTGGAAATCTGGCTATCTCCGAAGTCTACATCAACAGAGGAAAGAGAGCATTGGCTAGACGGAAAATTACCGAGTGGGCGAAGAATTTATCGGTGGAAGTTCTCGCTGCCAATAACCAATGGGCGACAATGGAGGAGATGGAAACGGTTGTACCACATCATCTGCCGCGCTATAAAGATGTACTTTTAAGATGCAAGTCGTACCCTGTCACCTCTGTTAGTGCAGCAGAATTGACATTTGCAACTCGTTTCGTTTCTCTTTATCTCTTCACGAGAGTGAAAGGATCTCGACCGATGACTTACCAATACTTGACACTGAGTATGTTCGAGAAGTCTAAAGAAAGCGATGGTTTTGTGGACCAAACCGAATTCAAGACTGCCCAGCAATACACATTCGACTCGTTGATTTTTGACGAAACAAGCACTCGATTAATAGACGAATACATTGTGAACATTAGACCGCTGTTGAATCCGAAATGCGACTACCTTCTCGTCACACGGAGTGGCACTCAATTCAAGGCTATTGGAAATCACATGTCAGAGCTCGTCTTTCAAGCTATTGGTAAATATGTACACCCTACAAGATATCGGCAAATCGTGGAAACCGAGAGCTCGCGAGTACTTTCTACCGAAGAACAGAGATCGATAAGCCTGGATCAGAAGCACAGCTCTCAGGTAGCTAGGACCTACTATCAAAAACGTAGTTCGCGAGAAGTAGCAACGAGTGGAAAACTGGCCATGAAAAAACTTCGAAGCACTAAAGTAGAGAAGATGGTGAAACGAGCTGTATTTTCCAGCGAGAGTGAAGTTTCGGACAATGAAAAGAATACTGATATAGATGGTGAAGATAATAGCCTCAAAACAGTTGTGGAAGTAATACAGCCATTAAATCCGTCATGTGATTTGCAAAACAAAAGCAATGTTTCGCCTCCAATTTACCAACCTCCAGTAAGGAAAGCAAGTAAACTTAAAGGAAAGTCAATCGTCAGTTCAAGGGTTCCTTATACCAAGGATGAAGACTATTTCTTAAAAAAAGGTTTAAAGGTGTATGGATTTTGGCAAATGGACAAGTATGCTGCGGGACCCCAGGTTCAAGTTCCATGAAAAAAGAACTGCAGATTCCCTCAAAAAGCGCGTAGAACTGATAACTCGAAAATAGACCTGCCTGCAAAATGATAAATTATTTTTAATATCACCGTCATTTTATTTTATTCTATTTTCAAAATAAAGTTTAGTCAATATTAATCTTTTATTTTAAAAGTTAAACGATTTCAAATGAAAATGAATAATTATTTAGAGGGTCAGACAGTGTATTCGAACATACGAATATGCAAACTTTATTTGGATTTGTCTGTATTATAAAAACATCCAGAATTGAAACTAGCCGTGAGCTGAGATTATTTGTCTGGAAGGATTTGGTAACAACGTTAACAAGAATTAACAACAGTATCTAAGAAGCCACAAGGGTGAACAAGGAGATATGAAATCGAGGCTGCCTCGATATGAAACTTATTTTTGGAGTAAAGTCTTTTTATAATCAATGTTTATTTTATTTTTAGAATGAATTTTTTTATTTTATTTTTTCTAAACAAATTTTATTTTATTTTATTTTTAAAGTAAATTTCACTGGATGCCAATCTTCAATTCCAAATCTAAAAGAATTTCAAATGAAAATGAAAACTTTATCAGTGGATCAAACAGTGCATTCGAACATACGAAGTGAAAATTGTATCTGGATTCGCCTGAGTCGTAAAACAATCCAGAATTAAAAAATGGCCGTGAGCTGAGATTATTTTTCAGGAAGGATTTGGTAACAACGTTAACAAGAATAAACAACAGTATCTAAGAAGCCACAAGGGTGAACAAGAAAATAGGAAATTGAGGCTGCCTCGATATGAAACTTATTTTTGAAATACAATTTCTTTTATTTTTAGAATTACTTTTCTTTTTTCTTAGTTTTAAATCAATAGTAAATTTCACTCGATATCAATCTTCAATTTCAATTCTAAAAGTATTTCAAATGAAAATAAAGATTTCTGCAGATATTCCAACAGTGGATTCGAACCTATGAGCGCCTGAATTGTAAAATAATTCATAATTAAAACTAGCCTAGATTTCATATTTCCTTGTTCACTCTTGTGGCTTCTTAGATACTGTTGTTAATTCTTGTTCACGTTGTTACCAAATTCTTCCTGAAAGATAATCTCAGGTCCCTTGATTTGGAAAACAAAAGCAATGTTTCGCCTCCAATATATCAACCTCCAGTAAGGAAAGCAAGTAAACTTAAAGTAGAGTCAATCGTCAGTTCAAGGGTTCCTTATACCAAAGATGAAGAATATTTCTTAAAAAAAGGTTTAAAAGTGTATGGATTTGGCAAATGGACGAGTATGCTGCGGGACCTAAGGTTCAAGTTCCATGAAAAAAGAACTGCAGATTCCATCAAAAAGCGTGCAGAACTGATAACTCAAAAATAGACCTGCCTGCAAAATGATAAA
Source organism: Pelagia noctiluca (assembly GCA_963924455.1). Taxonomy (NCBI): domain Eukaryota; kingdom Metazoa; phylum Cnidaria; class Scyphozoa; order Semaeostomeae; family Pelagiidae; genus Pelagia; species Pelagia noctiluca. The sequence goes on along the minus strand of OZ004319.1, from coordinate 2,277,599 downwards.
TTATTTTTAATACCACGGTCATTTTATTTCATTCTATATTCAAAATAAAGTTTAGTCAATATTAATCTTTGATTTTAAAACTGGAATGATATCAAATGAAAATGAATAATCATTTAGAGGGTCAGACAGTAGATTCGAACATACGAGTTGAAAATTATATCTGGATTCGCCTGAGTCGTAAAACAACTCAGAATTAAAAATAGTCGAGAGCTGAAATTATTTTTCAGGAAGGATTTGGTAACAACGTTAACAAGAATTAACAACAGTATCTAAGCTGCCACAAGGGTGAACAAGGAAATATGAAATCGAGGCTATCTCGATATGAAACTTATTTTTTGGAATTAAGTCTTTTTATGATCAAAGTTTATTTTATTTTTAGAATGAATTTGTTTATTTTATTTTTTCTAAACAAATTTTATTTTATTTTGTCTTTAAAGTAAATTTTACTCGATACCAATCTTCAATTTCAAATCTAAAAGAATTTCAAATGAAAATAAAAAATGCATCAGTGGGTCAAACAGTGCATTCGAACAAAGTAGTTGAAAATTATATCTGGATTCGCCTGAGACGTAAAAAAATTCAGAATTAAAAATAGCCGTGAGCTGAGATTATTTTTCAGAAAGGATTTGGTAATAACGTTAACAAGAATTAACAACAGTATCTAAGAAGCCACAAGGGTGAACAAGAAAATAGGAAATAGAGGCTGCCTTGATATGAAACGTATTTTTTAAATACAATTTATTTTATTTTTAGAATTACTTTTCTTTTTTCCTATTTCTAAATCAATAGTGAATTTCACTCGATGTCAATCTTCAATTTCAAATCTAAAAGTATTTCAATTAAAAATAAAGATTTCTGCAGATAGTCAAACAGTGGATTCGAACCTATGACCGCCTGAATTGTAAAATAATCCATAATTAAAACTAGCCTCGATTTCATATTTCCTTGTTCACTGTTGTGGCAGCTTGGATACTGTTGTTAATTCTTGTTCACGTTGTTACCAAATTCTTCCTGAAAGATAATCTCAGGTCCCTTGATTTGGAAAACAAAAGCAATGTTTCGCCTCCAATATATCAACCTCCAGTAAGGAAGGCAAGTAAACTTAAAGTAAAGTCAATCGTCATTTCAAGGGTTCCTTAATACCAAAGGTGAAGACTATTTCTTAAAAAAAGGTTTAAAGGTGTATGGATTTGGCAAATGGACGAGTATGCTGCGGGACCCCAGGTTCAAGTTCCATGGAAAAAGAACTGCAGATTCCATCAAAAAGCGTGCAGAAATGATAACTCGAAAATAGACCTGCCTGCAAAATGAAAAATTATTTTTAATACCACGGTCATTTTATTTTATTCTATATTCAAAATAAAGTTTAGTCAATATCAAACTTTGATTTCAAATCTAAAAGAAATTCAAATGAAAATAAAAAGTTTATCAGTGGGTCAAACAGTGGATTCGAACTTACGAGGTGAAAATTGTATCTGGATTCGCCTGAGTCGTAAAACAATTCAGAATTAAAAATAGCCATGAGCTGAGATTATTTGTCTGGAAGGATTTGGTAACAACGTGAACAAGAATTAACAACAGTATCTAAGAAGCCACAAGAGTGAACAAGGAAATATGAAATCGAGGCTAGTTTTAATTATGAATTATTTTACAATTCAGGCGCTCATAGGTTCGAATCCACTGTTTGACTATCTGCAGAAATCTTTATTTTTATTTGAAATACTTTTAGATTTGAAATTGAAGATTGACATCGAGTGAAATTCACTATTGATTTAGAAATAAGAAAAAAGAAAAGTAATTCTAGAAATAAAATAAATTGTATTCAAAAAATACGTTTCATATCGAGGCAGCCTCGATTTCCTATTTTCTTGTTCACCCTTGTGGCTTCTTAGATACTGTTGTTAATTCTTGTTAACGTTGTTACCAAATTCTTCCTGAAAAATAATCTCAGCTCACGGCCATTTTTAATTCTGAATTGTTTTTCGACTCAGGCGAATCCAGATATAATTTTCACCTTGTATGTTCGAATCCACTGTTTGACCAACTGATAAATTTTTTATTTTCATTTGAACTTCTTTTAGATTTGAAATTGAAGATTGGTTCGAGTGAAATTTACTTTAAAAACAAAATGAAATAAAATTTCTTTAAAAGAAATAAAATAAAGAAATTCATTCTAAAAATAAAATAAACTTTGATTATAAAAAGACTATTTTCCAAAAATAAGTTTCATATCGAGGTAGTCTCGATTTCATATTTGCTTGTTCACCCTTGTGGCTTCTTAGATACTGTTGTTAATTCTTGTTAACGTTGTTACCAAATCCTTCCAGACAAATAATTGTAGGTCACGTGATATTTGATGACGTCTCTTTGGTTTCAAATTTATGATGATGATGATGATTTATCCTTTTGTTGATGACGATAGTAATAATCATAATAAACTTAAACCCAAGGAGACGTCATAAAATATCACATGGCCTAAGATTATTTTCATCGAGGAACATCTAACTGGATATTAACATAACGTTTTATACTGTTCACTGGAATCGAGGGTCGATTGCTGTTCAGATAATATAGGAAAATTGGGATTGAAAAACTTATATATGGTACCTTCATATATACTTTTTTCAAAACTCATGAAAACATGTGTAGGTTGCATGCATTCGTGTGTGCCCCTTGATTTAGATGGAAAGGGAACATAATTTTGTTCGTCGTCACTGATGAACTCAAATGTCCTCAAAGTGACCTTGTAGATCATTTGGTAAGGTCCTTTCAATGTCAAAGGCTGTAGGTCACTCATGATGTTGTTATGGGACACTTTTACGATGAATACATTGGACCATGCAAAATGACTTCTGTGTTCAGCCGAGTGTCCAGTATCTACAGAATTCCACTCATGCCACGTTCTAAAGCGTTCATTCATGTGATCTGAATGCCCTGTGTCCCTAGAGTTCTGCGATAGGCGCTTTTTTATTCCCAGTTTCTATTCGTTCTATATGAATGATGCATTCTTTCGTGCGCGTGCAAGGCTGCGTTTTACATAAATAGCGAAGCATTCGTCTTGCTAAACACACGGGCTTCGGAAGCAAGAAGATGGACTGGTCGAAGATCGAAGGTGCGAGACAACATAAAAGAGTGCTGATTCTCCGAGAGTCCAAAGACAAGACCTACGTGTGTCCAGTGAAGCACTGTGAGAACCGAACATTTTTCAGCAAAAGAGGATGCAGAAAGCATGTAGATAAGAAGCACAGATGGTACTACTATTTCGATGAAAAGCCTAGCGAGAGATTGATCGACCAAGCAATAAGACAACAATCCACACAGGATAAATTTAAGGACAGCTCGAGAAAACGTGCTGATACATCGAAAATACCACATTATTCGATTACTGACGGCATTGGGAAAAGATATATGGAATGGCTGTGTGCTATTTGTGGAGGGGGTATGTCAGAGGTGCAGGCAACGCAAAACGGGACACGAGTGATGAAATTCTTAAAATTTTGCAGCGAAGACGATGAAGAAGATCTGACAACAGAGCATATCGACTATTGTATTGGTTCTGCTGGACTAATATGCAACTTCATTGAGCACATTGGGAAAGAGTGGGGACTTGGTAGCTCTGCACAGTTTGGCTATTTACAAGCTATCACTGATGTCATCGATTTCAGGAAATCGTGCGGACTGTCAACTGCTGTTCTTGGAAACCTGGCTATCTCCGAAGTCTACATCAACAGAGGCAAGAGAGCATTGGCTAGACGCAAGATTACCGAGTGGGCGAAGAATTTGTCGGTGGAAGTTCTAGCTGCCAATAACCAATGGGCGACAATGGACGAGATGGAAACGGTTGTACCTCATCATCTGCCCCGATATAAGGATGTACTTTTAAGATGCAAGTCGTACCCTCTCACGTCTGTTAGTGCAGCAGAATTGACATTCGCGACTCGATTCGTTTCTCTTTATCTCTTCACGAGAGTGAAAGGATCTCGACCGATGACTTACCAATACCTGACACTGAGTATGTTCGATAAGTCGAAAGAAAGCGATGGCTTCGTCGACCAAACCGAATTCAAGACTGCCCAGCAATACACATTCGACTCGTTGATTTTTGACGAAACAAGTACGCGAATAATAGACGAATACATTGTGAACATCAGGCCGCTACTGAATCCGAAATGCGACTACCTTCTCGTCACACGGAGTGGCACTCAATTCAAGGCTATTGGTAATCACATGTCAGAGCTCGTCTTTCAAGCTATCGGTAAATATGTTCACCCGACAAGATATCGGCAAATCGTGGAAACCGAGAGCGCGCGAGTTCTTTCCACCGAAGAGCAGAGATCGATAAGTCTGGATCAAAAGCACAGCTCTCAGGTAGCTAAAACCTATTATCAAAAACGCAGTTCGCGAGAAGTAGCAACGAGTGGAAAACTGGCCATGAAAAAACTTCGAAGCACTAAAGTAGAGAAGATGGTGAAACGAGCTGTATTTTCCAGCGAGAGTGAAGTTTCGGACAATGAAGAGAATACCGATGTAGATGGTGAAGATAATAGCGTGAAAACAGTTGTGGAAGTAATACAGCCGTTAAATTCGTCATGTGATTTGGAAAACAAAAGCAATGTTTCGCCTCCAATTTACCAACCTCCAGTAAGGAAAGCAAGTAAACTTAAAGGAAAGTCAATCGTCAGTTCAAGGGTTCCTTATACCAAGGATGAAGACTATTTCTTAAAAAAAGGTTTAAAGGTGTATGGATTTGGCAAATGGACGAGTATGCTGCGGGACCCAAGGTTCAAGTTCCATGAAAAAAGAACTGCAGATTCCCTCAAAAAGCGCGCAGAACTGATAACTCGAAAATAGACCTGCCTGCAAAATGATAAATTATTTTTAATATCACCGTCATTTTATTCTATTCTATTTTCAAAATAAAGTTAAGTCAATATTAATCTTTGATTTTCAAACTTAAACGATTTAAAATGAAAATGAATAATTATTTAGAGGGTCAGACAGTGTATTCGAACATACGAATACGCTAACTTTATTTGGATTTGTCTGAATTATAAAAACATGCAGAATTAAAAATAGCCGTGAGCTGAGATTATTTTCCAGGAAGGATTTGGTAACAACGTTAACAAGAATTAACAACAGTATCTAAGAAGCCACAAGGGTGAACAAGGAAATATGAAATCGAGACTACCTCGATATGAAACTTATTTTTGGAATAAAGTCTTTTTATAATCAAAGTTTATTTTATTTTTAGAATGAATTTGTTTATTTTATTTTTTTTAAACAAATTCTATTTTATTTTGTCATTAAAGTAAATTTTACTCGATGCCAATCTTCAATTTCAAATCTAAATGAATTTCAAATGAAAATAAAAAATGTATCAGTGAGTCAAACAGTAGATTCGAACATACGAGGTGAAAATTGTATCTTAATTCGCCTGAGTCGAAAAACAATTCAGAATTAAAAATGGCCGTGAGCTGAGATTATTTTTCAGGAAGGATTTGGTAACAACGTCAACAAGAATTAACAACAGTATCTAAGAAGCCACAAGGGTGAACAAGAAAATAGGGAATCGAGGCTGCCTCGATATGAAACGTATTGTTTAAATACAATTTATTTTATTTTTAGAATTACTTTTCTTTTTTCTTATTTTTAAATCAATAGTAAATTTCACTCCATGTCCATCTTCAATTTCAAATCTAAAAGTATTTCAAATGAAAATAAAGATTTCTGCAGATGGTGAAACAGTGGATTGGAACCTATGACCGCCTGAATTATAAAATAATCCATAATTAAAACTAGCCTCGATTTCACATTTCCTTGTTCACTCTTGTGGCAGCTTAGATACTGTTGTTAATTCTTGTTCACGTTGTTACCAAATTCTTCCTGAAAGATAATCTCAGGTCCCTTGATTTAGAAAACAAAAGCAATGTTTCGCCTCCAATATATCAACCTCCGGTAAGGAAGGCAAGCAAACTTAAAGTAAAGTCAATCGTCAGTTCAAGGGTTCCTTATACCAAAGGTGAAGACTATTTCTTAAAAAAAGATTTAAAGGTGTATGGATTTGGCAAATGGACGAATATAATGCGGGACCCAAGGTTCAAGCTCTATGAAAAAAGAACGGCAGATACCATCAAAAAGCGTGCAGAACTGATAACTCGAAAATAGACCTACCTGCAAAATGATAAATTATTTTTAATACCACGGTCATTTTATTTTATTATATATTCAAAATAAAGTTTAGTCAATATCAAACTTTGATTTCAAATCTAAAAGAATTTCAAATGAAAATAACAAGTATATCAGTGGGTCAAACAGTGGATTCGAACTTACGAGGTGAAAATTGTATCTGGATTCCCCTGAGTCGTAAAACAATTCAGAATGAAAAATAGCCATGAGCTGAGATTATTTTTCAAGAAGGATTTGGTAACAACGTTAACAAGAATTAACAACAGTATCTAAGAAGCCACAAGGGTGAACAAGGAAATATGAAATCGAGGCTAGTTTTCATTATGAATTATTTTACAATTCAGGCCGTCATAGGTTCGAATCCACTGTTTGACTATCTGCAGAAATCTTTATTTTCATTTGAAATACTTTAACATTTGAAATTGAAGATTGACATCGAGTGAAATTCACTATTGATTTAAAAATAAGAAAAAAGAAAAGTAATTCTAAAAATAAAATAAATTGTATTTAAAAAATACGTTTCATATCGAGGCAGCCTCGATTTCCTATTTTCTTGTTCACCCTTGTGGCTTCTTAGATACTGTTGTTAATTCTTGTTAACGTTGTTACCAAATCCTTCCTGAAAAATAATCTCAGCTCACGGCCATTTTTTGATTCTGAATTGTATTACGACTCAGGCGAATCCAGATACAATTTTTACCTCGTGTGTTCGAATCTACTGTTTGACCAACTGATAAATGTTTTATTTTCATTTGAAATTCTTTTAAATTTGAAATTGAAGATTGGCATCGAGTGAAATTTACTTTAAAAACAAAATAAAATAAATTTTGTTTAGAAAAATAAAATAAACAAATTCATTTTAATAATAAAATAGAATTTGATTATAAAAAGACTTTATTCCAAAAATAAGTTTCATATCGAGGTAGTCTCGATTTCATTTTTCCTTGTTCACCCTTGTGGCTTCTTAGATACTGTTGTTAATTCTTGTTAACGTTGTTACCAAATCCTTCCAGACAAATAATTGTAGGTCACGTGATATTCGATGACGTCTCTTTGGTTTCCAATTTATGATGATGATGATGATTTATCCTGTTGAAGGTGACGATAGTAATAATCATGATAAACTTAAACCCAAGGAGACGTCATAAAATATCACATGGCCTAAGATTATTTTCTTCGAGGAACATCTAACTGGATAATACTATGCTTGAGGGCACTTCAATAATTGTATTATATATTGGCTAGGGAGTGTGTATTTTGTACCTGGCATCACACCAGTTTTAGTCATTCGTTAGGTTTTGTTATTGTTCTCTTTCTGACGACCTACTCTGCTGAGAGTCAGATGCAAAGCTTCAATAGTTATCATATTTCGCTATCTTCCTCCCCATTCCTAAGTTCTGTATCGAACAAAGACTGTTCTGATGTACTACTCTGGTGAGTGTAAAATGAAAAATTTCAGTAGTTAAATGTTTACTTTGTTTCTGATTTTCTTTTCCATCCTCTAGCTCATTACCGATCAAGGGTTGTTCTACAATTTCAACCATAATTTGTTATTTCGTAGAAACTGATGTCGGATGACCGATTCCGTTCCACTGGCGAAGAGGGAATCGACTACCAACTACCGGTTCAGTTCCTGAACACAATCATTGCCACTCCTTCCTTCTCTGACGATATTCAAGTTGAAGTCATGAAGGTGTGTAGCCCAATCCTGTCCCAAATCAATAGATAAGCAAATATTCTTGATACAAATCACAAATATGAAAGCTAGGCCCTGCATGAACTTGTTTGTAGATCTCAGGATAAAATTGAAACTGCTATTAGGATAAAAATTTTGTAGCTGTGCTGCATGCAAAATACTATGCTATAGTCTTTAAAAATTTCGTTCGTTCGCATTAACGCTATTAATGCTATATTTGTGAAATTGATATTAGATGTTTATTTTTCTTCAGCTGCTGTTAATCATAACTTGTTCTGCATCTTGTGAAATTCACGGAGAATACTTGATTGATATCTCAGAGGTAATTGATAAGTACTATTTTGTCTTAAACCAATTGTGACGCAGAGGTGTGCCGCATTACGGGCTACCTGGTTTATACAGCCACTTTGTTAATTATGGTCACATTTTCGGTCCAAAACAAACAGAATCAAAAAAGTTCCCTTTTTCGTGCCCATTCCATTATTCTCATCAATGTCTGGTATCACGGGGTTCCACTGTACTTATAAGTGAATGTGGAATCATTTTTCAGGACATTAGATCAGCGCTATTTCAGACATACCTGTTTAGATGGCGGCATGAAATACTTCCATGAATCTTATAGTTGAATTGTTTTACTTGCATAAGGGGCATTCCCAGAAAGTTTTCTGTGGGGGTGTAGGTCTGCAACTTACTGGGAAATGGACGTGCTCAGTTTAGTTAGAAAAGAAAATAATGTATGAAGAAAGAGTTGGGAACATTTTCTCTTGGTAATTCTTCCTTTGATTTATGTTTTTGCATAGTGATGACTCCGTGGGTGAGTAATCAAATAGGGATGACACTTCCCCTCATCAGACACCCTTCTCTAGAAATGCCCCTAACTTACCTACAAAGCTTGACACTTGGTATTTGAATATCAACTTATTCCTATCACCGTAGATTTGTGTAGAGACGTATATACGTTCACATCAAAACGCAACGAAAACGGCCTGCAGGGCAACCCTGATTCAGATGCTGACGTCCGTATGCCATCGATTGCAAGATAGTCTGGTAAGATTCTTGTTTCATTATTATTATTGTTCAACTTTCTTCACTAATTCAGCTCTCATTAGTCTTCATGATTATTTTGAAGGCAATTATGATATTATCTTTTTAATCTTTTTATCTCTATAATTTCCACATTTAAAGACAAAAAACATGAAGATATAGAACGTTATTCCCCTGACACACTACATATAAACTAGTTATAAATTGCCTCAAACAGCTGGCCCTATCAGGCCCTATTCATGATCTGACTCAAGAATTATATTAGTGGTATGTCCCAACAACAGCTTTGCCACTGTTATGGTAAGATATTGAATCAATATGAAATTCCTTTATAGGTTCAGAAAGGTCCTGGAACAGAAACTAAGATGAAAAGTAAGTGTATTCTTTTTCTCCTAATAAAATTCTTCAAGATTTATTTGTATAAGTTTGGGTGAGGGGCTTTGAGGGACCAGTTATTGGTAATAATTCATTATAAGCCTTCTCCCAGGCGAATTTAGGCCCCCTTTGAGTTTTGCTTTACCCTGGGTCCCCGGCCAGTCTCTTGACAGCCCTGATTTTTCCATCCGGGAATGGATCCAGCATTTTCCAAAAGGGGGTTAAGGACAATATTGTATGAAAATCGGGTATCGGGATCTAACTTTATCTGTTTGATTTTCTTAGGGAAAGAAATGATTGTAACCGATGCAAGCAAAGTTTTAAGTCAAGATATTGTTCTGCTTCTCAAGCATTTCAGCAGCGGGGTCCAATCTGCGAACAGGTAATTTCTTATACTAAACCCTCTATACGTGGATTTTCTTATTCATTATTTATTACAGTCTTTGGATGATACAAAACTTCCAAATAGCCAGAGATATCGGAAACATAGCGAAAAGAACACATGGATTACTTAAGCTTCGCTATGCTTCCGATTTTCGTTTTGCTATTTGTTTGTTTGTATTTTCGCGATGTATTCATTTCGCTATGTTTCCGATATTTCTGGCTATTCTGATATTTTTTATTGTAAATCAATTATTGTATTTAACATGCTTGGTTACATAGATGTATCACACTAAAGTTTTTAAAAAAATTGTTTTACCTTCTTTCAGCGATCAACAAAATGGTGCTTTGCCACTATACCTGGATGCTATTCATGTGATTTTATGCAAGTTATCAATTGCCATGCAGCAAGAAAAGGATTTTGTCAATGTCATTTGGTGAGTACATTTTGTTCATCTCAGTCTTAGTTCACACTGCTCCGTATTTGTTTGTCTCCGTATTTGAAGACGAAAACAGTGCCTGTTCACACTGCTATGTTTTCAAGCAAATACGCTATGAATACGATGAAGTAGTTCACACTACTCCGGGCAAATACGGTGTTCCTAATGCCATTTCCAGACAAATTTCTCCATTGAAAATTCATTGGTATTCAAATGTCTCCGTATTTGGTGATATTCGAAAGTATGCGTGTATGTTTGCTTATTCGAACAGCTCCGTATTTTAGGCTGCAACGAATAAGTTCTGGTTCGTTTTCATTCAAATACGGAGCAGTGTGAATGGGGCCTAATTTGATATATTTTAAATTTTAGTCTAATTTAATATATTTTCAATTTTAGTCTACTTTGATATATTTTCAATTTAATCTAATTTGATATAATTTTGATTTTAATTTCATTCGATATAAGATTTTTGCCTTACTATTCTAAATCGCTACAACAAAAAGTTTTCTAGTTTCAGACGGTTGTTGGCTCAAATCCTTACCAAGTCATACTTGAAAATTGTACTTAATGCTTTTCTGCTTGACACTCAGCCGAGATGGATTAGGCTCAGTGGCTCTCAGACCAGGAATATGAGCCTATTAAGCACTTTGCTCATGCTCAACCTAATTGAAAAGATGATAGCAAATGAAAGAGGAGTCACTTCGTCTCTTATCTAGAGGAGTAGCTTAAGGTCTGCAGTCAGCCAGCTTACTACTTAATATTTTCATAATGAGAAATAATTGCTTTATCTTGCAGGCAAGAGTTATGTCCGGCTCTGATCCAACTGCTAGGCAGTCCTCTTTCTGATGTCGGTAAACGAGGCAAATCAGTCGGATATCCCGCCTTTACTGACGACGGCCGTGGGCTGAGAGGGCCTGGGCGTGTCTCAGCCCACAATTCAATGGCGAGGAGCGTCTACAGCATATCTGCAGAATTGATTCGATTGGTTGGCTCTATGGCCTCGCTTCGATCCACGCTAGAATCTTTATTTCACAGGATAATACTATATCCGCCACCACAACATCGAATGGAGGCACTAAAAGTTATAAAGGAGGTAGAAATGATTTATTCCATTCTTTCGTTTTGTTTCAAAGTATCAACTTATGCCAATTCTTACCGTCTGTCCTTATGGAATGATTTAGTGAAATGTAATTATCATGCTAGCCTTGCTAAGTGAAGGCTTTTTCTATTAGACACACAGTCAAGTGTGCAACATCATTGAATAAATTATGAGTTCTTGGTATGATTAAGTTGACACATCCATGCAAAGATCAAATTCAAAATGGCTGCCTACTAGGCAACTCCTTGATATCTTTAATTTTGATGCATGGTGTTTTCAAACCCAGGTACTTCACTACTCAAGTACGAAGCAGAAAGTCTGGTCTAGTACATAATGATGAATTTGATTTGACATGTCTCATGTTTATTTGAGCTACTCGCATCTACTGTCCCTTTACAACATCGCAAGTTAATCAAAGTTTATTATTCTACTTAAGAAAATTTCAAGTGCAGTGTACCCTATCCCTGTGACAACAAGCCCTAATCCCTTCAACATTTTCTGAAGCTATCCTATTTTCAAACTTCATCTAAATGACCTTGAAAATATTCATTGTAGATTTTATGCAGTCCTGCGAGAATGCTTGATCTCGCTGGACCAACTCAGAATGACAGAGAACCGGGAAAACTTGATTCGCCAACCGACGAGAAGAAAACAGATATGGATTTATTTCGTCTGTAAGTCTTTTAGTTCATCACAAACATTTTTCATACTATTTCTTTCTGTCTTCTCCGCCCAAAACAAGATTCGTTCAGACTATCAAACTACCAGACAATAGGGGATCTTTAACATTGCTTTTACCACTTTTTCAAATGTAGCAATTATTGTCCGGTACAGGACTTGAGGATAGCGAAGAAAATTGGAAACATGGGGAAATAGAATAACTAATTATGCCCTGTGTTCATCAGAGTAATACGTTAGAACAGACTTTGATCGGTACATATAATCATCCATGATAATTCTTCTAACTCGAGAAGAGAGGGCCTATTCTGGCTATAGTGCTTGATATACTTGAGTATAGAGCAATTATAAAGCACGAAACTCAGAGTAACAGAAGGACATGTCTGTTTTTTAAATGTGTTCATTCTGCTTTATATAATAATTCATTTATTCATTATATACTTCAAAATTAAACGGTGCAATCACATCATTGCAATCAAAACAAGCCAATCATATCAGTTCTGTTTGAAAAAGCATCTTTTACTTGTAGAATTATGGATGGCATTCAAGAAGCATCCCACTGCCATGACGGTGCGGTGTGCAGTGCAAGCGTGGCATGTACTGTGGCACTCCTCGGCTCACTGGAAGAGCTAAGCAACGGTGCAAGCCTAACCGAGGAACACATTGAAATGCTAGAGAAGGTAGCCGAGCCGGAAAATTGGCAAGAAATCTATACCACTAAACAAGGCGAGTTAATTGTTTTAACAAAACACATTTTCATGTAAAAATTATTTTCAAGGGAAGGAATATTTGTAATAAAACATATTTTCATTTAAGAAGGTTATTAAGACACTACTTAGCTGCAGTTTCATCCTTTTTTACATCTGTTTGTGTTGTTAAAATATGGGCTTGTTCCAAGATGGATTTGGATACTTCTTGAAGCTGGAACACCGAATATGTCAGAAGATTGACTATGGCAGTATATGAAACGTAGTTTTTCACTTCTCTGCTGCTAAGGCTTGAAATTATATTGCAGTCAACATTAACATGTATCGCTGGTTGGCTTCAAACAAGGTGTCAAATACTTCTGAAAATTTACTTTGAATTTGAGACCTCTTAGAAGACAAGCACTATACTTAACTCAATTCACATTTGATACAGCTTGATACTATGGATAAAACATGATATATGTGGACTATTTTTCTCTGTTCTGATTTGTCACTATCCGGCAAAGTTAGATTTTTTCTACTTTGCCACCAGTAGCGTAGCCAGGGGGGGGCAAGGGGGGGCGACCGCCCCCCCCAATGATCAAAAAGTTGGTGTCTGAGAAAAGCCCAAATCTGCAATAAAATCAGCACCTCAGGGGGGGGGGGTAGGTTAATCATAGATTTAAACAAAATTATTCCGATAGGAATTTCTTTACTCATAAGATATTTGGTCAGTCACGTAAGCAAATGTCCTGACAGCGTCTTCAAGATAATTAGGGCCTTCAGTGCAATTTTGATAATCGACCACACCAGTTACTTTTGTTTGAGGGTCATCCCTTCCTTGTTGGGATGGGTTTGGAAGAGTCAAAATGCCTTGTGATTCATGAGAATTGTTTGTGCTATTGTGATTCCACTGGAAACCGTTGTCTTTTCAAAAGACATCGCATTGTTTCTTAGCGTTAATTTATCGCTCTCATGGTACGTCTTTTTTGAATAAAACCTAGTGAAAGCGAGGACATTCATTTTGGTTTTTTTAGTTTGGATGCGTATCTCCTCGTGTTGTGTACTTTGCTAGGCTTAGTGTCATGTCAGAAAGAATGTCAGAAACAGAGATGCCAGCTGATTCATCTTCATATACGTTTGACCTCTGCTTTCCCATTTCAAGTAACAGAATACACTTTTTTCTATAAGAACAATTTTATAAGAACACGAGCCTAAATTTTGGCCACAACTTAACAACAAGCAAAGAACAAACTGAGACTGATAATTTTCGGCTCAATATGAAAATTTTACGAAATAACCATAAGCCTGAGAAATAATTACAAAACAAGCTGATGCACAGAACACAGATAATGTCAGATGGTCAAGAGCGTCAAACTTTTAAACAGTGAACACTACTGATAGCAAAAAAAGGCTTCCAAACCAATAGTAAATGGAAAAACAATTTACGAATATTTCAGGCTGAAAGTAGAGGAATATTTAAGAACAGCCAGCTTCAAATCATATTTACTGGTTGTTATGAAAAAAAGAGTGTACCAAGAAATCATGTTATTGCGAAAGGACCAATACAACCAATGCACTGTGCGTTTCCATATTTGCAATAATTAGAATGAATTTATATCTATTCCCAGTATTTTGGTGACTTGGTTCTACAATTATTAGAATCAATTTTGATACATTTTCTAGTATTTTCGGTGACTTGGTTGTAAAGTTAAAAGTTAGCAAACTTCAGAATTACCCCTGGGTTAAAACCAGAGCTGGTGCATTAGCAACAGTGGATTATGTTGTTAAAATATAAACATGACAATGTCAGCTATTACCGAAGATTGCTGACCAGCACACAAACACACAACGTAATAATTGAACGTTGAACAGACTGCTTTTTCTAAAGTGACTTGGCCATTATTGTAGAGTTATACTTTCAATTGAAAATAACACTGTGAACTCCCTCGGAACTCATGAATCATCAAGGGATCCCTTGGTAACAATCTCTTGATGAAATTGTGTGCTTGTGTGTAATCCTGTGAAGTTGCAGATTACGCTTTCAATTTTGCAGTATACTTTGCACCATTGCTGGCAGCTCCAGTTTTGCCCTGACAGCAAATATAGAGGTTGTTGTTTTATACCTTTGCAACCAGGTCGCAAAAAATTCTGAAAATTATACCAAGATTTAATCCTATTAATGTAGATTAAGAGAATAATGATTTTGAATTTGAATCAGCTTGCGTAAGAGATTTTTGAATCTGTTGCGTTTCTTTGGGACACTCGGTACGTAACACAAACTTATTATTAAGACTTAAATTTGTCGCTCAGAAGGTTTGCTTTCGATTAGAACTTAAGTTTCAAATGAACTTTTTAAAGAAACATTTCTTCTTCGTGTCCCTCAAATTAGATTTTCCTTCATGTTTCATAAAAAAGGGCTATCACCTTTCAGCTTTGAAAATATTAAAGTACTGAATATTGAAGCCCAGTAAACGTCACCACATACAGTTCCTCTAAGCTAAAATGTTAGGTATGCCTTGTGCTTGGCATAATTCTATCACAAAATAGTCAATTATTAGGACTTTTCTAACTAATCATTCTAGGGTGGTCTTTCAAAACGGAATGTTCTCCAACGTTCTGAAGGGCGTGGCCCAAAAAAATTTTCCCGGGGCCAAGCCCCCGGACCCCCATTCTTTACTCGCTTCGCTCGCTATCTTGCCCCCCCAAAGTTATGACCCTGGCTACGCCACTGTTTGCCACCTTGTGACGTATCACTGGAAAAATACATTGCGTGCGCATTCATCAAATGCCGCATGAAAGGAACTATGAACAAAACATTTTTGTTCTTTACTCCAAAGACTTGTTTGGAAGAAAAAGGAAACTGTTTACAGATTATTAAAAACTTACTTTAATTGCTGAGTTATTCCTTATTTTCATATTTTTCGATTACGTAATTTTGTTTGCAAAAGGCGGTGAAAACAATTAACATTGACAATGTTTCAAATGAAAAAAGAGCCTAAATGTTTATTTACGTGAAACAAGGACTTTAAGTACAAAAAAAATTCAAAACATTCCAAATTTCATAAAGAGTAAAAGCATTCTTTTTTAGCTTAGTGACTTCTAATTTATATGCTACTGTATTTTCAGTTCAGAGCTCCCATAAAATCTATAAAGCTAACTTTCTATTCTTCTCAGGAATAGCAAACCTTTGAAGTAAAGAATCTTACTAAATGTCCAGACTTTTTCATTGAAAAGCATCAAAAAGCCAATGAACAATGAAGGTCTAAGGAAAGAGTCTTGAAGAAAATCTATGCACTATGTCGCTTGTTTTGAGGAATAGAATTTTCGGTTCATAGCTCCTTGAATTGGTTTGCAACATGACATATTTTGCCATACCACATTCAGTGTGAATCGAGCTCAAGGCAGAACAAAACTAACTGATAGCAACTTACTTGTAGAAGACAACAACGCAGCATCGGCCAGACAACCGACATTGATAAGTGGAAATCTGGAAGACTCTGACGAGGAGGAAGATGAAGACGGGAACCGCAAAATGAAGCCGAAACACATCAGGTGGCAGTTGGAAGAAGGCAAAGACGAAACTTCAGGTGCAAATTCATTGCTCATTGCTGTGTCTAGATTTGATTCTTACATTCTTTGGCAGATGTTTCGTGCCAGGTTTTAAGTCCTAGTGGTCTAGCTTTTTCACATAATTCCTCGAATGATGATTGGAAATGAGGCTTATCCATCAATGATTGGCACTAAGAGGTATCCATCAATGATTGGTTGAAATGAAGGGTTTCGCAACGATGAGGGTTGTTGGCAAAAATTTGAAGAAATAATTCAATTTTGAAGAGGCTTTATATCAAAGAGTGGGACTGAGCAAACACTAAATCACTACATGTGGATATAAGTGAGCTGAAAAGGTTTTGTTTTTCTGCTTGTTCAGTGCATGAGGTTTTATGTTGCGTTTCTTTCATCTACTCACAGAGAGCGAAGAAGATCAAGTATATACGGGACCTAAGACAGTAACTTGGGCCGCTGAAAATGAAGAGAGGATTATCGAAAACAGGGAAGAATTGAGTGAGTTGCGTTCAAGGAAAGCAAGAGACAGACAGAAACACGGTAAAATATGTTTTACCTATATGTTAAACTGATACCCTTTTCTTCCTTTAATACATTTCGCAAAGATCCTATTGAAAAGGCCAATAGGGGAGAATAAATATGATAAATATAGGAGAAAAACCACATTTCTCATTGCTCGAATATTGTCATCATGTCAAAATTTTGTCAGAAATAGCTTTGATAAGCCCAAATGTATTTGCGCTGTAGTTTGTTAAGTATTTTCTGCTGTAGATATCAACTTTCATCTTTTTATGGACTTCATACAGTTATCATTAGCATATAGGCAGCTAAAAGTAATACTTTTTTACCACATACAGTAGTCTAGTCAAGAAAGGTTTCAAAATTTAGAACTAGATATTACTCTTCATTTTAGGCTCTAAGCGAACGAAAATCCCACGTGCAAATGCCAGAAGCTCAAGCTATGCAGACGTGAAATCACGCACAGACACCGGACTAAAAATGTCAAAACTAGCCCAGCAGAGCAAGACCCAACCGAAGAAAACCCAATCGACTATTGATGTCTTCCTCAATAATCATGATGCTAAATTACACCGCTCTTCGTCAGCCATTGATATCCGACCTAGGCGAACTCGATATCCTCTATCCAGTCCGTCTTTTCCCTTGCGCAAAACCAAGTCACTTGGAGATATTTTCGCAAAGTATACCAAAAGTAAAGGGAATCGCATTGCTGTTGATTACGAGTATTTTGAGGAGACGATCCGCAGTCGCCTGAAGAGTGAAAGAGGAGGAATGAAAAGGCCTAGGCATAGTTTAGGCTTTCCTAGGTTATCTATTGATATAACTAGGGGCGGAAGGAAGTTTCTCCAGCCGCCGCTTAGCCGACACGAAAAGGCGGACCGGGAGTCGTCGTTGAAGACGCTGCGGCCGATACTCAGACGGTCGAAGCTGCTAAGTGATGACAAGAGTGGCCATGAAAGCGATGACACCTCCAGGAGTGAAGCGGAGCTGAAGTTGCATGAAAATGACCCGAAGCGTGCCCCAAAGTGGGAGACTCCCAAGTCGCCGAGCAAAGAGACAACGATTAATGGGATACCGCTTAGTAAGCTCCCGAAACAAGGGACAAAAACATCTAGCAAATCAGGAAGATCAAACTCGAAAATCGACGAGTCTGAAAAAAAGACGATCGAGGAAGACGAGAAAGAAGGAGCGAGAAATTTCGCACGATGTCTTCTTGGGATTCTCCCCTCCGTTCTTAGTCTAAATGAGCCGCAAGCGGTGGACGAGGCTTTGCAACAGTTTGCTTCTGATGTCTGTGAAGCAGTGTGCTGTATGGCACTCAAGCGGAAGAATGTGCCCAATTTCGGAACGCTACAGCGGCAAGCGGATGACGAAGAGGAAATTGACGAATCAGATCCGTTGCTGAGTGCGGATGGAGTTTATCTGACTGTCATTGAAACGCTGAGTTTGAACTACAAGCTGAACAAGATTGGATATTACAAGAAAAAGGGAGTCAGCCCACCCATGACACAGGTGTGTGATTAATCAGTCTCTAACAGAACGATGGATCCTATTCTTTTTCTGGATTCCACTGTCAGTGATTTGATATTTGATATACCCGGAAAAATCTTAACTATAGCAAAAACATAAGTTAATCTAATGTTTGTTTTCGCTATGCTTCTGATTTTTCTGGCTATATTGGAGTTTTGTACGGATCAAAGGCAATTTATTATCTGTCTCACTGGACTGACTGGGATTGATCATTACTGTTCTTTATCAATCATTCCATTGTTCACATCTATTTTGGAATCATTTTAGGCCGTGAATATTAACTCTAAAAAAATCATCCCAACTTGTTCTGCACTTTGAATAATCTGAATATTTTTTGAATGCCCTTCACAGATTATCATAAAAGAACTATAATTCTACTGTCCTATCAGTCTATCATCCAAAAGTAAAATTAACTGTATGATTATTTCATCCAAGGAAAAGTTTGTGGTTACCATTCTCAGCAGTGGAATCGTGACAAGGCTCTCAGAAGTCTGGCTGTCTGAAGTGTACCGCCTGGTCACAACCTATGACATACTGACGAAAGCTGGTTATAAACTCGAAGCACCTGAAACAAATAAGGCGCTCATCAGCATACTATCCGAAAGCATGTATACGAACCACCTCGGCAGGAATGGTGATGGAGAGAAAGCCTCCAAGTTTATCTTGTCTGGGGTGGAACATGATAATTTGCCGCCTGCGAAGAAGGAGGGGATGAAATTTGCAAGGAAGTTGTTGTTCGCTACTTGGGATTCTGTTTTGGAGATTCTCGGTGTTCCACTCGATACTTCCAAGAAGATCATTGGTAAGTTTTCACCATGATATTTATCTAATGTGCATGATGAACAGGCTCATCAACTCAAAACGTTTAAGGTACGAGTCTCTTTGAATACACTACTCACCCACCACTTTAAAACTGACTTACAAGAAACTGCAGCCTGCCAGATAGTAGCACATCTATACCTAAAGATTAGATTTTGCGGCTTGAAAATTCATTTTCCTTCAGAAAATATTTTTGATTGTAAAGTTTGGCGTTCTATGCAAACTCAGTGGCTATCCTGGTGAATATATTTCAAATTCTTAACCTATTTCTTCTCCACCTATAAGAAACCAAGCGGCTTGGTTTTTCATTTAGTTTCTTAGTGGCGTGTTAGCACTGTAGCAAACAGGAAGCTAGGACAGACGATACTAGAAGATAATCTTTAGATGTAGTTGCAAACATTTGTTTTAAACATTTAAAGATTTTCTTATGATAAGTTCTCAACTTCAAAGCAACCTCGCTAATTTCATCACAAAGTAATGGCCAATATCCTTATTTTCAATTATTCTGAAAATCAAGATAATTAGTGAGAATGAAGTTAACTCATTTAGGACTCTCAAACCTACTACTTCTAGATTTGTACTCTAGTGCGCTACCACTACTGCGCACCGGGACCCTCGAGCAATTTACTTAGGCCATTTTCATGCTCACATCTCAATTGATCTTCCAAGTCCTGCTTCTTCCCAATCATTTGATATCAAAATCACGACATTTTTCTAGCAGGTAATGGAAGCGTTGGTCTCGCTCTGATGCTGGGCACGGATGGGCATAAAGATCAGGTGTTCCGAGAACGAGACATGATATGCTTGAGTCTTGATGGATTTCGGAGGGCAGCCCGTCTCTGTTGCTCTTTAGGTAAGATTTATTTGTGCAATAAAACTGTTTCTGATACTTCAAATTGTATTCAGCAAAGGTAGATAAAATGAGAATAGCTGTACAGGTTGGCTGAGTGTTGTTGCATGCAACTGTTCATAACCTTTTTGGGCAATTCTGTACATTTTGCATTTGAAAGTGCTATTTTTTAAGGCCTCTTGTAGCGCGAATGGGTGCAGTCAAATATACATTGATACTCCGCCTACAGCCACCTTAATGCTACAAATTTGGGGTCCGAATCATAAAAAAAATCTTATTAAAAAAGACCCTGTAATGCGGCCACTCCGCTATAACGGCAAATGTTTTGGCACATTGATGGTCGTATTAAACAGGGTTTCACTGTAATTGGTTGTGGGTTTGAGTCAATCTTCCTGAATGCTCTCACTACTTATTTCTAATGGTGTCTGTAAAATCAGTTGAAAAAGTGCAAAAGCTTTATAGGTTTGAAAAGAGGACTTATCTCTCCTATAAATACATAAAGCATGGTGTAACAAAAAGAATTTGATTTAACAAAGTACAGCTACAAAGTCTCGAGCCAAGGCTTTAGCCATCGAATACATGTGCACTTACCACTGTCCTATACCAGGGAAATAAGTTTGCGCATCAGCCTTTGGTTGTGTCTAGCTTGATGATTCACATTGAAGCATTGTTTAATATTCAGGATTAAATCCCTCTTCAAAGCCATGTATGTATTTATGTATATATATGCCATGTATACTAACATGAGTTCGTGAGGTATGGTCTAACACAAGGAATGCTGTTTAACTATAGTGTGCTTCCATGATTTAGATAACCTTTTCTCTGTTAGGTATTCAAGCGCGGTGTGAAACAGTGCTAGCCCGCCTCGCAGATGCTTCATGCGGAGAACAACTGAGCGACAAAAGGCTCAAGTCGATGTATTCAGCCGGTCCTCTGCGTTTGCATGCTGCACACGTGCTCAGCATGGACGCGCTGCTTGCTGCAGGATTAGAACTTGGTGCGCATGCTCCGAAATGCTGGTCTCATGTCTTCAGGTGAGCGTTATAACCTCCTAGTCATCGAATAACGTTATCATCCTGAGGAACGTCTGTGAAGTCCTATGGAGGATGTTCAGTACTGTTGATGTTGTTCAGTACTCTAATGGTCGTTCAGTACTGTGGAGGTTGTTCAGTACTATTGAGGATGTTAAGTACTTGAAGGATGTTTAGTAATTTGAAGGATGTTCAGAGCTGTGAAGGGATACTAACAGTACTGTGGTGGATGTTCAGTACTGTGAAGGGATACTAACAATACTGTGGAGGATGTTCAATACTGTGAAGGGATACTAACAGTACTGTGGAGGATGTTCAATACTGTGAAGGGATACAATCAGTACTGTGAAGGAATACTAACAGTACTGTGGTGGATGTTCAGTACTGTGAAGGGATACTAACAGTACTGTGGCGGATATTCAGTACTGTGAAGGGATACTAACAGTACTGTGGAGGATGTTCAGTACTGTGGAGGGATACTAACAATACTGTGGAGGATGTTCAATACTGTGAAGGGATACTAACAGTACTGTGGAGGATGTTCAATACTGTGAAGGGATACTAACAGTACTGTGGAGGATGTTCAGTACTGTGAAGGGATACTAACAGTACTGTGGAGGATGTTCAGAGTTGTGAAGGGATACTAACAGTACTGTGGAGGATGTTCAGTACTGTGGAGGGATACTAACAATACTGTGGAGGATGTTCTGTACTGTGGAGGGATACTAACAGTACTGTGGAGGATGTTCAGTACTGTGGAGGGATACTAACAATACTGTGGAGGATGTTCTGTACTGTGGAGGGATACTAACAGTACTGTGGAGGATGTTCAGTACTGTGGAGGGATACTAACAGTACTGTGGAGGATGTTCTGTACTGTGAAGGGATACTAACAGTACTGTGGAGGATGTTCAGTACTGTGGAGGGATACTAACAATACTGTGGAGGATGTTCTGTACTGTGGAGGGATACTAACAGTACTGTGGAGGATGTTCTGTACTGTGGAGGGATACTAACAGTACTGTGGAGGATGTTCAGTACTGTGGAGGGATACTAACAATACTGTGGAGGATGTTCTGTACTGTGGAGGGATACTAACAGTACTGTGGAGGATGTTCAGTACTGTGGAGGGATACTAACAATACTGTGGAGGATGTTCTGTACTGTGGAGGGATACTAACAGTACTGTGGAGGATGTTCAGTACTGTGGAGGGATACTAACAGTACTGTGGAGGATGTTCAGTACTGTGAAGGGATACTAACAATACTGTGGAGGATGTTCAGTACTGTGGAGGGATACTAACAATACTGTGGAGGATGTTCAGTACTGTGGAGGGATACTAACAATACTGTGGAGGATGTTCTGTACTGTGGAGGGATACTAACAATACTGTGGAGGATGTTCTGTACTGTGGAGGGATACTAACAGTACTGTGGAGGATGTTCAGTACTGTGGAGGGATACTAACAATACTGTGGAGGATGTTCTGTACTGTGGAGGGATACTAACAATACTGTGGAGGATGTTCTGTACTGTGGAGGGATACTAACAATACTGTGGAGGATGTTCTGTACTGTGGAGGGATACTAACAGTACTGTGGAGGATGTTCAGTACTGTGGAGGGATACTAACAATACTGTGGAGGATGTTCTGTACTGTGGAGGGATACTAACAGTACTGTGGAGGATGTTCAGTACTGTGGAGGGATACTAACAGTACTGTGGAGGATGTTCAGTACTGTGAAGGGATACTAACAGTACTGTGGAGGATGTTCAATACTGTGGAGGGATTCTAACAATACTGTGGAGGATGTTCAATACTGTGAAGGGATACTAACAGTACTGTGGAGGATGTTCAATACTGTGAAGGGATACTAACAGTACTGTGGAGGATGTTCAGTACTGTGAAGGGATACTAACAATACTGTGGAGGATGTTCAATACTGTGAAGGGATACTAACAGTACTGTGGAGGATGTTCAATACTGTGAAGGGATACTAACAATACTGTGGAGGATGTTCAATACTGTGAAGGGATACTAACAGTACTGTGGAGGATGTTCAATACTGTGAAGGGATACTAACAGTACTGTGGAGGATGTTCAGTACTGTGAAGGGATACTAACAGTACTGTGGAGAGAATTAAGTACTTTTTAGGATGTTTTAGTACTGTAGAGAATATTCAGTACTTGTGTTCAGTTCTGTGGAGGGTGTTCAGTACTTTGAAGGATGTTCAGTACTGTGAACGATGCTCAGTACTGTGGGAGGTGTTCATCAGTGTAGAAATAAAGATAATGATACAGATAATGTTTCCCCTCTTCAGCAGCTAATGGAGGTTGAAGGTTGTTATATGCGGGTCTTTTTTGGTTAGGAAACCTCTATTCGTTCACAGATATCCAGCCGAGCAAACCATGCGAACAACTAATATATTTGAACTCTTTTTGAATATATATCTGTTTATCGTATTTTTTTCTACTTCAAGTATTTTCTCTCCTGTTTTTAGGTGTTGTTTGTATATCTCCCATCTGGAACACGCCCATTTCAACTCAAGCGAGACGTCATCCGTAGCCTCCTTATCACTACCATTGAATCCTATCAGTGACCTCTCTCCCGTGTCAGAATCGTCGAACATCTCTGAGGACAACGTTTCCATCGTTTCTGAAACGACAAATGATACCTCCAAACAAGCAACGCCTTATAACGGAGTTTTATCACCAGAAGACGCTTCCCGTGCCGTTTACGCGTTGTCATCGGCAGTTGATAACTTGTTCGAAACGGCTTCAAACACATTAACGCTAAATGCGTTACTGGAGTTCTTAAAAGCCTTGATCAACGCCTCTCAGAAACAGCTTTTTGATAAACCGAAAGATTCGAAAATGGGGTCCGAAATGCATTCTGGTCATCATGAAGGCTCCTCCCCACAATACATTCCGATGAATACACTGCATCTCTATCATATATGTGACGTCATGCTTAGATGTGCAAGGAATAACAATCGGACATTGTTGCATCTGATGGAGGCTTGGCTGTTTGTTTCTCCACATCTAGTCGAGGTTAGTTGAATGTGATCAAATTGTCATACCGTTGAGGGATATCATCAGTACTGTGGAGGATGTTCAGTACGAAGGGAGGAAACCACAAAAATTTTGGGCATTATTTCCACAGATGATTTCTCCCGCGGAGGTTCTCAGCTTTATTCAGGATAGGGTTACTTAGGCTCCATACCATCTTAATCTAGTTCCAAAAAACATTTTTTCCTGATTTTAGTGACACTAGATTTTCCCTTTTCTTTTTAATCACAAATTCTCCATATCCATGTACATTGTTCCAACATTTAAGATCCGACGAAAAAACCAGAAATTCGAGAGCCAAAAAATGACCTTAGGAATGATCAACCCAAAAAGTGATTTTGGCACGAAGTCTCTGGGATTTGGCCTCTCGATGTATGTCTGTTTATGCAAATGCTATAGATTACAATAGATACCTTACACTATAGATAAACCATGATTTAAACCCTCCGTTAAAACCTTCTTCAGTAACACTTGCTTATAATTCTTGGGGGACTTACATTAAAAACCACGAAGAATTACTACAAAGAGTTAATTCCTCCATAAATTGTTAGCAAATTTTATTGAAGACAATTTATCTAAAAGTTTAAAGCATGGTTCATTTCTAAATTGTTATATACACTAAGAAGAAAAATACTCAAAAGACAAAACTCTCCATCTCGACAAGCCTGTTTCGTGATTGCCCACTCATCAGGAAATGTACAAATAAAGAATTCCTTGAACAAAAACAGGAATTGATAAAAAATTCTTCGAAAATAAAGAATTCTTTATTTGTACACCTCCGGAAGAGTGGGTAACTACAAAACAGGCTTGTAGAGAAGAAGAGTTGTCTTTTGAGTCTTTTTCTTCTTAGCGTTTATAGCTCTACTCTTCGTATCATCGCATCGAGCACTTTCATGGCAAACCGACTCAAAGACTTCGTAAACTGTTAAGCATATATTTTGTGAACTCAGGAATTTTGTCTCTCTTATTATCATTCTGTTGATGCAAATATGTTCTTCTTTTCTGCAGGCTGCTGGTCATCGAGGCCGTCACATCTCGAAAGTGGCACTGACCTCCACTCACGACATCCTGAGTGAAGTTCTGAAGAGAAGAAATGAATCTTCCCATTTCTGGTTTCACGATGCTTTGTTCAAACCTTTCGAAAACCTTCTCTCCTTCGAGGTTTATGATGAGGACATTCAGGATCAGGTATGTGGCAGAGCTACAAAAACGTGAACAACTAAGTCCGGTGCCTTAGGTGTAATAAATTTCTTAGTGTATTATAATAACACGCATTTAAATTCGCGCACAAATATTTCATATTTTCGCGCAGTCTTGAAATCCTGCGCACAAGAAAATATGATATATGAAAATAAAACATGATAAATTATGTGAATCTCGTGGCTTCAACCAACACAGAAAAGTTTAGACATCCAAACTAAACAAAAAACTAGGAACTGAAAAAGGTTATGTGTTAGATTCTTATGCAATGATTTTGCGCATTATGACAAGAGAAGCGATCGACTGACAACGTGTAATCGGGTATTTGCCTAGGGAAATCAGCCGCTTCTCAAAGTTTTATCATGACTAGGTTGGGGAAACGGAGACTTTTGTATCAAGCATAGTCTTGAGAAGGTCTCCAATATCACGGTATAATAGTCTGGAAATAGAAATTTTCTTGAAGACTTTCAAAGCTGAGGCACTAGACAGAGTTTTCGACATCATGATAGAAAAATGTATAACTTTAAGTATCTTTCAGTCTATCATTTAGAATAATAAAAAATAAGGTTGGAAAATTATCTATTACTGGTGGTTTAATGATTCAATTTCCCATCTCAGGTTCTGTACACAATTTACGAGCTGGTCGAAGGCTTCAGTGCCTCAATCAAATCGGGTTGGTGTTCTCTGTTCGGCGCCCTCCGCAACACGCAGATCCACCACCGCCGTTTCGTGGAGGGGTTCGACGACGGCAACCAGAGACAGGCCCTCCTGTTCCACATCGTTGAGAGCTTCATCAACATTAAAAGCACGGCAGTGTTCGCCTCAGCAGCCATCGACTGTATCCTCTGCCTGTTGAAGTTCCTGCGGGGAAGTGACAATATGGCGTATGACTCCAACGATGACAGTAGAAGCGAGACGGAGAGTATCTCAAGCGACAACCCAGTCCACGATCTCTGCATACCAGCCCTCAATGCACTGTCAAGCATCTCCAAGCGGCTTGCTAGCGTCTACCTGCAGCCCTCCAGTGCCATATTCCATGGCTCGTACTCAATAGTACTCGTGGACCTCAGCCAGGCTCATGATAAAGTGTGGGACGATAACTGGTCCAATACTTCCGGCAGCTCAGGGTCTGATAACGAGCTCAAAGCCTTCTCGTCAACAGCCAAGTCGATCACTGCGATAGACGATACTGGCATATTGCGAGTGTGGTTCCTGCTACTGGAGGGACTTACGAGTGCAGTTGGGACATGCCCGAGGAAGTTCCAGCCGCAGACTATAGATGCCTTGTTTGAGATACTAAGGTTTGTATTTCCATTTTGCTAGATTATATGTTTTGAGTACCTTTTAAGTACCAAGTATTTATTTCGGATTTTCCTAAAGCAGTGCTCCATACATGAATACATAAATGTATTGTGTAGATAAGAGTAGAGAGACTAAACTCTGTCTCTCTTTAAGCCTGTTTTTTGGTTCCCACCCATCAGGAGATATAATAATCTGAAGGAGATGTACTCTTTAACTTATTACATCTCCTGATGAGACCACGAAACAGGCTCATTGTGGTGCAGTGTTTATAGTCTTTTGGCTCTTTTTCCCATCATACATATATAGAGTTTAAGGCACCTTTAATTTGATACATTTTTGTCATTTCATTTCATTTATTCTCAAAAGTCTAAAATAACTTATTCAATATGGATCGACAAGCAGTTTGTTTGTATGTTCATAACTAGCAAGTAGGCCCGATTCAATAAACTAGAACATTTGAGAGGTCAGGTCGATCTTATTTTCTATGGGACACATGAACTTGGGACACATGAACATGAAAAGTGAATCACACTTCACTCCCATTGTACGAATGACTTTTGATTCTAGGTCTATCAGCACGGTACCTGGTCCGCACTTCTCCATGTTCGCAATCACACATTTGCTGCTGCCGATGCTGCAGTCTTGGATGCAGAAGAGTGCCAAGCATCGGCATCATCTGGAAAACACCTTCAACAACTTCAAGCACGCATGCGGGCAAGCCACCCAACTCGTTGTCGAAGAAATGAGGCATTTCATAAGTGTTGAAGGTATGCTTCATGAAACGTTTCGTAACAAAATCAGAACAAAATGATTTCATGTTTGAGAAAAAGGAATCAAAAGATTACTCAAGTGTTACTCCTTCGACGTACACCTTTATGTGGGGTACGCAGATATTGAGACAATAGGGCACCAACAGGTATTGAAATGACCCTCCTTTATAAACTTCTGTTTCTGTCCGTATTGATTTGTCTTCTTGCTATAAAATACATCGTGTATCTTATATACTTCTGTTTAGGCAAAGCAGATGTAGTCTTTGATTTTCAGATTCGGCCCTACCAGGCCCAAATCATGATATTTCCTAAACATGAGGTTGACTAACTCCTTAATGGCCTTATCAAGAATTATTAGCAAAAGAATATAATGATTTATTTAAGTTTTACCAGTGCAGACTACTGCAATTAAGATATGCTACCATCGCATTTAGGATCCGGGCTGTTCCGACCAAATGGGAGCGCGCTTGCCACTTTTCCTCGCCTTTGCTCACAGCAACCCGGTTTTAAGAGCCAGTGGTGGTTTGTGTCAATTGCAGTAGTCTGCGCTAGTAAAGTTCAATTTCTCTTGTTAAACTGTGTCTTATGAATTGCTACTTTGTTTAAGGATAGTTGATTCCATAATGTGAGAAGTTATCATGCATGTTTCCCTGTGCATTACAGTATCGGGATACCAGCACTACTGCAGGGGGACTTTATCATTACTGTGGAGGATATCGTCTGTGCTGTGAGGGAATACCATCAGTACATTTAAGGGCCTTCTGCACTGTGGAGGGATAAACAGTACTCTGGAGGGCTATCATCTGTGCTGAGGAGAATGTCCAGTGCTGTGGAGGGTGTTAGGTACTGTGGGGGATGTCATCCTTAATTTGAAGTTTACACCCAAAGTGCTTCTACTATCCTTACAAATGTAAAGAATTATTAGAATGAACTTAAAACTTAATTGGTCCCAGCACCAAAGCCAAAGCAAAGAGTGGCAGAATTTTTAATCAAAATTTGTTGGGTGCTTTTTCATATATGGTCTATATGTAGATTTGATTCGCAAGTCCTTGGTTCCCTGCGTCCTATGGTATGCTGACGTCCCTCAGGCAACTTGATTGACCGAAGTGAACACAGGGAAACAATGACTCGTGAATCAAGTTTAGTCTTGATGTATGATATAATATCCTTTTAATCGCATATTCAAGTTTAGTTTAGAACTTTAATATGATATACTTTTAAACACATATCTTCTTACCTGTACAGGTGCCAGTGAATGTGTTCCAACTATGATAAAGTTGCTGCTCGATCTATACATGGAATGTGTGTCCCAACCATTCGAAGCGGTTGCAAGGCTTGGTTGTTCCTGCCTACGGTACGTCTCCTCGCCATCGGCCATTGTTCATTTACACCTTTTGTGCATAGGAAGAAATTAGTTTCTTTTTAAGCTGGCTGTTTTTAGATATTCCTCTCCCTCAATCGTGGTCCTCAATAGTGAAGTGATAAGGCATTGGACTCACAATAGAGAGGTGATGGGTTCTCAACCAAGCCCTTTCAAAATAAGATTAACGTGATCCTTGGGCCAGATGTGAACACGATTGTGCCTCTCTACCCAGGAGTATAAATGGATAGCTGGTCAGTAGTTATGAGCGCCATGTTTGGCTGCACCCTACTATGTAAAAAAAGAACTGGGACTTGGATCATGTAAAGTAGGTTGAGTAGTTCCTGGAGCTAGATATAAAGACTATGAGATTACACTTAAAGCTTTACCCCTCGTTTTAGGCTACATTTTTTTGCATTTTTCTTACTTTTACTTAATTGAGAAGCCTGTTTTTCGCGATTCTGTATCTCGGTGGACCTTTTTCGTGGTTTCCCACTCATCAGGAAATGTACTAATGATCCACTCATCAGGAGATGTACTAATGATCCACTCATCAGGAGATGTACTAATGATCCACTCATCAGGAGATGTACTAATGATCCACTCATCAGGAGATGTACTAATGATCCACTCATCAGGAGATGTACTAATGATCCACTCATCAGGAGATGTACTAATGATCCACTCATCAGGAGATGTACTAATGAAGATTTTTACATACAAATGTTTGTTAGGGGTTTGATTGTCCGTCGGGTAATTCTAAAAACTGAAACATTTTTCAGGCATCTGCTAATGTCTGCCGGGCCACAGTTTTCTGAAGAGCTCTGGCACAGCGTGTGCAAAGGTTTGAAGCAGATCACGAACGCCACACTGGCCAACCTGAAGGAACTGCTCGTCTGCTTCCAGCCTGGGTCGACCAGTGTTGGAGGGGATAACGGGATGCAGGTCAAAGTCGTGGCTCGTAAGGATTTGAGTCCTCAAGATACGACCAGGTTTCAACAAATAGCTGAACAGGTATTCTTGCAGAATTCGTTATTTTCACTGAATTTGATACTGATCTCTAAATAAGGACTGGATCGAACAGCTATCGTTCTGAAATTAAGCCATTGGTGGCCATATTGGAAGGCTCAATTCGATACATTGAAATTCCATTGGGCCATGCTTTATTCTTTAATGATTGTTGGAATGTTATGAATACTCAGCACGAAACTGAATTATCGTGCAGCTATTGTTAGCAAAGAATCAAGTCAATATAATTTCTTTGGGCAGCCAAATTGGGAGCTAAAGTGCAAGCTGAAGCAAATGTTTCAAATTTTAGGCTCCAGAAACGAAAGAATGCCACCCAGTTTTTATTTTTAGACTCCTGATTTTGGTGCCAAATAACTTTTACTGTGATTTTCTTAAAGGGATTTGATTCTGTTGAACTGATAATAAACCCACAATGTTTATTAATATCTGTTCAATGGGAAATCATCACGAGAATATGCCCAAATTAAGAGTTAAATCCTTTTAATTGTATCTAGCAATTCATGTTTTCCTGTAGGTTTTCTTGCTGGAATCGCAGATTGGAATAAGCTCACCTAAGAAATTTTCGGATCAAATAATCGAGGAAGAGGATCAGAGGTCTTACATATTTGTTCTGAGCATCAACGATGTCAAGGATAAACCTGAGGCTGCCAAGACCAGGTAAGATTGGTTCTTTCCAGCTTTTTCATTCAGTATTTGAAACTGAGATAATTTCCCATCATGCTTTCTGCCTTGGGGATGTTAGTTAGTGCAGTACTATGGTGGATATCTTCAGTACACTGAAAGGTGTTCATTACTGTGGAGGGATACTATTAGTGCTGTGAAGGATGCTCAGTACTGTGGAGGATCTTAAGTACTGTGTGGGGAAACCATCAGTACACTGACCATCCTATACAGTACTGCACAAATGTTCCCCAGTTGAAGATTTAAACGTTAATATTTGTTTTTCATCTTCTAGGATCCCTCTGAAGTCGATAATGGTTGGTTTACTCGCAAACCAGATACTTATTCACACACTCGGATCAATTTTATTAGAAAACTCGGACGCTACCAACCCTTTTCCGAACACAGTCGTTGCATCCATTACCGAGTCAGGACTCGTACAACGGAACCAGGATGACTCATCAGAAAGTGCACTACCCGGACTATTGTGCTATTTATCACCGGCTAACTTATCAATTCTATTCGACTGTTTGCTGGACACTAACAAAATTGCGCATGATTTCAATGCGAGGCCCGGACTGCGGGCACTGCTGCAAAAACTCGGTAAGCTTCCGGCTCCGGCTAATTTACTGCGCCAATCTATAACCGCCACGGCCTATTACTTGAATACGTTATTCCAGATTTCAAGGCACGACGGCGAGAACTTTTCGATTTCGCACATCAAGCGGATTCTAACAGGGGACCGCTCGACGATGGATTCATTCGACGGGAAGAAAGCAGCAAAGGAGGAAACCAGCCCTGGCTCGGACAAGAATAAGGATTTACTGAAAGGTGGGCGGAACGTTGACTGGATAATTCATCGGTTATACGAGGCCTGTAACCAGCTGAGCAACTTGTACATTAAAATGCACCTGTCAGAGCTGATCGAACAGGACTCTGGGATCGACTCATTCTCAAGCACCTTTTCGACGCCCGTGTCTTCCCCCTTCAAGGGGCAAACTCGCCCCCAGGTGACTTCTTCGCAAGAGAGCTTAGAGACAATAAGACTCGGCAAGCAGTTAGAGACCCCCGTGAAAGAGAATTCGCCGTTTAGATTCCCGAGACTCCGCAAAGAGGATGATGGGAAATATTTTGAGCTGGAGTCACGTGACTCGTTACACATGAGCAAACAACAGCAGAGTATGATGAGGCGGAGGGAAGACGAGATGATTCACCTTAACGCCTGGGGGCAACTGGTTATCAACATTTTAGAATTACTTCTTGCATTGCCAACGCTACAGTTTAAATCGGTGCTGCCAGCGGTTTTTCCGTCCGTGACGTCATTGATTACGACTGTCCAGGACCCTAGGGTGAGGCAGCTTGTCTGCAACGTCATCCGACGCTGCGGTGCGATTTACGGCATCATCTGAGTAGGGACGTAGTTCACCACGTAGTGTAGTTAACGAGTCTTTATAGGTCAAGAATGGGATACTAGTAGACGAAGTAGAACTTTCTTACCAGAAGGTTTCCAAAAGTTTCATAGATTTTTATTTAGGATTTCGCATGTAGTAACCACTTAACCAGTTGCCAGGATACATACAAAGACTGGGTAGTGAGTCAAGCCGAATTCTTGGCGCGAAATATTTTTGATTTTCAGTACCGTGGCGAGAAACCACAAGCACTTTAGATATTGCCTCAAAAGTTTTGATGATATCCCCCACGGTATTATATCCATCTACAGTACTGATGGTGTCCCCTCGCAGTACTGAAAAACCAATATAATAAATTTGTTTTAAATCAATAAATGTGTCTTTCTTTACCATTGTAAAAACGTGTCAAGTTTGATTGAGCCTATCATCTCCCATTTATTACATACCCCCGTTTATTATAGTCTCGAAAAGTTGCTCACCCTCCTTCCCTCGATTTGGCACAGAAGAGTGAACACCTATTTTTCTGTGTCACCTTTTAGCATAAGTCCCTCTATCTACTGAACGTTTTCCCCAAAAATGTCTGCTTCAGGTAAAAATTCCCGGGACACGGTTACGTGCACCTTTATGTGGGGTACGCTGATATTGGGACAATAGGGCACCAACTTGTGTTAAAACGACCCTCCTTTATGAACTTCTGTTTCTGTCCGTATTGATTCTTGCTATAAAATAGATCGTGTATCTTATATACTTCTGTTTCAAACTATTTTGTAAATATTTTGTTTCAATTAGATTTATTAATGGTGTCAGTAACTGAGCAGTCTAGTTTAGTCTTTTTCATCGACTTCCATAAATAGAAAACTTCATGCTTTTCCAATTTGTTGCCAAGTTTGATGGGAAATATTCAACTGCCCAGTGGAACAGGCCCGGTTGATTCGGCTATGGACGGACCATTTTTTGTGCCTTCTTGTTTTAAGAAAGTCCCTTCTTGTTTTAAGAAAAACAATGTTCCATAAAAATTCGTTTTCAAGGTGATTTTGCATAATTTCTACATAGATTTCTCTTTTAAAAAAAACCGAATTGCATCCAAAAGAATGTGAATTTCAAAGTTTTTCAGGGGCACACCGTTGGACCGCGAAAATTAGGCTCATACCCACCAACTATGGAAAGCTTCGGCCAGGCCTGCTGGAAATACTTAAATCGATTCGGGAAGCAATGCTAGGCTGTATGAGCACCAGAAACGCATAAGATGATTTAAGCATTTTATCTCAAAATTGGCTAAAACTTTCGGGGAAGGCATTATGGTTAGTCCATGGTTTTTGGTGAAAATCTTCCTGAAGTGAATGAAGACTGATTGTCCATGGGTTTCAGTCAAAATCCGCACAAAAGTAATGGCTCGGGAATGTTCAGGGAGCCTTATTGGGCTATCGTAGCCTTAAAAAATGCATAAAATCACCAAAAAGTGTCCCTCAGAAATAGCCAAAAATGAGAAAAAATGTCGATGGTTAGCCTATGGTTTTCAGTCAAAATTAGCCCAAAAATAATGGTTTCAAATATGCTTCCAATCCACTCAGGACTTTTCAGTGAGCCATATATGACTATCGTAGCCTTAAAAAATGCATAAAATCACCAAAAAGTGTCCCTCAGAAATAGCCAAAAATGAGAAAAAATGTCGATGGTTAGCCTATGGTTTTCAGTCAAAATTAGCCCAAAAATAATGGTTTCAAATATGCTTCCAATCCACTCAGGACTGTTCAGTGAGCCATATATGACTATAATAGCCTTAAAAAACGCATAAAATAACCAAAAAGTGTCCCTCAGAAATAGCCAAAAACGAGGAAAAATGTCGATGGTTAGCCTATGGTTTTCAGTCAAAATTAGCCCAAAAATAATGGTTTCAAATATGCTTCCAATCCACTCAGGACTGTTCAGTGAGCCATATATGACTATAATAGCCTTAAAAAACGCATAAAATAACCAAAAAGTGTCCCTCAGAAATAGCCAAAAACGAGGAAAAATGTCGATGGTTAGCCCATGGTTTTCAGTCAAAATTAGCCCAAAAATAATGGTTTCAAATATGCTTCCAATCCACTCAGGACTGTTCAGTGAGCCATATATGACTATGATAGCCTTAAAAACGCATAAAATCACCAAAAAGTGTCCCTCAGAAATAGCCAAAAATGAGGAAAAATGTCAATGGTTAGCCCATGGTTTTCAGTCAAAATTAGCCCAAAAATAATGGTTTCAAATATGCTTCCAATCCACTCAGGACTGTTCAGTGAGCCATATATGACTATAATGGCCTTTAAAAAACGCATAAAATAACCAAAAAGTGTCCCTCAGAAATAGCCAAAAATGAGGAAAAATGTCGATGGTTAGCCCATGGTTTTCAGTCAAAATTAGCCCAAAAATAATGGTTTCAAATATGCTTCCAATCCACTCAGGACTGTTCAGTGAGCCATATATGACTATAATAGTCAAAAACGCATAAAATCACCAACAAGTGTCCCTCAGAAATAGCCAAAAATGAGGAAAAATGTCGATGGTTAGCCTATGGTTTTCAGTCAAAATTAGCCCAAAAATAATGGTTTAAAATATGCTTCCAATCCACTCAGGACTGTTCAGTGAGCCATATATGACTATAATAGCCAAAAACGCATAAAATCACCAACAAGTGTCCCTCAGAAATAGCCAAAAATGAGGAAAAATGTCGATGGTTAGCCCATGGTTTTCAGTCAAAATTAGCCCAAAAATAATGGTTTCAAATATGCTTCCAATCCACTCAGGACTGTTCAGTGAGCCATATGTGACTATAATAGCCTTAAAAAACGCATAAAATCACCAACAAGTGTCCCTCAGAAAAAGCCAAAAATGAGAAAAATATCGATGGTTAGCCCATGGTTTTCAGTCAAAATTAGCCCAAAAATAATGGTTTCAAATATGCTTCCAATCCACTCAGGACTGTTCAGTGAGCCATATATGACTATAATAGCCTTAAAAAACGCATAAAATCACCAAAAAGTGTCCCTCAAAAATAGCCTGATGTTTAGCCCATGGTCTTTAGTCAAAATTAGCCCAAAATCAAATTAATGGTTCCAAATATGCTTCCAATGCACTCAGGACTGTCCAGGGAACCATATTGGGCTAACATAGCCTTAGAAAACCCATAAAATCACCAAAAAGTGTCCCTTAAAAATAGCCAAAAATTAGGAAAAGATTGATGGTTAGCCCATGGTTTTTGGTCAGAAATGATTAAGATAAATTGCCCAAAATAATTTGTTCGAAGTAGAGTTTTAATCCGCTCAGGACTATTCAGGAAGCAATATCAGGCTATGGTATCTACAGTAAACACATTAAATCACCGAAAACATTTTCTTCAAAATCAGTCAAAATTTGGAAAAAATCCTGATGGTTGGCCCACGGTTTTTGCTGAAACTGACCCAAAACAAATGGTTCCCGATACCTTTTAATCCACCTAGGACTGTTCAGAATAAAATATTAGGTTGTAGCCTTGGAAACACATAACATCTCCAAAACATTTTTCTTCAAAATTAGTAATATTTGGAAAATGTCTGATGGTCCATGGGTTTTGGTCAGAATATATAGGCCAGAGTAATATTTCTCTCATTAAGTTCGGATGCCCTAGTCAATTAATTCAAGGGCTATAGTAACTTGGACCGTAGTTCGAGTCTTTGCAACACTTTTCATTAAGAAAGCGTGGGTTATTCGGACCTTAGTTCGATTCCTTGTAAGGTAAGACTTTTGATCTCTAAGATTTATATTGTTTGGTATAAATGATTTAAATGCACCACCTTTAACAGAGAAAGGTCGGGAAGCCAAGCAGACTAAGCTACGAGCTGTAGATGATATTACCGTAGTTCGACTCCTCCAAAGGTAAGTCTTTTAATTTCTAACACTAATAATGTTTGGTGAAAATGATACAAAAGTAATACCTCTGTAGGTAAGAGAGGTTGGGTTGCCAAGTGGAGTAAGCTACAAGCTTCAGATGCCAAGACCATAGTTCGACTCCTCAAAAGGTAAGACTTTTAATTTCTAACATTAATAATGTTTGGTGAAAACGATACAAAAGTAATACCTCACCAACTAAGAAAGGTTGGGTGGCCAAGTGGAGTAAGCAACAAGCTTCAGATGTTATGACCGTAGCTCTACTCCTTGTAAGGTAAGAATTTTGATTTCTGAATTCTCAGCAAAAGTTGTATCAACTTCAAAACACTTCCGTCAGTAGTATGGATGGCCGAATGGTTAAGGTTAATTCGAAAACACCTTCACACCGTGGCAAGTTGGAGTAGTAGCAGAATGAAGAGGAGGAAGAGCAAGTAAATAAAGTAGAAAATAAAGTTAGTAATTTAGTAGTAAGAAATTATTTTTAATTGCCTGTCTTCCTTCTGCAGCTTCTCCTACTCAACATGCTGCTCCATCTTGCCATGGTGAGAAGGTGATTTAGAACCCACGACCCTTCGTTCAAGGGTGGAATTACTTAACCACTCTGCCATCCATGCAACTGACAGAAGAGGTTTGAAGTTGGTACCGTCTTCGCCCAGAGTTAAGAAATCAAAATTCTTACCTTATAAGGAGTCGAACTACGGTCAGTGCATTTAAAGCTCGTAGCATACTCCACTTGGCCACCCAACCTTTCTTACTTAGAGAGGTATTACTCTTGTATCATTTCTACCAAACATTGTTAATGTTAGAAATTAAAAGTCTTACCTTTCAAGGGATAGAACTACAGTCTTGGCATTTAATGCTCGTAGCTTACTCCACTTGGCCACCCAACCTTTCTTACTTGGAGAGGTATAACTTTTGTATCATTTTTACTGAACATTATTAATGTTAGAAATTAAAAGTCTTACCTTGCGAGGAATCGAACTACGGTCCGAGCATCTAAAGCCCTTGGCTCAGTCCACTCGACCATCCGAGCTCTTCTGATAAAAAGAGGTTGAAAGCAATTTGTTCCACACGGCATTCTCCTTTAAAGAAGAAAACATTTGATTTCATTGAATTGAATTAGATGGAATTAATTGAGATTGGGTGCCCTGTTATGGAATAATTTGAATTTGAATGCAAACTCGTTACCATTCCACAAAATTAAAGCATTCCTGTTGAAGTGGGATGGGCACATTTCAAGCAAGAAGACGACACGAGGAGGAGGAAGAAGCATTTGTCCATCAGGAACTTTGAAGAAGTTTGCAGAGGAAATTCAATTCGTGAGTTCTAGAGTTATTTATTTATTTATTCCAATTTACAATGCATGGACCAAGGGAACTCATTGGTTACAACTTAGCGGGAATAGCTCTGACGGTGATTTTCATTTGAGGCAGGATCCCGGCTACACGAAATGGGATAATAGACTATTTCAAAATTTCTTATCTAAGTTAGCTAATGCAATGACGAATTTACCGCATTGCCTAACTATTAGTCTAATTGCTTGATCACTTGCCAGATTTGCTAATAACTAGTTTTGTTACTTAATTACTAGCGTAGTTGTTCATTAACCTCTAAGCAATTACTTATTTGTTAGTTGATTTACTAAAAAACATTTTCTTGTTCCCAGGTGTACCGTTTTAGATCACATAGTAAAATTAAGATATCTTCAGTGCTAATAAAAATACCGCAACTTGGAAAGCGCAGTTTTTTCAGCTTGAAGAGTTCTATTAGACATAGCTACAGTAGAATCCCGATAACTCGAACAAGCAAGGGACGATCAAAATAGTTCGAGTTAACGAATGTTCGAGTTATCGAGGCTCTTTATAACATGAATAAGGCTCAAGGGGACTGCCAAATCTGTTCGAGTTAGCGAGAGTTCGAGTTATCGCATGTTCGAGTTATCGGGATTCTACTGTAGTAAGAACGTTGATCTATTTTTTCAAGCGAAGGGTAAGATGAAACAATTTATTCTGTAATGACTCAGTACGTCATTTTAAAATGTTCTTCATTTGACCCAATGTAACTTCTACATGCTCCATTTAAAATAGCCGTTCATCCTATTTCGTATTGCCGGAATCATGCAATAAATAAAAGTCACCAACAAAGTTTTTTCGCCATATGGTAACAAAAGTCCTTATTTCAACTCTCAACTCATGACCTGTCACTTGTGTTTCGCTTCTCAGAAGTTTTCAAATGCCGCATCATTTGTAGGTTCCATAGTTGTTAATTTATTCAAACCATTTACATATGTTTACTTCAAATCTTGTTATTTTATCTTTTCCATAACTGTTGCCTATACTTATTCATTTCTGTTCTTTTGCAGATTCGTTGCGATATAGAATGAAAGAAATTCTGCATAACATTAGATATATTTCAACCTCGGAAATTATATATCATATTTGCTGGAAAAAGAATGGAAGGAAATATTGATTTGGGATTTGCACTAAATATAAACATCGGAAGTTATAATAACTGAAAGCTCCTCCGCAGACGACGTAAAGAAAACACATCAGGATTTGGTAATTTACATTCCTTGCAAAAACTTCAAGACTAACTTGGTAAATAGAGGAATGAAAAGCCAACTTCACGAAAACGAGACCAAATTTGACAAGAAATTTTCAAGTTCCCGTGTCGGACCGTGTCGATAGATGCCGAGTGTCCAGCTATCAGCCCACACATCTTCAGATTCCAATGCTTATGTAGATGCCACGATGACGTGAAGAAGAATTTGAAACTTATCAACCTGAAAATTTAATTAAATTCTCTATCTGTAATCAATAACAATAATAATTATTTACTCATTGTCTTATCTCCGCCTTCTATAATTTGCCCACATGTAACTCCTCAATGGAATGAGAGAGACGTTAAAAATCTGCCTTAATTTTACTCCTTCAAATTGAAATACCCGGACAAAATGATTTTTTTTTATATTTCTAGCCTCCATCAATTTCGTTGATTGAAATGTGGTATAATTTGGTACAGAGAATTTGTATTTAAAATCATGCATGGCAACTTAGAACTCGGAATAGGACCACGAACTTTTGAAAACGCTTCCTCAAACTAACTATGAGACCCATTATCAGCCAGATCGGTAACATTTCCTCAAAGTGAATCTATTCAACATTAATTACCCATTCAAAATACAATGTAACTTAACAGTTGTCATCATAATTAACAACATAATATTTCTATGAAAGTAGATATCATTTTCTTTCTTTAATTCAATCAGCCAATTGATAAAGATATATGGTTAGAATCCAACTGCCTTAACAATCATATGATACTTATGATCGAATATTCATTCAATTTTATGAAACAATCAGTTTCTCAATGTTAGCTGCACTTCTTGTCAATGAAATATTGTCTGTCTGTTAAAGTTGACAAGGCAGGTGGCTGAATTGCAAGAGTAACATTAATCATTGGCACTCAGGAAACATCTTCTTCTCTTCTTGGCAAAGTTATTAGAGAACATGTTAGATTAGGAGGCATGAACTTGACTTCGGTAATTTGGTTCTCTTCGCCTAAGTCCATCACCTTCCCAATCCAAGAATACAGTACATTGTATTTGCACACTATAAAGTGTCAATGTTTTTTCAATCAATGGGTATATAACTCTTCTTGGTAGAAACTAAACAGATACCAGGAGTCAGACAGATAGTACAAGAGTGATTGAGTAAAGCCGGTACTATTCTTGGTACTAGGGGCTCAAAACAGTTTGTGCCAATCTCTGAAAACCAAATTGTTGAAAAGCGGGTGTCAGATTAAGAACATCTTTTTTTTGATTTAGTTTCTGCCACGAAGAGGTAAACCCAATGATGGAAACAAAAATTTGATACTTTGCAGTGTAAAAATACGATGTACTGTATTCTTGGATTGGGAAGGTGATTGACTTATAAAAAATCCGAAGTCAAATTCATGCATGCAAATCTACTATTTTCTTTACAGACTTGGCCAAGAAGAGAAGATGTTTGCTTGGTGCTAAATTTGAACATTGCACTTGAAATTCAGCCATTTTTTTTGCCAACTTTAAAAGGCAGACAATTTTTCATTCACAAGCAAGTGCTGCTAACATTAAGAAAATGATTAATTAAAATTTGATGAAATACTTTATTATTAGTATCATATGACTGTTAGGGCAGCTAGTGACAAACCATATATCTCTATCATTTGGCTGATTGATATTCAGGAGTTTTTCATAACTCCCTCAGAAAAGAAAATTTATCTACCATCATTAAAAAGTTGTGTTGAAAATTATGATGACATCAAAAGTTTCATAATTTTTTTGAATGACTATATTTCAGTGATGGGATTCTAAGGATTTAATAGAAAATAAAGCCTTATATGTAAACTTAATGCTGAAAAAATACACTTTGAGGATAATTTTACAACCTGGCTGATGTTGGCTAAATCTATTGGACCCAAAATAGGTTTGCAGCTACTTTTTCAAAGTTTGTGGCCCCCAAGTTGCTCATACATAATTACACGTCATATTTGGATTCTCTGCATCAATCACGAAACTGATTGATACTATCAAAATTGAGTGAATTTTCTTTTGTCCACAAATTCAAAATGGCGGATCTATTTGCAAATTGGAGGCCGAAATTGAAATTTCCATAATTTTTTAATGAATCAAGATAATAAGTTGAAATTTTCAGGGTATTGCCTTTTCAAGGTGCGCAAGATGAGGATCAAATATTGAGCAATGAAGAGGAGATGCATTACATGACTGTCCCTCTTCCAAATAGAAAAACCCTTCCACAAAAATGAATCTAGAATTTGAGGGAATTGTTCAGATTCAAGTCTGGATCTGGATAAAGCATTTGGATCCTGGGCTAATTCACTTTATATAGGCCCTCCTCTTCAAAAGTGTTAAATACTGAATCACTTACCAGGCCTTATTATATTTACAAGTCCCCAAGTGCTAGCATCAAAGACGTTATGACATCCACAGTCCCCATTGCTGAAGACACACTTCCATAGTTCTGC
Source organism: Pelagia noctiluca (assembly GCA_963924455.1). Lineage (NCBI taxonomy): Eukaryota > Metazoa > Cnidaria > Scyphozoa > Semaeostomeae > Pelagiidae > Pelagia > Pelagia noctiluca. Next base: position 2,236,971 of record OZ004319.1, on the reverse strand, counting down.
AAAGAAAGTATACAAGAGTAAATTATCAAGAAAGAAAAGACCACTAAAACTAACTGCTGCGTTGAATACGGCAAAGAAATCAATAAGAAGCTGGTAGAGAAATACCGCGACGCAAAAAACACACATAAATGTTCGATTTATTTTATTATAAAATTAAATTATTTAATCGAACATATATATGTGTGTTTTTGCGTCGCGGTGTTTCTCTACCAGCTTCTTATACAAGAGTAGTCGTTGGGATTGGATATTTGACAATAGCAGGGTGAGGAAAATCGGAAACATTCTGAAATATAACATAAGGTGATAGCTACTTTAGATTCGTGCCTGACACTCATGAGAGTAGTGAGAGAGAACACAAAAAACCTAACAAATCATTTTGATCGGGAGTGGGCAATGAGAAAGGAGGTAAATGATTAGTATGGTAAGAAAGAAACCATTATCAAGGGGAGTCTACAAATACAGAATTTTCAGCAAATCCTTACAATACTGTAAATCCTGGAATAAATTCCTGAAAGCTTATTTCCAAAAGTGAATTTTTGGGTGGGGGCTTAACAGAGGAGGGGGGGGGGCTTATTCAGAAGTTTGTCATTTTCTTCAAAGGTTCACATAAAGAATGACACAATTTTCCTTATCAACTATGTCAAAAAATGACAAAAAGGGCATTTCTCAAACGAAATGTAATAATAACAATGAAACCAACATTTCTTCTTCCTATTTTGTCTTCAGGTGAAGGTGGTTATACTCTAAAGTAATGTCCTGTGTGGCCTTTTCTAATAACATACTATTCTGCAATCATGCTTCCCCATGGGGCTTTATTTGAGTGGGGGCTTATTTAAAAAAAAGTTGAATTTTATTTGGGGGCTTATTGGAGGATTTACAGTAATGCAGCAAACTTGAGATGTTTATTGATATGTTTACTCTACATGTTATACTATAATACACCACAAATAAAAACAAGAGTTCTGAAAAATAAACTGCCCAGACAAGTAAGTACTCGTAGATACTGTGCTGATTAAAAATGCTTGCATTGAGTCAGATGTCTTACTTAAAGCATTCAAGTCAGTTCCTATACAGCACTAAAGAAGGTGTTGAATTCTTGAGAGCTTGTACTTTGCAAAATAATAAATTCCTGATCCTCACTGTATCACTACACTGAATGATATTATTCAGAATAAGCCAAGGATGAGATGAAGTTACTGAATATCTTTTCTCTGTCGTCAGGTTTTAGCTTCAAACATTGAATTTTTTGCTTCAAAAACTAATGTTATGGGTGGTTAATTATAGATATATTTGGTGCACAAAGATAAAAAATGGTGCAATTAATTCTTAAAGTGTAAATAAAAGTATGGCATCCAAACAAACCTCGTTTTGGTAGTAACTTTTCTTGTGTGATCATTGATGGCAATCACGGCTTTTTCATTATGCTTAACCTCAATTTCAACCTGAAACAATTAAAAAAGACAAAGGCCTATTAGCCATTTCTAGAGGTAAGGGATTTCTTATTCTATAAAGCATACTTTAAAATGGTTTAGAATCCATGAAATTCTCTTTCTTCCTGTACGATAATAGAAAAACACAAGAAACACAGTACATTATAGCGCCTGAATACAAAATGCAACAGCAAAACATGCAAATAACACTCTCATATGCAAGCCACAAAGATATGGAAAATGACATATTCCTTCTTAATAATGGACACTCTATCCTAATATTCACTCCCAAATCTAAAATAGGTCTAACAAATATTACTTTGTGTGCTGATTACATGGAGCGGGTTGGCCGGACTACACGGGATTGGATTTCTATGCAATTGCATGGGGGATGCAAGCAGGCTGAAGCCTGTCATTCGGTGCGGAAAATGTTTACAGTTTTGAGGGCAAAACTAATTTTCAATATGGCAGCCCTGCAGAAGAATAGGTTTGCCCCATGAAGGCTTTCATTCAACAGATTGGATTGTTTTCATCATTGCTACTTCAACTTCATGGTTTGATTTATATGTCTATGCTTTTAAAGAAATTTTGTGACGATAAATTGCTTATGTATAATGCCACAAAGCGTACAATACTTCAAAGGAAACTCGGGCACAAAAAACAGAGGAAACTATGGAGGAAAAAGCGCACATTTTAGGATAACTAGTTAGCTTTCCTTTTACCTTAGCTCAGCCACTTTGCTGAACAGGCCCGTCTGCAATCGATTACATGGACAAAATTTGCAAAAGCAAGCCTGCTTTGCCCAGGATCCTGGCTAACTGGGCCAGCCCGTTCTCCAAACAATCAAAGGTTTGCCAAATGCAGAAAGTTCTATTGACACCATTGTCTCAGCAAAAACATTAATCACCGATGACGGAGCCAGCCTGCTCAATGTAATCAACTCCTGAGAGGTCAGAATAAAAGCAATGGGAACTGAAAACACTTACCATCGTATTTTTCTCTTCAGGTATATTCAGTTTGACTTCAAAATAGTCTCTCCCTTAAGCGCAAGTGGTCCGATTTGTGAGTCGTACACATGAACAAAGAATGCATGCATAGGAAGATATTGGTCAGCTTGTTAGTGTGCCAGTTGATTTGTTTCATCTTTTCCAGTGAAGATGGTGTATTTGCCTTGAGAAGAATTAAAACATTTCAAATCAATGGTTATTTCAAATTTGGTAAAGAATCATGAAACTTGCTAAAATATGGATCTTAAGCTATTTCAATGCCTCAAAAGGTCAAATTTGAGAGAGTTTCCAGAGGTTTGGCCCCCTGGACCTCTAAAAGGGCTCTGCTGTTGACTATCTCTCAACACGTCTAAGGCAAAATGCTAATTCTTTTAATAGTGATTTTCATGTTTCCTAAGGTTACTAGCCTAATATTGCTCCCTTAATGACATAAAACTAACTGAATAATAGCCTGTAGCCAAACAGCATTACCCTAAAATCCAAATCGCCAAATAGATTTTAAGTGTTTTTGTAACTTGAGGAATACTAATTGATGAATAAATATATTTAAGAATATTTTCTTGAGAATATCAGGGTGTATGCACTTGATATCTTGCATGTGACGCTATACCACTGCCTAAATTCATATTCTTAAAGTAAAATTGCTATTGCAGAAATATTCAAAATATATCAATATTTGGCATGGATATAAATTATTGCAGTATGTTAAAGGTAATATAATACCTTGCATATCCTGAGGCTACACTACTGCTGAAACACCTGTTTCAGAAATATTGAAAAACTACCCATATCTATTATTGATCGATTTAGCATTGATATGAATTACTTTAAGTGTATTGAAGGTAATATCTTATTCATAGTCATCAAACTTTTTTCTGGCACATATGGTACAGAGGCAGCACATCCAAATCATAAATTCACTTTTTTAAATCTGTTCCCCACTGAAAAAATTTCAAATGCACCACCACTGATATGTATGTACCTGGTGGAGCGAGGCTATACAAGACCTTTGAGTTTTGAGAAGAACTTTGAAAAATTTTCTTTCTTCTGGTGCACTCAGTAAAAATTGATCCATTGCCTAGTGGACCTTGTCTAGATATTCATTTTCATAATGAGTCATATAGTTTACAAAGAATTTCTATTGTTTTCCTACTCTCCTTCTAATGACCTGTTTTTATGAGGCGGGTTGGCCCGTTAGCGAGCTGGCTTGCTTACAAGTGAGATCCTACTGTCCTACTGACCTGGTCACAGCTTTGTCAAAATCAGTTTGCGCTTATATTAACACCGGGCTGGTCCACCTTGCCGAGATCCCGGTTATCAACTGCCGGGATCCCGCCTCAAACAGGCTGACTTTTCTCATATAAACGGAAGAAACGGGTAAGCCCAACTGTGACTGCGACGACTGGGTCATGACGCTTGCGCAGAGCAGAGCAGAGTGACTCTATAAGTTTTAAACATGGTATCTCACATATTATTTGTTTACATTTTAGCGCTAAGGACGGGCTGGCTTTGGGCTGGCCCATTATCGCATCTTTCATATAAAACCAAGCTAGCTTGGAAGCGAGCCAGCTAGCTTACGGGCCAGCCGGCCTCATATAAACAGGCCCAAAGAAAATGAGCCTAACAGTTTCTTTATGTGGTTTGTTAAATGTGATACCTTACTGTGCCTTACAAGGGCACAAAAACTACATTAAAAACCCGCATGCAAGAAACTTATTTTGGCCAAACATTTCTTCAATTATTTGGTATTACTATAATGTTGGGCTTAACAACAATTCAATTATCTTATGAATTTAGATTATATTTCATTTTGATCTATTCATATGAATCTCGCTATGTTGATTTATCTTGGTATGCTTTATATTTTGGAGAATGGAGACAGTCTGCCAAAAGTTTCTTGAAACCTGATTTCTTACATAGAGGTTTTATTGAATTCCATAAATGAATAAACGCGACTTACCATTACGTTTTCTTTCCCTTAGTCCTTAGTCTGGCTGCCACACCTCTGGGAATGTCATTGCAGGGTCTTTAGAAGGTCTAGATATTGGACTATCATTACTGCATTGACCAAATCTTTGAAAATGCACAACTAAAAATCAAATAAGAAAATAATGAGGATATTTGTACGTAAGTAAAAGTACAAGGAAATGAAAATTATCTGAATCATTTGTATCTTTTCGAGAACGGTGACCAGGGTGGAGATTTTTAAAAACTCTGTTTTCATGTTGTCGTGCGGACAGCGAAAACGTATTTTTTTTAAAATGATGACGTCATCAGCTTAGTTTTTGCACCAGTCAATTTAACAAACAAAACATTTTTGTTAGTGATTCCTCCGTATCCGTATGGATGGATATTTCTTTTAAAATGCTCGCAGAATTTTTCGAAAACGGATAAATAAATCTGCGTTTTCAAAAATATCCAGATACGTGTGGACAAGGCCTATATCATTTTTAATCTACCGCCCACAATCCTACCATCCACCTGGGTTATTTTCATTCGCACAAATCATCTCTAACTCTAACTTATTAATTAGTAAAGCCCATAATGGGCATCACACTGATGAGGTTCAGATCACTAAACTTGCAAACAAGTTTAAAAGTAAAAAGGTGACACTGCGAAATGAAACAGGAAATGTTAATTAGATCTACTCTACTCTATAGAGTGGTAAAAGAATCATTTCCATTTATTTTCCCAATCCTGTTTCTTCTCAAAGAAAATTCACACATTAACCTAAGGCCTTTATGCCATATTCAAGTAGGTATAAAAGAGTAAGACATAAAACATACAAGAACTTTCTTTCTTGAACCAGGTCTGCCGTCAATCTCCTCATCATGGCTATCTAGAGTTCTTCAAGAACTTCGAGGCCTTCTTCTTGAGCGGTTAACATATGTTTGATTTCATTTGTGACTTGAAAATCTAGTGAAACTTTTCACAGTAGGCCACAAACGTAGGCCTAAGTAGATTGCAGCTATGTAGTAGGGAATAGATAACTGCGAGGAAACTGGGAACAAGCACGAGGGCTCAGCAGAGGCTGGAACCTACAGTCGTCCTCAAAATTATTCATACCCTTGCTGATTTTTGTGAATTTTCAATTTTATGATGAGATACATTGATTATTTAAACTTTGATTTTAAGTTACATGTAACTAACAAGTCAAGGAATAGCAGCAGTAGGACAGGAACTGTTCATTTTGATGGTATTTTAATGTTGATTATTGAAAAACTAAATGTTCAAAATTATTCATACCCCCAACTTATACGTACTTTAGTCAATAGCATAACCTTTGTTTTTTATTACAGCTTCTAGACGATTTTTGTATCTGTCCACAATGTTTCTACAAGTCTCCCTTGGGATTTTGGCCCACTTTTCCTTAGCAAATACTTCTAAATGGGTCAAGTTGGTCGGTTTCCTCGCCGTAACTCTACTTTTTAACACTTGCCACAAATTCTCAATTGGATTAAGGTCAGGACTCTGACTTGACCATTCTAGAACATTGACATTGTTGTCCCCAAACCATATTTTTACAACTTTGGCAGTATGCTTCGGGTCGTTGTCCTGCTGGTACTTCCAGTTTTCTCCGAGCTGAAGCTTTTCAGCAGATGCTTTTACATTGTTTTCGAGGATCCCAATGTAATCTTCTTTTTTCATAGTTCCTTGAACCCTTATCAAATTCCCTGTGCCATTGGAGGAGAAGCATCCCCACAGCATAATGTTACCACCACCATGCTTAACGGTGGGCACAGAGTTTTTTTGGGGTTGTATGCCTCTCCTTTTTTCCTTCAAACATATTTGACATCCATATGGCCGAATAACTCTAACTTGGTCTCATCAGACCACTGGACGGTATACCAAAAGCTAGGATCATGTTTCAGGTAAGTTCTAGCAAAAGCCAGGCGAGCCTTCAGATGCCTCTTTCTGAGCAGTGGTGTCTTTCGAGGTCTGTGCCCGTGAAGAGGTCCACGGTGCAAAACACGCTCAACGGTAGACCCAGAGGCGGACTGGCATAGAAATCCCAGGGTTGCTACCTTCACAAAGGGCCCGCAGTTTTGTGGAGTGGAGAAGGCATTGAAATGGGGTGGTCTGGGGAAAAAGCCCCCGGGAAAGTTTTTAGGCCAGAACTTTGGCTTAGAACGCCAACGCATCTTCCAATTATTGCCATTAGTGATAAGGAAGTTTTGATAATTTTGCGACAGTTATTCTATACATCAGAGTGCTTAGAAAATTTTGAAAAAACCTCCTTTCTCTTCGGCTTTGAAGGCATTTCCCAACATCATGCTTGCCACTAGCGATAAGGAAATTTTGCTAATTTTGTGATACTTATTCGATAAATCAGCGTACCAAGAAAATTTTTGAAAAACGTCCTTTACTTTTGCTTAGAATGCATCTCCCAGCATCCTGCTTGCCATTAACGATAAGGAAATTTTGCTAATTTTGTGATACTTACTCGATAAATGAGCGTGCCAGGGAAATTTTTTGAACAACGCCCTTTACTTTGGCTTAAAATGCATCTCCTAGCATCATGCTTGGCATTTAGCAATAAGGAGATTTGGCTAATGTGATACTTATTCGATAAATCAGGGGTCCCAGAAATTTGTTTTTGAAAAACGTCCTTCTCTTTGGCTTAGTAGGTCACATTTTTAAATCACATTGCCATCATTCGAATCGATGGAGCACTACAAAGTGCCATCACGTAAGCCGGTTACCAAAATCTTGCCATTGCGTCATCTGCTTTTCAAGCTTTTCTCGGAAAAACTCTTCCCAACCTATACCCTGCCATTTTCTCTTCTATTTTAACGGAATATCGAGGACCATCTTTGGGCCCATCAAGTCACCTAATGTTTCGTATGCACCCTCTCCTTAGTCTTAGAACGATTCTCTTCTCACAATGCAATATCAGCCTACCCCAAAAATGGAAGTCTTGAAAATGTTGTGATAGTTTCAAGAAGGAAAATTTTTAAGAATGCTAAAAATCACTTTCTAGCATTATAACAAACCGGGCAAGCAATTGCAGGATTACAAAAGCTGCAAGATGGAGAGGAACCGGATACCTAAGCCTAGAATCCTAATCAATCCTGATCCCCATATCCGTATCTATGTTAGGTTAAGTGTAATTTTCTTGCTCACAGAAATTATTAATTGCAAATCTCGATTTTTCTCAAGCAAGGGCCCGGATTCTACGAGATTGCAGGGGCCCGGGTTGCGTTCGCAACCTAGCATCCCTGCCAGTCCGCCACTGGGTAGACCTTGATACTGTCAGTCCAACCTGGTCCAGCTCTTTAACAAGAGCCTTCGTGGTTGTCCGGGGGTTGTTATTGACCTCCCTGCAAATTTTCCTGGCAAGTTTGGAAGACACTTTACGCTTCCTGCCCCTTCCACTGATGTTTTTAACGGTATTAAACTTCTTGTATTTTCTTATGATGCTTTGAACAGTTGCCACAGGGACAGCATACTGCTTTGAAATGGCTTTGTAACCTTTTCCTTGGCCATGTGCATCAACAACACGTTGACGCAGGTCTTCACTGAGCTCCTTCTTCTTGGCCATGATGAAAAGAATAAAGAAAGACCAGAAGATTTTTCTTCTACTTGCAGTATTTTGAAAAATAAATTCTATTATCAATATTGCTCAGCACTGCATGTTTTTTATCCATTGGGAGATCTTAAAATAAATATTTATTCCTCAGGGATGCCTTGAAACAACTATAGGGGATAGACCGACTCCCGTGGGAATTGAAATCTCTGAGTTCTCTTGGAAAAATAATACTTATATTTCGATACCATTAGGGGTATGAATAATTTTGAACACAAGCAAAAAAAGACTTTTGGCCGTATTTATTTCGGGAATATAATTAGCAACCACCTTATATGTTTATTTTTTTCACAGCAGCAAGTTGTAAAAGAGTTAGTCAAAAAGGAAAAATAAAACAACCTTCAAAACTGGAAAATCTTAAAAATGATTTTTTTTCAAAGGGGTATGAATAATTTTGAAGACAACTGTGAAGAATACATGCTCATTCTACATGCTCATTTTGAAGACAACTTTGAAGAATACATGCTCATTCTACTACCTAACAATTTCCCCTACTTAGTTATCTAAAACTTTAAAAAACGCACATTCCGTAAAAGTTACTCCAATAAAAAGAGAAAAACCCTACTTAAAAGATATCAATGTCTATGAGAACATCGTCTGAGGTTGGAGCATTGGGGATTCCATGAATTAAGTTTTAATGGGTTCCTCCTTAACAAATATTTACTACGTTAAATCTCAACGCCCATACTAAAGTAAACAACATGAGAAAAAGAAAAAAGAAACAAGAAACTTAAATGTAACAGCAAAAAATAATATTCTGACTGCAAACAAATAATAAACAAAAAAACTTGACTAAAAATTACAAAAATGAATACTATAAATAAATAAACACTATACTATATGTCAAATGCAAATACAATGTAATTACACTATGTGCCAAAGTATTTGCGCCAAATTACACTATGTGCCAAAGCACTTCAATGCATTTGGCACATAGTGTAGTGGACATGATTTTGGGCACTTAACTCAAGAGCCTTGTCCCAATCCTCCCCCCTCTAAACAATTAGCAATTGGCAAATAGTGTAGTGCGTAAAGGTAGTATTTTTCTGTTATTTATTTTCATTGTGCTGTATTTATATCTATTTCAAATTGTGGCGAATAAAAGCTTACTTACTTAGAGTCTGATACCAAGGGTTTTTTTACTGGTTTTTACTGCATTGCTTAACACTGTTGCCAAGTTTGACCATGTACTGAAGCTTAATCCATGCGCTGGCAAACGACATAACAGCACAAAACAGAAACAGTCAATAAATTACTTCAACTAATATCGTTCAATGTAATACTAATATAGATTTTAATCTAAATCACCAGACCAAGTTTTGACTTGACGTCAGCAATATTGACATGTGCGATTTCCCGCGCTTTTTGAGACCCAGCCTCCAATACATCTCGTAAATAATTCTTTTCAGTAATAAGCGTTTCATATCTCGACCTAAACTGTTCTAATTCCTTAATTAGCCTCTCACTCAAATCAGCTTTAAGGTCCTTTGTAAAAATTGTCCGATCTTTGTAATTCTGTACGATTTCGTCCGGTGTAATGTCCGATATCGCAGAATAAATGTTTATGAGGTTGGCAACACCTGGCCTCGTTTCTGGTTCATATGATATGTGCGAGATCGAGTCAGTGACTGATTTGCGTATTTTAGACTGTATTGATGAGGGGGTGTCTGTTAGGTCGATGCGACCGCGGCTTGACGGGTCGGATTTGCTCATTTTCTTTGTTGGGTCTTGCAAGTTCATGACTCTACAAGTATGGCCTAGAAATAAGAATAACGAATCAGTCATTGCTGAGACATAGAATACTCCAATGAGAATTTTATCGGTATTTTCAATAAAGTCAATCTAGAAACTGACATTATAGTCTGGCTGATGATTGCGTGAGCATGAAACTTTAAGTTACATAAAGCCAGTCTCCTTTCTTGTTTCGCTTCTATATCGCTCGGTACTTTTATACATCGAGCACAAAATTAGAAGGGGATACCCGTAAATTGTACCACTTTAAACACCCATTTCTGCACCTAATAGCTATCTATGCTTGGAGAGGTATGTAAATGTTAAAGAGAGATTTCGAGTCGCATACCAATAATCGTGTTTGGTTCAGGAAATGTCTTTCCAAATCTGTTATTGAACAACTTTGCTATATCTCTAGTGAGCTCAATGTGTTGTGTTTGGTCATCACCGACGGGTACATGCGTTGATCTGCAAAAAAATCATCATAGTATGGATAAATTGAGGGATATCAGGCTGTTCAGTAATGTGAAGGGATATCTTGAAGTAATGTGGAGGGTGTTCAGTAATGTGAAGGGATATCTTGCAGTAATTTGTAGGGTAATCAGTAATGTGAAGGGATACCTTGCAGTAATTTGTAGGGTGTTCAGTAATGTGAAGGGATATCTTGAAGTAATGTGGAGGGTGTTCAATATTGTGGAGGGATATCTTGAAGTAATGTGGAGGGTGTTCAGTAATGTGAAGGGATATCTTGCAGTAATTTGTAGGGTAATCAGTAATGTGGAGGGATATCTTGAAGTAATGTGGAGGGTGTTCAATAATGTAGAGGGATATCTTGCAGTAATGTGGAGGGTGTTCAGTAATGTGAAGGGATATCTTGAAGTAATGTGGAGGGTGTTCAATATTGTGGAGGGATATCTTGAAGTAATGTGGAGGGTGTTCAGTAATGTGAAGGGATATCTTGCAGTAATTTGTAGGGTAATCAGTAATGTGGAGGGATACCTTGCAGTAATTTGTAGGGTATTCAGTAATGTGGAGGGATATCTTGCAGTAATTTGTAGGGTGTTCAGTAATGTGGAGGGATATCTTGCAGTAATTTGTAGGGTGTTCAGTAATGTGGAGGGATATCTTGTAGAAATGCGGAGGGTATTTTGTAATGTGAAGGGAGATCTTTGAGTGATGTGGGGGGTGTTCATTAATGAGGAGGGATGTCATAAGTAACATGAAGTGTTTGAAATAAAATGTAGGAATTTCATGAAGAATATGAAGAATCACTGAATATCCTGGACATTACTGAAAGTACCTTAACGGTACTGACAATATTCCTTCACATTACTGAATATCCTCAGCATAACTGCAAGATATCCCTCCATATTACTGAAAATATCCCTCCAAATTACTGAATATCCTCCACATTACTGCAAGATATCCCTCCATATTACTGAAAATATCTCTTCACATTGCTGAATATCCTCCACATTACTGCAGAAACACTTCCATGATTGATAATCTTCGATTATGTGTTATTTAATCCTTACACCGTACATGACATCGTTTTATAAGTCAGCTTCAGGGGGTATTCTAATGATCCAGGATAATTTGTATGGATTTGTTTCTAACAGACATTCACAAAACATTCAACTTACTAACTTGTACAAGAGAATATCCGCAGCCATTAGAACTGGATAGGACAGTAGGCCAAGTGATGACTTCTCTCTTTGAGTTTGAAGTTTAGTCTTAAAAATAATAACAATGCTTTAAATATTTCGCTAATATTGCAGATAAAAAAAGTGCTCTATGCCATTGACAGATATACTCTCCCTTCCAAATGTTTGAAAACAAAAGAAAGGCCAAAATTACTGACTAGCAGTCAATCAAAAATCTTGACTGAGATATAGCAATGAATTATCACTTCATCAATGGTCGAATCAAATGGAAATTTCATCAAATTGTAGCAAAATCATCAATTCATTCGAAAATTGTCCTTATCGTTTCAAAACTCTCCAGGTTGGTACAAAACTTTCATGTGTTGTCTGGTGACAACAAAAGCAAAAAAAAGCTTGCAGAATTAACAAAATTACTGCTGAAGTTTGTTGAAAAAACCTTACTGATATTGTCATCCATTCTTCAATTATTCTTGCAAAGATTGTTTGTTTGGTTTATGGAGAATTTATTTACAGTTGTTGTTTGGTCGAAAGGTAAACATTTATAAAGAATTTGACATCAAACAATCAATTAGAGGCCAAGCTGGAGTTTTGCAGAATGAATCATTTTTATAAAGCAGAATTTTATGGCTTCCAAGGTTTCCAAACTTTTGCGAGGGGAGCATACATGGAGTGAGACTCAGAAAAGAAAAATATCTTTGGTTTAACTCTCAGTTAAACACAGGCATTCATGTGGTCATTAAAATAGCGTATGCAAGTCATCCAATTGAGTTTAATGAATACCAAAGATTAATATTTCGAACTTTATGGTGTGTGAATATTTGACACAAGAAAAGAGTTCCTGACAATGTATTGTACTTACTTTCCATTGATGCATTCTCTGCAGCTCCCCAGTCGAAGTGAGACAGCTCAAAATCCAACATAGTTCTGCATGTTCTGCCACCTAGGGATTCAAAGAAAGAGAAAGAAATCAGGAGTGAATTAGGAACTGTTTACATGAGTTCTCACTACCTATTCAGATCTCAAGGAAAAGTAGATTCTGTTTATATGGAGAGAGTGAGCCAGCCTGGTAAGCAGGATCTCACTAGACAAATTCTGAGATCGCGGTAGCTGGGATGGAATTTCCCCATATAAATAGACCAGCTTGCCTACTGAGCCGGAATAAGGTGAGTGTTCAGGCCAAATGATTGGTTAATAACTTGGATTGATAGCTTTACTGGGATGATTGACAAAAGTTTTGTTTCTCTAAAATCCTGTCTCAGTTAGTGGGCCAGGCTTCTCCAAATAGACAGACAAGAAAATCCAACCCGTTAACCAAACCAGCCTGTTCAGGGGGCTCATTTAAAGAGGCTGAATTGAAAATTCCAAACCAAAAACTTCTGTCTGTGGTAATAAGTTAAATCATTGATAAATCACAACTTTGATTCCCTTTTTGCCCTTTATATATGTAATCTTTTCCAGAGGGGAAAGAACTGGGGAGGGGTCCTGGCTTGCCTCTATGAGCCTTTTCATCTTGGCCCTTTCGCCTAATGAAAAAAGTGCCTTGTGAAAAAAGAAGCATTGTGCCCCCTCCCATATAGGACAATATGATAAAAAACGGAAAATGTGCCTGCACAACATGATCTTGGGTAAAAAGATATTTTTCCATATTTTCCTTCTTTCCAGTTTGAAACGCTTCCTTTGTAAGATATCCCTGAGCTTTTCCTCTTGTAACACTAGTTGGGGAAGTACACCAGAAAAGATAAAAAGATAGAAAACCCAAACACTCTATTATACACATTCAAAGAGCTAGGTGAATTATGGAGATCCAATGGACGTGGATAAGTCTATAAAAATATATTACTTCTGTTGTGTTCAATTCCATGTTGGGAAGACTCTTACATCTTTTTATCAAATGTTTGTATCTATCATCACATTTGCTTTGGGATACTGCTCGACGCGAGCCTTGAGACATGCGTTTTGTTTGTCTTGGGCTGGAGAGACCCAGGGGCTTTGTGGCACACCAGGTTCGGGAATGGGTCCCTTTATTCTAGTTCTTGTTCATTTTTGAAAATATTTCTGATATCCTTTAACATTGAAGTGGGTCCAACCCTGGCACATTTACCTATTCTTCTCCCGCCTCTTGAAGGTAGTGCTTGCACTTGGCTCCAAGTTTAGCCTGATGTTTCTTATTTTTCGTTTAATCTTCCATGATCACTTTCTACTGAGTTTTGAGCTTACTTATGGATTGAAAGTGTTGGGGATAGAATAGTCCTCTGTTACGCATAAAATCCTTTTTTAAATACTGCACAATTACATCATTTGCAAACTGGAGAAACTTATCAATTTTCTTTCATAGCAAATGCAGTGTAACTTAAATTAAAGAAGTCAAGTCAAATTTCTGTGATTGCTTTTAGATCAAAATTCAACTTAAATAAACAGCATTGCATCTTTCACATAGTGATCAATTTCTGTTACCCTACACAGAAATGTCTCTTGAAGAAATTTAAGGATTCCAAGCCATTTTCGGCTCTCAGAAATAGAAAAATTTCTCAAGAACTTCTGAGGGCTTTGGCCCTCCAGATCCCCAGCTTTTTTAGAAACGACCTTTGGTCATTGCAAGCGTGCCTTCAGCATAACGTACCCTTTTCACAAAGTCAAAAAGCTTATGCTCCAGTCTGCAGAGCTTGGCAGAACTCGACGAGATCTCGCGCGCGTGCAGCGCAAAATTTTCGGCGTGAACCGCGTGCAAGGAGGGGTTTAAGCCGAGTATTTCCCCAAAAAATGTCTGAAAACACCTTAAAACCCCACAAAAACCTTCGTTTTATACATATTTGCGCGTCCAAGGCCTAATTTTCGGCGTGCACTTGCAGCTGCTGCCAAATTGACTCGCGCGTGCAGTTGCCATACTCTGCAGACTGGCTTATGCTCCTAGTGGGCCCCTAAAATCCAAATTTCCCAGCCCATAAGAATTTCCACCACAACCCTGGAGCAACCCCTCCCCTGGGGATCAGAATTTCCTGTTGTGCGGCATCTGTTATTAGTTTGTCTTTAGTAGTTTGTATAGCAACACTCCTTAATTGTGTTTTAATATGCTATCATATATGAAATCGAAAATTTGTATCATCACAATTCTCTGCTCCGAATTACAGCAAAGGTAAAGATGCAAGCATGAAAAACGCACAGGATCACAGAAAAGATAAATATACCTTTGATTGCTGAAAAATAATGCACTTCTCTGGGTCAAGACCACATGACAGGAGACTAGCAGCAGTTGCTTCAATATTCTGACGGACAACACCAGCACTCTGAGGTACAGTCAGTGCATGCAAGTCCACAATGCTGAACAGTACCTGGTCGGCCTGGTTTTGCAGTGAAATCCAGTTCTTTATAGCGCCAAGATAGTTGCCTAAATGTGGAACCCCTGTAGGTTGAATTCCAGAGAAAATTCTCTTGATTGCACTCATCTTATTTAGCAATAAAAAAAGTCTTCAGTAAAGAATTCTGTAGAGTGCAGCGTACTTTGTGGGTGATTATGATACAAATCCATTGAAAAAGGAGGACTTCTTGCCTAGGCCAGAAAGTTCCATCGCAAGGGAGCCTAGGCTCTAGTGACGTCACACACGGAACTATTCCGCACATGTATCCACTGACTATCAAAGAGAACTCTACCATTCTTGAAACATTTAAGAATGTTGATTTTTGAATTAGTCTATTACTATTTACAAACTTAAGAATTTGGGCTCTCGTTTTATCATATTTCAAAAAGAAATATCTCTATAATATCTCTATTATACGAGAGCCCAATTTCTTAAGTTTAGAAACATACTTTCACTAAATATAAATCTGGAAAATTTAAGTTAAATATCTTCTCAAGGAGTATGGTCATTTGCATGCAAAATAAGTAGGATTTTTCACTCTTAATGTTTTAAACTATATGATTCTTCGTAATTCTACTTTGAAAACGATTTCGAAAGATAGAAAGAACAATTTATAAGAGAAAATAATTTTTTTTCAAAACTTAGCCTTGGTAGGAGGGGGCTACCCCATACCACCCCATACCCCATTTAATTGGTGCCACCACTTATGTCTTTCCTCGCTGGTTGGGAAATACTGCATCGAAGAAAGCTTTGAAGCTTCCCTCTGTACCCTTGATATACATTTTGTGCAGGGGATCCCCTTCGACCCATGCCCCCTTGACACAGGTGGTGATGCAAGTGAGCCGATCGATCGAAGGCAAATCTACGTACTTAGCTTTCTCCACGTGTTGCTGCGAGTCGAGTTCTAAAAGTCAAGCCATCGAAAGTCACAAAATGCCTGGAACGCGAGAAGAATCCAGCAAAGAATCCGTAAGCAAGCAGTTAAACTTTGATGAAAAGCCGAAAAAAGAAATAAGTAAACCTGAGGTGAATGGAGGAACGCCGAAGAAAAACCTTCGCGTTTTCACCGGAGGAAAACCTGTCCTTCTTCCTAACGAAAGTGAAAATGGTCAAAACGGCGAGGCATCTCTAGACATTCGTAAGACCGTGAATAACTTGATCGTGGACTTCAAAGATCGGCTGAAACTCTTGAGAACTAATGTTCAGATCAAAGAGCTGCAGACCACGCTTAGAGATCGGTATGATTTTCAATTGCGACTTTCAAACTATGATGTAATGTTTTGGCCTAAAATTGGCTGCTGCTATCACAATAATAGGCTTTCGGGTTTGCTTTCTGAATAATATCAATTCCTGCGGTTTGGGAAAATAAGATCAGGCACGAAACACCAGCAGAAATTTATTTGTATCATTAATAGGTTTGTGGAAATCCCATGTTAGTACGATACAACTTGATGTTGACACTTATTCCTTTCCTGTCATCTCGATGTCTAAGATGATGGAAATGTAGAATGTGTTTGTTGTTGGTTGCGTGATTAGCCTAATCGATGTGAATTTGGCGCGTAAATTTTTGTTTTGATTTATTTTCATTGACAAATTTTGATTTGTCTCAGAGTTGGGCAGTGGGCTGTCATTCTATTTGTAGCTGACAACTTGTTGCAGAAAAACTATGAAAATATTTACGCTTTTTATTTTGATAATAACCTACCTCAACCTCTAGCCCTTTAAATCCCTTAAATTTGCTATCGTTTTCTATCATTAGAGGAAACAATCAAAAAAAATATCCATTGTTTATTACCTGAAATTCTTGTTTTAGGTTCCTAATAATTTGGTTCCTTATATAATAAAAGCATTTGTTTTTGTCTAGTCACTCTCGGTAGTCATATGCATTTTCAAGATGCTTATTTTCTGTAGAATGCAATTTATGTGATATAAAGTTGAACTTGTTACAGTGTGAGAACTAAGGGCCTGTTTACATGATCCCGCTTTGACGGTGTATTCCGCCTTGCCGTGATATCTTGCCTGGGCCAGAAAAAACATGAGAAACAGAGGCAGGACACAATGAAAATACGTTTATTTGGTTTTTCAATGACCATATCAAAAGCAAGCAAAAGACTGGTCATCATATCATGCGCATTGACGCCAATTTCATCCCGGCTGTTTATGGTTCAGAGAGAATCATTGCGGAATATCCCACCTACCCATGACAGGATGATATCATTTCTGCAATGGGAGATGGGCTGAAACTTGCATGTCAACGCAAAATGAAAGCTGTATTAGTCTCTGTAGATAGCTTGGGTATCCTAGCAAGGCAGATTTCCAGTCAAAGCAGGATCATGCATACAGACTCTAAATCTTAATCAGCAGTAATGAACAATAACAAACTAATCTAAGAACGAAGCAAGATAAATCACAACATAAGAATTTTTTATTAGTTATTGATGCTGCTATGTTCTTAAATAGTTAATTATAACTAGCAGATTACTACTGCTGATTACGGGTGATTACGGCTGGTTCGGGTGATTCCTATTTTTAGTTTTAACGCTTTTGCAATACATTTGTTTCCCGGTGTTCTGATAGTGTACTCTAAAGAAAAAAGGTTTTTTACTGCAATTAGGATTTTGATAGAATTTACATTTTTTTATCAAACCCCATCTGAGGTGAGACTTTTTTCTGCAGTGAAACGTCAAGAAGTGATTTCATATTCTATGCTGATAGATTGGTAAGTTTGTTTTCTTCACTTTACCGGAGGATATGATTCAATTCACACCATAAGCATTTATGCTGGTTATTATTGATTTTATTAGTCTTTTATGCTACCATATTTTGATGTATTTTGATGATTCCACCCCTTTTACTGTTTCTATAATTTAGTTGATACCTCACAAGTCATTGATACGAGAATTTGTCGAGTTATTTAGATCTGGACTTTGCGTAGTCATAAATAAATTCAACATTGGAATCAGTCTACATAAAAACCAGGGATCCCTTATTGTGTAGACAGAAGGAGTTCGTTTTCGCCTTAGGACTCTTGAAGTAATCTTATTGGTCAGCTCACTGTATCTTGGGTGTTGATTGGTTTTCCCACACCATACCAATCATTCACCTCTTTTCTGATTGGCCTATTTCGATCCACATCTGAGTATATAAATCAGTTAGGTTTCTGTTTCGTTCTCTTTCTGACGTATTACTCTGTTGAGTGTCAGACAAAAAGCTTAAGTAATCTATGTGTTCGTTTCATTATGGTTCCGATATTTCTGGCTATACTAAATTCAACCTCCACAACTTTAGTGATTTCCTGAGTTGTGCCTTTAGTTGCCCTGCGTATCTCCGAATTTCTAAATGAACTGACTTCCTCTTACTTTCTTCTTTACCAAAAATAATTTTATTGCCTCTATGAGTTTGAAACCTCTCTCAGGTGGGCCACTTCAAAAGAATGTGCACCAATTACCCTTATTCTCAAACAACTAAAATTGCCTATTTTTTGAGAAAAATGTCTAATTTCAACTGAAATTTTACATTCAAATCAGTTTTTTTTGATAATATGGAATCATTCGTCATTTAAAGTGTCTGGGCTCAAATTGTTTTGGTTCCATCATTTTTTGCCTCCCAAATTCCCTGTTGCGTACCTGTCTCTGCCTATCCAAATTTTCAGACTAGTCAGGTTAAGAAGAAAATACGAGAGGGGCTTAATATTAGTGCTGATGGTGCCCCGATCCAACTTGAGACTAACCTTCTAGACTTCAAATTGATTTTTTGTAGATAAGGCTTGTGGTTGAAGATGGCCTGAATCAACTGCCATTTGATGAATGCTCAGTTACCACACCAACAGGTTAGTGGCCTTAATCTTTCAAGTCAGTTTAAGCAGACCTGGGCATTTGAGGCAGATGATTGCCCTGCTCCACCTCAATGCCCTCCTTATTAACCTGAGGTGAACGATACATCAACCTCCTCTTTAATAAGATTTAAAAGGAATTGCCCCCCTCAAAAGCATTTGTTCACTCAAGAACAGGCCCATCTGATATCAATAAGGAGAGTTATTTACTGCCCACCTGCTAAGATCGTTATAGCCAGATCTAGTTGGGCAGAAAACAACCTTCCTCATTGTTGTCACGTAGGCTATTCCAAAACTATCAAGACTGCAGTTCCCTTTGAAATTTCACACAGATAATGAGGGCACAGATCAAGGTTTCTGCCCCTACTCCCCTAGGCATTGCATCACCAGATATGTTCATGTTTGTTGTCTTTATGCTTTTTATTATTTCTAAACAAGAAAAACTTTTGATTTTCACCTGGTGCTCTTTATTGTTGTAAGGGGTCTCTTATGCCCGACTGTAAATCACCCATCCCAATTTCAGATTATCTTGCACTATTGTTCAAGGTATTCAGTGAAACCCCACTCTCCCAACCCTGATTCACTGTCTTTTTATTTGCAGGTGCTATGTACAAGGGTTTAAGATTCAGAAGGGGGATATGTGGCGTCAGTATTGTCAGAAGTGGTGAGTTTTTTTGGAATTATACAATACTACTGTAAAGCCTTCCAACACCAGAAACCAGTGGAAGGAATCGATTCAAGTTATGGTTTCTATTTTAGAAAAGAGTTCATACATGTCTAAAACACATCTTTGACAGATGTTTTTCAGTATTGTAGTTTTGTCCTTGTTTGAAAATTTCCACTGGAATTTCTTTTTGTTGATGGTCTCTTAGAAAGAGACAAACGAATGAATAGCCTTATTGTTTCATTTGGCAAATATAATTTTTGTTTGGTTTATTTCTAGGAGAAGCAATGGAAAAAGGCCTGCGTGAATGCTGCAGATCAATACGAATAGGAAAAGTTTTAATTCAAACTGATGAAGAGACCAATAAACCAACAGTAAGATGAATTATTTTATGTTCCACTTCTTAAAGCTGCCCATTGTAGATTTCATGGAGATATGATCAAACATATAAAACTTTGTTTGGTTTTCATGAGGTACATCCTGTGATGACGTTGGAGATGTACAAGCAGACCAGAGGGCAAAGACTTGAGTTAAACAAGAACCGTTTTAATAAGATAGTGTGACAGAGATCTTCAGTACAAGGGTTTTGATTAGCTGAACAATCTTGATAGTCATAACGGAAACTTAAAGTATTCAACTGATATTGACACATTTAATTAGAATTCATTTTTTACTTATTTTGACTTTCATGGACCTGTTCGAAGGCTCTAAGCCTACTAGCAGTAATTAGTATAGTATAAGAAGGTAGTAGAATGCCAACAGATATCTTGATACTTTAACACATTGAAAAATTAAGATTAGAAACTTTGAGATATACAGTAACCTACCATAACAATTTCACAGAATTATTCGCTGATGAACGGTACAAAGACTCGTAGGGATTAGTACATCTGAGTGGGTACCCACGAGATAAGCTGGAGAAATGCGGTCAAGTCTCTTTGACTCTTTTCTTTGCAAAATACATCATAATTCGCTTTAGGGAGGATAAAGCACTGACTTCTTAGGGAAAAGAGTCTGTACCTATATACAAAGTAGGTAGCAAATTTTAATACTTTTTTATTTTCAAGGTTTCTTATGCAAGATTTCCTCCTGATATAGACCAAAGAAAAGTATTCCTGATGTATCCTCTTTTAAGTAAGTCAAACCTAGATGTATTTCACTTTGTAAGTACATTGGGTCTTATCAAGGCTGTTTCTTACACAATATTGGACATGAAAGTCACCACTTATTATGACAAGTCTTTGATATTTGATTCCATTTATTTTTATCCTTGACATTGTGAAGTGATTTTCAAATGATTTCCTTGAAAATTCTTAAATGAATTAAGGTGTGTTCCACTTAACCTAAAGAACCTGTCGAATATGAAAACAGAATCCATGATTTCTGAATATATAAATTCTGAAAACTTGAGACTTTTTGAGCCAAAATAAAGGTTTTTTGGCTCATTCTCAATCCTGTTGGTGACGTCTATCCTTGCACCGACAATCGCAGCTATGCTGTTTCTTCAGACTACCAATAGCTCGAAATTCTCCGAAACCTGCCGTTTTCAATAGAATGGCTTGATTAATGATATTAGGATTTTTGTATCAACATTAATAGCAGTGTCTTGTAATTCACCAATTAGACTATGAAACTGCCCCCTAAACTGTAAAATGGCTTTTCACGCTTCCGAAATTTCAAGGAATAAATGTTTTTATTTTAGATAGCGGAGGGACTGTCTCGACTGCAATTGATGTTCTGCTGGACTCAGGAGTTGAAGAGAAAAACATCATCATATTAACATTATTCTCCACGTTCCAAGGTATAGCATTGAATCATTTACTATTTTATCATTACAGGCTTAATTGTGTTCTTATAGTAAAACCAGCATGTAAGTAGCCATATTTCGCCAGTTAGGCCTTATGGCTCTTCAGGTTTAGGCACATTTCGACAAGTTTTGATTGACCTGTTATGCAATGATGTGTAGTTAAATCCCTTAGGGTGCATTACTTTTAGTGATGCAAAGAAGACTGTTTGTTAGCTTAAGAGCAATGAGTGCTGTGGGGTTTAGCTACGCATAATGGGCATCCTGGCCCACCGGGATACTGGGTAATTTCCCGGTGGGCCATTAAAAACTGCTTGTTTGTGGGGCCTTATGTCCTTATGCCACCACCACTAATGGGCCATAAACTTGATTTTTCCCTGGCCCTTTTTTGCTCTCAGCACGCCCCTGCTGCACAGCATATCATTGCACCTCTAAAGAACTTGCGTCATAGGGAAATTAGTCTATTAGAATATTTTAAAGCGACTCTTTTATTCTTTGGTACTTGTTTCCTTTCATAACATAGGGAAGAAACCACATTTCTCATTGCCCAATGATGGGAGACAGATCTTTCCCAAAACGTTGCCCTACTAAATATCAAAGGCTTGTCATGATATGTAAGTGGTGACTATCTTGTCAAATATTGTGTCAGAAACAGCCTTGATAAGACCAAATGTATTTCCTTATTATGTATGTTTTTCACACAGGTGTTTCAAACATCTTGGGAAAATACAAAAAACTCATCATGCTAACTACTGAAGTGTATGAAGAAGTCCCTAAACAATTTGGAAGGAAGTATTTTGGGACAGATTAATGGAACAGTTTCAAACACACATTATTTCTTCATTCACGGAGTTAAAGTCGATGCAATGGAAAAGGTATTTGCTGCAACTTCTTGTAGGTATTACAAAATAAAGCTATAGAATTTATTTAATAAATATGCCGGATTTATTTATGGCCTAGATATTGCCATGAGAGCATTATGATTTTGAAATAATATGGTAGAGGGACAATGTCTTGTGTAGGAGACTCCCTTCAGGCGACTCAAACAGAAATAGGGATCCTTCTTCGAAGACTATCATGAAATTTGCTATTCGTCAAGAGGTAAGTTGCTAATGCCAATTTGACAGGCTAGCAAACTTATATACCCATACAAGGAGACTGCACGTTGTTTTACAAGGGTGTAGATATGCTTACCAAGGGCAGTGCACTATGCTTGCATGCGATGGATACCTTTAAAGGGAGATGGTATGTCATAATAAATGTGTTGGTATATTATCTTACCATCTTACCTCTACTTGCGATGGACACCTTATCGACTTGAAGTAGTAAATTCTAAAACGCCATTATGATTGTATGGTAAATACAAGGTGTTCCATACATATTTTACTGAATTCCAGTGCTTATTTTCAAAATATGAGCTTTATGAATTGGCGAAGGAATTCCTTATTTCAATCACTTTGTTTTCCTGACCATTTCATTTTCTTCTCCGTTCTTCATATTTGTTTGTGTTACCCTTCTTTATCTAATATATGCTGCTATCCACTATATAATATGGCTTTTATAGAATCAAATATGCATTTTCAATTCATCTATTGTTAAAGATATCTAAGATGGGTATCTAAGAATATAGTTCTAAAAACTTGTATCATGTTAAGGAATATAGGCATCTTGCGTTCTAGTGACAATTATGTTATCTCACTTCTGATTGGCTGATTTCACTTTGAAGCTGAGAGAGTACGCATGCGCAAAATATGATTTTTTTAGATTCAATCTTCCTAGGCCTTAGATTTTTCTTTTCACCTCACTCCTTGAAAATTGAATCAGCCAATCAACGATAAGATAACTAAATGATCACGTGACAAACGCAAACTGCCCATTGTTTTTGTTTGGTTTCTATTACAAGGTAAAAGCTGCTTCTGTCATTATAAGCATAGAGGAACAACCCAAAGAGGGATACCTTGCATCAGATTTTTGAAGTCATCGTTTATGGTAATAATATATGGTGTTTTTTACCAATGCTTGTTTTCTTAAACTTATTTTCACAAAATATCCATGCTACCTTAGCCTCATTTCACACATCCGTGCTACCATAAACTCGTTTTCACAAAATATCCATGCTACCTCAGACTCGTTTTCAAGAAATACCATTTTTTTCTGACATTCAACAGAGTAATACGTCAGAAAAGAGAATGAAACAACAAACTAAAGAATTATTATACCCAGATATGGATCGAAATTGGCCTATCAGAAAAGATTGAATGATTGGTATAGTGTGGGAAACCAATCAAAATCCACGATACAGTGAGCTGACCAATAAGATTACTTTAAGAGTCCTAAGGCGAAAACGAACTCGTTCCATCTTCACAAAAGAGGATCCCTGGTTTTTATGTAGACAGATTCCAAAATACCTAAATGAAAAATGTCGGCCAAAGACATTTCATCACAATACGTTGAATAGGCTTAGTTTTCAAGATTTTACATCAATGCAGGCGTAAGAAATATTTGACAACAGTTTTAAGCAGGGTTAACTCTCTTTAAGTACTTCCTCTATGCTTTTAGTTTGCGAAAGGGGCATTGAAAAAAGAGGTACTATCCTGTCTTGTAAGGAATAGACCCTTATTAGACTGCCCTATAACCTCATTTTCAAAGAGAAATGGCTGCTGTGTTATAATGTTATCACAGACCTGCCAACCTGGTCACAGATAATGTAGGGAGATAACAAGATTTTTTAGGAAAAAAATAGGGAGAAAGGCAAAAAATAGGGAGAATACCTTTTTGATGTTTTTTCACCTAAAATGATTATTACAAGTGCCTCTACATATATAAAATTTAGTTAGTTAGGCTACCTATTTCTTCAGGTGTCTGACTGTAGCAGTTTTTGCCGCTTTCATGATGTCTTCCTTAGGTACCCATTTATGGCATGGAATTCTGGATTCTGGGTAATGCGATTTCATTGCCAAAATACCGGAAAGTGATCCATCCAGCTTGAGGCAAGAGCGGCTGTCAGTCTTATTTTTCCTTACAATGCTGAACAGACGTTCTGCCTCAGCATTGCTATGTGGAAGGACCAGAACTATCTCTGCAATTTTTGGCAGCAGCTTAAACCTCTTTGATTTTGACCCAGGTATCTCCATTTGATTTAAGTGCCACCAAAGAATGTCAATTCTGTAATGGTACATTTCATGACCATTTCCATCATAACCTTCAATAACCTTTGCTTCTTCCCAAGCATTTTTATTGAAAGACTCATCAGCAAGTGTTTGGTAGTCCACAAATTCATCATATATTTCACTGTCATCAATCCCGTCCAAGGTGGAGAGGGACTTATATTTCTCAAGAAAAAAATGCACATTCTCCCATGATGAATTTAAGCGGTTGCAAACATCAATCCACACAGCATTTTTTATGACATCATTATCCAAGGGAAACTTTGCTTGAATATATTCCACTGCAGATTTGTAGTAATTATGAGCAGCATTATTGAATGTCATTGAATCTTTTTCTGTGATTGTTCCATCATTCAGGAGTTTATTCAAGACACACTTTGTTGTAAAACCAATATATAAAGATTTTGGATCTTTGTAAATATCATTGTTGTCCAAATCTAACTCCAGTAAGGTAGAAGTGTTCTGCAGAACAGCTGGTTTGATAATACGACTAGCAAGCTTTTTTCCAAGGCTTTCCATTGTAGGTTTCAACAGGTGAATTGAAGGCTCGTCCCTCTGAAGCAACAAATTGAAATGTGTAAACATTGTGATTGCTGATGTTTGAAATAGTAGTGCAGGTTCTAGCAAAGGGTTGCTGAACCACCCATGCAGCCTTTTAAATCTTTCATCTGCCCATTTTTCACTCAAGAAATAAGATTTCAGACTGGGAAGCTTCTTCAGGATCCTTTCCATACAACGTTCTAATGATAACCACCGCACAGAAAGGTGTTTTAGAACACACTGATACTGTTGATCACAGAATTCAAAATATTCTGTGAGTTTTCCTTTGCGTTTTGCACTTTTATCAAACCAGTAGAAGCAATCAATACAAATATCTTCCACATTAATTCCAAGAACATCACTGAAAGCATCATTTCCATGACTGGCAGCTATGTGTGCCAAGTGACATACACAACCACCCACAAAAATTTCACAATTCTTCTCCAGAAAACGTGATGCCAATGAGTTATTAGCTCCAATCATTGTGTTAGTATTGTCTACACTTAAACTAACACAATTCATCCATGGCAACTTGTCCTGGTCAAAAGTTGTTTCAACAGCTTCAAAAATTTTAAAGGCTTTAGCCCCACTCTCTCCCTCTGTCAAACACATATTGTAGAAGTGATTGGATACAGTTTTTGATGTATTGATGTCAAAAAGGCGAATACTGACAGGATTCATTTTCTGTATGCCAGTATCATTGCTTCCATCTGTACTAACACTGTATGGGTGATCTTTACAGTGCTTCACAATGAAATTGTGGCAGTGTGGAGCAAGAGATTCATTTAGAATGGCAGTGGTTTTGGTTCTTCCTGAGCTGTATTTAGATGCAATCTTGCTATCAGGAAAAATTTCTTTAAACAAAGGACCAAGGTGATCTGCTGTTGCTATCGGCAAGTTATGCTGAATCAAGAAATTTGTGACTTGAATCTCAGCCTTAGAAACTTTGCTGTCAAAACTTTCGTCATCTTTTTCAATTCATTCGTCTTCGTCATTTAAAACTGCTTTGACTGGGTACTCAGTTGTCCACTGTTCTTTGAAAGAAACTCTGTATTTGAATGACCCAGAATATTTTAGCTTGTTACCTTTCGAAGAATTGCTGCTATTTTGATCTTCATTTCTATCACTGCTGGTATCAGAATCACTTGAAGAGGAATCATCATCGTAGACATCGTGAGTTGTTCGTTTTCTTGACTCCATTTTGACTCAAAGTTTAAGAAGACAAGGAATCAAGGAAGAAAAGACCAACATGAAAGTGAGGCTGCAATCTTGAATTTTGAGGCTGTTAGCGTTAAATGTGGTCTCATGGTCATGGAACGAATGAGCGCAAATTTTTACGATTTACTTTGAAAAAACGGCATGGAAAATCGGGAGAAAACAAGGAGTAATTGAGAGGACGTTTTGAAAGCGGGAGAAATAGATAAGAAACCGGGAGACCGGGAGAATTCAGCCAAAAACGGGAGTCTCCCGGCGAAACCGGGAGAGTTGGCAGGTCTGTTATCATTGTAATGGTCTCATGGCTGTGCCATAAAACACCAGAAAGCGACCATTTTGATTTGAAAATGAGGCTATGGGGACAACCTCGTATCAATGGCTGAGGTCTGGTAAGGGTATAATTAGCGATGATTGCCCGTGTTTTTGATACAGAGAAATGCCGCCCCTCCGTTTACAAATTATGTCTTTATGTGTAGATAGTTTTCTATGTTTTCATGTTTCGAGTAGGAAGTAGAATCTAATGTCATTTATTTACATTATCAAACTTTGTGGTTCAAAATAAAAATTGAATTTCTTTATAAGTTTATCTGGTTTCGTAATTTTCAATATGAAGAGTGAATTGGTGCAATAAACATACCAGGACACATACTACTATATGTTTGACCGATTATAGAAAAAAGCGATTTGGTAACTAAAGAACACAAGTAAATATTTCAAATATATTATATTTAGTACCATAGAATATTATATTGATAATTAACGAGCTATCGGGCTTAACCCGTTACCCATTAACTCGTTGTGTTATTATAACGGGTTAAACCCGAAAGCTCGTAAATTTTCATTATGATATTCTATGGTACTGAATATGATATAATTGAGACGTTTATATGTATTGATGTAGTGTCTGCCACCGTATCCCTGCTAAAAACAAGACCCTACCTTGATATCAGACAAGCGCGTTAAGAATAATCTCATTTACTCACCAATAGGTGCAATAGACACATTAGGATCATCTTACCTCAATATTAAGTAATGTAGTGTATGATGCCATCCCATGGTACCATGCCCCTGTGGTGGAACAAGGCGCAGCCTTAGACTATCATATTAAACAGAATCTCGACCACACATGCCTGATTGCAATAAACATACTAGGAACTCTTACTTTTATTTTCAGGGATTGATAATAGTGTATGCTACCGTAACCCTGCTGGAAACAAGGCCTTGGAAAAGCAAAATAAACACATTTGGTCTTATCAAGGCTGTTTCTGACACAATATTTGGCATGATAGTCACCACTGATCAAAGGCTTGTCATGATAAGTGGTGACTATCATGTCAAATATTGTACCATAGCAAAGTTAGCACGTTCAACAGAAAGTCGGCAAAATATTTTGCTTTTTTGCATCTCTATACTTAAACTTTCAGCAAATTTTACCACCAAAAATCTTTCTTTGCAAAGCCAACTCAAGCAACCCTATTTTCAGTCGGAGTCAAAATTTTACCTAGAACAACCCTAAATTAGAAATTATACTTATTGATAGAAAAGAGACAAGAAACTACTCATTCATCTCGACAAGCCTGTTTCGTGGTTTCCCACTCATTAGGAGATGTGCCAATCTATAATAAGAATAGATCAGCACATCTCCTGAGGAGTGGGAAACCACGAAACAGGCTTGTCGAGATGAATGAGTAGTTTCTTGTCTCTTTTCTATCAATTAGTATATATCACGCTCTACTCTATGTATTGAGCACTCTCACGGAAAACCGATGTACAGACTTCGTAAATTAGAAATTAGGCATTTCCAACCAAGCATTTGATTTTCGATCTTGAGAAAAGAATAGAGCAATTAAGATTAGAAATCTAGCCTGCCATTTCTCTCGTGGATTGATTAGCATTGGTCAAATAGAACCAGCCGCTGATCCAATACGGGTGGTCCGTTGCAAATATTGACTAGCGTGTTACTTCACTGGTATATCCCAAAACACACACAAAACGGTAAACGATGTTTTAAGAGTTTGATTTTTGAAATTGCACCATCAATTAATGATTCTGTTGGAAGGAACACGTTCAGAGAATAGATAAATGTTTGGTAGCTTACACGATATGATAGGCCACAATGCGGCAAAAAAACTCGACGTAACTTCGAGGTGGTCGTATTAGCGAGGTGGTCTTAATCGTTAGTTCCACTGTGTTTGGAATTTCAATGGTTGGGCAACCCTGCTTGTATTGAACCATTGACAAATGTCTGAATAATAAGCTGGGGCCATTTCATTTACAAATTTGATCCCCAACCATCCTTTAAAGTTGTGGTTTTCGTTCCTAATCCACGTTTTTGAAAAGTAATCTGCCCCCTATTTTCCCGTAACTCTCTTGAACCCCAAACCCTGTTTGTCACAGCCCTCCCTTTCATTAGCCAGAGGCTTTTCAGCATTGCGTTTTAGCATACGGGTAGCTTGCTTATGCTCCATCTTCTCAAACCTATTAAGATGGACTTTAGAGAAACCAGTAATTTTGGAGTATATTTGCATGCAGAGTAAACCGATGTTGATACGAATATTTCCAAAACCACGATCATTTGAAAACCATTGTAATCAGAAGCAGGCAGAAAAGCTGTTATCAGGTGGAAAAGCAAGGAACAGCAAACCTTCGTTCATCGTTCGATTCTGCTTCATCTACTCGAATCTATTAAAATGGAAATCAGAGAAACCAATAGTCCAAGGGTATATTTGCATGCAAAGTAAACAATTGTAAATAAGAATATAATCCACAGTCATTTAAAAACTATGGCAATTAGAAGCAGGCAGAAAAAGCCAGGGAAAGCGAGATGAACAGAGAGTGATGTTACCAGGTGGAAGAGCAAGGTGACAGGAAACCTTAATTGATCTTACGATTATGCTTCATTTTCTCGAGTCTTTTTAAATGGTCTTTTTAAATGGAAATCAGAGAGACCAATAGTATTAGTGTATGTTTGCATGAAGAGTAAATAGATGTAACTACGAATATAAAACCACAATCATTTAAAAAACTATTGCAATCAGAAGCAACCAGAAAAGCCATTATCAGGTGGAAAAGCAAGGAACAGCAAACCTTCATTGAACTTTCGATTGTCCTTCGTCTACACGAATCTTTTTAAATGAAAATCAGAGAAACAAATAGTTTCAGGGTATATTTGCATGCAGAGTAAACAGATGTGAATACGAATATAAGACCACAATCATTTTAAAACTATTGTTATCAGAAATAACCAGAAAAAGCCGTAGCTGGTAGGAAGAGCAAGGCGACAGCAAATCTTCTTTGATCGTTCGATTGTTCTTCATCCACACGAATCTATCAAAATGAAAATCAGAGAAACCAATAGTTTCAGGGTATATTTGCATGTAAAGTAAACAGATGTAAGTGCGAATATAAATCCCCAATCATTCCAAAACTATTGTAATTAGAAGCAACCAGAAGAAGCCGTGGCCAGGTGAAAAGCAAGGAAACAGTGAATCTATAAACACCGTTGTTTGATTTTCAATGAAAATCGATGATTAGCCCTGTCGTTATTTGTGGCATCTGTTGGGAATTTTACGAGAGTGGCGGAAAAGGCTAAAGAAGCTTAAAGTTGTTGAAAATTGCCGTGACTTGTGAAGACGGAAAATTGCCGAGAAAAATGTCAACAATGAGTTGATTCTGAATAATTTCCTCAAGAAAGGTTGGTTTCCAAAACTGTTGTTTTGTCAACTATATATCGGTAGTGTATGGAATTAAGCACTTGATAATGCAAGAAAATCCGAATTTTGTTTGAAAATTCATTCTACAGTCTAAATAATATTGCCGAGAAAATTAGGTCAACAGAGAATTATTCTGAGGCATTGTGCTGAAAAATCTTTTGTTTGCAAAGCATTCAAGTTCTTCTTAGTGTTCGCAAGAAGATATAACGTTAGTGCGATAGACTATAGTGTATAAAGCAAAAGATATTTGAACGAAAGAGTTTTATTTTGAATTACCGTTCGCTTTCAGTGATTCTAACAAATATTGCTGAAAATGTTTTCATCAGAGAGTGTGTTATGAAGAATGATTCCGAAGAGAAGATCGTTCCCAAAGCATTGAAGTCCTTCTTTGTTTTCTTAAGAAGTTAGTGTATCAATCGTATAGTTGCAGTGGATGATGCTTAAGGAGTTACAATTTGTCTGAAATTGCCCTGCTTGGAGAAGTTTCTCCAAGTCACACTCCTAAGACACTGATTGTTAGAAATATTATTTGAAATATCATACTGAAAACAGGATCATTTTCAAAACGAAAAGCCTTTCTTTGTGTTCGCAAGTAGTTATAGCCCGTTTATGGAACAAAGCAATCGAAACAGGAGACGATAAGAGGATGTTTTGAAGACATCCTAGAAGGCGTTAGTTTCAATCTGATAATGTGTTTCTGTTGAACTTTGCTAGAAAGCTGTTATTTCATTCAAAAGTTGATATGCATTTAATCGAGACGTAGCAAGAATAAAATACGAATCCAACACAAGAACAGAAGCTAGAAGAAGAATATGATTTGAACACAGTTTGCTCTGCTCTAGAATTTGCTTGATTGAACTTTGATCTCAACCTTGTATTGCGGAGCTGGTGCAGTACAACTCAATGCAAATAGGAGTTAGGAGAAGAAATTTGATTAGGAGTATTTGAAGTCATTTTTCAAGACTTTCAGTTCACTTCATTCTAGGAATATCCGACTTAAACTTTGCTAAAACTTTCTATCCTAAAGATGATGTTTTAGAGCCAATGTTCCTAATACAAAAAGCCAGGAGAAGAAATTCGAAATTTTTTTTAGATATCTTTCATGAAGACTTTCAGTTGACTGGGAATATTTGCATCAATTTTGCTGTCAATCTTCAATCGAGAAGATGGTTCTCTAAAACCAATGCACAGAAGAAGAATTAATGAATTAACATAAACATAAAGCCAGGAGAAGAGATTCGATGACACGTGCAGCTCACCTAATTCTGAGAATATTCGAATTGAACTTTGCTTAGGGCCTTCTTTCCAAAAGATGATGCGCTAAAGATCAAGTTACGTACCACATACAGCCAGGAGAAGAGACTCGATGACATTTTGGACATTTTGAAGACGTTTAGGTAGCATAATTCTGAAATAGTCCGAATCGAAGTTTAACCTTTCCATCAAAGAGTCGTGTGACCTAGAACTTACCGAAGACTGATTATTTGGGGGAAGTTTACTTCATTCTTAGAAAGATTTGGAGAACTTTGCACAAAGCTGTTTGTCTGCAAGATTTTACCAGATAGTGAGTAGAGTTCTGTTTACATTTTCACATTTATTCATCTTTATTTCCAAATTCATGAAGTTCTTTAATTTCGCATTTCTGATGATATTATTCAGGGATAGGATAAATAATATAGATTATGATTTCCTTACTATGTAAAGAGTCCGATAAAAAGCATAATTCATAGTCTTTTATTCGTCTCTTATATTCATATAGATGCTCTAACAACTATAATAGATGTAGGAAGATAAGCTCCATAAATAGAGAATATAGAATAGAAATAAAAGATTCCTTGAATAGCAAAGGATGGAAACCTATAGTACAGTTTTCTCTGGGCCATCCGGTCTATACCTAGATGCATAATATTGAACTGCAGATGTCTGTTAAGGTAAAAACGAAACAAATTGCACAGCTGCAAAGCTGTTTGATGAAATTTTTAATTAAAGTTTGTGAATTTACCTTTTCGTTAATTTCGACTTAAAAGGTTTTTAATTGTCTTCTTCTAAAGGCACCACAGAGAGGATTTACTTAACATAAAAGATGAAATCTTCTTCCTCGGTGAATTTTACATTCCGAAAAGTTATTAAAACATTCCTGTTTTAGAAAATTTCATTTGATTAAAAGAAGAAGTTAGTCGTTGATAAGGACCAAAAGAAATGTTTTCCACAAAATAATATTAAGATGTCCCGCAAAAAGGTATTAAATGAAATTGCCTTTAAGTCACTGAGAAGAATCGTATTCCTCTTCGGGCATTGCAAATACAATTAAGGTAGATGACTCAGAGTTCAAAAGCAAACGTCTCAGATTGCACATCTGCCTGTATTCATGAAATCTAACTATAATTTGAGGTAATGTTGATTTTCTTATTAGTTATATCCTGAAACTTCCACCTTTGAAAAGTGTTCCATTCTGAAGGTATTAACTGAAACATTATCTAGGGTCTTAATCTTTTTAAGAGAATATTTTTCGAAATTAACAATGTTACTAACTAAGATGTCATCTTTGAGGATATTTGTTGAAAGAATGATAAATGTAGAAAGGTTCTGGTTCTGTCAAACCTGGCAATAGTTATAACCTATCTTCCCTAAAAAGTTCACCTAATCATATTCTCTGATGTTGAAAATAAACTTTTCAAATTCAAAGTCCTAACTCAAAAACTTTCTTATCAGAATCCATCTGCCTTTAAAGTTGATCTCCTGGGTTATTGAACGAATTTGAGATAATGTTCATTGGAAAAGAGAAAACATAACTTCCCAGATGGTCCTTTGTTAAGAAGAGAAGCATACGTTTTAGCTGCGGTTTAATTGATTCAGTAATAAGCTTCAATTAGAGTTAACGACCCTCTGTTGGGTCAATGACTGGGCGTTGTTCTCAATGCAATGAAATTCGAGTAAATATTGAATCGCATTTAGAATAGCATTTAGGTTTATTTTTCACACTGGTCATTAAGTAAACGAATGTGCTCTAAAAACGTTTATAAAGCAAAGTTAATCTAAAACTTGATTGAAAGCAGTTGTGGAATCAGAGGAATATCTCCAAATAAAGAAATTGGCCCTGATAAAGGCTCAAAGAAGATATTCTAAGCACTTGGAAAAGATTTTCATAAAGTAGGAAAGGTTTTTTGGAGGTGTTTGAATATATATTTCAATCGAAAGTTCTTCTGCAGACAGAGGGATATCTTGGAACGAAATTACAGAGAAGTTGGTCATGATAAATGCTCAAAAGAAAAATTAAGTAGGTACTTAGGACGTTTTTTCTTATGCATGAAACAAAACATTCGAAGCAATTTGAAGTCATTGCAAAATGCAGAATAGCTTGTTGAAAATTTTGGCTAGATTCCTTTGAGAAATTTCTCAAAATCTTATTTAAGATTTCTTTGAGAAAAAAGTGTTTATTCTGAAAATGCTTATGAAACCATCTGCTCTAATGAAAAAATCTAAGAAAAAATCTTGTTTTGGAAATAAGCTCATAACATTTGTTTTGATGGCATCTAAAACAAGGCTGACCTCTTTCAGTCGCTTTATTCTAATCTCTACTGAAGGGAGCAAAACATTTTAAATACGCATAAAAATATTGAGTGCATTAAAGTTTCTTTTGAGAAAACACTGTCTGTTTTCAAAAGAACTCACAGGATTGCTAAGGTCTGTAAAGAATTATTGTATTGCAAATGCGTGAAGGTAATTCTATTCTTAGTAATCCGTAGAAAGCTTTGATTGCAAAGTGTTTGCATAGCAGCTGCATCTTCTTGCAAACAGTTACCAGATATTCTACTCATTATGAAGAATTTCTAAAAGAAAACTGTGAAAAAGCATGAAGGTTTCAGACCTATGAATGGAGATTCTTCATTATCCATAAATCTTGAGAACATTTGGTTGAAATTGTCTTGAAGTCGCTAAAAATGGCTCTAAGAATGTAGGTGGACGCAACCATGAAGACGCTCTAATGGTTTTGTGCTTACTCTTGCCAGAAAACTACTGGATAATTGTTCATAGCATAGAAACTCAACGAAATCAAAGAAGAGAAGATAAAACCTAGTTCCTAAGGTGCTACATCAAAGTTTATCGTAAAGTCAAGAAACAATTTTCTTGCAGTAGAAGGGTTGAAATTCATCATATCTATTGTCGCGAAAGAATCTTCTTCCGTATAAATGTATGCAAACATCATTTCTGAATGCCAATCAGGGAAAAACACATTCAACTAAGAAATCATTGAATTTTTGTTCCAGAGCTACTTCATCCATAAACGATAATAACATACAAAATTTTCAACAGTATACTTCTATGTTAAGTATTTGGTAATCATTCAATTTTTCTACAGAATCTTATTTTCCTTTTTCCATAGATAAAAATGGCGAAGAATGCTACAAACTGCTGGACCAGAACAATGCTGCTCACTCCGAACCTGAGAGGGAACCTAGCTGCTATTGTTGCCATTGACATTATACCTGTCTTACTAGGAATCTTGGGTAACCTCGTATTCATCATCACTCTAACGAAAACGAGGTCCCTTCACACCGCATCAAACGTACTAATTGGAGCAATGTGTGTATGTGACTTGATTGTCCTATGCATCGGAAATCCCCTATTCCTGGCCTATCTACTGATGATCCAAATCGGTTATGATTACAAGCATTACAGTGACGTACGGAAGGTATACAACCAGGTGGTCACCCTTTGTGCAGGACTATCCTTCATATTCGCCATGTTTATTACCGTGGACCGATATTTTTCTATATGCTACCCGTTCAAGTATCAGCGGCTGGTCAACTGCAAGAAGTATTTGTACTTGGTGGTGATAACGGCAATCATTGAAACCGCTTACGGCCATATCTCATTACTGCCTTCATTAGCTACTACTCGCATATACGAAACAAGCGTTGCTATCATTCAATTCTTGTCATTCTCGGCGATAATTTTCTGCTACGCCCGGATCTACCGTGTGATTTATAAAAAGAGAGCGGTGATATCACTTGGGACATTTTCGCATGAAGAGACCACCGGAGCTACCGCGCGGCGGAGGCAAAACACCGCTAAAACGCATACGATATTCATAATTGTGGGGACCTTGATTTTGTGCTACTCACCATTATTTGCATTGTCGGTTTTCAGTTCAGCTAGAACCAACGGAGTGTGTGACATTTTCGAGGATGTCTTCATTCTCTATCAATGGGCAGTACTTTTGATTTCCTTCAATAGTACGATTAACCCATTAATTTACTTCCTCCGCAGTAAGGAGACTAGAAATGCAGCATTGAGACTCTTCCGCTCGTGAAGAACATCATATTGTTGGACAATGATGATTCACAAGTGCTGAATATTCAATAATTTTCAAAAACAATTTGATAACACGTAAATGTACAAAGAATAAAGATTTATCGCCCGTTTCATTTTTGTTTTTTGTCCGGTAGGGCCTAATATGAGGAAATTTCCAAGACCACACTTTAATTATTATGACGTCATCTGGCAGGCTGTTCGGTCGAAAAAGGCACGCATGACTGAGGTCACTTTCTAAAATAGTTGGGATCTGTGGGTACTTTAAGCCTCCAGTGGGGGCAGGGAAGAACACTGGTAGGGGGCCAAGGGGCTTTGACATTGCTAAGGTCTCAAAATGGTTTAGGACTCTTTATCTTTTTGCAAATGCCCTTTTAAAGGAAGTTCCTCCCTGGGAGAGCACCCCCTGATAAACGATTGGGAATTTCAACTATGTGGCCATAATCTTTTTAATGGATGTTTTTGACTCGGGATTAGCCAGCTGATGTCAGTCTTAAGTCGTCTTACAATAACTACAAGAAGCACCATGATGGGAAACTCAAAAGGCTGGTCAGCGTATACAAGAAACGTATTGAGTGACTGACAGATTGCTGATTTGCCCTCCTTGTTTCAGGCGAACAGAGCACAGATTGCATTTGAGTAGGTATACGCAGTTTGTTATCGTATACCATGTAAACCATAATGTGAAAGTCGTGCAAGATTCAGTAGGCTTTGCATGTGTACGAACCAATAACCTATGAAAGTAGTAAGTCGGTGAAATAGCCTACCTTTTTGGATTTCGCACAATTATTTTTTGGTTTGTTTTTCGATATTTTGGCTTTTCAATGATGTGTCTACAAAAAGGAGAGCTTTCGGTATGCCTGAAAAATATAAAGGATGAAGTTTAATTGATTTTAATAGAACTGGTATAATCACTGCTCGTTGAACATGTTTTCTCCTGATTTATCACAAAACTGCTTTCAACATGGGTCTGCGTCAAACTCTATAAATTTTCTCTGTGTTATGTTCATTGGGTTTGATTTGGACATCTCGTTAAACGGAATAGGAAAGATAGCAAAATTTTGTCCCGTGCAGCTAGCCTGAGTATCTTGTTTAAAAAATCTATGTTGTTATGCTAAGCGTGCGCGAGTGGAACAAAAGCCCAGTTCGTCACATCCGCCTCTATGTTAGAACCATTTTTGAATGTTGTTGGAATGGAGAGAGGGAGGGTCAATCGGTAGGGCATCAAGTGCGCGCAGTGCGTTTTCTTCTTCGCTTTGTTACGCAGGCTAGCTGTTAAAAACACGCAATTATCTGACAGGTCAACATATTTTTTTGCAAAAAAACATTACTCCATACACTTCTTTGTATAAAAACAACATGTAATCTTCGGACAAGAGTTTCTTAATTTCCTCCAAATGCGAAGCTGAAGTTAAGTTTGGTCGTGTGGGGTCAACATTTGGATGGGTGACGTTTGAGGTGTTTACAGAACAACTCACTCAATCGTCTTTCGGAAGGGACGTTGAACTAGGGGTTTGGTTCTATGCCCCGCTGGAAATAATGTTGCTAATGGAGATTTTATCGAAACGTTTAAAGATGCTGCTTCTTTCTGAGTTATCTAAACAGGAATGGTATAGAGAAGGAGAACTTTTGTACAGATTAAGAATAGGGTCTCCTTTTTGATGCTAAGGCAGCACAACACAAACCTACAACTCATTAAACATACTAAGTGCTGTCTTATCACTGCAAAAAATCAATACTTTTTCTCCGATTTTGTTTTCATCGCTCTCTGTACCACACTATGCAGAATTACACGCATTTTTTAACGATTACCACTCAGTTGATAAGAGAGTGCCAGACCAGGTAGCAAATTAACAGAGGAAATGCATTTATTACAGTCCTTAATCATGCCAACAGCGATAAACAAAGCTATGACAACAATATGGATATATATGCAGAGAACATTAATTGCATATGAAGACATTTATTTGTCTGGCAGCATGAGTGTATGTATTAACTAATCTCCAGAGTAGGAGATCCGCCCACTGCATTCTGGGATGCTCGGAACTAATCCACTTCCTATGACTTCAGGAAGAGTTCTGTGATGTGCTATTGATTTAGGCCATTAAAATTCAGCATTACATGCGATTTCCTCTCAGTTGGAAGCAGAAGGTGGAAGCAGAAGGTCAGGCCAGGTAGTAGATTAGTAGAATGAATCCAAGGAAGCTCAATACTTTTTTAACATGATTTTCAGAATTCTGCTGCTACCAATTTGTGTGCTAAAATGCACCGATGCAGCTATTTTCCCATAGCACAGTTCATAAAAAACAAATTCAACATTTTAGATTTTAGATCTACTTGATTAGTTATGGGTAGCGCCTAGTAATAGCCAACACCCTTTTTCGAAGAATCGGAAATCCCCCTCGGCTCTGCGGCTTTTCTTTTTATGTGCTAAAGCTTCAGCCCTGAAATTTCTACCAGAGACAGCAATATGTCAGAGCTGTGCATCGAACATCAAAGAGCTAATTTTCCTGTCTATGGGCAAGGCTTTGACTAAATCTGTTAATGAAATTTTTCAAACGTTTTGCATTTTTGTACCAGCCTGTAGGGGTGCACATCCAATTTTTTTAGGGGGTGTTGCCGCATCTGGGACCGAGCTTTTACATAAATTTCTTTTGGAACGAGTGAGCACATGCAGAACATTTGTGACAATTAGTATTTGAAAAGAATGGTTTCCAGCAGCTTGAAATACTACACGCTCCGAGAAGAATTTGACTACCTGAGGCGGCACGATGGTTGCCACCGGAGTCAGAAACTATTGCAAGTTTGATGCTTCAGATTGCTGGAAAGTGCACCTTTCGATATCAAAATTGTCCCAACTGGTTCTTTTTTCAAAGAAAAAGACCATTATTTAGGATTCAAAAACGAAATTTAGTGGTGAAATAAATTCAAAACAACTACCAATTGACAGTCGATTGTTCTTTCAAACTTTTTGGACAGACTTTCGGAAGCCTTTTGGATAGCCTGGGAAATTATCAGAGGGATGACCCACCCTCCATCGCACACTCCCTAATGTGTGTCCCTGCCAGCCAGTGAATAAAGTTCACGAGGACCAACAAGTATAAGAGTTGTTTAAGACACAGCTCTACCATACTTCTATAGTAAAATATTCGTTGAGCGTGTAGAACATTGATATAATGAGTAATTCAATAAATTTTTATAAATAAATCAATAATTGTACTAAGAATCGGAAAAAATTGACGTTTCAAGCATAGCTTTTCGTCAGGAATCGGACTACCATACTTCTGTCTGTACTCATAACATAGTTTATAGAATTAGATGGTTAGGAAACCTATTGTTGTATATCTTTGTTTAAGATTTAATGTTGAACAGTACCTGAAAGTGCACAACGTAAGCATTATCCTATCTCTTGACTGTCAAAAATTACATTTAAAGATTCTCTACATAAAATTGATGATGAATGTTACAAAACTTCTCAAAAACAACCACTAGTTTCAGATAATGAACCAAAAGAAGCTTTTGGTCTAGCCCAACCATGGCTTTGTCAGCAGAAACAATTCCAACACTACACTGTGCTTTCAATCTCGAAAAACTTGTAGGCCTAAACAAAAATTAGAAAATAGGTTTTCAGACATGTGCCTCTGTAAACTATGCTCTTAAGTGCCTTTGGCTATCAAAACCTATTCAAAGTAATCACCAGTCGGTTGCATATAAAATGACCATTAAGTTGTCCACTCCACTTCCTGACTTGTTTGAACAACTGCTCATATATCGTTTCTTTAATCAAGAAGAACAGACAAATTTGTAAATTAATCGTAGAAATATTTGACTTTGTGATATAATTTTGTATTAAAAGCAGAATTTGTGCGGATGAAAGTAAAATCATGAAATAAGAGATTCATATGCAAAATTAGATGGCTGAATAATTGATAATCTCGATATCGATATCTTTGCAAATGTTGATTATATTGACTGACTTAAACAAAACAATGAATTTACAATTAAAACAGTTGTTATTAATATATTCTCTGACAAAGAGGCAATTTAGGACATCATTTGATATTTTCACTTGGAATAAATTACTTCTGCCCGTTAGATATTCTAGCAATGCAGTTGAGAAAGCAAAGAGGGAAGACGTGAAATTTCTTCTGTTCAGAATTCAGTTGTGTAGACTTTTAGCGCATGTCTAGACTGCTAATAATGATGATATTGGTATTGATTGCAGTGTAATGATAACGCTCTTTTGCGTATGAGAAGAGTGCGTCAAAAGCCTTGCAATCACAAAGATGTAATGCTCTATGCTTCTGGAAATGTTAAGGGGAATATTTGGATATTTTGCAAGAAAATTCTCAACCATTTAAACTCAAAGAATTCCCAGATAAGAGCTGTAATTTCGCAGATATAAAGAATGAACGAAGTTTTGGAAGAATTGTTTACGGTAAAGGAGATGTATAATTGCAGTTCTCAGAAATCATCCAAAAAGAAAAGAAATCCGTTCCAATTAACATTTGCAACGATTACTAATCCCAATTGAGAATGTCTTAAGCAAGAACTCTTCCGGAAGAATCAGGCAGAAGTCAAATAGAAAGGACTTTTGAAGAATGACATGTATTCTTTCAAGTATAAAGAAGAACATCAACAGCAAATACTCTTAAAGAAGAAGTTTGGGGATAAGCAGAACTTTTTTACCATATTAGTAGTGAAATCATCAAATCAAGAAGATTAAAGATGTATTGTTCTTTGGAAGAAGATTTATACTTTTCATAAGAAAATTCTTAATGATAGGATTTCTCTAGTGTAAACTCTAGTGTAAACAAAAAAGAGCAAATATTCTTTAGGAGAATTTCTGAGACAAATAGGACTTTCCAGCTATTTTGGGAGTGATATCATGAAAGCAAGAAGTTAAAGAGCCCTCATTCTTTGAAAAAATATTTATGCTTTCCATGGGAGTGTTCCAAACGAAAGGATAATTCAACAAAAGAAGCTACAATGAAATTCATTGCAAATGCAATAGCCCTCCTCGTAATTAACATTCTAACAATTTTAGTGAACTTATCGATTAACTGTCTCTTCTTGATAACCCTCATTGTGACCAGAACACTACACACGCCATCAAACGTGCTTCTTGGCGCAATCTGCATCAGCGACATTTTAGTAGGCCTACTCTCTGAATCTACTGAAGTGGCTGACTTCATCTTTTATATATATGGTCGCGATGAAGTATCATTCCAGCTAAAGAGCTACTTAGTCCAAATTCCGGCAACATTTTCATTTCAATTCATTTTACTAATAAGCATGGATCGTTGGCTGGCTATTTGCTATCCATTTTTCTACGAGAGAAATATCACATGCTCAAAGTATCTGTGGATGGCCTTGGCAGTTGTTGTCTTTCTTGCTACTTTCGAGGCGTGCGTGTTTTCAGCGTATTCAGGAGCATTGGAACCATGGCTAGCGTGGTGGAACATATCGTTTCTTGTGTTCGTCATAATTACCATCATAACTCTATACATGTCG
This sequence comes from Pelagia noctiluca, assembly GCA_963924455.1. Lineage (NCBI taxonomy): Eukaryota > Metazoa > Cnidaria > Scyphozoa > Semaeostomeae > Pelagiidae > Pelagia > Pelagia noctiluca. The sequence goes on along the minus strand of OZ004319.1, from coordinate 2,196,434 downwards.
ATTTACCGGCAGATACTGAGGCAGAGAAGCCGAGTAATAACAGTGGGTAGAATCATAAGCATGGGTCGCGAAGAGCAGCAAGTGATGATGAATCGGAAGAGGAGAAATAAGAAGGCTTACACCATTGCCTTGATTCTCGGTGTTTTTCTGGCATGTTATGTACCGTTTTTAGTGTACCAACTCGTGGACAAATTACATGAGCTCTCTCCGGCAATACAAATGTATGTAGGTCACTGGGTGACGTGGTTGAGGTTCGTAAACAGCTGCATGGATCCCGTGCTGTACTGTGCTCGTATAACGGAGATACGAGAAGCAGCCAAGGCGATTCTGAGGAAGAGATTGCCCAACTGGTCGTGAAAATGCAACAACGGTGGTCAGTATTTTGTGAAAAGGAGAGATAGGGTCTGGCTACAGAAAAGATAAACGTTCTATACCGAAATTACTAATGAGGGTGATTTTTTAGAAGATTGATTGTCGAAATTACTCTTTCCAATCGAGCGTTGAGTGCCCTGCTGCATCCGGTGTGAATAAAGCATTAGGCCCTGGTAAATAGACTTGCACGGCCTGAGAAGCTAACTCAGAGAATCAAAAAGAAGATGGCCTTTTTGTTAAATCAGGGGAAGAAGATAAATAAAAAACTTGAAATTGAAACAATTTTCTCCCAGTTTATATATGAAGGAGCATTGGACAGAAACTTGCTCACTACCTAAAATGACATTCTATTCTTTAATAAGTGAGAAAACCGTACATGACAGCAGAGAAATAACAACAACAAAGAAACATGAATTAAGTTTATATTTACTTTTCTTTTTTCATCAGATTGCACAAAAGACTGATTTATAATAAAATTACTAAAATACTCAACAAGCTACCTATCTAATCAGTTTCAGAGTCTTTTACTCACTAAAGTTTGTTCCAAATGTTTCAATTTTATCGTAAAGCTCATTGGGTACACTGTTGTACTTGGCAAGGACTGTAATGAAAAGTATTTTCTCCGACCGGTCTCGATTCGCAAATTGTGATCACTGCAACGGAACTTTTCAAAGCACCTTCTCGACGATTTATCAGTAATTTTAGTTTAGGGCTCACATTGAAAGTGCCCCTTGAATGTCGCGTAAGTTCTTAGCTTATTCCTTTCTTTATTGGACAGGCCAACCTTCGAATTTATTTCTCCAGCCTAATAGCACTCTTAAATATTTCTTAGGGAACGGCGGACCAAACGTAAAAAAGCAAAAAGAAGTGAAGTGCACGATGCAGACAATAAGACACATAAGTACAAATCATCAGTACAGTGGAGGAATACTACCAGTTATGTTGAGCAACAAAAATGGGATGGTCATCCATATTTTTTAGGAAAATCTTGAAAGGCCAAGCCCTTCCCACCATAGGTAAAAAATTATTATGTTTGGTTGTTCTTCAACCACTAAACTTTGTTTCTAGTAAGTCTCTAGCTCAATGTGATCTCGGCTCAACTAATGTCTGCAGTTTACTTAATCCTTATGAAATTATTGAACAGTATCTTCATGATTAACTGTATATCAAATCTAAATTTAATACTGAAAAACGACTTCGAATTTTAATTAACAAATTCGATATTGAGGCAAAGTCTTTCAAGGGATTGGTCAACTTTATTTCTAGCAATACCAAGTGTACTTATCACATGACCTTTCTTACGTATGTGATTGGCTAAATATTGGTTTATGGGCCTAGTGAGCGGGAAAGCACGAAACGTATGGAAGTTCTATCTGTATCAAAGCTTGGAATAAAAACAATGAAAAAACTGCTTATTTGAAGATAACTTTTAAATGCAAACATTACAAGCAGGTAAAAAAGCAATTTATATTTTATCTTCTGAAACCATGATAAACCTATTAGAATAAACAATGTGAATGAATTTTGATTGAAAATTTATAATTCTTCTTTCGTAAAGTTTAGGCCCATTTCGGCCTAGGCATAACTTTGGCTTGGTAACTCATACCATCTATCATTCGAGGAAGGACTGCTTTTTTTGAAGATGACTCGGATCATCTGCAGACTTTGGCCATAAATTTAACGACAATCAACCATGCTAGAATACAAGGGCAGTGGGCCAGAAAGAAAGAAGATTTATACATATCGTCGTAGACTAAGGCAATTTTTGTTTGTTTACAAGGTATCAAATTCTCCTCAAACTCTCATTTTCATTGGTCTTTCGAATTTTAGATTGTCTAAAATGACGAATCAGGGCAATGGTTTAGAATTAAATTAAATTTTTGTAAGTAACAAAACTCTGTCCGCTAAAGCGAAGCCGTCCCCGAAAATGGAACTGAAATTCAAGTCAATCAATTTCACATACAGAAACCAAGGAGAAAAATATCTAAACGATTTTTAAGAGAAAAGTCATTTTGAAAAGTCTATCAAAATATGGGGGTCTTTTGTTGCTTCTGAGCTCATTCTATCCACAACTTCGCTGGTCTATAACCTTGAAAAAACCTCTGTCTGCTCTTGTCTTTTCATCAATACGGGCAGAGATCTAATGCCTTTCATTCCAACTTCATTAAATGTAAGATTGAAAAACACAAACTATGGTGAGAAACTGGTTGCACACTGGAAGTGCATAGAAAATTTCACGTGCTTATTTGAAAAAGGCCATACTCTCTAAACTGGGATAAGAGCTTGTGCCGTACATCTATGGTCTGCAGCAATATAAAGAACAATGGGAAAACAATAGGTCTATTGCCTTAAGACAATTTGCATGGTGTGAACCTGCAGTATAATATATACAAACTATCCACCCTTGCCAATCAATAAAATCTTAAAAGCTAAAGTTGCTGTGACACATAAGGCTACTTATCAGAGAGATGCTCCCTGTGTATTATCAATCTTCTTGCAGGCCATGTGGGAATCTGTTCTAGCATTCAACAAAGGTTTATGCCAATTTCTTTTTTTGTAACTTTCACTTCTACACTAGCCTATTGAAAAATTGACTGCGGCAAAATTGCAAAGCTGTGAGGCCTAGGTTTAGATTAAATTTCCCATAACTTATGTCACACAGCTCACAAATACATGATTTTGGTGGCAAAATTTAGGAAATTTTGCTGACAACATATTTCAAAACAATAAGCAATAATAAATTGAGGGGGAAATTATCTAGGACTTGAGATTTGACTGATTGTCAAAATAGAAGCAAGGAGTTTTTGAAGAAGGAGTTGTTATCTAAAATCATTAAAGGTGTTTTAGAAAGTCATTAAGTAGGCAAAGTGCTTTGTTACTTTGTTTCTACTGCTTTAAGGATCCCTATGAGTATTGTCCTAGCTGCCCCTGTAGGACTCTGTTTTTATGAAGATCTTTTGCAAAAAGGCCCTTGGTCCCATACTGGCCTGATTAGGTTTTCTTCTTTTCAAACATTGATAAACAAACACTTTCTAGTCCTTAGATAATCAGTACTTGACATAGGGGATACCTTCAGTACATATGGAGGATGATACTTAGTACTTGCGGGATACTTTCATTACTTTGGAGGATGTTCAGTACTTTTGAGAGAAACTACAAGCACCCTCCACCTCCACAGTACTGATGCCATCCCTCCATAGTTGTCGGTATCCTCCAACAGTATAGATGAGATCCCTCTACAGTACTGATGTTAACCCACCATAGTACGATGGCATCACCCACAATACTGATGGTACCCCTCGATATCCTCCACTTTCTTAATGGTTTTCCCCCACAGTATTCATGATATCCCCCCCTGTATTGATGGTATCCCTCCATAGTAATTATGGTATCTATCCCCAGAGCTGAAGGTATTGATTCTCCACTAAACAGATGGTATCCCCTGATAGTACCAAACATCCCCTAGTATGCTTATAGTATCCCCCAAGGTATTGATGATATCCCCCACCGTACTGAGCGCCCTCCATGGTACAACAGGCCCTCTCTAAAAGACTGTTTGAAATACAGATAAAGGGCATATTTATATATAATTAATTTTCAATAAATTAGATTAGAAATAGAAGTACAGTTTTGTATATAATTTACGGTCTGTATCTTACATAATAAAAATTATTTTCTTTGATAATATCAAACCATGTCACAAACGGAGTGCCAGAGACTTGCAACATGGTTAAAAACATACGATATTTTTACAACAACGCAACAATTTTAAAGAATTCTCAACAAGCATATGAGCAACGGTCATGAGGCATAGGCCATATTTCACAGAAGATAAGCAATAGCTCAAATTTGCTGAATAGGTAAAAGGTCGCATCAGCTGGCTGTATAGTATGCAGCATTTTGTGTTTCAAATTGTAATTTAACTTGATGAATAAAAGACATGATCGTCCTCTGCAGGGTTAGATCCAACTGAAGAAAAAGGGGGGGGGGGGATGTAACACATACATCTAATTATAAGATCAGGGGGAATTTTGTATTATTTTGCTAATTATATTATCGTTCTACCAAAGTAGAGGGGGGTAGGGGGTAAAAAAACTTGGATCCAGTTCTGTATAGAGATATGTACAAAGTACTGCCCTAATGTTAACCGTTAATATTTGATCTACAAGTTTGTAATTGTCAGGCTTTTGTTCTATCTACACAAGAAAAACGCTTACCTAATTGCCAAATATGCAAGCACAGCTTCTTACATGCGTTCCTAATGCGACCTTTCACCTTTTACACAGTCGTCTACGTATCATGAATAAATAATTATCAAGGATTCAAAGAGGAAACTTCAGCAGGTCCTCTTAGGCCAAAGGCAAGCTGACACGACAGCTTTTGTTGCTAGAATCATCTAACTAAGAAGCTTCTCTTGCTTGGTGCTAAGCAAGCAATATTCTCATACAACGTTTTCCAAAATATACCCAACAACAGTTATTTCTAAATCACTACCTTTACTTTACTCCACTAGCTAATGCCATCATCGTAATACCTATTAGTATAATCAAGTGCAGGCCTGCCAAGAGGGGGATGAAGGTTAATGGAGGGAACTGCCTAGGGTGCTCAGGTCTATCACTCATTTATTTTACTTATTTTACTTACTTAATTGTAATGCAATCATTTTGGTTATCTTCCATTAGCAGTATCTACTGATCACCTCCTTGTGTCTACTACTTACATCACTGCATGCAAATACAGTTATAAAGATGCACTGCAAACAACAACAACAATCTGCTTGCATGCTCCTTATTGGGCTTACATGTTTATTACCCCGCCCCCCTTCACTGCCTAATACTCTAATGCAATCAACTAGATAATTTTCAATTAGTATTATCTTCTAATGCAATCATCTAAGTCATTTTCTATTAGTATATTTTTCTCAGTGCCATCCCTGCACATAGATTAACCCAAATTAACAGGAGATCATGGCATTTCCTAAACTGCTCTCCGTGCTTCCAACATGGCTGACATGCACATTATTGCCTTTCCGTTACTTGATAGCATAATACAATTTATTTGCTACCCAATGCAATTATATTGATGATGATCATTAGTGTCATTTTCTTATTGTCATCTCAGCATTGAAATAAACTGACATGCGTGCATGCTGAGCCAATGCCAAGCAAGGGGATTTCCTTGACTGCTCTAGATGCTTCCAATGCGGTTGAAAGATCTGTTACTCTGATGCGATCATCTTAGTAATTGACCATTAACATCATCTAATGGTCATTATCTAAGCATGCAAATGAATCGACATGCAAGCATGCCAAGCTCATTCCAGCAAGACAACTTCCTGAACTGTCCTAATGCTCCCAATACGGTCAAAACGTCTATTGTTCCTCTTCCGTCACTTAACTATCTGATGCAATTAGCTTGGTAATCATCATTAGCGTTATCTATCATTGTTGTCTTCGTTTGTTAATAGATTAAGATGATTTTGAATTACGAACGTAAACACGAAAGCATCAGTGAAATCCTTTCATTATGTTTCTACAGAAGCTGAAAGAAGTCTTCCTTTTATTCACTTCTCTCTACTACCACCTGATCACTGTATTGTTATTACCTCTTTGGTAGTTTAGCCTTAATTAAACAAGTATACGTGCATCCCTAATGAATTGACCAGAGCATCTGCTAGACTGTACTAAACAAACAAAATCTGTTTATGTCTATTTCGCAAAATTTTACAATCCTTCTCGCATCAACATCATATTGACACATGAAATTATGGTACGTTTGTAGTACCTATTTATAAAAAGACGCACCCCAGATGATTGGCTGGATTCAGATCACAGGGGATTTATGTCCTTGGTGGCCCAATGATGCCCAATAATGGTTTTATTATCTTCGCTCAAAAGCTATTCTCAACTCGACATTCAAGAGCGTTTCATGTCATCAAGTGCCAGCCAGCTTAACTAGTTTAATTTTTGATAGTGAGACTGGATTGACTCTCTCAATGCATATTGTTGTCCCACAACACTATGAACAGCCTGCGAGGAGAAATGGTGCCGTGTCACGGAGAACAAGGATGCTGGTACAAGACCTTAGTTATCTCTCCGATCTCCAATCATCACACTCCTCCGCAGCATGTATTCCCACCCAACGCAGTTGTGTGGGGAATGTTCAGGGAGGGGGTATTCTTTTGTGTAGAGAGGTGTCTTAAAGTAGTCTGGGGGTTGCAGTGTTCATTAGTATTGAGGATCCCCAAACACGCATGATATCCCACCACACTACTGAATATCCCCCAAACCACTCCGAGATATCCCTCTCACTACTCGAGAGATACCCCTCCACACTACTGAACATCTCCCACACCACTTCACAAACATTATATTGAGCTGCACTTGGCACTTATTGGGCATACAGCAAAGCCTATAGCTGATGTTACTCTTTAAAAAACTGCATATATTAAGTCACCTTGATTCGTTTAGGTATAATTTCGTTTCATGAATAGTTTTTTCGTTGCTCCCACATATATAGAAATATTCTCCTCCGGAAATCGAGTCCAGCCAAATTCTATCCTCCAACATTGTACTTCTGTTTCCTTGTTTCGCTTTGAAGATTCTTCGCAAGACAATCCGAGCTTGTTCTCTCAGTTATAAACAAGACACTTTCATTTGTTTTCCGCCGATAATGCCATTTCAACCAAGATGTTATTGTAAATTCATTCCTTTGCTACTTGATAAACCGAATATTTTCTCCACCAAGTTTAAAATCCATTCGTTTGCGCTCCTTCTCTCTCTTCCATGAGAATTCTGACAATTTAATAACTTAATGACAAGTTCATATTCTGCTAATCTTGAGAATCTGCACCGAGGCTGTGCCTCTCATTGGATCCATATTGAATTTTATACAAAGCATCACATATTGGTTTTACCATTTGATATTCCTGACCGCGGCTAGGTCCAGGCCCCCATTTAGGTGACCAGTCGAATACCAGATAGCAATCACGTTTCGATATTAGCGATTAACCTGGATGGCCTCACGAGTCACGTGTGGTGATTCTGAGTGGTGATTGGTCACTTTTTGCAGACCTTTATATCACAGTACTGCCATTTGATGCCCTTTTTCGTGGTGAAGCACCAGGGCCTGAGCCGACGACCGCCTGGATTGCGGCAATAGTTATGGTTGCCTAGGCCATGTTTTCGTAAGTTTTTGGAGTGTTGGTGTGGGTAGTCCTCACTCCAGTGTTGGCACGTGATGCCAGTCTCTGTGTAGTCGAGGTATCCTCTGTATTCTCTCCCATCGCCACGCGAGCTCTTGAAGCAACCTGAGGATAGAAAGAGTTTTGTGTTAGCAAACAAGCAGATTTATTTGGTAACGTAGGTTAGGAGTATAGCAGCTTGCAGCTGATGTGGACCTGCAGCGTGTGCTCCCAGAATTGATATTCTAGAACAAATATCCATTGTACTCATTGACTAACTTCGGGAGGAAGGGCAACGGAGTTGGCTGACAGCTTGTATTTCATGATTCCGAATGTTCGTGGATTCGAGTTCACGAAAGTTGCCCTTCAAGCATCCAAAATCCAGCGCCTTAACCACTAGACTTCACTACTGTTACTATATGCTAAGCCATTTTTATTATTACTTCAACTTATTCAGGCACGGTAGCCCCAGTTCAAGGGACTGCTTTCCAGCAGGTTTTGGCAGCGACGTTTATACATCTCAATATGCAATATATAATACAACATCTTACATCTCAATATACAATATATAATATCAAAACTGCTTTAAGTCTTCTCTTAAAAGTTTTAGAAGAAGCAGTTGGACAACCAATCGAGATGACCAGTACACATTTCAAGATATGGATTATTGCAATTTTTCCCTCGTTTTTGCATTTTTCATCCTGAGATTGCGGTTTTACCCAACAGTACTTAACACCCTCCAATAAACTGATGATTTCCCCCACAGTACTGAACACCCTCCAATATACTGATGATATCCCCACAGTACTGATGGTATTCCTCCACAGTACTGATGGTATCCATCTACAATACTGATGGTATCCCCAAAGTCCTGGAAATCCTCCAGGGTACTGAGCGCCCTTCACTGTACTGCACAAAAGCTTCCCAGGTTGGTTAGTCTTAGAAGAAATAGAGGATTCATAAGTATAGATGACTGGCTCCTTAGCATTACTTACCCTTTCGACTTTGCTTAGATGGGATAGGATTACACTGGTACATCTCCCGTATCTGAGCTATGTCTATTTTTGATAGTTCGCGTAGGCCAATGACGGCACCGAACTTTTTGTATTTGTCTTTTATCCTGATGGTGGCTTTTCCATTACGACTGAAGGCTCTTGCGCTGTAGTGCATGATGCTCCAGAAGTCATAAGCGAAGCCCATCGAGTTCACCAATGTGTGCCCCATTCGTCCTGAAAGTAGAACAACTATTAGCAACTTTAAGAACTTTTCAATTTGTTAAGAAAGGGACGAATGCCATTAAGCAAGCAGAGTTTTTCTACAAATTAGAAATAAAAGAATCACAAATTAATAAGAGCTTTAGGTAGAAAATAGATGATTGATGCTTATAGCAAAAATAACAATATTACAGGGGTTGCGAAAATAGATAAAGCAACTCGGTAGATAAGTAGCTATGCCGAAATTGGCAGACTTTGTTTGATAATGTGTGCTGATGATAATTTCAATTAGTCAAAAGTAGGTTTTACGAGTTCGCTAAACACCGGACCAGACTTATGGTTTGGGCTATGATTATGATTAGTGTTAGAGTTACGCGAACTTACTGAATTGTCGTAAATCAGACTTGATGATATTCTTTTTGACGATTTCTATGTAATTGTCCCTGTCTCTTCTCGCTTGTTCGTGATAAAAACCAACTGCATGACCGATCTCATGTACCACGACTCCTTTCGAGGCACACCGGGCAACTATCGAAATATTCTGCTGGTTCCCAAACCTCCCAACTTGTGACCAGCATCTGTAATCGAAATAATCAAACATTAGTGATCATCTCAGGTGGTTACCTTTTACAGCACTGATAGCATCCCTCCTTAATACTGAATATCATCCACAGTAATGGATGGTATACCTCCACAGTATTGAACATCATCCACGATAATAGATTGTATACCCCAACAGCATTGATTGTATCCCCCCAAAGTACTGACCACCTTCCACAGTACTACACAGACGTTCCCCATTGCGAGGAAGGAGAGAGGAATCGAAACAATTCAACATTAGTGATGATAGCTTCGATGATTTTGTCGATCCTCCATTGTTATCATCAATGTTACCCTAAGGAACAGGGAGGGGAAGTAGAGGGGAGAAGATTCACTCTGGAGAACGTTTCTGCAATACTCTGAAGGGTGGTCAGTACTATTGAGGATGTTTAGTGCTACGGAGGGATACCATCAGTACTGTGGAGGATGTTCAGTGCTGTGAAGGGATACCATCAGCACATTGGAGGAGATTCAGTTCTATGGGGGATACCATCAGTACATTGGAGGATGTTCAGCACTGTGGAGGATGTTTAGTGCTACGGAGGGACACAATCAGTACTGTGGAGGATGTTCAATACTGTGAAGGGATACCATCAGTACTGTGGAGGATGTTCAGTTCTGTGAAGGAACACCATCCATCGTTGCTGCAGAAGAGGATTATAACATTTTTGTAGTTGTTGTTGAATCATTGCTGTATCAAAATTATAGTAATGACTGTACAGGTAACCTAGATTCAATTTAAAAGACAGATATTGTCTAATGTTGCTGTAGCTCGATGTGTTGTTGTTGTTATTACATTTGGTGTTGCTGTGTTGTTATCTCAACATGATTGCAATAATGAGATAACGGTTTCACATCGAGAGAAACCATGAAAGTAAAATCCTACTCCAATCCAATTTGGAAGACAGAAATTGTCTGATGTTGTTGTTGCTGCGCCATACAATATCTGTGTGTTGTTGTTGTTGTGATAACTTGTGGTGTTGCTGTGTTGTTATCACAACATGATTGCAATAATGAGATAACGGTTTCACATCGAGAGAAACCATGAAAGTAAAATCCTACTCCAATCCAATTTGGAAGACAGAAATTGTCTGATGTTGTTGTTGCTGCGCCATACAATATCTGTGTGTTGTTGTTGTTGTGATAACTTGTGGTGTTGCTGTGTTGTTATCACAACATGATTGCAATAATGAGATAACGGTTTCACATCGAGAGAAACCATGAAAGTAAAATCCTACTCCAATCCAATTTGGAAGACAGAAATTGTCTGATGTTGTTGTTGCTGCGCCATACGATATCTGTGTGTTGTTGTTGTTGTGATAACTTGTGGTGTTGCTGTGTTGTTATCACAACATGATTGCAATAATGGGATAACGGTTTCACATCGAGAGAAACCATGAAAGTAAAAGCCAGCTCCAATCCAATTTGGAAGACAGCTGCGGTGAAACGATGTGAGGTCCTTCGAGTGAACTCCTCGTTCGTGCTACATACCTGACGGTCGAAGGCCCTAATGCCTTGTGACTAATCAGGAAGTATATTATCTAGCTTCATTAGCGTGGAATAACATAGATAAAGAATTAAACAGGCTAAGAACAATGAATTATCCTAAATTACAGATAACAGGCATAGCAAAACGACGTGAACACGGGTTTTCCGAGATGATCAGCGCTCACTGTTGGAATCACATACTTTCGCCGTACTCCGCAGGATATTGCCCCTTCCGCGTGATTGTGAGCTTCCATGGATTTGCACAGGCTCAGATCGAATCCACGCGCTAATCATACTAGACGCCTAATCCCATTTTCAATTCTCCTCCACTCTTCCTCTATTACTGACCTAATCGTGGCCTCTGCTTTCTATGTTTTCCACTATTTTTATGAATGAAAGGCTTGTGTTGACTTTTCCACGGTCACACCCCGTTATTAACCTCTATTTATAACAATCAATTTATGAAAGTTATCATTTTGAGGGGTTTTGCATTTTTCCATGAGCCACAAACGAAGGTTTTGTCTCTTTTTGATGACCCAAACACCAGTAACGTTTGGATTGCATTTATCGTTTAGGCCTATTTTCAACCATTCTTGTTACTAGGCTTGAATCAAATAAACTCAATAAACTATTTGCTTTGTACCAAAATTATCGTTTGCTAAAGTGCAGGAAGATCCACAGTGGCCAAAGGTTGCCTAACATAACTCTTAAGCCCTGCAACGTTGATAAGGCTGTTGTCTGTTATATTTATACATATTATCGTATATTAGCATATATAACATTATAGATTATATTATATATTCATAAGTAGCAAGAAGAGAAACAAGAGCCATCTTCCACTCGAGTGCTTACATTCCCTGAGAGTAAGTTTACTCAGCTTGGATTTTAGTTACATATAACTCCACCTCTATGCAATCCACCTCACGCACTACAAACTCCTTTCCTCTGCCGTCATTCATTGCATGAATCGTCCTTGGGTAACAACATTCCCCTGGCATTCAAAACCATCGACAATGCCAATTTCTGTATGTTCATCTCTATCATATCGACCCCCTGTGAAGCGTCCCTTTATCTGTGATGCTATCCGTTATCAGGATATACAAAACGGGAAGCAAGACGGGGTATAAATCTAGGCCTAACAAAAGCGCGCCGGACGCAGCGCAATTTTCATTGAATAAACGTAACGGCAATGGCCATGCGCCATTATGCAATGTTAATAAGCTTTATGAGCCTTGTACCTATGTTAAGAACCGATACGTCAGTGAATCAAGCGAAGAACAGAACGCGCACAATTAAAAGGAAACAAATTGGAAAATTTCTCAGACTCAGGAAATTTTCCATTGAATCTGTTAAAGAACTTGTTTTTCAAAATGTCCAGTTGTTTATCGTGTGGGCACTGAGATATGCAGGTCACTAAAGGATCTTTCCTGTGATGTGCATCAATGACGTTTCTACTCTAATCCTGTAAATCACGAGTTACTTTTTCAACCTATTCAAAGCCTCTTTTTCGAGAAGCCTCGTTACAACTACCATCCCTGAAACTGCACAGAGGGGCCAATGAAATATGGTTCCTGTGATGGAGAAGAGCTACGTTTGGTAGGTCCACGTAGCTAAATCCTGTAGGTTACGAAGCTAGGTTTGCAAGCAACTCTGAGCCTCTTTTTCAGAATGCCTCCTTTCAATCTTGCAGATTAAAACTATAATATTCCTTAGAATTGCAAAAACAAACAAATGAAAATTTATTTTCTCTCAGCGCCACTAAATGTGGTTTGCTTCCCAGTATCAATGCTTCTTTTCAAAGAAACCTCGTTTTGAGCAAACTCCTTTGTTAGCAAGCCTCCTTTGTGAGCAAACCTTAAGTCCTGATATACCAATGAAAGCAACCTACTGGTGACTCGCTGCAATTTCGTTGAATGACGATTTTCAAGCTACGATACAGTGAGCGATATTCTGTGCAGCCTCTGCAGCGAAGGAAACAACAGTGACTCAATCTCAAAGATGTGGTTTCAGATCGATGAACAATGCTGTGCAGCGTCTGAGGTGTAGGAACAGTAGTCATTTAAATAGGAAAAATGTGAACGGAGGAGCAAAAATGTCGACGAAGGAGCTACTGAAACAAAACATAGAAATTTCCTGGCCACCACTTGTGCATGCGCAGCGAGTCAAAAATAGGCCATCAAAGTAGCAGTTTCTGCTTCATACGAGTTTCCTTGAGGTGGGCTTAACACAAGAGTCTTTCTACTTGAGAAACTAGTGGGAAATATTTACTCTACAGTCCATTGCTGGGTGGTCTTCCGAAAGACGTGTCACTTTTGCATATGTAAGAAATCGATAGGCTCTGTTATTGTACGGTTGCCTGCAATCTACATATTTAAACCAGTTACTTAGATTTTGAAAGCAGGGCTACCATGAAACAGCTCCTCCTTTTTGCGTGGGAGACGAGGGAAGGCATATTGGAATGACCTCTTATTCATGTGCTGATTACACCTAACAAGCAGGCAACATGCTGGGTGGATTACGTTGTAACATTTCACGCAAAATATCAGGAATACATTAGGCCTACGTAATCTTTGTTTATCTTGTTGATGTTGTCTCCATGCCTTCCCGTCAGCTTTAGAAATATGCTGGCACCCCGAACTGTGACCTTTCTGAACGGATCTCTAAACGCCTTAATTGCCTGAATGAGCGACAAAGTGCGCTGGGTTTTTCAAAATTTACTGTAACCAGAAAGCAACAAAAGCTATTGAAGTTTCCTCGTGCGCCTAGCCACCTTTATACTCCCAAAAATAAACGGATGCAAATTATAAAGAGTTCTTATAAAGGAACTTTCCCGGAAACTTGGATAGTGGAGGGAAGGAATTTTGGAAGCGCTAGCAAGCAGAGAGGTACAATGCAGTTCCATTTAGGGGATACTACAAGGAAAGAAATGGGAAAGAGATAAGAAGAGGGGCATTATTAAGAGATAAATAGAGAGAGAGTTTGGTTCCCCTCCGCGTTGATGAAGTCTGATAATGTAAGACAAAATACTAATGGAGCCATTGTTCAACACATCTCCGTTAGGAAATGTTTACTTCTCTAGTCGCAAATGGGTTTAAGGAAATAAATGGAAAAGAAAAGACAGTGTTTAGATTGCAATAGAAAGATAAGGAGATTCTTGGCCTAGTGATATTTGCTGTATATATCCATTCATCATAAGTTAGTTTGGTAAAATGCTGCAGATATTAGACTGCCCTTGTAAGCGGGGAACTTCAAGGAGAACAATAGGAAAAGGGGCATTTGGGGGTGAATAAATGAAACTCTCAAAGCTGTGCTACTGTAGCCAAGGTTCAACTCCTTTGTTTGATTTCTAACTATCTTAATAAGTAACTCAGCTTTGCTATATTCCTTTATATACTATTCTATGACCATATGAGCCTCGATGACATATGGTGCCGTGGGCCGGATTTTCGAGCGATAATTTTCATTGCTCTTTGATTAAAAAGTGTTTTTTCTCTTTGAAAAATTCATACTCGTTCTCATTTGATACATATGCCCTCAATCTGCCATGACTTTACGAATCTTAATGACGTTTGGTCCATTGTGAGGGATGGTTGAAATGACTATTCGAAGGGTTTTCCGTTTACATCCTTTGTTTGACGCTCTGCATATCTTTGGCTACTCATTTCTTACATACGCCCCCTGTATCTTATTATTGGACAATGCGAATCTTTGAAACGTAGTGCAAGATATCTGAGAGATGAACTTAGCTATGAGCAATGTTTCTAACTCATATGACTAACATAGCTTTGTCATACTCTTTCGTAAAGACGCCCCCAGTATCTTATGTAGCATGACGATACGAACATTGATGACGTGGATATCCTTAAAATCTTTTGTATTGCATCTGCTGCGGTAGCTTTGAAGACCACTTTGAGCCTACTTGGATCTAAATCTTTTTCTGGATTCTTAACTTAGTCACCTCGTAAACATAAACGCGTACTGTTACATCACTAGCTGTCCTTTATATAAATACAGACATGACCAGAATATCGATACTGAATGCGGACATGATTTGCAACAGGGGGTTTCAAAATCATACAACTAAACTCTGATACAAATACTTGACTGAATGAAAAACTTACACTATAGTAGGAAAATTTGATATCGGCCCCCCGTTTGCCAAGCCGTATGAAATCCATTCACAAACTGTCAGGGATGGAAGGCAGAGCATCGTCAGTGGTACAAGAAACCGCTGTGCAAACAGTGCTATCACTGGTAGGGATTATTTCCTACTGGAGAGTAGATGTCCTTTACACCAGGTTAAGGGAGACGACTTCCAAATTAATACTTGATGGCCCCCTGGAAACACCCCTCGTTTTGATCAAGGGAAGGAGATTGTAGTTTAAGTACGATAAGACACGAGAAAGATCAATCTGAACTTCCTCCATGGTGCTGGATGGCATACCTCCAAAGAACTGAACCCTTCTGCACAGTACTCATGATATCCTCCCACAATATGGAACATCCTCCGCACCACTTAACATCCTCCGCACCACTTAACATCCTCCGCACCACTTAATCCACTTAACATCCTCCACAGTAATTAATATCCTCCACAGCACTGATGGTACTCCTCAACAGTTCTGAACACCCTTCTATTCACTGATAGAATCCCGCTCTGTACGGATGATATCCTTACACAATACTTAACATCATCCACAGTACTGAACATCCTCTTCAGTACAGAATACAGATGGTATCCCCCACAGTACTGAACATCCTCTGTAGTGCTGTCTAGGTGCTCTCCTGAGGTGACATCTTTCTCTCTTTCTGGTTGATAAAAACCAACTCGGTTTTTTCATGGCAATATTGGGATGGAAAACTCTGGTGTGCTGTAGGTGAAAGTGGGCACACAAAAGTGGCAACAACGTATACTTGCTCAAACAATCGTGAACATTGTGAAAGAAAGATAACATGGAGTGAACTAAACCCTGAATTAGAGGATAGTAAGAAAACACGGAATAATACCCGGTTTTCACGTCATTGTTTCCAGATCCTGAGCGTTATAGGCTCAAAGCTTGTAAAGTAAGCCTATGTACTTTATCATCACAAATTGTGTACATAAAGCGTTCTTAATCAAACACACAAGCAAATTATTTACATTTAAACTCTGAGAATTTGAATTTTGTAGAGGAAAGTTAGAGCTGTCCCAAAATGGTAAAATTCACGCACGAACCGAATAGAGTAACGATAAATAGCAGTAAACTAATGTTGGGGGTGTTGTTGTTAATAGTTGATAGCAAAATAACACAAAGAACTATTTCTTCATGTTATCTTATTGATAGACAAATATGCTTACCATTTTCGTAAGGTATCGGCATATATGTGCAAAGCACAAAGTGTCCACTGAATACTGAATATTAGTCGAATCAGTGCATTGATAGGCAAATACGCTTTCTATCTTCGTAAGGTATTGTTTTATGTGCAAAGTACAAACGGCCCACTGAATAGGTAGACTAATCAAAGCAGTGCAGTAATTGTTGTCTATTGATAGGCAAATAGACCTACTACCTTTACAATGTGTTGGTTTATGTGCAAAGCAGAAATTGCTCACTGAATATGTGAATTATTCCAGGGGCTTGACTCTGATCACCCTTTCGATTTGACCACACCTCGTGATTTCTCTTGCTTTTTTTCCCTGTAGTTTCAGGGAGTTGGCGAATTCTCTCCTTACCCTTTATGTGCCAGTTCTGAAGCTGGATTCGAACCCTTGACCCTTTGGAAAAAGGCTGTGTGATCTAGCACTCGGCTATCATATATGTGCTCAAAGTTGAAGAGCGCTCTTTTAATTGAATACTAGCACTGCCTTTGCTCTCTCAAAATCAGAGTATGCCTTGGAAGAATCACTCTTCCCATCGGGTCAGATTCAACAATGCGATTGAAACAAGTTTTACATATTTAGCAAATTTAAAAAATCAAGCATGAAACTGGTACTTACGCTTCCCCGTCGTCGTAAAAGTGGATGAAATCTTGGTCGTTTTTGCGCTTACGACGAAACTTTAAACACGTCTTGCCCTTCCAATGTCTAATTGCTTGTCGAATGAAGAATTTCGTCCTTGCAGCTGAGAAAAGAGACAAATCAAATTTACAACGATGTTCAACATCGAATTCATGGCCTAAAGTGGCCCAGAGAACGGAGTTAATGGGTAGGGACTGACGAAATTTCTAAAGCTAATTGGAGAAAGGAGTGATTAGCTAATTAGTCTGGCTCATGAGCACTTCGTGCAAAGAGTTTTATTGTGGTATTGGGGGAGTATTGGTTCAAAAAGTTTAGGCCCAAGCTGCTTTTATTGCAAAACCCTGTTGCTCATCTGCACTCATTTGCCCTGATTTCAATACAATTTGCACATTTAAAAACACTGCTTGCAAATAGAAAATAGTTCGAGAGAAAGTTTTATAGGATTCTCGCATAAGATTTGGCAATTTTACTTTTGGCCTAGGCGTAGCCATGAATTGTTTGTAATGATGCAGCCATTTTGAAAACGTTTTTAGTGGTGCAGCCATTTTGAAAATTTTTGGAGTGGTGCAGCCATCTTGAAAATGTTTGCAGTGGTGCAGCCATTTTGAGTTATCCGAGACACCATCTTGAATAATGCATTGCGTGATACCATAGATCGTAAGACGGCTAGGACATTGTTTGTGTTCTTACAACTACGATATGAATGAGTGAGTGACGTTTGATTGACGTGAAAGAAGGCATTCAGGGAGGGAAGCAAAAGCAGGCATTGAATCTTAAAGCATTGAGTACTCAACAGTGTCAACAAATTCGCCGATTATCGGCTTAGAGTGACAGGGAGGAAAGTAAGCATAGATTAACTCCCTTCTCCAGCTTTATTATCCATTTGACTTCATGTGAACGCATCGTATTTTGCTTTCAAGGAATGCTGGGTAATAAAGAAGTTCGTCGTGTGGGGTGACAGTACGAAGTGCGACCTTGTGGGATACTACTTTATTATTCTGTTCCAGTTTTCATACTGAATACCCCCTCAATATTAATTGCTATCTCAATTAAGGCTTTAGATTCCGACAAAACTGCATGACCAGAGAATAGCATTGATAAGGCGTTATCTGATTGGCACATATCTACTGTGCCATCGGTTTCTCATTGGACAGATATCAATAAACAATGACATTGTGGGCCTACATATTGATAAAGAATTACTTTGATGCATCTTTTATTCCTTACAGAAATTTTGTTTTTTTAGCGTAAGTGACCCTAAAGTATCGCTCATTAGCTACTAAATTGAGAGTTGGTCTGAGTCACTGGCTCTTTCTGTGTTGCTGGAGCTCCATAGATTTCGGGCAAGAAGAAACTGGAATCTTTCTTCAAGTTTGCTTATCAGAATGTTTAGCTTCTTTTGAATTCTATTACGTTTGCCATCGCCACAACGATTTCTACATTGAAAATAGACGGAGTGATAAAGAATAGGGCCTAGCTGTGATTTATATTTGAGGTCTAGTCTTGTCGTCCGAAAGGCGGTTCTTTTGAATTTCGGAAAAACATTTTTAATAAAGTTTATGTTTTGGTTGGTCATCATAAGAAATTCTGACCCAAATCGAGTTAGGCCTAATGCCTTTCCTCTTTAACTGATAATTTTAAACGCTTAGATAATCTCTTAGATAACAAGAATCTCGAACGTGAACAGATATTGGAAATACCATTACACGCTGCTTACTTGCACGGTTTTTTTATAAGTAATATATTCTTTACATGGCAGTTACAATAAGGCTGCTCCAGAGTTCTTGCAAAGACAAAGACACCTTCCTAAAGATGTTCGTCTATCATTATTCGAATCTATAAATAAGCTTTTTCATGGGTCTAAGGGTGTGAAAATCTTGGCCAAACACAATTTGCCCCTCCTCTACCGTTTTGAAGGGTGTTAACTTTACTAATAACGAGGAGCTCTAGCACTGTAGAAAATACAGCAAATGATTTGAACCTGGTAGCCAACTATGTATTAACTAGACACATTCATGCAAAGATATAATTGCACCAGAAAAGAATAGCACAGTTGATATAAGGGGGGCAGGGGACCATGATATCTCTGCCTAAGAACTAGGACCCTGGGCTTGTTCCAGCAGTGGAAGAAAAAATATCACTTTTTGCCCAAGTGGCCTAAGTCATTACAAATTACAAGTCAGTACAAATTCATTGTCTGCTTAGTTCATAGATTTTTTGAAAAATAAAATTGAAATTTGGAGGCCTTGACCTTAAAAATCCCTTGGTACCATGGGGCAAAATTGATTCCATAGCTAGGCAAGATATAAGTAAAGGAAGGGTTTCGTATTTTGCAACTCTGCCTATATTCCCCCCTTTGGAATAATGCAGACAACGGTTCACATTTCTAGCTACATCAGTTTGTGAGAAAGTATATTCAAAAGAAAAAATGTCAATGGAAATTCAAAGGAATTGCTGGAATTAGTTTTAATGAAATCATTGAAGCAACTTTTTTTAAAGAACCATTGTAATTGTTGCCGGGCCTTGTTGCTCTTATTCTACTATTATTAAAAAATCTTTCGATTTTATCTTTTAGATATCCAGGACCAGCGTAATGGAAAACGAATGAGCAGGCGTTTCAGCTGAGATCACTTATAAAAAATGCGGGTAAGCTTTTCTTGCTTTTCAATGCAAAATTCCTCGTTGACATCAACCTCATCTGTAAAAATTGTAGCTACCACATTTTCCGTTACTTTCTATAGGCCCAATCACACATCAAAGTAGTACTTTGTTTCCGTCAGGCCAAACCCATTATTGCTATTTATTAAGACTGCAAACACACACACACAGCACACGCAAGATCGAGCTCTAAGAATTCCATATACGTGGAGAGAGTAGATTGGAAAATTCTTGAAAGCGTTTTGAAATGAGTGAGCGAGTTTTCTATTAAACATGCTATCTTGGTTCAGACTGGGCTGTGTCTCTATCAGGGGTACGATAATATGCACTACATCAATACACGTATTAGGCCCTAGTGTTTTGATTTCCACTACGTTCTTTTTTTGCTTTCTGAAAGAAGGCAGTTTGCACTAAATCACTACACGTATTAGGTTCTAGTGTGCTTAATTGCTACCATGTCTCTTGTTCATTTTAGAGAAAGAGAAGCATGCACTACATCATTACATAGAGGTCCTAGTGTCTTCATTGCACCCATATGCCTTGTCTCTTTCTAAGAGAAGGTAGCATGCACTAGATCATTACACGTATAGTAGAATGAAGTCTTATCGTCTTTATTGCTTTGCTACCACGTGCCTTGTTTCATTCTGAGGTAAGGTAACATGTCCGCATCACTACATATATTGGCAAGAAGATGCGGAAAACCGAGGGCCATCGTTTGATATAAACTTTCGACTCACTCATGAAATTCACCGTCGAATCAAATGGGTATTGCTTCCGCAATGAAATCTAGTAAAGGCTGGAAACGATCTTTTTCCATCATGAACTTGTTTACCACGAGTTCTTGATCACTGCAGGAAATTTAATTTCCCCCTTTAAGAAATTCAGTTAGCTCTCGTGAATGGAACAGGAGCAGCACTTGCTGTTCTAGTGGTCGTTTTTATTTGAACCTTAATAAGGCCCTTTCATTGCTCTAATTGCTTTATAGCGATTTAGGTTTCTGCACGCTTAGGCCTATTTTTACTATCAAACTAGGAAAGAAGATGTTTCCTCGAGAACAATCAGTTTAATTGATAATTGTAATGAATTGGAAATATTGCCTAATGTTTCTACGCATATTGATACGCATGTTTGAAAACGAGGCAAGCATGTGAGAACTTGAACTTCAATACCTTCTTTGCCAAAGCAGGGTTTAGCCAATGATATATAGACTAAGTAACTAAGACCAGGTTACTTAGTCTGTATATAATTGGGTTTAGCACTTTCACGATGATGGTTTCTTAGTCGCATTTACTTTTACTTCATTTGGCTCGAGCATTCGAGTTGCTCGTCATATCGAACTTGTAGACATGACGTCATAGTATTGTAAGAACCTCTTAAAGGAGAAAGTACACCTCCAAAAACCCGAAGCTGAATGAAAAAATTGAATGAGATTCGTACACACAATTCACGACTAAAACATTAACCCATTACACTTCTCAATTCAAATTCATAGTTAGGATTTAAATGGGTTAGAATTTAGAAGTTTCTAAGATTTATGGAGTTGTTTGGGATTAGTTTTCTACTCAAAAGGATTTTGGTGGATTAATTTGAATTTGTGTAGATTTATCAAGAAGTTTTAAAGATTTAAACCATTTAATTTGTACAGATTTATTACCATTAATTAACCCTTTGAATTGGCCTAAGAAATATTTTCTCTTTGATAGAGATGTAGAAAACAGAATTTCGTAGTATAGTAAACATAAAGTGCCCTTTCATCTTATGCAAAATGCTGCTATTTGACGAAGAAATCTCTATCACCACATTTCAGTGAAGATTTATAGTATTTATAATATTTCACCCATTTATCACCCTTCCCTTCTCCATGATTTGTTTGAAATATGCTCCTGGCCAAGGGCTTTATACTGCTGAACTTGTGTATACACTTTTTTCTTTAGAAGAACTAGTAAAATTAGTTTGCGCTTGCTGTCATTAAACATTCCTCTATTTTCAGATTGTAATGTTCTTTAATTGTTCTTATTTTCCTAATCATTCAAAAGCTTATTTTGCTATCAGTTGTGTGTGGTAGTTTTTCCGAATTTTGACTTTCTTGACCATTTTAAAAATCTGTGTGCAAACAACCTTCTTGTTTTGTAATTATTTCTTAGTCTTTTGGCAAAATTTGGAGCTCGTGTTCTTATAAAATTGTTCTTATAAAAGAAAACGAAGTGTATCTCAAATCGTTAGGGAGACAGAAAAAGACTCAGACCGAAATTTCAGCCTGGGGTCTAGGGTTTCTTATGAAGGTTGCTCTTGAGAAAACACGTATATGTAAGTATGCTTTTTGCGATAATGGAATTTTGTTTCCACTACAAAGTATTACTCATTTGCCTTGAACTTGGATCAACGTGGCGATGAAAGCAATAAAGCAGAAAGAGTGCATAATGATTTAATGATACAAGGACGCTTTGAAGTCAACGGGATATACTTAAAATTTAATTAAAACAACTACGAAGTTATTGCAAGAACTAAAGTTATTTTATCAGCCCTTTGTCTTATCAGGGTGGGGAGGGTTTATGATATTCAAATTAATTCTTGTCTTCAGGAGGCCTGCTTACAGCACAGTCGTGTTTGAAAAAGCATGTTAGTCGTCCCATAAGTTTTTGCTGTTTCTGAAGAGTCCGAAGTGAGGCCTTCCTAAAAGCGGTGTATTGGCTGGGTCCATTCACGACACAATGCACAGTCGAAAACCTCGAAGCCTTGTTCGAGTTTATTAATAAGGAAGCAGCCTCAGATGCCATTCTAGTGGCTTCTTAGACTTAATCAAAAAGCTTCTCATGTCTTTACTTTTTCTATCAAGTTTGATAAGATTGTTGACAGTTTCTTATTCGTTAGGGGTCATTAGATTTTACAAAAAATAGCGAAGTGCCCTTTTTGCTTTCAGAAATGTTCCCTCTTGCTTGATAAAGAAGTGCCCTTGATAAGGGGCCGGAAGGGGTAAATAGGGAACTAGTTTTTGCCTTTTTGTTAGCTGGAAAATCGAATTGGACTTCTTAGGACTAGGATTTAGGAATGAAAAAATAAATGGGAACTGGGATTGTTAAACACATCAATATTGGGATTTCTCTATTTTCATTATGGCATCGGAATTTCTGACTATTTCGGTGCTTATGGTATTGGGATCAGTGCCCACCTTCTGTACCCGCCTTCTGTATCCACCTTCAGTACCCTCCTTGAAGCATGGTGCCCCACCCCAAGTATTAGATGCTTCTAACGTCACTGAAAAGATATCAGTTATTGTGCATTCTTTCGCACTAAAGCATTATTCATTGAAGTGGAATGACTATAGGTAGATATCCCATTATTAATTTTGTAATGGGGATATACATGTGTCTTTATCATAAGAAACTCGTTATAAGAAACTCGTTATAAGAAACTCGATATAAGAAACTCTGACCCTCAAATCGCCAAAAATTTAAGAAACTGCAACACTGTTAATTGCAAGAAGCTTCTTAAATGTTGCTCAGATTGTCAGAACTCGTGTATTGAGTACTATATTGAGAGTCAGAGTGGAGTGTGTTTTCGTTGTGTTTTAATGCTGCTCGTTTAGAGTTCCTGATAAAAAATGGCTACCCTCCATTAAAAAGACAAAGCACAGTCGAAAACACCGAATGCTACTTCTAAAGATAATAACTCAGCAGATAAATAAGAATTTTACTCACGCAAGCTTCTGTCGATTGAGTAAGGCACGGTCTTATTTCGCCAGAGATGGTTCCTGTTTCTAATGACTGCTCTTTTCCGCCGCGGCGGTAAATTTCGGTCCACCTCCATGTATAGTTTAGTCAGGGGGTCCAATTTGATGTCCCCCTCGAAATACGCAGCATTGTCTATGTGCTCATTTTCAGCAGCTAGAATATAAGATCAATATTTATAAGTTTGAGAGAATGTTATGGGTTACTCGAGGATGGGGGCTGATTCAGAAGTTAGGAATTTCCCCCAAAGGCTGATATAGAAAAGGACATAGGTTCATTAACCAGCTAAGTTTAGAAACGACAGAAAGTACAGTTATTCATTACGGAATTCACTGTTCATCTGTTGAAGGTAGCAATACTGTATAACAATATCATATCCTGTATGGCTTTCCTCAAAATAACATCTTATTTCGCAACGATGCTTCCCTAAAAAAGCTTATTCGAGGGGGGCTGATTTGCAAAAACGAAATTTTGGGTGGGGCTTTTTCGAGGGAGGAGACTTATACAAGGTTGGGGGCTTATTGGAGACTCACTAATAATACAAACGCGTAGCTAGAACTAAGCCTAAAAGAACATAAGAGGGTTTAGCTCTACAGGGGTTTTTGCCCCCTGACTCGCTCTATCAACGTCAATGCCTTTCTCTAATAAACGCAACTTGGCTATTACGTGCATAAGGAAGATCGGACGAGCCTAAAGGCAAGGCAAGAGCTTCTTTCTTAAGCTAACAGCTATGTGTACGTCAATCGCCAAACAGCAAAGGTTTGGAAAGCTTATCAGGACTAAGATAAATCACCGATGATTGTCAGTCGATATCTCTGCTTAAATTTATCGTTTAAGTTTGTTATCTAACCGAAGCTATGATTAGATGTGGATTATATTATTAGGATATTATTATGAAAACACGGAATTTATGATAAGAAACCGCTTGAAAGAAATTCTGCAGCTTCGCTTCGTAAATTTGAAATACAGTGAACCATCCGCATATACAGAGTACTAGCTACTTATCAATGGTTAAGCGAGGCAGCAATCTATTCTTGAATGACTTAGTGATGTCCTCGTGATGTCTAAACGTGTAAGTCTACGAAAGGCCTTGATAGGCCTTATTTCCAGAACTAGTACGGTGGCATTCATTGCACTCTTTTTTATAAGAACCAGTAAAATTGATTTGAAGCCGGTTGTTCTTAAATATTCCTCTATTTTCAGCCTGAAATGTTCTTAAATTGTTCTTACTTTCACAATGGTAAAAAAGCCTTTTTTCCTATCAGTTGTGTTAATTGTTGCAAAGTTTGGCTCTCTTGACCTTCTGACATTATCTATGTGCTGCCAATCAGCTTGTTTTGTAATTATTTCTCAGTCTTATGGTTATGTATTTCATGAAATTTGTTCATATTGAGCCAGAAATGTTCATTTTTGGTTTGTTCTTAGCTTGTTCTTAAGTTTTTGCCAAATTTGAGGCTGGTGTTCATATGAAATTGTTCTTATAAAAAAGAGTGTACATCACCATATAAAGTAGTAAACGAGTGAGTGAGTGAGTCGATGTTTAACGTGCTAGCTTAGGATAGGCCAAAAGAGGCCTTTTTTAGAAGGGGCTCTTTAACATACTCTCCATCGCCGAATGTAGTAGTAAATGAGTAAGTGAATTTATGTTCAAGGGGCTAGCCTGCAAAAGTCCACAAGAAGCCTTATTTCCAGAAGGGTCACGGTAGCTTGTACCACATCATACAAGTGGAAGTGAACGAGGTCCTAAGTGTGTTTAATGCTTCCATTGTGCAACAGCAGTTCATGATTCTTAAAACGACTACCCACTAAACAACCTCTGAAATCAAGTATGACGGTCGTTTGAACCAACATTGTCCAGCATATCTAGCATTATAGCAGCTGTTTTGCAGCACCCAAGCATATATATCAAGCAACTTCGGGGGTATCTTGGCTATAAGGGAAAAAGTATTCAACGAATGCAATGACTATCTGGATTGCTTTACTGGCTTCATCTTGCCAGAAACATGCAACACAATGGGTTTAAGGATTGGAGGTAGAAACTAGCCTGTTGTATTTAGCAAAATATCAAGCAACGTGAGTGCAGTTCCTTAAAGTGTTGAGTGCTGGAAGTGAGTGCAGTTCCTTATCGAATAAGTATGCTGCTATGATCTGAAATCGTCTATAGAAATAAAGGTAGTATGATCGATGAACAGCTTAAGATTATTTTCTAGGGCTGATTGAAGAACTTCTTTTAGTATCTACCCCCATTCTTGCTCGCAATCATACACCTAATCAGTCAAATATAACTCCAGCACACTTGTACACAGTGGGGTAATCCCAGTTTGCAAGGGTTTCCAACCGCTCACAGTCATCTACAAGGCCTCTCGTACTCTGCTTGTTCAAATTTCATTCACTGATATTGACAAACGACAAGAAGACATTTGTAAGACGAAGGAAGCATGGATTAAGTGCTTTGGAATTTGATTTTCGTGTTATCTTTAGAAATGTCTTCGGATTACTCCTGCCCTGTTACATGACAATGTACCAGGTCCCATTTTAAGAGTGCTTTATGACGCTGCATTCTTGCAAGGTCGGAAAATTGAAACGCAGCTTTAAGTGTGGCAGGAAAAAACAGGGAGAAACAGAGAAAAGGGATTTGTTTCAATGCCGTTCATGGTAATTCTTCTAGAAAACCTTTTAGGAACTGGGTATTTATGTTTCAGTCTTTGATCTCAGATGGGGAAACGCAATAATTATTCAAGCTTTTCGTGTGACACTCATCTGAATCTGAGCAGTAGCTACTAGAGAAATAGAATGAAACTGAAATCAGACTAGTTTCTATACCCAGAGCTAGATAGAAGAAGGCCAATCAGAAAAGATCAGTGCACGGCTGGATAGATTTTCACGCTTTTCAAGAAGAGCGTTATGTCAAGCTTTCACGTAATAGAATTTCCGAGAGATTTTAATACATTTTATGGTAAAAGCACTGCATCTTAAAATTTAGCATTTCTGATCAAGCCAAGAGTGTTAAATTCTTAAACCTGAATCAACCCCTAAATGTAAAAGAGTCCTAGTTCGTTGATGATTTTAGGCAACCCAAACATATGTTTCCATTTCTTTTACAATGTTGACTCAAAACATATCAAAGCACCCGAGCTCTGCCCAACTGTATAAGCTAATTTTGATTAAAATCAGATCTAAATTTAACTCCTCACTTCTAACTATATCTTTTCGCTTTAGCAGGCTGAAAAAAGTAAAACTTGAAATGGTTTAGTTTATTTTTGGGAAACTCCGAGCTTTAGGTAGCATGTTTCTAAGGTAAATGGAACACGGCTTTGCAAACAGTCATCGACTCGTGTTGGCTCGTGAAACATGAAGAATGCGAAAAGCCTCGATACATATCTTTGTTTCGTGGCAAATACGAATTGAAAAACTGAACTGACAAAAAGGTTAGGAGTGAAAAAGGTTATATCAACAACTTCTGATGGTTACATTTTGCTTATGTTTATATTTACCAGAACTTGAAGTAAAACAGGGCGTATGTCAATCAAATATTGAAATTCTAACGGGCAAACGAAAATTCTGGAATCACGGCACACTAATGAAACCAACGTTTGAAATGACGATAGATTGGCAGACATAAGAAACCTTGGCATTGCAGAAAAGAAACCTTTACAATGATGAAATGAAACCCATATGCGAATTCGGAAAGAAGCTCATTGAAAACAAGCGAATACAAGCGTTAATTGATCAAGGAGATTCAACCCTGCGATAGAAAACTTGTTTTAGAACCTATGTGACTATGTGATGCAGGAAGGAAACACGGCTGAATCCCATCAGTGTGAAAAACTCGGTTTTGAGTTTGCGAGTGCTACCCAAACAATATCGAACCAAAACCAGCGAATGGTATCCCACCTGATCACCTCTATTTTAGCTCTGGAATCCTAAATTTAGAAGTCAATGACATAGATAAGAAAAACCTGTGCTATGCAGGAAAGAAACCCGTAAAGTTTACGAAGGAAATCTTTACGGTTCGAGAAAGAAACCCATGGAATGTCGAACAAAACCTAGCTTAATGTCAATCAGTCGGTAAAATTCTAATAAGTAAAAAGCAAATTAAAAGCTCCGAAACCACTATAGTGCACTGCAATAAGACAGAGAAACCTGTGTATAGTGCAAAACACGTTTAAGTTTGTGAATGAAACCACTGCAATGCTAAGCAATGTGATAAATAGAGGACACTGTGCAATTGACATTTTTCTATTGAAAACTCGCAAGCTATGTTGTGAACTGTGTTGGTTTCGCGATGGCTCATTCATTTCAATTTTTATCTCATTCGATGTCAATGGGGAAGGTTAACAAAATTTTATTAAATTTTTGCCGTTTCATGAAATTTTCTACAAAACAAAACTTACAATTTTGATGAAGACTTTGCAGCATTTCAAACTCTTCGTCTCTGCTTCCATCCTCGGGTAAATCTTCATAAGTCAAGATAACTCTCTTTTTCGTGCTTTTCGTGGGTAAAAATTCCAGCCCACTTTTCGTCCGTTCAATATTTTGGACAGTTCTGCTTGAACTGCTTGTTTTTACAACAGGATAACATACGCAGTTCTTCAAATACAAAATCACCAAAAACATCATGCTGAATTTTCCGAATAACATATCTGCTATATAAAAAGTGCTGTCCACGAATAAATATCTTTAGTATCCACAAAAATTAAATAATTCCTCTCATCTGTTGATTTATATCGAGTGAATTTGAATAAAATTGCAATTTCACGTAATTTCCAGAAATATCTTAAAATTTCGATCTCCCGTACGATTTGGAGAACTCGGCGTTCGGCATAAAGCAGCGATCTGTGTTGCCAGTGTGTAATGTGCGCGCAGTCTTGAATTGCGATCGTAATGTGTAGGAGGAGCTGGAATCGGTAAACACCCGGCTTTGAGTGTCAATCAATCTTAGCACTTCCAATTCCATCCATAAAGAGCGGTCAGTATTACTGGATCGATTGTCTCCGAAGACGGGGGCTGTGTCTATCCGGATTTTAATGGAATCTCCCCAGTAACTTGCTAAATTTCTAAGATTACCGTAGAAGTATATGGATTATAGGAGGTTAGGCAGATTACTAACAGCCGTGTTTTCGTGTCTTTTTCAGCGTATTTTTTGTAAATTATTTGAGTCAAGTTGAGTCTATTTTTATATTTGTTGGATTTGTGTCTATTGGTACAGACAGACCTAAAATATATCTATGAAATACAATTGACGTCTGTTCTACTTTTTTTTAAGGAATTGTTAAAAGGATGAAACTTTCCTGCCATGCATGCAGTCATGACTGAAAAGGCAAGAGAGTTCAGCATTGCTGACTCGTCTAAATGATAAGCATGGGCCATGTTTTTGGTAATAAAATGGAGGATAAAGTCCGAAAAGAAATTAACTCTCAGAACTTCAAAGGATATCGAAAAAGGATGTGGACTTGGAATTGCGTCTGGTTATATATTTGATAGTATGGAACCTTGTTCTACTGTGGCTGTTGGAGTGTTGGCTATTTCAAAAAAGATTTCACAAAAGAGAAACACAATATGGTGAGTTAAACATTTTCCACTTTCATATGTAAAACCCCTTTCTATGACCCTTATATTTATAAAGACTGGATCAAATTGCCTCTAATAGTGAAGCCAAAATTCCAAAATTCGACATTTTTTATAAAGGAATATTTACAAATAGTCATTTCACTTTTTCCAATGAGCGACAAGCCCTTGATTTGGAGTATGTTTTCTGCAGAAAAGCATTAAATGAAGGCTATGAGTATCTTATAGGTATTGCTTAACTGGATTGCTTTATATACCAGCAATCCAAGCTAACAGTAGTAGCTACTCTGTAATTTTGCGAGATATTCAGCAACAGCGAGAGTCTGGACCTAAAGTCACGTTGGTTGTTGAAAAAAAGTGTATGTCAATTCAGTTTCTTAGCTTCGGTCGAGTTTATATTTGAGTATCTTTCAGTTGCCATCTAATTTCTTATAGAATATTTCCTCATAAAAAAGCGTGTGAGAATAATTTATAGGTCAACACTATTCTGACAAATAGCTTTCCAAGTGTTTCCCTTTATCATTGTTCTCACGTTAGATTCATACCCATTGTATTTTCGGCTTGATTTGTCCGCGAAACAATAGAGTGGAGATGGAAGTTTGGCAGCGGATATAGTACGATTTGAAAAGGCAAAGAAGGCGTATGTCGACAAGAAAAAGGACTTTCTTGCGCGTTCAATACCTTGTTGGAATCATGTCGAGATCGTGAAAGGCTCTATTTACTGAATTCGAGGATTTTTTCCAACTTTCTGTTTAGAGCACATGGGTGGCCATTGACCATGTGTACACATAGTTCTTTGCTGGCATGTTCTGATTTCTGAATGGAAGACGTCATTTCATTCATGTTCGAGTGATCTGTACTGTAAGTAGCCTACAGACGTTCATTACAGCAACCTCGCAAATCTCCTTAAGTTGTACGCCAACTAAGCCTTCCGTTCTTAAATTTTCTTGCTTTTGTTCTGAAGGATTGACTTAAAGCTATTTTTTGAGAAATACTTTGTACTGTTATAAGGCTATTTTCTTGCAGAAAACTGGTCTATAAAGAAACCTTGCATGTCTTCTTTCATTGAGAAACCAGTTTATAACCTTATCCAAATTATTTTTAGATGTAACTGAAAAAAGAGGGGCATTTCACTCCCTCTCCTTAAGATTTTGTTAAGAATGAAAATGTTTCCAGAGCTTTTCATAAGGACAATTAGAATTTTTAGGAAAGTGAGTGTACGAGATTTTCAAGCAGTTATATTGGCCCCTCACTGAAAACTTTGCCAAGAGAAAAGAGTTTCTTAGATTCTTAAGATTTTGAATGCTGAAAGTCTTTTATGTGTTTCTTAGATTACAAAATTTGTTTCTACATATGTAAATGGTGCTTTGCCAAGAGGGTCGACTTGGGATACTCTCCCTTTCGAGGTCTGGATTTCATTTCAGTGGGGTTGGGAATTCAGTCAAGGTTCATCAGGGTTCATTAGTAGTTAGTGATTTTCTGAAGGGTTTAGAAGGTTTATCATGAAACGCAGAACTAGAGAGCAGATCTTAGCCCTTTCCTTACCCACCAGCAATTTGTGAGTGTCGCATCAAATATTATCAACCCGAGAAAGAGTGATGAATCAGTACCTTAGATGGGTATTCAGTACTGCTGGAGGATACCATTAGTAGTATGGGGGATAGCATCAGTAATGTGGAGGATATTACTGACTGTGGGGAAACCACAAGCAGTATGTGTGGGTACTACCTACACAGTACTAATGATATCCTCCGACAGTACTGATGGTAGTCCTCTACTGCAATGATGACAGTACTGATGGTATTCCTCACAGTTGGAATACCTCAACAGGACTCGAAATATACCCTCCCACAGAGTACTGAGCATCCTCCACAGCACCGATGGTATCCTTCCACTATTATATTTATGATATTCCAAATAGTACTGAGCTTCTTCCACAGTACTGATTGTATCCTTGCACAGTACTGATTGTAGTCCTCTACTTCACTGATAGCATTCCTTCACATTACCCCCCCACAGCGCTAAACAGACGTTCGTCAGGAGGTATTGAACTATCACTAGGAATACAGCTAGGCTCATTACATAAAATGTTGCTTTAGCGAGTGACAAATTACTCTCTCTAGCACAAAAGCTCTCTTCTAAGCTTCCCTCGACCTAAAATTGGATATAAGCCTTCCTTTCTAATAACCCCCGTCTATATAAAGCCCCCCTGGAGGTCCGAAATTAGACAAACTCCCCCGGGGGCTTGACGATATTTGCTTGCCAAATATTGGACAAAAAAGCAACGTGTCTGGGTGGTCAAGGCTATATGTAAGTTTAGGGACTGCTTGGGCTGGTCGTGTTAAGATCGATGTCCAGCTATTGTTTATTGTTTGTATTTATTGTTTGAATAATACCAATGTTAATGTTTATCTTTGGGATGTTTATTGTTTGAGATGGGGGTAAATATTTTATAACAAACATCCTCTCTTTCTCACATGTCTCTCACGATGTAGGCCTAGCACTGGACATATTTCGTTAATGAGTGACACGGTAATAAGGTCATGGCTCAAAATAGTTCTATTAAAAACTGAATTATCCGCCCAGTACTGAGATTTTCTTAGACTTTTAGAATTTTAAGTACTGAAAGTTTAAAAGGAGATTCTTAAATTGACACATGGGTGTGAATGATGCTGATCATACACAAGTCTTGATCATCGAGATTATTATCATCACTGTTAGGAGTTTGTAAGCAAACAACATTCCTAGTTGATTTTTTGTTGATTTTAATGTATTGAATTGATCCTTCCAATATGGCTGCCAATGACGTCAATTTTCAACAAAGTAAACCCGACCCAGTCTTTATTTTGAGGTTAGTGTACTGCAGCTTTTGTTGTTGCTGTTGCTAGAGCTGTTTATGTATGCTCCTCAATTGATTTAGGCCTTTTCATGCTGAACACACGCATGGGACCCCGAGGGAGCGAGAAAACAAGGGGGACTGACCACCCTAACAATTTAGTTCCATCTGACGGGCCCAAGGAAAAGAAGAACGCTGAACTGAGACTTTAGTAGTTTCTGATTGTTAATTAATGTAGTTAGGAGCTCTTGAGAAAGACTTTGCAGAAAGACCTTGTTTAACCTGGTCTAAGTGCCCCTCACTAAAACCATTTCTACACCTTATAGAGGGTTTTTAGAAAATATTTTTTTGAGCGAAACTCCCATGGGAAGGACAATTAAAGGAGGCCTATTCCTTAAAAATGGGCAAAGCAACAATCAAATAGAAATTTTATTTTCCAAATTAAGAAAGTTCACACCATCTAAGAAAGGGTTCTCACCTATTTTAATGACTTATAATGACCTCATTGCAATTGAATTTGTTAAGTCGCATCACAATTTGTTTTAATTGATTGAACTCACTGTACAATGTCACATTTCACGAAACGTGTTGAATGAAAATAAAACGCAGGAGACATATTCAATACACTCATTTTTCATAAGAAACTATTCTAAATCTTAGTGCAAGAGCTTCTGTTCACCCCATTTATGGTGCTACTAAATAGTTCTCATTATTCTTATCCTAACTTTGTGCTCAAATAAGAACTTTATGAATTCAATCCCTCCCCAGTACTGGAAATCTTCCAATGTACTTATAGTATCCCCTACACAATCTAATGATGGTAGCCCCCCCCCCCTCCCCAATTCACGGAACAACCTCTACAACACTTGATGGTTTCTTTCGACAGTACTGTTGGTACAGGACTAATCGTATCTCTGCACAGTACTGATGGTTTCCCCCCACAGTACTAATTGTGTCCCTCCACAGTAGCTACTGATGATATCCCTCCGCAGTTTTGAATATCCTCTACAGTACTGATGGTATCCCTTCACAGTTTTGAATATACTCCATTGTACTGATGGTTTCCCTCCACAGTACTGATGATATCCCTCTGAAGTTTTGAATATCCTCCACAGTACTGATGGTATCCCTTCACAGTTTTGAATATCCTCCACAGCACTGATGGTTTCCCTCCACAGTACTGATGATATCCCTCCGCAGTTTTGAATATCCTCCACAGCACTGATGGTTTCCCTCCACAGTACTGAACACAATATTTCGCTCCTCCTAGTACTTCGTTGTGAATGTAGGTAGTTTATGTTAGTTGATTCTGTTGTGAAATTTATCTACAGTACTGCACAGACGTTCCCCAGAGTAAGAACCATAACCGAAAGCCACTATCGACTAGCTTAAAGGTTCATGATCATCCCCCCCTGTAACCTAATATTGCATGAAAAAATCACCCTGTCACCCCTGTCACCCATCTATTGAAAATAACTGATATTTCAGCAATGTCAGATCTGATATTCATGGAAAAAGTATTTTTGCTGATATCGATGAAAAAATTGTTTTTTCTTATCCCAAAAACCTCGGGAAGCAGCAATTTCCCCTGAAAGACAGATGTCAATCCTTGACCACAATGTTCATCCGATGGATGTCAGATTAGCAAGTTGACAGAGGAGTCAAAAGAGTAAGAATTAAGCAAATTATCAAAAACTTTGTCAAACATATTGATCCATTGCTAAATAAGGCCTGACGTGTATTGACAGCTCGGATGGCCTAATTATAATAAGCTGAGCATGTGCATTCGTATTATCAATCCAGTGTTTAGGAGAGTAAGCTAATTCTGATATTCAAATATAGGATGTCTTGACATTCCTCTGTTTGAAATCTGTAGGACAGGTTTGCGTTCAGTGTAGCACGAACACGTTAGGTTTTTGGCTCGGTGAGTAAGTTGCGTACCGTGCTAGCCTACGAGATGCCACAAGAAGCCTTATTTCAAGAAGGGACACGGTATAGCAAGCACTACATCGCCAGTACCGTAGCTCGGGAAAAATTATTGGGGGAGGGGCAGCCACTGTTCGAGAAAAATAGGAAGACTGGGGACCATGCTGTGAACCATTGAATTTGAGGATTATTGGGGGGGGGGTAAATGCCCCCTTCCCCCCGCTTCCTACGGGCCTGCTACATTAGTACATATAGAGGCCTTGTTTCTAGAAGAGGCAAGGTAACATACACTACATAAAGTTGTAGATGAATGAGTGAGATCATGTTGAACTGCTAACCTACTACTACGAGAGGCCATTATAGGCCTTATTTCCAGTAGGGTTACGGCAGCATACACTACATCACTACATATAGTAGTAAATGATTAAATGAGTAGCTAAGTTTATGTTTAACGTGCTAGCCTACGAAAAGCCACAAGAGGCCTTATTTTCAGCAAGGGGAAGGTAGCATACACTACATCACTACATATAGTAGTAAATGATTAAATGAGTAGCTAAGTTTATGTTTAACGTGCTAGCCTACGAAAAGCCACAAGAGGCCTTATTTTCAGCAAGGGGAAGGTAGCATACACTACATCATTGCATATAGTAGTAAATGACTAAATGAGTAGCTAAGTTTATGTTTAACGTGCTAGCCTACGAAAAGCCACAAGAGGCCTTATTTTCAGCAAGGGGAAGGTAGCATGCACTACATCATTACATATAGTAGTAAATTATTAAATGAGTAGCTAAGTTTATGTTTAACGTGCTAGCCTACGAAAAGCCACAAGAGGCCTTATTTTCAGCAAGGGGAAGGTAGCATACACTACATCATTGCATATAGTAGTAAATGATTAAATGAGTAGCTAAGTTTATGTTTAACGTGCTAGCCTACGAAAAGCCACAAGAGGCCTTATTTTCAGCAGGGGCATGGTAGCATGCACTACATCATTACATATAGTAGTAAATGATTAAATAAGTAGCTAAGTTTATGTTTAACGTGCTAGCCTACGAAAAGCCACAAGAGGCCTTATTTTCAGCAAGGGGAAGGTAGCATGCACTACATCATTACATATAGTAGTAAATTATTAAATGAGTAGCTAAGTTTATGTTTAACGTGCTAGCCTACGAAAAGCCACAAGAGGCCTTATTTTCAGCAGGGGCATGGTAGCATGCACTACATCATTATGATAGTAAATGAGGACTAAGGGGCGAGTAGCACACACTAGGTCACCACATCAAGTATATTGAGGTCATCACTGCGTGTGTTTGAGTGATTTTAACGTGCTAACCTTTCAAACGATAGTTAGGTACATGACGTAGCTACGTCCAATACGTGCCGTAAAAACGAATGAGTGTCAGACGCAGTGGCTGAAATTGGGCATTTCGAGTGGAGGGGCAAGCATGGTGAATTTTCCGAGTCATTTTTTTGCCTGGCAGGGTAGGAGCCTAGGAAGTTGGGGGTCTGGGGGCGCTATAAGCCCCTTTGCGGGTCCAGAGCAGCGCCCTGGCAGGGGTCCAAGGGGCAGAGCCCCTGGGAGCTCTTGAGATTGTGCCTTTTCTGAGGGTTCAAATTGGCTTAGAATCCTTCATATGTTAAAACTACAGTCGACCCTGCTATCTCGAACACTGTTATCTCGAACTTTTCGCTATCTCAAACAAAATTTCATTCTCGTGAGCAAAAAACCCCTTCGTCTCGAGCCTCATGACTCAAAAGTTTCAATTTGGTACAATCATTCGCCAATAATAGCTTTTTTTAAACTTACACAAGACTTCTAACTTCTAAAATTAACAATGCCAATGATAACTCTATCCTTAAAACAGAAATATGTATATTCCGATAAGAAGTATTTTGCAACGAACTCTGATCCTATGACCATCTTCAGAGTTTAATCGGTTGCCTTTAACCATTTCAGTGGCGTAGCCGACGGTGGTTACCTTTATGGCAAACCACTTAGGGCCCCCAACTGAAAAACTTACTGGCAAGGGACCCCAGACCTCCTACTTCACTAAGGGCCCCACACAACTCAGCTACGCCACTGAACCATTGTCGCGCAGGAACTAAACTCAAGGGGCAAATCACTCCTTAAAAATCTCGTACACTTTTTCTGAAAATCCTATTGTTCTTAGGAAAATCCCTTGAAAATCACTGGAAATCCTTTAGTTCTTTAAAAAATCTCGTACGCTTTAAAAGGGAGTGAATTGCCCCTCGACTAAACTCGTCTGACCTGAGAAAGAAGAAGATGGTCTTTGCAAATTTGGTGTTTGGCCCTTTAGGTAGATGGCCTATAATTGAATCATTTTTCTTCGTCGACTAGGTTATTCGGTTCCGCCATGGCAACCAGTTTTTTCTGGTTCTTGGCTGCCAAACTGAATGAATATTGTACCCTTTGATAAAATTTTATTAGCTAAAACTTATATACCTGTTTAGTGGTTTTCAGATATGTGATTTTTAGAAGCAAACAATCTTTTCATGGTTTATACCCTATTTTTACGTATGAAGCCCCCCTTTGGTCGAGAAAAATCTCAACTTCCGTCATCTCGAAACCCCATTAGGTCGAACAATTTTTAATTTCCCGTGAGAGTTTGAGATAGTGAGAGTCAACTGTATATAAATACAAACCATGTAGAAATAGTACAAATACAAACCATGGATAGTAAATGAATAAGATTATATTTGATATTGACTCATAGACTAAAAAGAGTCCAGTGTTTAAGAAATTGATTTGGCTCTTTCAAAATAAATTGTTAAGGCACAGGTATCAAAATTCTCGAGATTGAACTTCCAGGACCAAAATTTCCGACTTTTCAGAGAAATTTCCGACTTATTTTTGGTCCCCACAGCCCCCCCATAATTTCCGCCACTGGTCAGACGCAAAGCCTCAGTAGTTATTAAGTTTCGCTATGTTTTTTATTTTCCTTTTCATCCTCAAGCTCTTAACCAATCAAAGGCTGTTCTCACTTACCACTCTGATGAGTGTTAGACGAAAAGCTTTAGTGCTTTTTTTTTCGCCAGGTTTTTAATTTTTCTTTCCATCCTCAAGTTCTGTACCGATCAAAGACTGTTCTGACGTTTTACTCTGATGAGTGTCAGATGAAAAGCTTTTGTAGTTATTATGTTTCGCTATGTTTCCGATTTCCTCGCCATCCTTAAGTTCTGACCGATCAAAGACTGATTTACAAGGCTCTTCATGTATTCGAGTATGTTGAAAACCACTCACATTGGTCTGTAAGGGACAAGTTACTTGGGCGTTGACAACAGCACGTAAGAAGAACAGCCGTTGCAAACGAAACAAAAACAACATGCCTATTTTTGGATTATCGTGTATGTTACAAAATCAAGCATAAATGTTGTTGCCAAAACAAGGTCAGCAGAAGCCTGGCCTGTGACTTGATAACTGAAACATCACACAAGCATGGCATACCTTTGTAGTTTTTCGCTGGAGTTTACATTGCGTTCGTAAGTGGTTCCCACGTGCTTTCAGAAATGAAAAAGAAAACTTGCTTAATAAGGCTGGAAACGTGAGTGAATACTGATTACACGGAGTACCCCAGGATGCATTTCGCTGTCCAGGAATTAGCAGTGGAGCCTGGGATGCGCAGTGTTCAAAGGGTGTGAACGAAGTCCCATTTGTCATATCTAGATTTCTGGTACAAGTGTTTATGCTGAAAGCATAATCTGAATTGGTATATTCTTTCTGACGAGTGCGTAAGCATGAAACTCAGAGGCACAGAAGGCATGTCTGTTTTTTCATTAATGTGTTAATTTCACTTTGTATTGCTCTATACTAGCGGGTACCAAGCACTATAGCCAGGATACGCACTCTCTTCTAAAGTCAGATGTACCTGGTACCTATTTATTTAAGTGAGTAATATCGAAGAGAAAATATCGAATGAATAAACTTAAATATAATTTCCCAACCGTCATTGTTGTACGCAGCCTTCGAAAGTATTAGGGTGGTCCTGGCCATTTCCTAGGGAAATTTGAAATACTGATGGTGCAATGTGGCAAAAAATATATCAAAATTTTCAAATCGTTGCCAAAATGAACGAGTTACCTATAAAAGGTATGGATGGGCGATGCTAGGAGAGAGGACTGGGGCCTAGATTCCCTAATTTAGATATCTCCAAGCATTATTGGTCTGCTAAAACGTGTTGTACCATAATCTGACGAACCAACGGGTGGGCAATCGTTGTCGAATCCATAGCATTAACAATATTCACTTATTCTTTTGTGACACTCAGCCATACTTGTTCAATTCATAAGCCTGACAAACTTGAGAAGAGGTAGGGTTGGGAAATTAATCTAAAAAGTTGTGTGAGATAGCATGACCCGAATTTGATCTTTTACCCCTTTGACCCTGACAAACTTATATTTCACTCACAGCCACTGTTGACGGCTGACTTTGAATTTGAAACTGCTTTCCATTATCGTCCTAGAACTTCTACCAAACCATGGAATGTGATGAACTCGTGTCTCCAGCCCTTGACTAGCTTACTGAACCACCAAACCTCTGCTCTGAGGTACCCAAGTGCCGTTTGACCTTCCAGAGCCTGATGGTCTGCTCCACCTGTTACCCCAGTTCTTACACTGCTCCGCCCATCTCCTAAATATTGTGGATTTCCCATCGCTCACATTGGCCTAATTCGAGTTCGGAGGGAAACTGGTGTGGCTTGTCGACCGCATTCGAGATAGCAGATGGATGGTATCATTACGACGCTTTTAAACCTCTCCTCCTCCTTTTCAACACTGGTCACTTACGAGTACTTTATGTAACCAAATCACCTCAAATCAGCTGTTAAGTATAGTGAGGCCAGTTGTCAGATTGGCTTTTAAGGATTGCTGTAGACGTAAAGAGGGGGGACTTCTTTAGGTGCCCTGGTATACACACCCTGGGGAAGGTCTGTGCAGTACAGTGGATGATGTTCATGACTGTGGGGGACACCATTAGCAGTGTGGGGAAGACCATCCAGTACTGTGAGAAGACAACATCCAGTACTGGGAGGATATTCAGTACTGTGGGCGATACCGTCAGCACTGTGGGGATACCATCAGCACCAGCGCTGTAGCTTGGGTAGAATTATTGGGGGGCAACCATTGTTAGAGAACAAAAGGAAGACCAGGGACCATGCTGTGAACAATTGAATCTTAGGATTTTTGGGGGGGGCAAATGCCCCCCCTGCCCCCCTGCTTCCTACGGGCCTGATCAGCACTATTGAAGATGTTCAGTACTATGAGGGGATACCATCATAACTGTGAGGAATAACATCAGTATTATGGAGGATATTCAGTAATATGGAGGATGTTCTGTACTGTGGGGGGATACCATCATTACTGTTGAGATAATACCCGAAGTGCTTGTGATTCTCCTCCGCAGCACCTACCATGGTAGCCATAAACATACTGGGAACTAACACTACTATATTTAGTGATGTAGTGCATGCTGTCATAGTTGTATGTCTACTGGAAACAAGACCTGAACTTGTTCATGCTAGTACGTTCAGCAGAAACTCACCCACTCCATCTATCACTCCACCTCGTGTATTCATGGGATGAAATTTTGCTTTATCAAAAGCTTTGTAAAGGGAGCTTTTTCCATCAACTTTATGAAGACTTCCAGCACATAGTCTGGTAATTTCATTGATATTTGAGAGTTTAACCGTGAATTGACTTTCCTGTAGGTACAGGCCTATTTTAATCTCTTCCCTTTTCTGTCACTTTTTAATTTGATTCTTTTAAGATTGACAGGGGATGAAAAGGTTAATAATCAGAACTTAAAATCCATCCATTTGTCAATATGAAAAAATGAATTTCAGGAATTTCATTGATTTAAAGAAATCTCTGAAAACAATTGAGTTAAACATTGCTACAAAGTGATTTGTTCGCAACGAGGGGAATATCAACAATAACTTTTTGCAATGGGTAAATAGGTTTTACTAAACTAAACTTCTTAAGCAAATAACCACTTTTTATCGAAGCATGATATTAGAATATCACTCTCTGCATATATAAATTCAAAATAAACTATGCTTGTGTTAAACGTTTCGATATACATCTTCATCAGTAACTGTTCTTACAATCTGTTTGTAAGAACAGTTACTGATGAAGATGTATATCGAAACGTTTACACAAGCATAGTTTATTTTTGAATTTATCTATTAGAATTTTATAATCTTAGATAGTTAGGCTCTCGTATTATTATATTATTATCACTCTCTGCATATTTTATACCAAAGTAGCCGCCAAAACTCTGATATACCAGCACTAGGTTTCGAACCTACCAAATATGACGGTTGGACCATGTCTAGAGCCTAAATCGATCAAGATACACCCGAAGCCTAATTTACGGTCCTTTTGTTGGCAAAGCCTGGGTTCGAGACCTGCTCGTGGTATAACAGAATGAAGTAAACTCACTTCGGTAAAATTTAGTTTTACGTGTTTGGCTGTGGCTTTTGAATTTATTTTATCCTACATAGTTTTGAAGAGGGATTC
The DNA here is from genome assembly GCA_963924455.1 of Pelagia noctiluca. Lineage (NCBI taxonomy): Eukaryota > Metazoa > Cnidaria > Scyphozoa > Semaeostomeae > Pelagiidae > Pelagia > Pelagia noctiluca. The sequence continues at coordinate 2,156,332 of OZ004319.1, read as the reverse complement.
AATCCAAAACACGGATTAATGCCTCAGTGTGGGCAAAGCCTAGGTTCGAGACCAGGTAGTAATTTATTAGAATGGTAGACCCACTTTGGTAAAATTTAGTTTTACGTGTTTTACTGTGGCTTTTGAATTTGTTTTATCCTACATGGTTTTGAAGAGGGATTTAATCCAAAACACGAATGAAAGCATCGATGTGGACAAACCTGGAGGTAGCTTCACCTGAAGGCTACTGCACTACTTTTTGCCCTTTAGTAGGCAAATCCTGGGTTCGAGACCTAGTAGTGATTTATCAGAATGGTGGTAGGCCCACTCTGGGAAAATATCACTTTACGTTTTTGATTGTGGCTTGTGAATTTGATTTAAAGGTTTTTAAAGAGGGATTTGATCTAAAACACGAAATAATGCCTCGATATGGGCAAACCTGGAGATAAATACACGTGAAGGCTACTACACTACTTATTGTTCTTTGGTGGGCAAATCCTTGGTTCGAGACCTGGTGATGGTACATCAGAATTTTGGCTACCTACTTTGGTAAAACAATATTTAAGTTCAAACCATACTATACGAATTTAAACTCTTTGCCTGAATGCTTAACTAAAGTGGGCTTCCCCGATTCTTATATGCCACCAACAAGTCTCGAACCCACAAAAGGCAAGTATTAGGCCATGTGTAGAGCCCGAATCGAGCTAGATATAAATGAAGGATAACTTATCGTCTTTTGATGGACAAATCCTTGGTTCGAGACCTGGTGATGGTACATCAGAATTTTGGCTGCCTACTTTGGTAAAATATATATTTAAGTTCAAACCATACCATACGAATTTAAACTCTTTGCCTGAATGCTTAACTAAAGTGAGCTTCCACGATTCTCATATGCCACCAACAAGTCTCAAACCCACAAAAGGCAAGTATTAGGCCATGTGTAGAGACTGAATCGAGCTAGATATAAATGAAGGCTTACTTATCGTCCTTTGATGGACAAAGCCTGGGTTCAAGACCTGGTGGTGGTACATTAGAATTTTGATAGGCCTACTTTGGTAAAATATATATTTAAGTTTAAACATACCATACGAATTTAAACTCTTTGCCTGAATGCTTAACTAAAGTGGGCTTCCACGATTCTCATATGCCACCAACAAGTCTCAAACCCACGAAAGGCAAGTATTAGGCCATGTGTAGAGACTGAATCGAGCTAGATATAAATGAAGGCTTACTTATCGTCCTTTGATGGACAAAGCCTGGGTTCAAGACCTGGTGATGGTACATTAGAATTTTGATAGGCCTACTTTGGTAAAATATATATTTAAGTTTAAACATACCATACGAATTTAAACTCTTTGCCTGAATGCTTAACTAAAGTGAGCTTCCACGATTCTCATATGCCACCAACAAGTCTCAAACCCACAAAAGGCAAGTATTAGGCCATGTGTAGAGACTGAATCGAGCTAGATATAAATGAAGGCTTACTTATCGTCCTTTGATGGACAAAGCCTGGGTTCAAGACCTGGTGGTGGTACATTAGAATTTTGATAGGCCTACTTTGGTAAAATATATATTTAAGTTTAAACATACCATACGAATTTAAACTCTTTGCCTGAATGCTTAACTAAAGTGGGCTTCCACGATTCTCATATGCCACCAACAAGTCTCAAACCCACGAAAGGCAAGTATTAGGCCATGTGTAGAGACTGAATCGAGCTAGATATAAATGAAGGCTTACTTATCGTCCTTTGATGGACAAAGCCTGGGTTCAAGACCTGGTGGTGGTACATTAGAATTTTGATAGGCCTACTTTGGTAAAATATATATTTAAGTTTAAACATACCATACGAATTTAAACTCTTTGCCTGAATGCTTAACTAAAGTGGGCTTCCACGATTCTCATATGCCACCAACAAGTCTCAAACCCACGAAAGGCAAGTATTAGGCCATGTGTAGAGACTGAATCGAGCTAGATATAAATGAAGGCTTACTTATCGTCCTTTGATGGACAAAGCCTGGGTTCAAGACCTGGTGGTGGTACATTAGAATTTTGATAGGCCTACTTTGGTAAAATATATATTTAAGTTTAAACATACCATACGAATTTAAACTCTTTGCCTGAATGCTTAACTAAAGTGGGCTTCCACGATTCTCATATGCCACCAACAAGTCTCAAACCCACAAAAGGCAAGTATTAGGCCATGTGTAGAGACTGAATCGAGCTAGATATAAATGAAGGCTTACTTATCGTCCTTTGATGGACAAAGCCTGGGTTCAAGACCTGGTGGTGGTACATTAGAATTTTGATAGGCCTACTTTGGTAAAATATATATTTAAGTTTAAACATACCATACGAATTTAAACTCTTTGCCTGAATGCTTAACTAAAGTGGGCTTCCACGATTCTCATATGCCACCAACAAGTCTCAAACCCACGAAAGGCAAGTATTAGGCCATGTGTAGAGACTGAATCGAGCTAGATATAAATGAAGGATAACTTACATCTAACTCGAGAAGAGAGTGCCTATCCTGGCTATAGTGCTCGATATACCTAAGTATAGAGCAATCATAAAGTAGAATGAACACATTAAAAAACAGACATGTTCTTCTGTGACTCCGAGTTTCGTGCTTGCGCACTCGTCAGACAGACTATACAAATGAAGAATTCCGAATTACAGCCGTACTTATTTACAAGAGGTGATAAATTTAATACAATAGATACTATATTTACATCTAGGTTAATTACTTAATTAGCGTCCCATTACTCAGCGTCCTATTGTTATTTAATTACTTAGCGTTCTATTGTTCATTAGGTAAAACTTGTTTTCATGTCGGCATTTGGATATCATAAGGCTTTCCATCTCATGCGTTTGATTACATTCTCTGTTTTCTCAATTAATTTCTTTAAATAGGTATTCCTGGGCGGTATCGGGATGTTCTTCATTGAATAGTTGAACCTTGTCCGTTCCATTTTCGGCGCTTCAGTTTTCGGCAAGAGTGCTCGACTTAGAAAGGAGCATTTACATCTAACTCGAGAAGAGAGTGCCTATCCTGGCTATAGTGCTCGATATACCTAAGTATAGAGCAATCATAAAGTAGAATGAACACATTAAAAAACAGACATGTTCTTCTGTGACTCCGAGTTTCGTGCTTGCGCACTCGTCAGACAGACTATACAAATGAAGAATTCCGAATTACAGCCGTACTTATTTACAAGAGGTGATAAATTTAATACAATAGATACTATATTTACATCTAGGTTAATTACTTAATTAGCGTCCCATTACTCAGTGTCCTATTGTTATTTAATTACTTAGCGTTCTATTGTTCATTAGGTAAAACTTGTTTTCATGTCGGCATTTGGATATCATAAGACGCTAATTAAGTAATTAACCTAGATGTAAATATAGTATCTATTGTATTAAATTTATCACCTCTTGTAAATAAGTCTCAACCATGAGATGGAAAGCCTTATGATATCCAAATGCCGACATGAAAACAAGTTTTACCTAATGAACAATAGAACGCTAAGTAATTAAATAACAATAGGACGCTGAGTAATGGGACGCTAATTAAGTAATTAACCTAGATGTAAATATAGTATCTATTGTATTAAATTTATCACCTCTTGTAAATAAGTACGGCTGTAATTCGGAATTCTTCATTTATATAGTCTGTCTGACGAGTGCGCAAGCACGAAACTCGGAGTCACAGAAGAACATGTCTGTTTTTTAATGTGTTCATTCTACTTTGAAGGATAACTTATCGTCCCTTGATGGACAAATCCTCGGTTCGATACCTGATGATGGTGTTTCAGAATTTTGGTAGGCCCACTTAAGTAAAATTTGATTCCCATTTGCCTGCACGTGTCTTGGATGAATCTCACTATTTTGTGATACACAATCCCAGACTTTTCAGACATAATTTTTTTTCACACCCACCTCTGATTTCGTATTTGACCACTCATCGGGAGATGTACTAATGTATGATGATGATGATCATCAGAAGAAGTACTGATGATCATCATCCCTACATCTCCTGATGAGTGGGTAACCATGAAACAGGCTTATTGAGATGAAAAGTTAAGTCTCTTGACTCTTTTCTCCGCAATAAGTATTACCCTATTTATTCATGTATCGAATAGGACATTATTAGTATATCTCTCGATGAGTGGAAAACCACGAAACAGGCCCCTCGAGAAGCAAAGTTTAGTCTCTTGACTCTTTTCTCTACAATTCATATTACGCTATACATTTATGTGTCAAGTAGGAGATTTTAAGTTAATCTATTAATGAGTGCACAACCATGAAACAGGCTTGTAGAGATACAGAGTTCAGTTTCTTGACTCTTTTCTCCACAATAAGTATTACGCTCTACATTACATTAATAGAAGAGCTGCAACGAACACTGTTTTAGGGAAAGTTCGAGATACAGATTCGTAAAAGATGACATACATAATATATTAGTCAACTATAGTCTGTCTGATGATTGTGAGAGCATGAAACTTTGAGTTACAGAGAAACTGTCTCCTTTCTTGTTTCCTATCATATTAATCATGAGTAAAAACTCTCTTTGCAGCTCTTCTAGTCTCCTTACTGCGAAGAAAGTAAACGACCGGGTTAATGGTACTATTGAAGATAATCAAAAGCACTGCCCATTGATAGAGAATGAAGACCTCCTCGAAGATGCCGCAAACCCCGTTGGGTCTGGTTGAAATGAAAATCGACATCGCAAATAACGGTGAGTAACATAATATCAATATCCCAATGATGATCGATATCGTATGCGTTTTAGCGGTGTTTTGCCTCATCCGCACGGTAGCTCCATTAGTCTCTTCGTGCGAAAATGTCCCGAGTGCTACCACCACCCTGTTCTTGTAAATAACACGGTAAATTCTCGCGTAACAGAATGCGATAATCGAAATCGACAGAAAATGAAAGATTATTGTGCTGATTTCGTATATTCCTGTATTTTCAACTTCTGGAAGTAATAAAACAGGAATCCAAGCCGTTGCAACGATTGCAACGACCGCCAAGTACATATATTTCCTACAAGTGATGTGTCTCTGGTATTTGAACGGAAAGCAGATGGAGATGTATCGATCAACCGTGATGAACACTGCGAATAAGAGGGATAGAGTCGCACACACGGCAAGAACGTTTGCAAAAGCCTTTTTCACACCACTGTAATACTCATACTCATAACCATTCCGAATCATTACTAGATAGGCCAGAAATAAAGGGTTACCAACGCACAGAACTATTATATCACTTATACACATTGCTCCGATGAGCACATTTGATGCAGTGTGGAGTGGCCTCGTTTTTGCTAGAGTTGTTATGAATACGAGGTTACCCAAGATGCCTAGCAAAGCAGGTATGATGTTAGTGGCAACAATAGCCGTTAGGTTCGCTTTCAGTATTGGTGTGATTAGCATTGTCTTGTACCAGCAGTTAGAGTTATTCTTCGCCATTTTTATCTGTAAAATAATAAAAAATAATAACAACATTTATAACACTCTGTGATGTCTTTGTTTGGAAAAAATGTCTCGTTTTCAATTAGTAATCCCTTTTATTAGGCCGTGTAATTATGGAATTTCATTCTCTATGTTTCATCAGTTTGGGGTCATTGGGAGGGTTTGGTGCAGCTAAGGTGAAATTTTACCATTTTGTGCAACTGGTTCTTTCTCTACAAGGACGACAAGATTAATTTTCAACCCCACTAAATTCCCTTCTTCCATTGATATTGCCCCAAAGGAATTTGAAATAGATTTTCTTAAAAGGCTGAGAATCTTATCTCCAATCAGGATCAATTTTCGGATGTATCTTTTAGTTCGTTCTGAAAATTTATTCTCCAACACTCATCACTTTCAGTTTTGGTGTTGACCAATTAATTCATCTTACTGATGTATGATATTCTTTTATAATTCATATCTTTTAATGTAGGCTTCTTTCTATAGCTTTTCTCTCCGTCATTTATCATGTAACCTTTATAGTGGTGAACAGTGAATAGAATGCATATCTCTTTTCATGTAAACTTCTATCTTAGATTTATTCTTCATTACGGATCACTTAGAGTTTTTTGTAGTGAACATTGAATTTTTCGTAACAATACGTAGTTTTTTATTTCACATGTAATACATGTATTTTAATATAGGCTTCTTTCTGGAAGTTATTCTCTATCACTAATCACTTTAAGTGTTTGGCGTTGATCAATTAGTTTATCCTTTTACTACAAAGTATTTTATTTCATATATATTACGTATCTTTTAATGTAAACTTCCTTAGGAATTCATTTTCTATCATTTATCAGTTTGAGCTTTTGGTGGTGACCAATTAATTTATCCTTTTAATACAAAGTATTTTATTTCATATGATATTACGTATCTTTTAATGTAAATTTCCTTTGGAATTTTTTTTTATCATTTATCAGTTTGAGTTTTTGGTGGTGACCAGTGAATTTATCTTACTAATATTTATAGTATTACATCCCATTTATATTACTTATCTTTTAATACAGATAAGAGAAAGCTTTTTTACCCTTTATCATCGATCCGTTGAGTTTTTGGATGAAACCAGATGTCAGGAGTCTTCTGATTCTTTCTCCTCGAGGATAAATGTAAAAAGATTCCTTTAATCAATCGGTAATTCTTTAATGTTTCTTTTGGTTGTCTTTAGGGGCTATTTCTTCAATCAAGGGCTATCCATCGATAACTTTTAGCGTAACTTCTGTCTTCGATGTTTTTTATTCTCTATCATTTATCAGTCGAGTTTTTGATCTTCGCCAGATCTTTGCAGTATTTTTTTGCTGTGCTAAATTCTTTTATTCTTCCTCTTCAATGATAAGTTTTAAAAAGATTCCTTTGATCAATGAGTGATTGTTTAATGTTTCTTTTGGTTGTCTTTAGGCACTATCTCTTTAATCGGGGACCATCCGTCGATATATCTTTACGCGTTAACTTCTTCTTCCGGTTTATTTTATTCTCTATCGTTTATCAATTGAGTATCTCTTCTTCACCAGATTTTTGCAGTTTTTTGTAACTTGTACTTTTATTCTTTCTCTTCAATGAAAAAGTTCAAAAAGATTCCTTCAATCAACCAATATGTCTTTAATATTTCGTTCTGTTGGCTTTAGAGAGTATTTTCTTCCATCAAGAACTATCTATAAACATATCTTTTAGCTTAAACCTCTTTCTTCTGTCTATTCTTTTCTCTATCATTTAACAGTTGTATTTTGTTCCTCACATGATGTTGGCAGTATTTTGTAACTTGTACTTTTATTATTCCTCTTCAATTATATGTTTCAAAAAGTTTCATTGAATGGATGATTCTTCGTTGAAGATAAAGAGTCTTGGATAGAGGATCTTAGATACAGAGATAGTGAATCTTCAGTAAAAAACCGGCAAATATATCGACACAATTTTCGATCGTGAACATATGTCGGTTACTTTCAAACGAAATGCTCCTTCAATTCTTTTGAGCAACAAAATTTCTTTATCTTCTAAGATGAAGGATGCACTGCAAACAGATCCTGCAATTTTCACATTTCTAGTGTGAGTACTTACATTCAGAGTCGAGAGACGTCTTAAATCTTCTTCCAGATTAGATTTTCAGTAACCAAGGTTCTTCTTCACTTAGTTTTGAGTATATGCATTCAGAGTCGAGAGACGTCTTCAATCTTCTTCCGAATTAGATGCCCAGAAACCAAAGTTCTTCTTCACTTAGTTTTGAGTATATGCATTCAGAGTCAAGAGACGTCTTCAATCTTCTTCCGAATTAGATGCCCAGAAACCAAGGTTCTTCTTTACTTAGTTTTGAGTATATGCATTCAGAGTCGAGAGACGTCTTCAATCTTCTTCCAGATTAGATTCCCAGAAACCAAGGTTCTTCTTCACTTAGTTTTGAGTATATGCATTCAGAGTCAAGAGACGTCTTCAATCTTCTTCCAGATTAGATTCCCAGAAACCTAGGTTCTTCTTCACTTAGTTTTGAGTATATGCATTCAGAGTCAAGAGACGTCTTCAATCTTCTTCCGAATTAGATGCCCAGAAACCAAGGTTCTTCTTCACTTAGTTTTGAGTATATGCATTCAGAGTCGAGAGACTTCTTCAATCTTCTTCCAGATTAGATTCCCAGAAACCAAGGTTCTTCTTCACTTAGTTTTGAGTATATGCATTCAGAGTCGAGAGACGTCTTCAATCTTCTTCCAGATTAGATGCCCAGAAACCAAGGTTCTTCTTCACTTAGTTTTGAGTATATGCATTCAGAGTCGAGAGACGTCTTCAATCTTCTTCCGAATTAGATGCCTAGAAACCAAAGTTCTTCTTCACTTAGTTTTGAGTATATGCATTCAGAGTCAAGAGACGTCTTCAATCTTCTTCCGAATTAGATGCCCAGAAACCAAGGTTCTTCTTTACTTAGTTTTGAGTATATGCATTCAGAGTCGAGAGACGTCTTCAATCTTCTTCCAGATTCGATTCCCAGAAACCAAGGTTCTTCTTCACTTAGTTTTGAGTATATGCATTCAGAGTCAAGAGACGTCTTCAATCTTCTTCCAGATTAGATTCCCAGAAACCAAGGTTCTTCTTCACTTAGTTTTGAGTATATGCATTCAGAGTCAAGAGACGTCTTCAATCTTCTTCCGAATTAGATGCCCAGAAACCAAGGTTCTTCTTTACTTAGTTTTGAGTATATGCATTCAGAGTCGAGAGACCTCTTCAATCTTCTTCCAGATTAGATTCCCAGAAACCAAGGTTCTTCTTCACTTAGTTTTGAGTATATGCATTCAGAGTCAAGAGACGTCTTCAATCTTCTTCCAGATTAGATTCCCAGAAACCAAGGTTCTTCTTCACTTAGTTTTGAGTATATGCATTCAGAGTCGAGAGACGTCTTCAATCTTCTTCCAGATTAGATGCCCAGAAACCAAGGTTCTTCTTCACTTACTTTTGAGTATATGCATTCAGAGTCGAGAGACGTCTTCAATCTTCTTCCGAATTAGATGCCCAGGAACCAAGGTTCTTCTTTACTTAGTTTTGAGTATATGCATTCATAGTCGAGAGACATCTTCAATCTTCTTCCGGATTAAATTCCCAAAAACCAAGGTTATTCTTCACTTAGTTTTGATTATATGCATTCAGAATCAAGAGACGTCTTCAATCTTCTTCAATCCGGATTAGATGCCCAGTAACCAAGGTCTTCTGTCAAGTGTCAAGTGACATTTGATACCATTCAATCGTAATATGTTGGAGTCCTTCCTACATTTAAAGGTCTTTCCAGAACCTTTCTCTGGTTAATGATCGTGCAACTGTAATATTAGCTCGACAGTCTCTGCATCTTATGACAAAATTGATTTAAAGTTCGTTTTTCAAATTTAATCAAAAACAGAATACACATCTCACCAGCTGCTCTATCAGAATAACTTACTCGGCAAATAATTACCTACATTCAGGCATATTTCTTCTAAGTTTCTTTAAACAGGAAATCTTATTCAAAACGTTATAGAACTATAATCTCAAGAATACGACTCAGATACACAAATAGTGCTCAAAAAGATCTAGAACCACGAGCGAAATGCGAGTATGTAATCACAAGATGTAATGTGCCCGTCCTTGTGGCTTGGCTTCCAATAACTACAACTGATTCCCAGTTCTCTCTCATTTCATCCTTGTAGAGTTGTTATTGTGTTTTACACTTGTGGCTTGCAATTACAATAGTTTGTACTTTGGTTTGAATTTGGAATAATTCTATTCAGAATTAAATAAAACAACACAGTTGCTTTCATTGATGTTTATTTAAAATCTGACTTAAAATCAAATAAGGACAACTGATTCCCAGTTCTCTCTCATTTCATCCTTGTAGAGTTGTTATTGTGTTTTACACTTGTGGCTTGCAATTACAATAGTTTGTACTTTGGTTTGAATTTGGAATAATTCTATTCAGAATTAAGTAAAACTACAGAGTTGCTTTCATTGATGTTTATTTAAAATCTGACTTGAAATCAAATAAGGACAACTGATTCCCAGTTCACTCTCATTTTATCCTTGTAGAGTTGTTATTGTGTTTTACACTTGTGGCTTGCAATTACAATAGTTATTACTTTGATTTGAATTTGGAATAATTCTATTCAGAATTAGATAAAACAAAAGAGTTGCTTTCATTGATGTTTATTTAAAATCTGACTTACAATCAAATAAGGACAACTGATTCCCAGTTCACTCTCATTTCATCCTTGTAGAGTTGTTATTGTGTTTTACACTCGTGGCTTGCAATTACAATAGTTTGTACTTTGATTTGAATTTGGAATAATTCTATTCAGAATTAAATAAAACAACAGAATTGCTTTCATTGATGTTTATTTAAAATCTGACTTAAAATCAAATCACGACCACTGATTGCCAGTTTACTCTCATTTCATCTTTGTAGAGTTGTTATTGTGTTTTACACTTGTGGCTTGCAATTACAATAGTTTGTACTTTGGTTTGAATTTGGAATAATTCTATTCAGAATTAAGTAAAACAACAGAGTTGCTTTCATTGATGTTTATTTAAAATCTGACTTAAAATCAAATAAGAACAACTGATTCCCAGTTCACTATCTTTTCATCCTTGTAGAGTTGTTATTGTGTTTTACACTTGTGGCTTACCATTACAATAGTTTGTACTTTGGTTTAAATTTGGAATAATTCTATTCAGAATTAAAAAAAACAAAAGAGTTGCTTTCATTAATGTTTATTTAAAATCTGACTTAAATCAAATAAGGACAACTGATTCCTAGTTCACTTTCATTTCATCCTTGTAGAGTTGTTATTGTGTTTTACACTTGTGGCTTGCAATTACAATAGTTTGTACTTTGGTTTGAATTTGGAATAATTCTATTCAGAATTAAGTAAAACAACAGAGTTGCTTTCATTGATGTTTATTTAAAATCTGACTTAAATCAAATAAGGACAACTGATTCCTAGTTCACTTTCATTTCATCCTTGTAGAGTTGTTATTGTGTTTTACACTTGTGGCTTGCAATTACAATAGTTTGTACTTTGGTTTGAATTTGGAATAATTCTATTCAGAATTAGATAAAACAACAGAGTTGCTTTCATTGATGTTTATTTAAAATCTGACTTAAAATCAAATAAGGACAACTGATTCCCAGTTCACTCTCATTTCATCCTTGTAGAGTTGTTATTGTGTTTTACACTTGTGGCTTGCAATTACAATAGTTATTACTTTGGTTTGAATTTGGAATAATTCTATTCAGAATTAGATAAAACAACAGAGTTGCTTTCATTGATGTTTATTTAAAATCTGACTTAAAATCAAATAAGGACAACTGATTCCCAGTTCACTCTCATTTTATCCTTGTAGAGTTGTTATTGTGTTTTACACTTGTGGCTTGCAATTACAATAGGTATTACTTTGGTTTGAATTTGGAATACTTCTATTCAGAATTAAGTAAAACTACAGAGTTGCTTTCATTGATGTTTATTTAAAATCTGACTTAAAATCAAATAAGGACAACTGATTCCCAGTTCACTCTCATTTCATCCTTGTAGAGTTGTTATTGTGTTTTACACTTGTGGCTTGCAATTACAATAGTTATTACTTTGATTTGAATTTGGAATAATTCTATTCAGAATTAGATAAAACAAAAGAGTTGCTTTCATTGATGTTTATTTAAAATCTGACTTACAATCAAATAAGGACAACTGATTCCCAGTTCACTCTCATTTCATCCTTGTAGAGTTGTTATTGTGTTTTACACTCGTGGCTTGCAATTACAATAGTTTGTACTTTGATTTGAATTTGGAATAATTCTATTCAGAATTAAATAAAACAACAGAATTGCTTTCATTGATGTTTATTTAAAATCTGACTTAAAATCAAATCACGACCACTGATTGCCAGTTTACTCTCATTTCATCTTTGTAGAGTTGTTATTGTGTTTTACACTTGTGGCTTGCAATTACAATAGTTTGTACTTTGGTTTGAATTTGGAATAATTCTATTCAGAATTAAGTAAAACAACAGAGTTGCTTTCATTGATGTTTATTTAAAATCTGACTTAAATCAAATAAGAACAACTGATTCCCAGTTCACTATCTTTTCATCCTTGTAGAGTTGTTATTGTGTTTTACACTTGTGGCTTGCAATTACAATGATTTGTACTTTGGTTTGAATTTGGAATAATTCTATTCAGAATTAAGTAAAACAACAGAGTTGCTTTCATTGATGTTTATTTAAAATCTGACTTAAAATCAAATAAGGACAACTGATTCCCAGTTCACTCTCATTTCATTCTTGTAGAGTTGTTATTGTGTTTTACACTTGTGGCTTGCAATTACAATAGTTTGTACTTTGGTTTGAATTTGGAATACTTCTATTCAGAATTAAGTAAAACAACAGAGTTGCTTTCATTGATGCTTATTTAAAATCTGACTTAAAATCAAATAAGGACAACTGATTCCCAGTTCACTCTCATTTTATCCTTGTAGAGTTGTTATTGTGTTTTACACTTGTGGCTTGCAATTACAATAATTTGTACTTTGGTTTGAATTTGGAATAATTCTATTCAGAATTAAGTAAAACAACAGAGTTGCTTTCATTGATGTTTATTTAAAATCTGACTTAAAATCAAATAAGGACAACTGATTCCCAGTTCACTCTCATTTTATCCTTGTAGAGTTGTTATTGTGTTTTACACTTGTGGCTTGCAATTACAATAGTTTGTACTTTGGTTTGAATTTGGAATAATTCTATTCAGAATTAAATTAAACAACAGAATTGCTTTCATTGATGTTTATTTAAAATCTGACTTAAAATCAAATAAGGACAACTGATTCCCAGCTCACTCTCATTTCATCCTTGTAGAGTTGTTATTGTGTTTTACACTTGTGGCTTGCAATTACAATAGTTTGTACTTTGGTTTGAATTTGGAATACTTCTATTCAGAATTAAGTAAAACTACAGAGTTGCTTTCATTGATGTTTATTTAAAATCTGACTTAAAATCAAATAAGGACAACTGATTCCCAGCTCACTCTCATTTCATCCTTGTAGAGTTGTTATTGTGTTTTACACTTGTGGCTTGCAATTACAATAGTTTGTACTTTGGTTTGAATTTGGAATAATTCTATTCAGAATTAAATAAAACAACAGAGTTGCTTTCATTGATGTTTATTTAAAATCTGACTTAAAATCAAATAAGGACAACTGATTCCCAGCTCACTCTCATTTCATCCTTGTAGAGTTGTTATTGTGTTTAACACTTGTGGCTTGCAATTACAATAGTTTGTACTTTGGTTTGAATTTGGAATAATTCTATTCAGAATTAAATAAAACAACAGAGTTGCTTTCATTGATGTTTATTTAAAATCTGACTTAAAATCAAATAAGGACAACTGATTCCAAGCTCACTCTCATTTCATCCTTGTAGAGTTGTTATTGTGTTTTACACTTGTGGCTTGCAATTACAATAGTTTGTACTTTGGTTTGAATTTGGAATAATTCTATTCAGAATTAAATAAAACAACAGAGTTGCTTTCATTGATGTTTATTTAAAATCTGACTTAAAATCAAATAAGGACAACTGATTCCCAGCTCACTCTCATTTCATCCTTGTAGAGTTGTTATTGTGTTTTACACTTGTGGCTTGCAATTACAATAGTTTGTACTTTGGTTTGAATTTGGAATACTTCTATTCAGAATTAAGTAAAACTACAGAGTTGCTTTCATTGATGTTTATTTAAAATCTGACTTAAAATCAAATAAGAACAATTGATTCCCAGTTCACTCTCATTTCATCCTTGTAGAGTTGTTATTGTGTTTAACACTTGTGGCTTGCAATTACAATAGTTTGTACTTTGGTTTGAATTTGGAATAGTTCTATTCATAATTAAGTAAAACTACAGAGTTGCTTTCATTGATGTTTATTTAAAATCTGACTTAAAATCAAATAAGGACAACTGATTCCCAGTTCACTGTCATTTCATCCTTGTAGAGTTGTTATTGTGTTTAACACTTGTGGCTTGCAATTACAATAGTTTGTACTTTTGTTTGAATTTGGAATACTTCTATTCAGAATTAAGTAAAACTACAGAGTTGCTTTCATTGATGTTTATTTAAAATCTGACTTAAAATCAAATAAGGACAACTGATTCCCAGTTCACTCTCATTTTATCCTTGTAGAGTTGTTATTGTGTTTTACACTTGTGGCTTGCAATTACAATAGTTTGTACTTTGGTTTGAATTTGGAATAGTTCTATTCAGAATTAAGTAAAACTACAGAGTTGCTTTCATTGATGTTTATTTAAAATCTGACTTAAAATCAAATAAGGACAACTGATTCCCAGTTCACTGTCATTTCATCCTTGTAGAGTTGTTATTGTGTTTAACACTTGTTGCTTGCAATTACAATAGTTTGTACTTTTGTTTGAATTTGGAATAATTCTATTCAGAATTAAGTAAAACTACAGAGTTGCTTTCATTGATGTTTATTTAAAATCTGACTTAAAATCAAATAAGGACAACTGATTCCCAGTTCACTCTCATTTTATCCTTGTAGAGTTGTTATTGTGTTTTACACTTGTGGCTTGCAATTACAATAGTTTGTACTTTGGTTTGAATTTGGAATACTTCTATTCAGAATTAAGTAAAACTACAGAGTTGCTTTCATTGATATTTATTTAAAATCTGACTTAAAATCAAATAAGGACAACTGATTCCCAGTTCACTGTCATTTCATCTTTGTAGAGTTGTTATTGTGTTTAACACTTGTGGCTTGCAATTACAATAGTTTGTACTTTTGTTTGAATTTGGAATACTTCTATTCAGAATTAAGTAAAACTACAGAGTTGCTTTCATTGATGTTTATTTAAAATCTGACTTAAAATCAAATAAGGACAACTGATTCCCAGTTCACTCTCATTTTATCCTTGTAGAGTTGTTATTGTGTTTTACACTTGTGGCTTGCAATTACAATAGTTTGTACTTTGGTTTGAATTTGGAATACTTCTATTCAGAATTAAGTAAAACTACAGAGTTGCTTTCATTGATGTTTATTTAAAATCTGACTTAAAATCAAATAAGGACAACTGATTCCCAGTTCACTCTCATTTTATCCTTGTAGAGTTGTTATTGTGTTTTACACTTGTGGCTTGCAATTACAATAGTTTGTACTTTGGTTTGAATTTGGAATACTTCTATTCAGAATTAAGTAAAACTACAGAGTTGCTTTCATTGATATTTATTTAAAATCTGACTTAAAATCAAATAAGGACAACTGATTCCCAGTTCACTCTCATTTTATCCTTGTAGAGTTGTTATTGTGTTTAACACTTGTGGCTTGCAATTACAAGAGTTTGTACTTTGGTTTGAATTTGGAATAATTCTGTTCAGAATTAAGTAAAAAAACAGAGTTGCTTTCATTGATGTTTATCTAAAATCTGACTTAAAATCAAATAACGACAACTGATTCCCAGTTTACTCTCATTTCATCCTTGTAGAGTTGTTATTGTGTTTAACACTTGTGGCTTGCAATTACAATAGTCTGTACTTTGGTTTGAATTTGGAATAATTCTATTCAGAATTAAGTAAAACAACAGAGTTGCTTTCATTGATGTTTATCTAAAATCTGACTTAAAATCAAATAAGGACAACTGATTCCCAGTTGACTGTCATTTCATCCTTGTAGAGTTGTTATTGTGTTTTACACTTGTGGCTTGCAATGACAATAGTTTATACTTTGGTTTGAATTTGGAATAATTCTATTCAGAATTAAGTAAAACAACAGAGTTGCTTTCATTGATGTTTATCTAAAATCTGACTTAAAATCAAATAAGGACAACTGATTCCCAGTTCACTCTCATTTTATCCTTGTAGAGTTGTTATTGTGTTTTACACTTGTGGCTTGCAATTACAATAGTTTGTACTTTGGTTTGAATTTGGAATAATTCTATTCAGAATTAAGTAAAACAACAGAGTTGCTTTCATTGATGTTTATTTAAAATCTGACTTAAAATCAAATAACAACAACTGATTCCCAGGTCACTATCATTTCATCTTTGTAGAGTTGTTATTGTGTTTAACACTTGTGGCTTGCAATTACAATACTTTGTACTTTGGTTTGAATTTGGAATAATTCTGTTCAGAATTAAGTAAAACAACAGAGTTGCTTTCATTGATGTTTATCTAAAATCTGACTTAAAATCAAATAAGGACAACTGATTCCCAGTTCACTCTCATTTCATTCTTGTAGAGTTGTTATTGTGTTTTACACTTGTGGCTTGCAATTACAATAGTTATTACTTTGATTTGAATTGGGAATAATTCTATTCAGAATTAAATAAAACAACAGAGTTGCTTTCATTGATGTTTATTTAATATCTGACTTAAAATCAAATAAGGACCACTGATTCCCAGCTGACTGTCATTTCATTCTTGTAGAGTTGTTATTGTGTTTTACACTTTTGGCTTGCAATTACAATAGTTTGTACTTTGGTTTAAATTTGGAATGATTCTATTCAGAATTAACTTGTATTCAGTATATGGTTAAGGGGTATATAGGGTAGGCTGTATCCTTAGGGCTTAAGAATATAGGGTTGGCCTGTATCTACAGTGCTTAGAAAGATATGGTGGAGCTTAGATAGGGCTGGGGTATAGGTATAGGGTTAATATATACATAGGGCTAGGGTTTGTAGGGTTAGGGTATATGTAAGAGGTAAAGGTATCTAGGTTTTTTCATTAAAAAGATCTGAGATATTAACACGCTTTTTATAAGGAACTGGTTGATAAGGAACCTACTGATAGAAGGTCTAAAGCGTTAAGGAACTTTTACTGCTGAAAAAATTGATAAGAAAGTTTTTATTTTCAAATAACCAATCTCAATAAGGGAGCTGTTTTGACTGCTTTTCTGTCAAACTTACTGTTTTTGTAGGGTATTCGGCAAATTAGCTTGAGAAATCACAATTTTTTAATGAAATATTGAGTTTTAACATTCATCAATTTCTGGGTCCAATAAGTCTTTTTTTGAATAGGGACCTACAATATTGTATCAAAATATTAAAGTGATTCTACAAAATGGCTAAAAGATGTCCTAAAATCCTAAAATAGGGTGCTTAAGTTAGTATCCCTACAAGGGTTTGCAAAATATTGGGGCGAAGCCGAAAAAAGTTCCCAAAAAAATCCGCAAGAGTGCGTGCTTAGTGAACTTAAAACGCCTTCTCCTTCAAAACCGTTGAATAATTCCACTGAGTTTGGTACAATATCAAAGAACACTTATTCATTACATTTCATCAGCACTCTTCATTTCAGTGCAATTAAAACACCATCTCCTTCAAAACCGTTGAGTAATTCCACTGAATTTGGTACAATTCGGTAAAACTATTGTTTTTCTCTAAGATGCTTTGGCTTTGAAATAATTTGTGTTGTGAAAGATGCAAGCTAACATGCAGAAGGGTTTGAGAGTGAAATGAGTTTTCTATCACAAAGATTTTGGACGTCATTGCGAATATAAGGCTAAAAAGCACATCGCTCGGGCCGCAAGCGGTATTTCAACATTTTCTTGTTTTTCTCTAAGATACTTCGAGGCTTTGAAGTCATTTGAGTTGTGAAAGATGCAGGCTAACATGCAGAAGGGTTTGAGAGTGAAATGAGTTTTCTATCACAAAGATTTTGGACGTCATTGCGAATATAAGGCTAAAAAGCACATCGCTCGGGCCGCAAGCGGTATTTCAACATTTTTTGTTTTTCTCTTAGATGCTTTGGAGTCATTCTTTAAAAATGAATTAAGGCTGAAATGTTAAAGATATTCAGATTGATATAATGACCATGAAATCATAAAGATTACTTGCGATTACCTGATTTTGAATATGACGCTACCGCGCGTCATTCTGGTTTGAATATCATGCGAATATCATGCGAATATCATTCTGATCTGAATATCATTCTCAATCTGAATATCATTCTACTGCTAAAAAGCATTCGGTTCAACTTTCGCCATGTTTTCCTCCCTTTTCCTCAATTTAAGAGTTAATTTCTAGGATAATTTGTAGCAACAGGGCAGGAAAATTACTTTGATTGATAAAGGAATTATAGATAGATAGAAAAGAGTCTGTTCATGAAGTAAAAGAAAGGCGGATTTCAAGACTTTTTGAGGCAAGAGAATACATGGTAAATTTATGGTTGTAAGTGGGCCTAATTATAAATCGAATTCTCTATCGTCTGAGTGAGGAGTTGGAAAAGATTGTAGGATGAATATCAAAACACAAATCTACTTGTTAGGGAAATTATCGTATAGGCTTGCACGGTTATGAACTATCCATACGCTTTTGGCTTCTGGTTACAATTTGATGTTTGTTAAGAATATCATTTATAGGCCCAATCCTTTATAGGTACGAAACTAGACAAAAAACTAACTATAGAACTAGAGAATCTAACATGAGATGGGGTGATTATACGATCCAAAATTCAGGGGCTCGCCTACGGAACAATCTAAAGACAATTCTAAAATCAATATCAAACAAAAAACATTCAACTGCAAAGTGAAGGAAAACTTCATTGCAGCCTATTTCATATAAGTTGATCTTAAAAATATCTGAACAATTTTATCATTATACTAGTTTATTATTAGACTTTACATATTTTCAAAATTTTCACTTTTGTATTCTTGTCACTGTTATACTTAATTTCTTTTATTTCTAATTTAACGGCCCAAGCATCATAAGCATTGCTTTTCTTGGGTTGCTTAGTACACTAGGCTATTAAAATTATTGCACAGGTCGATTCAAAATGCAAAGCTGTGAGCGCTTGGCCTAAATTAAAATTCCCATAACTTGTGTCAGACAGCTTTCAAATACAAGGTTTTGGTTGCAAAATTTAGGAAATTTTACTGACACCATAGCTAATAACAACAAGCAATAATAAATTGAGGGAGAAATTATGTATGACTTGGGATTTGAGTGATGGTCAAAATATCAGCAAGAAGATTTTGAAGAAGGAGTTGTCATCTAAAATCAGTACAAAAGGGTTGTAAAAAGTCATTAATATGGTAAAGTGCACTGTTACTTTGTTGCTACTGCTTTAAGGACCTCCATGAGTCTTCTCCTATCTGTCCCTGTGGCGAGGCAAGATATTAGTTGGGAGTCTCAAAAATGTTAAGGGGAGAAGGAGACCTTGGATTTTAAAGTACATTTTTAACAATAAAGAAATTTATCAGATACACACGATTTTAACTATTATTCCTGGGTTTGAGGTCAATAACCATGTAAAATACTTCATAAATGTAAATTAAAGAGGCATAAGAAGGAGAACAAACAACATGTTTACCTGAAGAATGACAAAATTGCAACTGATGTGTGGGATGCAAGATGAAAAACTACTCTCCCCCTCCCTTGAAATATTTTGAGCCTCCTTCAGTTTCCCTTCAAGTCACCATACAGAGAAGAAACAAAACCCATGGGGATCCTCAAAGCAGTAGCAACAAAGTGACAAAGCACTTAACCATATTTATGACTTTTTACAACCCTTTTGTACTGATTTTAGATGACAACTCCTTCTTCAAAATCTTCTTGTTGATATTTTGACCATCACTCAAATCCAATGTCATAGATAATTTCTCCCTCAATTTATTATTGCTTGTTGATATGAGCTATGGTGTCAGTAAAATTTCCTAAATTTTGCTACCAAATCTTTGTATTTGTGAGCTGTCTGACAAGTTATGGGAATTTTAGTTTAGGCCTAGCCCTCACAGCTTTGCAATTTTGCCGCCATTTTGAATCGACCTGTGCAATAATTTTGATAGCCTAGTGTATACAATATTTTGTAGCCTTGTATTAGGATTGTATGCTATGAATAGAATTGAATTGAATTGAATGTGTTATCCTAAATCCCACATTTTTAATCTATTTGTAATCTATTTATAATCCATTTAATATCTTCTATCTTTTCTCTCCTTTTTATGCCTAATTAAGTATGATGAATCGTTGTAGAACCTTTGATTTTGGGCTTAAAGTGAATCGCAACAACCGAATTTTGAAATTATACAATTGTCCACAGAACAACATAACATGCAACAAGAGCTCAAAAAATATTTTCCATGCTGACGCAAGCTCCTCCGCTAAAATTAGGCCTCGAATCTTCGGAATATCATAGTACACTACGTTGCTATGATTGTAGAATACTATGTTAAGATCTGCCTGAATATTGCATTTTTAAAATTGTGATTTGCATCTGAAATATTCGCCCTACAAAGTTTTCCCACCCCTCAAACGATAGAGACTTTGAATATTGTCCTAGTGGAAAGAGGGCCAGTAATATGCCCTGATCTCATATTTCCACTCTTTTGACCAGGGCTTGGTGGTCAAAATGTTTATCAATGCCCTGGTAATAATGGAATTTGAATTAAATGATCAGAACTCGGAAAATAGCATGTCAAACAGCCCTTGAAAATAATACTCCATGTTAGTATTCATACTAATTCATAAATTTTTACTCTTTTGTGGTATTTAGTTCATGTGGGCTCAATTAAAGTGGGAGTTCTATGATTTCAAAATGTTGAACCCGAGTGAGAATCATTGATGACGCCTTAAAACTGAAATTACAGCTCTGCAATAAGTTGACATTGTGATAGCTCCCAATATAAAGATATGCAAGAAATAAGTGTGTTGTAAAAAGAGCTCAATGAATACAGAACAGAGCAGTCTGGATGTGCTACACGTTAAATGAAGGATATTATTGGAAATTTTGTGTGAAGGCACATTCAAATATCCCTCTATGTAAAAAAGGATTATGTGGACAAGTAGAGAAGGTAGCACTGTATTTTTGGTGAAAACGACGGATGATTGAGTATGATTAAATTGTACAAGGCCTTAATAGTTTGACTGATTTCTTTTAGCTGTCTGTGGTTTCTGAGATTAGAAGTCTTCCACAGAAGATAAAGGCTTTCAGATGATGACAAGAATATTTACATGAAGAGAGACAAGAGCAGCCCAAATGATTCCGCCACTAATGAAGTGAATTCTGGCAACTAGGCAGATTTAGAGATGAATAGAGACGTGAAAATGATCAAACAGTGAAAAAGATGGGAAAGGGGGAAAGACGATACTAGTTTGAGATCCAAGAGGGGTTTTCAGTGGATGGAATGGTAAGTTGACAGAATACGTCTCAATTTAGGGTAATAGGGAGAGAGGGCTCGAGATCAAATGCTTCTCTGAAGTGTGTACCTAAAGTCTGATGTTCAATGCAATTTTCACTAAATATCAGCCATTTTGCTGATTTTGAAGAATCTTGTTTTTCGTGATTATCGTTACGAAATCCTAGAAGGAGTGCGTTTCTGTTGGAATACCAGCCTGACTTTAACTTGACATTGCTGCAAGTAGTGCCACACCAGCAAGCACTTCATCATTACTGTGGTGGTATGGGCTCATTTTGTGTTAGATGAACCCTATTTGTGAGCAAATGAATTTCTGTTCAGAATTCTAATCCTACTCGGGCTGGAACTTATTTCTAACAGGGGCTTGATAGCATACACTTCATCATTACTGTGGTGGTATGGGCTCCTAATGTGCTAGATTTCCCATTCTCTGTCTGTTAGTGAATTTCTGTTCATTGTTCTAGTCAAAGTAAGGCTGGACCTTATTTCTAATAGGGGCTTGATAGCATACACTTCATCCTTCCTGTGGTGGTATGGGCTCCTAATGTGCTAGATTTCCCATTCTCTGTCTGTTAGTGAATTTCTGTTCATTGTTCTAGTCAAAGTAAGGCTGGACCTTATTTCTAATAGGGGGTTGGTAGCATGCACTTCATCACTACTGTTTGAGGTCTTAATGTGTTTACTGGTACCTATTCAGGCTACAAATGTTTTGATTTGAAAATGACCATCCATTAGGAAAACCCTTAATTCTAAGTTGGACCTATCTATGATGGTTTCGAACCCACACTACCTGGAGTAAAGGGGTGGGGATTTATTCACCAATTCTTTCTGAAAGGATGGACTCATTCAAGGAAACAGTTTGATTACTTGGAATTTCGAGATGTAATCTTTCCTAAAATTGATAAAAGCTATGCAAGATTTTTTTAATTCTTCTTCAGACAGCTACAAAACCTGCACTTGAAAAGATAGAGACAAATCAACTGGCACGCTAACAACTCCAAGAATATCTTCCTTCCATCCTTTATGCATGCATTCTTTGCTCATATGTACGGCTCAAAAATCGGACAACTTGCGCTCAAGGAAAGCAACAGCAGTTCTGTACCTGTGAAGTTAGCAGGGAATCAAGGGAGACACTGGTTTGAAATCAAAACGAATATGCCTGAAGGGTGAAATACGATGGTATGTGTTTTGCCCCCATTGCTTTACTCCAACCCCTTTGCCTAGAAATAGAACCAAGTTTTTGTTTTTTTAGTTCTTTAGTACCCAACTGCTACCCACACCAGGGTCAGGATGTATCCCACTAGAGCTCACACTCTAGTTCTCTGCCTCAGGCTAGTAATCTGTTACAGGGCCAATAAGTCACCAGTAAAACAAATCGAATAAAGAAGACTTCTGCTGCCACCACGACAGAGGACTTATGCGTATCTCAGCCTGGCAACAAGTTTGCGACTGCTCACCGCTGTGATAACTGCCAACATGTATTTTCAACAGCTACTGGAAAATTCATTCACACAAGAAGAGCCCACTCGGAAGAATACCATTATACAAACATCCCTGCCACCCGAGTTAAGGCCAGATGGAGTCAAGAGGAGATCCACATCCTTGCAAAATGTAATGTTGCTCTGTCAAAATCAAACGCCAAATTCATGAACAAGGAGCTTGCGAAGAAATTGCCCAGAAAGCAGATTGTTAGAAAATAGTTACCGACATCCTTGCTGCAGACCTCAACAAACATCCACGTGTCCCGCCCCAATATCCTAAAACCTTTTCATCTTCTCACACCACCGGAATCGACCCTGAAATAATATACAACTCCCCAATACCACCTGAAAGTTTGTCCCTGGTATGAAGAACTCTGCAATCTGATTAATCCAGAACTGCTGAACGGTCTCAATATCTCTGAAATCCAGAAGAGAAGAAGGCAGTTGTACTCAAAAACGCTCAAGATGTGCTGATGACGTTCTTTCTGGAAATTGGAGAAATTGTAAGACCAGCCTGGTACCTCTCTCCAAAATGGAACAGCCCTGAAAAAAATAATGAAGACCCAGTCGAAGGAAGACATCAGAATGCCCAAGCGTTGCCAACCCGAAAGCTGGTCTCTCATGAAACCAGTAACGGCGGAAATCGTACACTAAAGTCAAACTCGTCAGCAGGCCCTGATAAAAACACGAGAGACCCCTTAAAACATCGCCCTATCACCGTATAATCTTTTACCATAAGACTCTTCCACCAGATCCTTGGAAGCAGAATGGCAATAGAGATAAATTGGAACTGGCGCCAAAAAGGCTTCAAGAAAGGTCATGGTGTAGCCCAAAACCGCCAACTGCTCAGATTGATAATCAATGAGCACAAAGAAGATCTGAAACCATTGATCCTTGCGTTCATCAAGCCTTTGATTCCGTCAGCCACCAATCTGTTATAAAAGCAGCCGGCTGGGGGTACCTAACTCGCTACTGACTTACCTGTTTGAGTTCTACAACGACTGCAGTATAAATTTCACCATCGTTGCCGAAACCAGTAATGCTGTTAGAACCTTGAGAGGAGTTTGGCCAGGAGGCCCGCTCAGCGGCTATCTATTTAACAGGGTCATCAACTGGGCCCTCGACCAACTTGATCCTGATAACGGAATTTACATTGATGAAACGTATATTAACACCCTTGCGTATGCTAACGATGTAGTTCTGTTCAGCACAACACCAATGGGCCTCCAGCTGCAACTCAACTCATTCTGCAAACTCTTCGGCGAACGTGGCTTGAGCATGAGCACAGGAGCAGGCGGAAAGTCACCAATCCTGCGTACAACCATCGATAGTAAACGAAAATAATATATCGTAAACAACACACCGTTCCTGAAAATTGAAGACGAGCAGATCCCAGCACTCAACCCATGGCAATCTTACAATGATCTGGGTATCAAAATCTCTAGCCTTGGCACAAGGACAAATGTTAAAGAAATCCTAGACGCCGGCCTAGAAGAAATTAAGGACCCCCCTCTGAAAAAACAACAAAGACTATTCCTGTTAACTACATTCCTCATCCCTAAACTCTACCACCAGCTCATACTTGCAAACACAACTGTTGGTATCAAGAAATGGATTGATAACACCATATGCTCATCTGTTAGAAAATGGCTCCGCCCTCCAGACTAAAGCTTCACACGTTGGTTTACAAATCCCACTAGTATCTTGTAAAGTCAGAATAACACAATTACGTAGTAACCTGCTACCTACCTAATGCTGCCTCGCAAGAGGAAGACCAGATGGTTTTGCAGTATGTGACTGCTGCAGCTGACCCCAATTCCTCAGTCACGTAATCTAGTAATGCCGAAGAACACACGCTCAGAGCATAAAAAGGCACAACAGAATTGTGGACTACATCACCGTATCACTAAACCTGGAACGACAGATTGGTCTATGATGCAGTCATACTTAACTGGAGAAGTGCAATTGCACCCATTGTCCCACAAGCTTCTAAAGGGAAAACCTTAAATACATACCAAAAGGAAAACAGAGATACAGTGTGAAAATTCTGGAAGGCGGTTTCTTGTGCTGGCTGGCATTTAAGAAGAGTACATTTTGATCATGAACAGTAGGAAATGGAAAATAACACAGTTGTAATCGTAGAAACTAGTAGTAGCTAATGATGATCATGTCCAGCATAGGTGATATCTCAAAACCAGGCTGCACTAATGAGGGAGACCTCCCATTGACTAGTGGAAATTCTATGCATTAATAATATACCCCAGTATTCATAGAAAAAAGAAGAAAATAAACAGGTGCAAGTTTGCTAAATTTTTCCGGGGATTCGCATATGACTCAGTTTTCTGGAATGCAATCGGGACTCCCCTGATAATTAGTTGTTTCTCACAATACTTCTCGATCCAAATCTTGGTATAATAATTTGTTAGGTTTAGGATGTTTTAATTTGTTTTGCGTTCTGTCTCTGACATGCTACTTTCATGAGTATCAGACACAAAGCTAAAGTAGCTATTATGTTTCAGAATGTTTCAGAATGTTTTCCATTTCCCTCGTCCTTCCTTTTGTCAATGACCCAAACAACTACCCTTGTATTCTTTCTTTGCAGAACTGTGGAAGTGTGTCTTCAGCAATGGGAATTGTGGATGTCATAACTTCTTTGATGCTAGCAGTTGGGGGCTTGTAAATGTAACAAGGTTTGGTAAGTGATTCAGTATTTAACACCTTTGAAAAAGAGGGCCTAACTTCATGGGGAATGAAATCATTTTTGAGCAACCTAAAACTCAGAATAGGAACGCCAACTTTTGGAAGTTAAAAATAACCGCAAACACATTTGGGGCCAAATATCAGACAGGTTGGAAAATTCTGCTCAAATTGAAATTTTTTCTGCATTAAGTACTCAAACAAGGCTTGATTTCTTCAAAATCCCGAGGTAGAGCTTTCTCCCAGCACTTATATAGGGTCATTCAAAAATGATTAAATTTTACTAATGTAATCATAATTTTATAACATTACTTTTTAATGAAAGTAGACTCGTTTTATTTCCTGAGTTTTAAAACATTCTTAGATATTGATCAGCCAAATGATAGAGATATATGGTTTGACACCAGCTCCCTTTACCATCATATGATACTTAGAATAAAGCATTTCATTAAATCTTATGAATCAATCAGTTTCTCAATTAGCCGCACTTGATTGTCAATGAAATATTATGGGCCTGCTGTAGTTGACAAGGCAGGTGGCTGAATTGTAAGAGTAACATTCATCATTGGCACTAAGCCAACATCTTCTCTTCGTGGGATAGTTAGTGAAGAACATGTTAGATTTGGATGCATGAACCTGACTTGGGTATATCTTGATTCTCTTCGCGTAAGTCCATCACCTTCCCAATTCAAGAATACAGTGTACCGTATTTGTACACTTAAAAGTGTCAGATTTTTGTTTCTATCATTGGATTTGCCTTTTCTTGACAGAAATTGAATTCAAAAGAAATTTTTTGTTCTGAGTTCTGATACCCGCTTTGCAACAATTTGGTTTTCAGAGATTAGCATAAACTGGTGGAATTTCCTAGTACCAAGAATAGTATGTGATTTGCTCAAGCACTCTTTTGTGCTATCTGGCTAACTCCTTCTATTTGTTCATCATCAAATTCAATGACATTAAAATTTGGTTACTTGATGGTTGTCACTGCTGGCCATTGGTGTGAGCCATTGCTGTGAGCCACTTTACAGTGCCACAAATAATGTCACATTATGATTTTCCTCCATAACTGATTGCAAAAAATGTAATTTGGGCTCGATCCAATGGTCCTCATCGTGCATACACAGATTGACTAAGTTTTTGTATTGACCTGCACAGCCTTAAAGGTTGTTAATAAAAATCAAGGTTGTTTCTGTCGATCAAATAGAAGAGGTCAAACAGACAGCCCAATGGCGCTCAAGCAAAGCACGCACTCTTCCAGGTACTAGGGGCTCTACCCATCTCTGAAAACCAAATTTTTGCAGAGTGGGTGTCAGAACAAGAATATTTTCATTTTGAATTTAGTTTCTGCCAAGAAGAGGAAATGATAGAAACAAAAATTTGATAATTTGCAGTGTGCAAATACGATACACTGTATTCTTGGATTAGGATGGCGATGGACTAAGACGAAGGGAAACAAATTACCCAAGTCAAGTTCATGCCTCCTAATCTAACATGTTCTTCATTGACTTGGCCAAGAAAAGAAGATGTTTGCTGAGTGCCAATGATGAATGTTACTCTTGCAATTCAGCCACCTGCTTTGTAAACTTAAACAGGCCCATAATATTTCATTGACAAGCAAGTGCGGCTAACATTGAGAAACTGATTGTTTCATAAAAGTAGATGAAAACTTTTTCCTAAGTATCAGATGATTGTTAAGGCAGTTAGTCTGAAACCATTTATCTTTATCAATTAGCTCAGGAAAGAAATGTTATCTACTTTCATAAAAATATTATGTTGAAAATTATGCTGGTATCAGTTAAGTTTTATTATTTTTTGAATGACCCTACTTCAATGTTGGGAGGAAACGTTATGTACTTGAGGAAACACACTTTGAGTTTCCTGAGTGGGTAAATCTGTAAGCCCAATAAACTGTTCGAGGTTAATTTTTCAAAAGTTGGTGCTCTTATTCTGAGTTATACAAGCCTATACATGATTTTAGATGCCAAATTTGGATTCTCTGCGCCTGATTTACCCAAAATACAATCCACAAAATTGGTATATATTTATTATGTCAGGAACTGTGAAATGGAGAAATTAAGATAATGTGCTGAAATAGTCATGGTCATTTATATCAAATAGTGAGTAATTATTGACCAATTTTGACGTGCATCATATAATTTATTTGGACCGAATATGTGGATTAATGGGAAAATGAATAAGGAATGAGGAAATGAAAAAGGAATAATACAAGTAAAAATAACTTAATTGTTCAAGATTTTAAATTATACAAAAGAGTTTTATTTAGTTAGGTGTTTTATATTTCAGGCTCTTGAAAGTAGTTGGTAGAGAACTGATGAAATCAGTGGCTACAGCTTCAAATTCTTCTTTAATCATCAGTTCAGCGTTGCATCCGGATTAACTTGGGAATTTGAAGACGTACAGGCTGATTGATAGCTGGAAACCTGGGCATCTATCTGCACGGTCTGACACGGGAACTTGAAAACTGCTTACCAAATTTTGTTTCGGCTCCGTAAAATTTGGCTTTTCATTCATCTATTTGCCAAGTTAGTCTTAAAAGTTTTGCAAGGAATTTAAATTACCAAATCTTGATGTGTTGCCTTACATGTTCTGCTGAGGAGCCATTAGTCATTTTAACTGCCAATGTTTTGCAGAACTGCTTTCAGTCTATATCGCAACGAATCTGCAAAAGAACAGAAATGAATAACTATATGCAATAGGTATGTGCTATACAAGTTAATGAAAGGATAAAATAACAAGAATTGTAATGAATATTTGTAAATGAGTTTGAATGAATGAAGAACCGTAGAACCTACAAATGATGCGGCATCTGCAAACTTTTGAGAAGCGAAATATAATTAATAGGCGTGCCTGAGTTAGGAGCCAAAAAAAGGCTTTTATGTAGCGGAAAAACTTTGATGATGGATTTTATAGATGGGATGATCAGTTATCTTAAGATGGAGCATGTAGAAGGTACATGGGATCAGAACTTGTTTAAAATTCCGTACTTAATTCTTATAAAGTAAAACCTTTCTTATTACCCTTCGCTTGATAAATAGGTCAACGTTCTTACTATCATCTAACAGAACTCTTTAAGTTAAATAAAACCACGTTTACAATGTTGCGCTATCTTTATTAGAATCGAAGATATCCTGCTTTTACTTTATGATCTTTCAGCGCACACCTTAGTTACGCCTTTGTCAACAAGAAAATGTTTTGTCGTCAATCAACTACTAGATAAGTAGTTGCTTAGGGGTTAATAAAAACCTACGCTAGTAAACAAGCAATTGAGTTAAAGGAATTCCATTGGTAAGTACGTCATTGCATTTGCAAAATGAAATAAGAAAATAACTTTGTAATCAAGATTTTTAAGCTTAGAATAAATTGATTATCCTATTGATTGGGTAATTATACTAGTAATTCAACAAATACGCCGCTATTATGTTAGCAAAGAAGAAATATTCCTCGCAAGAAAATCGCAATGTTCCAAGCTGATAAGAGGTTAGCCCACGAAAATGTCCTTTTAATTAAAACTTTGAAACGTTGTTTTATTCAGCTTGAAGAGTTCTGTTAGATGATAGAAAGAACTTTCCACTATTTAGTAAGCGAAGGGTAAGAAGAAACGTTTTACTTTGTAAGGTAATTTACAGTATGTGATTTTGAAATGTTTGACTCCATGCAGCTTCTACACGCCCCATTTTGAAATTGTCTTATTATCCCATTTCATTTTGCTGGGATCCTGCTACAAATAAAAATATCCGTCACAGTTATTCCTACCAAGTGGTACCGATTAGTTCCCTTGGCCTATGCACTGTAAATTGGAAAAAATAAATAAATAACTTCAGAACTCACGAATTGAATTTCCTCTAGAAATTTCTTCAGTTCTTGATGGACAAATGCTTCTTCCTCCTCCTCGTGTCGTCTTCTCACTTGAAATGTGCCCATCCTACTCCAACAGGAATGCTTCGACTTTTTGGAATGGTAACGAGTTTGCATTCAAATTCAAATTAGTCCATAACAGGGCACCCAATCTCAATTAATTCCATCTAATTCAATTCAATGTAGTCAAATGTTTTATTCTTTAAAGGAGAATGCCGTGCGCAACAAATTGCTTTCAACCAATCTCGTCTAGCGAGCTCGGGTGGTTGAGTGGACTGAGCCAATAGCTTCAGATGTTCGGACCTCAGTTCGATTCCTCGTAAGATAAGTCTTTTGATTTCTAACATTAATGATGTTTGGTAGAATATTATGAAAATAATAGCTGTCAAAGTAAGAAAGGTTGGGTGGCCAAGTAGAGTAAGCTACGAGATTTAGATGCCAAGACCGTAGTTCGACTCCTTGTAAGGTAAGACTTTTAATTTCTGACATTAGAATTGTTTGGTAAAAATGATGCAAAATGAATACCTCTCTAAGCCAGAAAGGTCGGGTGGCCAAGTGGACTAATCTACGAGCATTAGAAAATAAGGCTGTAGTTCGACTGCGCACAAGGCAAGAATTTTGATTTCTAAACTTTGGGCGAAGATGGTATCAACATCTAACCTTCTCTGTCAGTTGCATGGATGGCCGAGTGGTTCAGTCACTGAACCCTTGAACGAAGGGTCGTGGATTCTTTGGAACCCACGACCCTTCGTTCAAGGGATGAGAGACTCAATCACTCGGCCATCCAAGCTACCGACAGGAGAGTTTTGAAGTTGATACCATTTTTGCATAGAGTTTAGGAATCAAAAGTCTTCCCTTACAAAGGGGGGCAGAATTGTGGTTCGCATATCTAAAGCCCTAGGCTCAGTCCAGTCCACTTGGCCATCCAAGCTTTCTTGATGAAAGAGGCATTACATTTATAGTACTTTTACCAAACATTATAAATCTTTGAAATTAAAAGTCTTACCTTACTATGAGTAGAACTGTGATTTCATGGATTTCCTTAGGCTATTATAGCCGGACATCGTACCCTGAACTGTCCTGAGTGGATTAAAAGCCTATTTTCACCCTTTTAGCCAATATTTCCTTAAAATCATAAGGCTTTTTTTTAATTTTTGACTGATTTTGAAGGAAATATTTTTGGGAATTTTATGCGTTTTCTAAGGCTATTATAAGCCTAATATTGCTCCCTGAGCAGTCATGAGTGGTTTGTCTATTTGTAAGTCTATTTGGAACTATTAAATTTTGGCCGATTTGGACTGAAAACCATGGGCTAACCATCAACCTTTTTTCTAATTTTGGGCTATTTTTGAGGGCTACTTTTTGGTTATTTAATGCGTTTTCTAAGGCTATTATAAGCCTAACATTGCTCCTTGAACAGTCATGAGTTGTTTGTCTATTTTGAAGTCTATTTGGAACCATTAAATTTTGGCCGATTTGGACTGAAAACCATGGGCTAACCATCAACCTTTTTTTCTAATTTTGGGCTATTTTTGAGGGCCACTTTTTGGTTATTTTATGCGTTTTCTAAGGCTATCATAAGCCTAATATTGCTCCTTGAACAGTCATGAGTTGTTTGTCTATTTTGAAGTCTATTTGGAACCATTAAATTTTGGCCGATTTGGACTGAAAACCATGGGCTAACCATCAACCTTTTTTTCTAATTTTGGGCTATTTTTGAGGGCCACTTTTTGGTTATTTTATGCGTTTTCTAAGGCTATCATAAGCCTAATATTGCTCCTTGAACAGTCATGAGTTGTTTGTCTATTTTGAAGTCTATTTGGAACCATTAAATTTTGGCCGATTTGGACTGAAAACCATGGGCTAACCATCAACCTTTTTTTCTAATTTTGGGCTATTTTTGAGGGCCACTTTTTGGTTATTTTATGCGTTTTCTAAGGCTATCATAAGCCTAATATTGCTCCCTGAACAGTCATGAGTGGATTGGAATACTATTTGGAAACGTTCATTTTGGGTCGAATTTTACTAAAAACCATTGGCTAAACATCAGGCTTTTGTTAAAGTTTTGGCTTATTTTGAGGATAAATTTTTTGGTGACTTTATGCGTTTTCCAAGGCTATTATGGCCTGAAATTACTTCCTGAACAGTCCTGACTGGATTGGAAGCCTATTTTAAACCGTTCATTTTTGGCCTATTTTGACTGAAAACCATGAGCCCTTACAACTCTGTAGAAATCTGCCCCAGGACCATTGCTTAGATCTTCATCATTGCAGACCTCTGTCTTGTGAATAGTGAATCCGTGAATAGATTACCAACAGTTCCCAAGTAAGATTTCTATGTGGACCAGCTAGTGTATCCTACATTAGAACAATGAATTATTTGAGGCATCAATCGAGTGCTGGGATAATTTCAATGGGAAACTCATACAACACCAAAAAATGCCTTCAAATTCAGCCAAAATTTGGGAAAAGCCCGATTGTTACTTCATGGTTTTTACTCAAAACCGGCCCAAAAGAAACGATTCTTTTGTTTTCAGGTTGAGTCTGAGATGAGACTACGAAATCACGGTTGCAAATGCTATAGTGAAGTTTATATTGACAAGATGGTTCTGTCTAGGGACCTGTCCTTCTTGCGAATGATGAATTACCTCGTAGCCTAATTATAAATGGAAACTATCTCGATGATCTATGTAAACAGTAAAAGACTGCAAATATTAGAAAGATATGGAATCATAAGTCACATTCTGAGGAGCACATAGGTCTGAAAAGCCTACATCAAAGAAAATTCGGGGCAGCCTGAAACGCGAGTTTCTGATTCCTAAAGTGATATCTAATTTGATTTGGTTTTCTAGGCTCATCCAAGCTAAATGGGCTTTCTGCAAAGTCAAAGAAATGAAGATTCCATGCCACTTTCTTCAACAACATAGTTTATAGTTGATAGACAAATACACTTACTATCTTCGTAAGGTATTGGTTTATGTGCAAAGCATAAAAGGGCCACTGAATAGGTGAATAAATGGAAGCAGGACATTGATAGTTGGTAGGCAAATATGCTTACCTTCTTCGTAAGGTATTATTAGTTTTTGTGCAAAGCAAAAACGACCACTGAATAGGTAGACTATTCGAGCAGTGCGACCCTGGTCCTTCCTCTCGATGTGACCACAACTCGTGGTTCCTTTTGCCTTTTTGCCTGGAATTACAGAGAGCTAGCTAATTCTCTCCTCAATCTTTATTTGACAGGTTTGAAGGTAGTTTCTAACCCAGGACCCTTTGATCAAGGATCGAGTGATCTAACCACTCGGCAATCCCTGCCAACATAAATATATTGCAGACGAGAAAAATGAATTCGAGGGTTGAACAAACCCGGGGAAAACTATCATTTGAGCTGCACTGTTTCAGTGGATAGGCTACAGCAACTTTTCAACCCGGGCAATGGCTTATCCACGGTCAACTCATTATCCTGGCCTCGTGTGAACAGAACCTAAATTACTATTCGACAGAAAAGGACTTCTTTCTTAGCCAATTAACAATGCAACCACCTTCGAAAAATCGCTCAGTAGCTACCTCCAGTTGTTTATCAATGCAGAAAGGAAAAGAAATAAATCAAAATTATTTTCAAGTACTGAGGATGGTTATTTGCTAAAGAGCTTGTGCTTTTTTCTAACTGTGGTATATGATTTTCAAATTATTCTATAATGGCAAATTTTGTTACAAAAAAATAATTTTGGAGAACGAATCAAAAAGTGTTTTTGATCCGTGATAGTTCAATAATGTGTGTCGATTATAGAAAATGGCAGCTCCAATGGCTTATATATGCTCAACTATGCACCACAAAGTGTTCATTCTATACCAGCACTCTCTGGTCTCTAATAGACGTACTCCCGCTTATCAATTTTTAGAAAATTTTCCATCCAGGACATTCTTATTCCAACCCCTCCCTCTCGTTAATTAATTCTGGTAACGAGTTGCAAGAAAAACAAGAGTTACAATACAAAAACTATGAGATTGAGAATTTTGAGTGAAATTAGTGAAGTTATTACACTGTGTTTTAACGTCTCACTGTCGCTACACTACGTCTCTCACAGAGTGCCCCTTTTTAGTAATTCAAAAAAATTCCCCCCCCGTACATCCTCATTCAAGCCCCCCCCCCGCATATCATTTTTGAGGTTATTCGAACCCACCCTGCTATGCTAACCCCCCGTCTATTAGAGATCAGAGAGTTGGTAGCCTTGGGAGCAAATCAGTGAGTTATGCTGGTTAGGCCTTCAGGTCACACTACACCATTTAGCCTGTCTCCATCACATCTTTGCTTTAATATAAAGCTTCTTAAGCGATAGAGAGTCATCATCCGTCTTGCTTTTCTGCAAAGCAAAAAAGCACAGTTTTGCAAAATAAAATACTCCATTAATAGTGTTCAAATCAATTCAAAATCATTCTCTAGTATTTCTTATACCACCTCCAAAGCGGACTGTTTTCATTCCAATAAGCGAAGAGTTCAGCTATTAGGGTAGTGTGAAAAGAAGCCCTGTTCGGCATGAAAATGAAGACGCTTAGTCAATGAGATGAAGACCATAGTTAATAGAAATAGATGGTTAGGAAACTATTGTTGTGCGTCTTTGTTTCACAGTTGATGTTGAGCAGTACTTGAAAGTGCACAACGTATGCCTTATTCTCTCTCTTTCCTATTAAAATTTAGCTTGTAAATATAGCCTACATAAATATGATGCTGAATAGAATCTTTTCTAAATGACGAATATTTATGAAAAGGGAACTAAAAGAAGCGTTTTGGTCTATTCGCTCAACCATGACTATGTTGGCTAAAACAATAGATAAAAAGGCTGTTTTCTCAATTTTGAAAAAACTTGCACAAAATAATACAACATTAGGTTTCTAAAGCATCCATTTATATAAACTATGGTAAGGCTGAGGATGAATCAAGTTCAAAACAATACTGACTAACCTTTGCATTGTACGCTTTAATGCGCGGACAGTTCTTCGCACCACACAACCAAAGCAAAGAGAACTCTTACTTCAAGCTCTTTCAAGGCAGTCGATAATCTAGGAACTTGTTTGGAGGAAGGTTTTCAAAATGATCCAATTGGCTTCCATCTGTGCGTTAGAATCCCATTTTTGATTTAATTCAAAGAATAAGAGCTGCCACAATGACGTAACTAACAACATTGAAGAACTGAAAAAAGAAGAGAAAGCTTATTAAATTGAACTTCTAAATAGCTTTGAAAGAACTACCTTTCTACATATAAGTGGTTCATGAATAATATAATTTAGCTCACGTATTAACACGAATCGCAAGACTGTGACAGTGATAGCCGTCACTTTATAACCCTTGTTGAAATCCTCTCACCTGGTACTTGCATGTACTTAATGGTACTCCATGGCACTTGATAGAACTGGTACTTAATGGTACTTTCTGGTCCTTGGTGGTACTCGATGGAACTTGATGGTACTTTTCAGTACTTGATGGCACTTTATGGTTTTGAGTTATTGATGGTACTTGCCTATACTCGATGGTTCTCCTGAGTACTTAGTGGAACTTGATGGTACTTTTCAGTACTTGATGATGGCACTTTATCGTTTTGAGTTCTTGATGGTGCTTGCCTATACTCGATGGTTCTCCTAAGTACTTAGTGGAACTTGATGGTACTTTTCAGTACTTGATGGCACTTTATGGTTTTGAGTTATTGATGGTACTTGCCTATACTCGATGGTTCTCCTGAGTACTTAGTGGAACTTGATGGTACTTTTCAGTACTTGATGATGGCACTTTATCGTTTTGAGTTCTTGATGGTGCTTGCCTATACTCGATGGTTCTCCTAAGTACTTAGTGGAACTTGATGGTACTTTTCAGTACTTGATGTTGGTACTTTATCGTTTTGAGTTCTTGATGGTACTTGCCTATACTCGATGGTTCTCCTGAGTACTTAGTGGAACTTGATGGTACTTTTCAGTACTTGATGATGGCACTTTATCGTTTTGAGTTCTTGATGGTACTTGCCTATACTCGATGGTTCTCCTCAGTACTTAGTGGAACTTGATGGTACTTTTCAGTACTTGATGATGGCACTTTATCGTTTTGAGTTCTTGATGGTACTTGCCTATACGTGATGGTTCTCCTGAGTACTTAGTGGAACTTGGTGGTACTTTTCAGTACTTGATGGCACTTTATCGTTTTGAGTTCTTGATGGTACTTGCCTATACTCGATGGTTCTCCTGAGTACTTAGTGGAACTTGGTGGTACTTTTCAGTACTTGATGGTACTTTATGGTTTTGAGTTCTTGATGGTACTTGCCTATACGTGATGGTTCTCCTGAGTACTTAGTGGAACTTGATGGTACTTTTCAGTACTTGATGATGGCACTTTATCGTTTTGAGTTCTTGATGGTGCTTGCCTATACTCGATGGTTCTCCTAAGTACTTAGTGGAACTTGATGGTACTTTTCAGTACTTGATGTTGGTACTTTATCGTTTTGAGTTCTTGATGGTACTTGCCTATACTCGATGGTTCTCCTGAGTACTTAGTGGAACTTGATGGTACTTTTCAGTACTTGATGATGGCACTTTATCGTTTTGAGTTCTTGATGGTGCTTGCCTATACTCGATGGTTCTCCTAAGTACTTAGTGGAACTTGATGGTACTTTTCAGTACTTGATGTTGGTACTTTATCGTTTTGAGTTCTTGATGGTACTTGCCTATACTCGATGGTTCTCCTGAGTACTTAGTGGAACTTGATGGTACTTTTCAGTACTTGATGGTACTTTATGGTTTTGAGTTCTTGATGGTACCTGCCTATACTCGATGGTTCTCCTCAGTACTTAGTGGAACTTGATGGTACTTTTCAGTACTTGATGATGGCACTTTATCGTTTTGAGTTCTTGATGGTACTTGCCTATACGTGATGGTTCTCCTGAGTACTTAGTGGAACTTGATGGTACTTTTCAGTACTTGATGATGGCACTTTATCGTTTTGAGTTCTTGATGGTGCTTGCCTATACTCGATGGTTCTCCTAAGTACTTAGTGGAACTTGATGGTACTTTTCAGTACTTGATGTTGGTACTTTATCGTTTTGAGTTCTTGATGGTACTTGCCTATACTCGATGGTTCTCCTGAGTACTTAGTGGAACTTGATGGTACTTTTCAGTACTTGATGATGGCACTTTATCGTTTTGAGTTCTTGATGGTACTTGCCTATACTCGATGGTTCTCCTCAGTACTTAGTGGAACTTGATGGTACTTTTCAGTACTTGATGATGGCACTTTATCGTTTTGAGTTCTTGATGGTACTTGCCTATACGTGATGGTTCTCCTGAGTACTTAGTGGAACTTGGTGGTACTTTTCAGTACTTGATGGCACTTTATCGTTTTGAGTTCTTGATGGTACTTGCCTATACTCGATGGTTCTCCTGAGTACTTAGTGGAACTTGGTGGTACTTTTCAGTACTTGATGGTACTTTATGGTTTTGAGTTCTTGATGGTACTTGCCTATACTCGATGGTTCTCCTAAGTACTTAGTGGAACTTGGTGGTACTTTTCAGTACTTGATGGTACTTTATGGTTTTGAGTTCTTGATGGTACTTGCCTATACTCGATGGTTCTCCTGAGTACTTAGTGGAACTTGGTGGTAGTTTTCAGTACTTGATGGTACTTTATGGTTTTGAGTTCTTGATGGTACTTGCCTATACTCGATGGTTCTCCTGAGTACTTAGTGGAACTTGATGGTACTTGTCAGTACTTGATGGTACTTTATGGTTTTGAGTTCTTGATGGTACTTGCCTATACTCGATGGTTCTCCTGAGTACTTAGTGGAACTTGGTGGTACTTTTCAGTACTTGATGGTACTTTATGGTTTTGAGTTCTTGATGGTACTTGCCTATACTCGATGGTTCTCCTGAGTACTTAGTGGAACTTGGTGGTAGTTTTCAGTACTTGATGGTACTTTATGGTTTTGAGTTCTTGATGGTACTTGCCTATACTCTATGGTTCTCCTGAGTACTTAGTGGAAAATGGTGGTACTTTTCAGTACTTGATGGTACTTTATGGTTTTGAGTTCTTGATGGTACTTGCCTATACTCGATGGTTCTCCTGAGTACTTAGTGGAACTTGATGGTACTTTTCAGTACTTGATGATGGCACTTTATCGTTTTGAGTTCTTGATGGTGCTTGCCTATACTCGATGGTTCTCCTAAGTACTTAGTGGAACTTGATGGTACTTTTCAGTACTTGATGTTGGTACTTTATCGTTTTGAGTTCTTGATGGTACTTGCCTATACTCGATGGTTCTCCTGAGTACTTAGTGGAACTTGATGGTACTTTTCAGTACTTGATGATGGCACTTTATCGTTTTGAGTTCTTGATGGTACTTGCCTATACTCGATGGTTCTCCTCAGTACTTAGTGGAACTTGATGGTACTTTTCAGTACTTGATGATGGCACTTTATCGTTTTGAGTTCTTGATGGTACTTGCCTATACGTGATGGTTCTACTGAGTACTTAGTGGAACTTGGTGGTACTTTTCAGTACTTGATGGCACTTTATTGTTTTGAGTTCTTGATGGTACTTGCCTATACTCGATGGTTCTCCTGAGTACTTAGTGGAACTTGGTGGTACTTTTCAGTACTTGATGGTACTTTATGGTTTTGAGTTCTTGATGGTACTTGCCTATACGTGATGGTTCTCCTGAGTACTTAGTGGAACTTGATGGTACTTTTCAGTACTTGATGATGCCACTTTATCGTTTTGAGTTCTTGATGGTGCTTGCCTATACTCGATGGTTCTCCTAAGTACTTAGTGGAACTTGATGGTACTTTTCAGTACTTGATGTTGGTACTTTATCGTTTTGAGTTCTTGATGGTACTTGCCTATACTCGATGGTTCTCCTGAGTACTTAGTGGAACTTGATGGTACTTTTCAGTACTTGATGATGGCACTTTATCGTTTTGAGTTCTTGATGGTGCTTGCCTATACTCGATGGTTCTCCTAAGTACTTAGTGGAACTTGATGGTACTTTTCAGTACTTGATGTTGGTACTTTATCGTTTTGAGTTCTTGATGGTACTTGCCTATACTCGATGGTTCTCCTGAGTACTTAGTGGAACTTGATGGTACTTTTCAGTACTTGATGATGGCACTTTATCGTTTTGAGTTCTTGATGGTACTTGCCTATACTCGATGGTTCTCCTCAGTACTTAGTGGAACTTGATGGTACTTTTCAGTACTTGATGATGGCACTTTATCGTTTTGAGTTCTTGATGGTACTTGCCTATACGTGATGGTTCTCCTGAGTACTTAGTGGAACTTGATGGTACTTTTCAGTACTTGATGATGGCACTTTATCGTTTTGAGTTCTTGATGGTGCTTGCCTATACTCGATGGTTCTCCTAAGTACTTAGTGGAACTTGATGGTACTTTTCAGTACTTGATGTTGGTACTTTATCGTTTTGAGTTCTTGATGGTACTTGCCTATACTCGATGGTTCTCCTGAGTACTTAGTGGAACTTGATGGTACTTTTCAGTACTTGATGATGGCACTTTATCGTTTTGAGTTCTTGATGGTACTTGCCTATACTCGATGGTTCTCCTCAGTACTTAGTGGAACTTGATGGTACTTTTCAGTACTTGATGATGGCACTTTATCGTTTTGAGTTCTTGATGGTACTTGCCTATACTCGATTGTTCTCCTGAGTACTTAGTGGAACTTGGTGGTACTTTTCAGTACTTGATGGTACTTTATGGTTTTGAGTTCTTGATGATACTTGCCTATACTCGATGGTTCTCCTAAGTACTTAGTGGAACTTGGTGGTACTTTTCAGTACTTGATGGTACTTTATGGTTTTGAGTTCTTGATGGTACTTGCCTATACTCGATGGTTCTCCTGAGTACTTAGTGGAACTTGGTGGTACTTTTCAGTACTTGATGGTACTTTATGGTTTTGAGTTCTTGATGGTACTTGCCTATACTCGATGGTTCTCCTGAGTACTTAGTGGAACTTGATGGTACTTGTCAGTACTTGATGGTACTTTATGGTTTTGAGTTCTTGATGGTACTTGCCTATACTCGATGGTTCTCCTGAGTACTTAGTGGAACTTGGTGGTACTTTTCAGTACTTGATGGTACTTTATGGTTTTGAGTTCTTGATGGTACTTGCCTATACTCGATGGTTCTCCTGAGTACTTAGTGGAACTTGGTGGTAGTTTTCAGTACTTGATGGTACTTTATGGTTTTGAGTTCTTGATGGTACTTGCCTATACTCGATGGTTCTCCTGAGTACTTAGTGGAACTTGGTGGTACTTTTCAGTACTTGATGGTACTTTATGGTTTTGAGTTCTTGATGGTACTTGCCTATACTCGATGGTTCTCTTGAGTACTTAGTGGAACTTGGTGGTACTTTTCAGTACTTGATGGTACTTTATGGTTTTGAGTTCTTGATGGTACTTGCCTATACTCGATGGTTCTCCTAAGTACTTAGTGGAACTTGGTGGTACTTTTCAGTACTTGATGGTACTTTATGGTTTTGAGTTCTTGATGGTACTTGCCTATACTCGATGGTTCTCCTGAGTACTTAGTGGAACTTGATGGTACTTTTCAGTACTTGATGATGGCACTTTATCGTTTTGAGTTCTTGATGGTGCTTGCCTATACTCGATGGTTCTCCTAAGTACTTAGTGGAACTTGATGGTACTTTTCAGTACTTGATGTTGGTACTTTATCGTTTTGAGTTCTTGATGGTACTTGCCTATACTCGATGGTTCTCCTGAGTACTTAGTGGAACTTGATGGTACTTTTCAGTACTTGATGATGGCACTTTATCGTTTTGAGTTCTTGATGGTACTTGCCTATACTCGATGGTTCTCCTCAGTACTTAGTGGAACTTGATGGTACTTTTCAGTACTTGATGATGGCACTTTATCGTTTTGAGTTCTTGATGGTACTTGCCTATACGTGATGGTTCTCCTGAGTACTTAGTGGAACTTGGTGGTACTTTTCAGTACTTGATGGCACTTTATCGTTTTGAGTTCTTGATGGTACTTGCCTATACTCGATGGTTCTCCTGAGTACTTAGTGGAACTTGGTGGTACTTTTCAGTACTTGATGGTACTTTATGGTTTTGAGTTCTTGATGGTACTTGCCTATACGTGATGGTTCTCCTGAGTACTTAGTGGAACTTGATGGTACTTTTCAGTACTTGATGATGGCACTTTATCGTTTTGAGTTCTTGATGGTGCTTGCCTATACTCGATGGTTCTCCTAAGTACTTAGTGGAACTTGATGGTACTTTTCAGTACTTGATGTTGGTACTTTATCGTTTTGAGTTCTTGATGGTACTTGCCTATACTCGATGGTTCTCCTGAGTACTTAGTGGAACTTGATGGTACTTTTCAGTACTTGATGATGGCACTTTATCGTTTTGAGTTCTTGATGGTGCTTGCCTATACTCGATGGTTCTCCTAAGTACTTAGTGGAACTTGATGGTACTTTTCAGTACTTGATGTTGGTACTTTATCGTTTTGAGTTCTTGATGGTACTTGCCTATACTCGATGGTTCTCCTGAGTACTTAGTGGAACTTGATGGTACTTTTCAGTACTTGATGATGGCACTTTATCGTTTTGAGTTCTTGATGGTACTTGCCTATACTCGATGGTTCTCCTCAGTACTTAGTGGAACTTGATGGTACTTTTCAGTACTTGATGATGGCACTTTATCGTTTTGAGTTCTTGATGGTACTTGCCTATACGTGATGGTTCTCCTGAGTACTTAGTGGAACTTGATGGTACTTTTCAGTACTTGATGATGGCACTTTATCGTTTTGAGTTCTTGATGGTGCTTGCCTATACTCGATGGTTCTCCTAAGTACTTAGTGGAACTTGATGGTACTTTTCAGTACTTGATGTTGGTACTTTATCGTTTTGAGTTCTTGATGGTACTTGCCTATACTCGATGGTTCTCCTGAGTACTTAGTGGAACTTGATGGTACTTTTCAGTACTTGATGATGGCACTTTATCGTTTTGAGTTCTTGATGGTACTTGCCTATACTCGATGGTTCTCCTCAGTACTTAGTGGAACTTGATGGTACTTTTCAGTACTTGATGATGGCACTTTATCGTTTTGAGTTCTTGATGGTACTTGCCTATACGTGATGGTTCTCCTGAGTACTTAGTGGAACTTGGTGGTACTTTTCAGTACTTGATGGCACTTTATCGTTTTGAGTTCTTGATGGTACTTGCCTATACTCGATGGTTCTCCTGAGTACTTAGTGGAACTTGGTGGTACTTTTCAGTACTTGATGGTACTTTATGGTTTTGAGTTCTTGATGATACTTGCCTATACTCGATGGTTCTCCTAAGTACTTAGTGGAACTTGGTGGTACTTTTCAGTACTTGATGGTACTTTATGGTTTTGAGTTCTTGATGGTACTTGCCTATACTCGATGGTTCTCCTGAGTACTTAGTGGAACTTGATGGTACTTGTCAGTACTTGATGATGGCACTTTATCGTTTTGAGTTCTTGATGGTACTTGCCTATACGTGATGGTTCTCCTGAGTACTTAGTGGAACTTGATGGTACTTTTCAGTACTTGATGATGGCACTTTATCGTTTTGAGTTCTTGATGGTGCTTGCCTATACTCGATGGTTCTCCTAAGTACTTAGTGGAACTTGATGGTACTTTTATGTACTTGATGGCACTTTATGGTTTTGAGTTATTGATGGTACTTGCCTATACTCGATGGTTCTCCTGAGTACTTAGTGGAACTTGATGGTACTTTTCAGTACTTGATGATGGCACTTTATCGTTTTGAGTTCTTGATGGTGCTTGCCTATACTCGATGGTTCTCCTAAGTACTTAGTGGAACTTGATGGTACTTTTCAGTACTTGATGTTGGTACTTTATCGTTTTGAGTTCTTGATGGTACTTGCCTATACTCGATGGTTCTCCTGAGTACTTAGTGGAACTTGATGGTACTTTTCAGTACTTGATGATGGCACTTTATCGTTTTGAGTTCTTGATGGTACTTGCCTATACTCGATGGTTCTCCTCAGTACTTAGTGGAACTTGATGGTACTTTTCAGTACTTGATGATGGCACTTTATCGTTTTGAGTTCTTGATGGTACTTGCCTATACGTGATGGTTCTCCTGAGTACTTAGTGGAACTTGGTGGTACTTTTCAGTACTTGATGGCACTTTATCGTTTTGAGTTCTTGATGGTACTTGCCTATACTCGATGGTTCTCCTGAGTACTTAGTGGAACTTGGTGGTACTTTTCAGTACTTGATGGTACTTTATGGTTTTGAGTTCTTGATGGTACTTGCCTATACGTGATGGTTCTCCTGAGTACTTAGTGGAACTTGATGGTACTTTTCAGTACTTGATGATGGCACTTTATCGTTTTGAGTTCTTGATGGTGCTTGCCTATACTCGATGGTTCTCCTAAGTACTTAGTGGAACTTGATGGTACTTTTCAGTACTTGATGTTGGTACTTTATCGTTTTGAGTTCTTGATGGTACTTGCCTATACTCGATGGTTCTCCTGAGTACTTAGTGGAACTTGATGGTACTTTTCAGTACTTGATGATGGCACTTTATCGTTTTGAGTTCTTGATGGTGCTTGCCTATACTCGATGGTTCTCCTAAGTACTTAGTGGCACTTGATGGTACTTTTCAGTACTTGATGTTGGTACTTTATCGTTTTGAGTTCTTGATGGTACTTGCCTATACTCGATGGTTCTCCTGAGTACTTAGTGGAACTTGATGGTACTTTTCAGTACTTGATGGTACTTTATGGTTTTGAGTTCTTGATGGTACCTGCCTATACTCGATGGTTCTCCTCAGTACTTAGTGGAACTTGATGGTACTTTTCAGTACTTGATGATGGCACTTTATCGTTTTGAGTTCTTGATGGTACTTGCCTATACGTGATGGTTCTCCTGAGTACTTAGTGGAACTTGATGGTACTTTTCAGTACTTGATGATGGCACTTTATCGTTTTGAGTTCTTGATGGTGCTTGCCTATACTCGATGGTTCTCCTAAGTACTTAGTGGAACTTGATGGTACTTTTCAGTACTTGATGTTGGTACTTTATCGTTTTGAGTTCTTGATGGTACTTGCCTATACTCGATGGTTCTCCTGAGTACTTAGTGGAACTTGATGGTACTTTTCAGTACTTGATGATGGCACTTTATCGTTTTGAGTTCTTGATGGTGCTTGCCTATACTCGATGGTTCTCCTAAGTACTTAGTGGAACTTGATGGTACTTTTCAGTACTTGATGTTGGTACTTTATCGTTTTGAGTTCTTGATGGTACTTGCCTATACTCGATGGTTCTCCTGAGTACTTAGTGGAACTTGATGGTACTTTTCAGTACTTGATGATGGCACTTTATCGTTTTGAGTTCTTGATGGTACTTGCCTATACTCGATGGTTCTCCTGAGTACTTAGTGAAACTTGATGGTACTTTTCAGTACTTGATGATGGCACTTTATCGTTTTGAGTTCTTGATGGTACTTGCCTATACGTGATGGTTCTCCTGAGTACTTAGTGGAACTTGGTGGTACTTTTCAGTACTTGATGGCACTTTATCGTTTTGAGTTCTTGGTGGTACTTGCCTATACTCGATGGTTCTCCTGAGTACTTAGTGGAGCTTGGTGGTACTTTTCAGTACTTTATGGTACTTTATGGTTTTGAGTTCTTGATGGTACTTGCCTATACTCGATGGTTCTCCTAAGTACTTAGTGGAACTTGGTGGTACTTTTCAGTACTTGATGGTACTTTATGGTTTTGAG
The DNA here is from genome assembly GCA_963924455.1 of Pelagia noctiluca. Taxonomy (NCBI): domain Eukaryota; kingdom Metazoa; phylum Cnidaria; class Scyphozoa; order Semaeostomeae; family Pelagiidae; genus Pelagia; species Pelagia noctiluca. The sequence goes on along the minus strand of OZ004319.1, from coordinate 2,112,368 downwards.
TTCTTGATGGTACTTGCCTATACTCGATGGTTCTCCTGAGTACTTAGTGGAACTTGGTGGTACTTTTCAGTACTTGATGGTACTTTATGGTTTTGAGTTCTTGATGGTACTTGCCTATACTCGATGGTTCTCCTGAGTACTTAGTGGAACTTGATGGTACTTGTCAGTACTTGATGGTACTTTATGGTTTTGAGTTCTTGATGGTACTTGCCTATACTCGATGGTTCTCCTGAGTACTTAGTGGAACTTGGTGGTACTTTTCAGTACTTGATGGTACTTTATGGTTTTGAGTTCTTGATGGTACTTGCCTATACTCGATGGTTCTCCTGAGTACTTAGTGGAACTTGGTGGTAGTTTTCAGTACTTGATGGTACTTTATGGTTTTGAGTTCTTGATGGTACTTGCCTATACTCGATGGTTCTCCTGAGTACTTAGTGGAACTTGGTGGTACTTTTCAGTACTTGATGGTACTTTATGGTTTTGAGTTCTTGATGGTACTTGCCTATACTCGATGGTTCTCCTGAGTACTTAGTGGAACTTGATGGTACTTTTCAGTACTTGATGATGGCACTTTATCGTTTTGAGTTCTTGATGGTGCTTGCCTATACTCGATGGTTCTCCTAAGTACTTAGTGGAACTTGATGGTACTTTTCAGTACTTGATGTTGGTACTTTATGGTTTTGAGTTCTTGATGGTACTTGCCTATACTCGATGGTTCTCCTAAGTACTTAGTGGAACTTGATGGTACTTTTCAGTACTTGATGATGGCACTTTATCGTTTTGAGTTCTTGATGGTACTTGCCTATACTCGATGGTTCTCCTCAGTACTTAGTGGAACTTGATGGTACTTTTCAGTACTTGATAATGGCACTTTATCGTTTTGAGTTCTTGATGGCACTTGCCTATACGTGATGGTTCTCCTGAGTACTTAGTGGAACTTGGTGGTACTTTTCAGTACTTGATGGCACTTTATCGTATTGAGTTCTTGATGGTACTTGCCTATACTCGATGGTTCTCCTGAGTACTTAGTGGAACTTGGTGGTACTTTTCAGTACTTGATGGTACTTTATGGTTTTGAGTTCTTGATGGTACTTGCCTATACGTGATGGTTCTCCTGAGTACTTAGTGGAACTTGATGGTACTTTTCAGTACTTGATGATGGCACTTTATCGTTTTGAGTTCTTGATGGTGCTTGCCTATACTCGATGGTTCTCCTAAGTACTTAGTGGAACTTGATGGTACTTTTCAGTACTTGATGTTGGTACTTTATCGTTTTGAGTTCTTGATGGTACTTGCCTATACTCGATGGTTCTCCTGAGTACTTAGTGGAACTTGATGGTACTTTTCAGTACTTGATGATGGCACTTTATCGTTTTGAGTTCTTGATGGTGCTTGCCTATACTCGATGGTTCTCCTAAGTACTTAGTGGAACTTGATGGTACTTTTCAGTACTTGATGTTGGTACTTTATCGTTTTGAGTTCTTGATGGTACTTGCCTATACTCGATGGTTCTCCTGAGTACTTAGTGGAACTTGATGGTACTTTTCAGTACTTGATGATGGCACTTTATCGTTTTGAGTTCTTGATGGTACTTGCCTATACGTGATGGTTCTCCTGAGTACTTAGTGGAACTTGGTGGTACTTTTCAGTACTTGATGGCACTTTATCGTTTTGAGTTCTTGATGGTACTTGCCTATACTCGATGGTTCTCCTGAGTACTTAGTGGAACTTGGTGGTACTTTTCAGTACTTGATGGTACTTTATGGTTTTGAGTTCTTGATGATACTTGCCTATACTCGATGGTTCTCCTAAGTACTTAGTGGAACTTGGTGGTACTTTTCAGTACTTGATGGTACTTTATGGTTTTGATTTCTTGATGGTACTTGCCTATACTCGATGGTTCTCCTGAGTACTTAGTGGAACTTGGTGGTACTTTTCAGTACTTGATGGTACTTGATGGTTTTGAGTTCTTGATGGTACTTGCCTATACTCGATGGTTCTCCTGAGTACTTAGTGGAACTTGATGGTACTTGTCAGTACTTGATGGTACTTTATGGTTTTGAGTTCTTGATGGTACTTGCCTATACTCGATGGTTCTCCTGAGTACTTAGTGGAACTTGGTGGTACTTTTCAGTACTTGATGGTACTTTATGGTTTTGAGTTCTTGATGGTACTTGCCTATACTCGATGGTTCTCCTGAGTACTTAGTGGAACTTGGTGGTAGTTTTCAGTACTTTATGGTACTTTATGGTTTTGAGTTCTTGATGGTACTTGCCTATACTCGATGGTTCTCCTGAGTACTTAGTGGAACTTGGTGGTACTTTTCAGTACTTGATGGTACTTTATGGTTTTGAGTTCTTGATGGTACTTGCCTATACTCGATGGTTCTCTTGAGTACTTAGTGGAATTTGGTGGTACTTTTCAGTACTTGATGGTACTTTATGGTTTTGAGTTCTTGATGGTACTTGCCTATACTCGATGGTTCTCCTAAGTACTTAGTGGAACTTGGTGGTACTTTTCAGTACTTGATGGTACTTTATGGTTTTGAGTTCTTGATGGTACTTGCCTATACTCGATGGTTCTCCTGAGTACTTAGTGGAACTTGATGGTACTTTTCAGTACTTGATGATGGCACTTTATCGTTTTGAGTTCTTGATGGTGCTTGCCTATACTCGATGGTTCTCCTAAGTACTTAGTGGAACTTGATGGTACTTTTCAGTACTTGATGTTGGTACTTTATCGTTTTGAGTTCTTGATGGTACTTGCCTATACTCGATGGTTCTCCTGAGTACTTAGTGGAACTTGATGGTACTTTTCAGTACTTGATGATGGCACTTTATCGTTTTGAGTTCTTGATGGTACTTGCCTATACTCGATGGTTTTCCTCAGTACTTAGTGGAACTTGATGGTACTTTTCAGTACTTGATGATGGCACTTTATCGTTTTGAGTTCTTGATGGTACTTGCCTATACGTGATGGTTCTCCTGAGTACTTAGTGGAACTTGGTGGTACTTTTCAGTACTTGATGGCACTTTATCGTTTTGAGTTCTTGATGGTACTTGCCTATACTCGATGGTTCTCCTGAGTACTTAGTGGAACTTGGTGGTACTTTTCAGTACTTGATGGTACTTTATGGTTTTGAGTTTTTGATGGTACTTGCCTATACGTGATGGTTCTCCTGAGTACTTAGTGGAACTTGATGGTACTTTTCAGTACTTGATGATGGCACTTTATCGTTTTGAGTTCTTGATGGTGCTTGCCTATACTCGATGGTTCTCCTAAGTACTTAGTGGAACTTGATGGTACTTTTCAGTACTTGATGTTGGTACTTTATCGTTTTGAGTTCTTGATGGTACTTGCCTATACTCGATGGTTCTCCTGAGTACTTAGTGGAACTTGATGGTACTTTTCAGTACTTGATGATGGCACTTTATCGTTTTGAGTTCTTGATGGTGCTTGCCTATACTCGATGGTTCTCCTAAGTACTTAGTGGAACTTGATGGTACTTTTCAGTACTTGATGTTGGTACTTTATCGTTTTGAGTTCTTGATGGTACTTGCCTATACTCGATGGTTCTCCTGAGTACTTAGTGGAACTTGATGGTACTTTTCAGTACTTGATGATGGCACTTTATCGTTTTGAGTTCTTAATGGTACTTGCCTATACTCGATGGTTCTCCTCAGTACTTAGTGGAACTTGATGGTACTTTTCAGTACTTGATGATGGCACTTTATCGTTTTGAGTTCTTGATGGTACTTGCCTATACGTGATGGTTCTCCTGAGTACTTAGTGGAACTTGATGGTACTTTTCAGTACTTGATGATGGCACTTTGTCGTTTTGAGTTCTTGATGGTGCTTGCCTATACTCGATGGTTCTCCTAAGTACTTAGTGAAACTTGATGGTACTTTTCAGTACTTGATGTTGGTACTTTATCGTTTTGAGTTCTTGATGGTACTTGCCTATACTCGATGGTTCTTCTGAGTACTTAGTGGAACTTGATGGTACTTTTCAGTACTTGATGGTACTTGATGGTTTTGAGTTCTTGATGGTACTTGCCTATACTCGATGGTTCTCCTGAGTACTTAGTGGAACTTGATGGTACTTGTCAGTACTTGATGGTACTTTATGGTTTTGAGTTCTTGATGGTACTTGCCTATACTCGATGGTTCTCCTGAGTACTTAGTGGAACTTGGTGGTACTTTTCAGTACTTGATGGTACTTTATGGTTTTGAGTTCTTGATGGTACTTGCCTATACTCGATGGTTCTCCTGAGTACTTAGTGGAACTTGGTGGTAGTTTTCAGTACTTTATGGTACTTTATGGTTTTGAGTTCTTGATGGTACTTGCCTATACTCGATGGTTCTCCTGAGTACTTAGTGGAACTTGGTGGTACTTTTCAGTACTTGATGGTACTTTATGGTTTTGAGTTCTTGATGGTACTTGCCTATACTCGATGGTTCTCTTGAGTACTTAGTGGAATTTGGTGGTACTTTTCAGTACTTGATGGTACTTTATGGTTTTGAGTTCTTGATGGTACTTGCCTATACTCGATGGTTCTCCTAAGTACTTAGTGGAACTTGGTGGTACTTTTCAGTACTTGATGGTACTTTATGGTTTTGAGTTCTTGATGGTACTTGCCTATACTCGATGGTTCTCCTGAGTACTTAGTGGAACTTGATGGTACTTTTCAGTACTTGATGATGGCACTTTATCGTTTTGAGTTCTTGATGGTGCTTGCCTATACTCGATGGTTCTCCTAAGTACTTAGTGGAACTTGATGGTACTTTTCAGTACTTGATGTTGGTACTTTATCGTTTTGAGTTCTTGATGGTACTTGCCTATACTCGATGGTTCTCCTGAGTACTTAGTGGAACTTGATGGTACTTTTCAGTACTTGATGATGGCACTTTATCGTTTTGAGTTCTTGATGGTACTTGCCTATACTCGATGGTTTTCCTCAGTACTTAGTGGAACTTGATGGTACTTTTCAGTACTTGATGATGGCACTTTATCGTTTTGAGTTCTTGATGGTACTTGCCTATACGTGATGGTTCTCCTGAGTACTTAGTGGAACTTGGTGGTACTTTTCAGTACTTGATGGCACTTTATCGTTTTGAGTTCTTGATGGTACTTGCCTATACTCGATGGTTCTCCTGAGTACTTAGTGGAACTTGGTGGTACTTTTCAGTACTTGATGGTACTTTATGGTTTTGAGTTTTTGATGGTACTTGCCTATACGTGATGGTTCTCCTGAGTACTTAGTGGAACTTGATGGTACTTTTCAGTACTTGATGATGGCACTTTATCGTTTTGAGTTCTTGATGGTGCTTGCCTATACTCGATGGTTCTCCTAAGTACTTAGTGGAACTTGATGGTACTTTTCAGTACTTGATGTTGGTACTTTATCGTTTTGAGTTCTTGATGGTACTTGCCTATACTCGATGGTTCTCCTGAGTACTTAGTGGAACTTGATGGTACTTTTCAGTACTTGATGATGGCACTTTATCGTTTTGAGTTCTTGATGGTGCTTGCCTATACTCGATGGTTCTCCTAAGTACTTAGTGGAACTTGATGGTACTTTTCAGTACTTGATGTTGGTACTTTATCGTTTTGAGTTCTTGATGGTACTTGCCTATACTCGATGGTTCTCCTGAGTACTTAGTGGAACTTGATGGTACTTTTCAGTACTTGATGATGGCACTTTATCGTTTTGAGTTCTTAATGGTACTTGCCTATACTCGATGGTTCTCCTCAGTACTTAGTGGAACTTGATGGTACTTTTCAGTACTTGATGATGGCACTTTATCGTTTTGAGTTCTTGATGGTACTTGCCTATACGTGATGGTTCTCCTGAGTACTTAGTGGAACTTGATGGTACTTTTCAGTACTTGATGATGGCACTTTATCGTTTTGAGTTCTTGATGGTGCTTGCCTATACTCGATGGTTCTCCTAAGTACTTAGTGAAACTTGATGGTACTTTTCAGTACTTGATGTTGGTACTTTATCGTTTTGAGTTCTTGATGGTACTTGCCTATACTCGATGGTTCTCCTGAGTACTTAGTGGAACTTGATGGTACTTTTCAGTACTTGATGATGGCACTTTATCGTTTTGAGTTCTTGATGGTACTTGCCTATACTCGATGGTTCTCCTCAGTACTTAGTGGAACTTGATGGTACTTTTCAGTACTTGATGATGGCACTTTATCGTTTTGAGTTCTTGATGGTACTTGCCTATACGTGATGGTTCTCCTGAGTACTTAGTGGAACTTGGTGGTACTTTTCAGTACTTGATGGCACTTTATCGTTTTGAGTTCTTGATGGTACTTGCCTATACTCGATGGTTCTCCTGAGTACTTAGTGGAACTTGGTGGTACTTTTCAGTACTTGATGGTACTTTATGGTTTTGAGTTCTTGATGATACTTGCCTATACTCGATGGTTCTCCTAAGTACTTAGTGGAACTTGGTGGTACTTTTCAGTACTTGATGGTACTTTATGGTTTTGATTTCTTGATGGTACTTGCCTATACTCGATGGTTCTCCTGAGTACTTAGTGGAACTTGGTGGTACTTTTCAGTACTTGATGGTACTTGATGGTTTTGAGTTCTTGATGGTACTTGCCTATACTCGATGGTTCTCCTGAGTACTTAGTGGAACTTGATGGTACTTGTCAGTACTTGATGGTACTTTATGGTTTTGAGTTCTTGATGGTACTTGCCTATACTCGATGGTTCTCCTGAGTACTTAGTGGAACTTGGTGGTACTTTTCAGTACTTGATGGTACTTTATGGTTTTGAGTTCTTGATGGTACTTGCCTATACTCGATGGTTCTCCTGAGTACTTAGTGGAACTTGGTGGTAGTTTTCAGTACTTTATGGTACTTTATGGTTTTGAGTTCTTGATGGTACTTGCCTATACTCGATGGTTCTCCTGAGTACTTAGTGGAACTTGGTGGTACTTTTCAGTACTTGATGGTACTTTATGGTTTTGAGTTCTTGATGGTACTTGCCTATACTCGATGGTTCTCTTGAGTACTTAGTGGAATTTGGTGGTACTTTTCAGTACTTGATGGTACTTTATGGTTTTGAGTTCTTGATGGTACTTGCCTATACTCGATGGTTCTCCTAAGTACTTAGTGGAACTTGGTGGTACTTTTCAGTACTTGATGGTACTTTATGGTTTTGAGTTCTTGATGGTACTTGCCTATACTCGATGGTTCTCCTGAGTACTTAGTGGAACTTGATGGTACTTTTCAGTACTTGATGATGGCACTTTATCGTTTTGAGTTCTTGATGGTGCTTGCCTATACTCGATGGTTCTCCTAAGTACTTAGTGGAACTTGATGGTACTTTTCAGTACTTGATGTTGGTACTTTATGGTTTTGAGTTCTTGATGGTACTTGCCTATACTCGATGGTTCTCCTGAGTACTTAGTGGAACTTGGTGGTAGTTTTCAGTACTTGATGGTACTTTATGGTTTTGAGTTCTTGATGGTACTTGCCTATACTCGATGGTTCTCCTGAGTACTTAGTGGAACTTGGTGGTACTTTTCAGTACTTGATGGTACTTTATGGTTTTGAGTTCTTGATGGTACTTGCCTATACTCGATGGTTCTCTTGAGTACTTAGTGGAACTTGGTGGTACTTTTCAGTACTTGATGGTACTTTATGGTTTTGAGTTCTTGATGGTACTTGCCTATACTCGATGGTTCTCCTAAGTACTTAGTGGAACTTGGTGGTACTTTTCAGTACTTGATGGTACTTTATGGTTTTGAGTTCTTGATGGTACTTGCCTCTACTCGATGGTTTTCCTAAGTACTTAGTGGAACTTGATGGTACTTTTCAGTACTTGATGGTACTTTATCGTTTTGAGTTCTTGATGGTACCTGCCTATACTCGATGGTTCTCTTGAGTACTTAGTGGAACTTGATGGTACTTTTCAGTACTTGATGGTACTTTATGGTTTTGAGTTCTTGATGGTACTTGCCTTTACTCGATGGTTCTCCTAAGTACTTAGTGGAACTTGGTGGTACTTTTCAGTACTTGATGGCACTTAAAGGTTTTGAGTTCTTGATGGTACTTGCCTATACTCGATGGTTCTCTTAACTACTTAGTGGAACTTGGTGGTACTTTTCAGTACTTGATGGCACTTTATCGTTTTGAGTTCTTGATGGTACTTGCCTATACTCGATGGTTCTCCTGAGTACTTAGTGGAACTTGGTGGTACTTTTCAGTACTTGATGGTACTTTATGGTTTTGAGTTCTTGATGATACTTGCCTATACTCGATGGTTCTCCTAAGTACTTAGTGGAACTTGGTGGTACTTTTCAGTACTTGATGGTACTTTATGGTTTTGAGTTCTTGATGGTACTTGCCTATACTCGATGGTTCTCCTGAGTACTTAGTGGAACTTGGTGTACTTTTCAGTACTTGATGGTACTTTATGGTTTTGAGTTCTTGATGGTACTTGCCTATACTCGATGGTTCTCCTGAGTACTTAGTGGAACTTGATGGTACTTGTCAGTACTTGATGGTACTTTATGGTTTTGAGTTCTTGATGGTACTTGCCTATACTCGATGGTTCTCCTGAGTACTTAGTGGAACTTGCTGGTACTTTTCAGTACTTGATGGTACTTTATGGTTTTGAGTTCTTGATGGTACTTGCCTATACTCGATGGTTCTCCTGAGTACTTAGTGGAACTTGGTGGTAGTTTTCAGTACTTGATGGTACTTTATGGTTTTGAGTTCTTGATGGTACTTGCCTATACTCGATGGTTCTCCTGAGTACTTAGTGGAACTTGGTGGTACTTTTCAGTACTTGATGGTACTTTATGGTTTTGAGTTCTTGATGGTACTTGCCTATACTCGATGGTTCTCTTGAGTACTTAGTGGAACTTGGTGGTACTTTTCAGTACTTGATGGTACTTTATGGTTTTGAGTTCTTGATGGTACTTGCCTATACTCGATGGTTCTCCTAAGTACTTAGTGGAACTTGGTGGTACTTTTCAGTACTTGATGGTACTTTATGGTTTTGAGTTCTTGATGGTACTTGCCTCTACTCGATGGTTTTCCTAAGTACTTAGTGGAACTTGATGGTACTTTTCAGTACTTGATGGTACTTTATCGTTTTGAGTTCTTGATGGTACCTGCCTATACTCGATGGTTCTCTTGAGTACTTAGTGGAACTTGATGGTACTTTTCAGTACTTGATGGTCCTTTATGGTTTTGAGTTCTTGATGGTACTTGCCTTTACTCGATGGTTCTCCTAAGTACTTAGTGGAACTTGGTGGTACTTTTCAGTACTTGATGGCACTTAAAGGTTTTGAGTTCTTGATGGTACTTGCCTATACTCGATGGTTCTCTTAACTACTTAGTGGAATTTGTTGGTACTTTTCAGTACTTGATGGCACTTTATGGTTTTGAGTTCTTGATGGTACTTGCCTATACTCGATGGTTCTCCTGAGTACTTAGTGGAACTAGATGGTACTTTTCAGTACTTGATGGCACTTTACTGCTTTGAGTTCTTGATGGTACCTGCCTTTACTCGATGGTTCTCCTAAGTACTTTGTGGAACTTGATAGTACTTTTCAGTACTTGATGGCACTTTATCGTTTTGAGTTCTTGATGGTACTTGCCTATACTCGATGGTTCTCCTAAGTACTTAGTGGAACTTGGTGGTACTTTTCAGTACTTGATGGTACTTTATGGTTTTGAGTTCTTGATGGTACTTGCCTATACTCGATGGTTCTCCTGAGTACTTAGTGGAACTTGGTGGTACTTTTCAGTACTTGTTGGTACTTTATGGTTTTGAGTTCTTGATGGTACCTGCCTATACTCGATGGTTCTCCTAAGTACTTAGTGGAACTTTGTGGTACTTTTCAGTACTTGATGGTACTTTATGGTTTTGAGTTCTTGATGGTACTTGCCTATACTCGATGGTTCTCCTAAGTACTTAGTGGAACTTGGTGGTACTTTTCAGTACTTGATGGTACTTTATGGTTTTGAGTTCTTGATGGTACTTGCCTCTACTCGATGGTTTTCCTAAGTACTTAGTGGAACTTGGTGGTACTTTTCAGTACTTGATGGTACTTTATGGTTTTGAGTTCTTGATGGTACTTGCCTATACTCGATGGTTCTCCTAAGTACTTAGTGGAACTTGGTGGTACTTTTCAGTACTTGATGGTACTTTATGGTTTTGAGTTCTTGATGGTACCTGCCTTTACTCGATGGTTCTCCTAAGTACTTTGTGGAACTTGATGGTATTTTTCAGTACTTGATGGTACTTTATGGTTTTGAGTTCTTGATGGTACTTGCCTATACTCGATGGTTCTCCTAAGTACTTAGTGGAACTTGGTGGTACTTTTCAGTACTTGATGGTACTTTATGGTTTTGAGTTCTTGATGGTACTTGCCTATACTCGATGGTTCTCCTGAGTACTTAGTGGAACTTGGTGGTACTTTTCAGTACTTGTTGGTACTTTATGGTTTTGAGTTCTTGATGGTACCTGCCTATACTCGATGGTTCTCCTAAGTACTTAGTGGAACTTTGTGGTACTTTTCAGTACTTGATGGTACTTTATGGTTTGAGTTCTTGATGGTACTTGCCTATACTCGATGGTTCTCCTAAGTACTTAGTGGAACTTGGTGGTACTTTTCAGTACTTGATGATGGCACTTTATCGTTTTGAGTTCTTGATGGTACTTGCCTATACGTGATGGTTCTCCTGAGTACTTAGTGGAACTTGGTGGTACTTTTCAGTACTTGATGGCACTTTATCGTTTTGAGTTCTTGATGGTACTTGCCTATACTCGATGGTTCTCCTGAGTACTTAGTGGAACTTGGTGGTACTTTTCAGTACTTGATGGTGCTTTATGGTTTTGAGTTCTTGATGGTACTTGCCTATACGTGATGGTTCTCCTGAGTACTTAGTGGAACTTGATGGTACTTTTCAGTACTTGATGATGGCACTTTATCGTTTTGAGTTCTTGATGGTGCTTGCCTATACTCGATGGTTCTCCTAAGTACTTAGTGGAACTTGATGGTACTTGTCAGTACTTGATGGTACTTTATGGTTTTTAGTTCTTGATGGTACTTGCCTATACTCGATGGTTCTCCTGAGTACTTAGTGGAACTTGGTGGTACTTTTCAGTACTTGATGGTACTTTATGGTTTTGAGTTCTTGATGGTACTTGCCTATACTCGATGGTTCTCCTGAGTACTTAGTGGAACTTGGTGGTAGTTTTCAGTACTTGATGGTACTTTATGGTTTTGAGTTCTTGATGGTACTTGCCTATACTCGATGGTTCTCCTGAGTACTTAGTGGAACTTGGTGGTACTTTTCAGTACTTGATGGTACTTTATGGTTTTGAGTTCTTGATGGTACTTGCCTATACTCGATGGTTCTCTTGAGTACTTAGTGGAACTTGGTGGTACTTTTCAGTACTTGATGGTACTTTATGGTTTTGAGTTCTTGATGGTACTTGCCTATACTCGATGGTTCTCCTAAGTACTTAGTGGAACTTGGTGGTACTTTTCAGTACTTGATGGTACTTTATGGTTTTGAGTTCTTGATGGTACTTGCCTCTACTCGATGGTTTTCCTAAGTACTTAGTGGAACTTGATGGTACTTTTCAGTACTTGATGGTACTTTATGGTTTTGAGTTCTTGATGGTACCTGCCTATACTCGATGGTTCTCTTGAGTACTTAGTGGAACTTGATGGTACTTTTCAGTACTTGATGGTCATTTATGGTTTTGAGTTCTTGATGGTACTTGCCTTTACTCGATGGTTCTCCTAAGTACTTAGTGGAACTTGGTGGTACTTTTCAGTACTTGATGGCACTTAAAGGTTTTGAGTTCTTGATGGTACTTGCCTATACTCGATGGTTCTCTTAACTACTTAGTGGAATTTGTTGGTACTTTTCAGTACTTGATGGCACTTTATGGTTTTGAGTTCTTGATGGTACTTGCCTATACTCGATGGTTCTCCTGAGTACTTAGTGGAACTAGATGGTACTTTTCAGTACTTGATGGCACTTTACTGCTTTGAGTTCTTGATGGTACCTGCCTTTACTCGATGGTTCTCCTAAGTACTTTGTGGAACTTGATGGTACTTGTCAGTACTTGATGGCACTTTATCGCTTTGAGTTCTTGATGGTACTTGCCTATACTCGATGGTTCTCCTAAGTACTTAGTGGAACTTGGTGGTACTTTTCAGTACTTGATGGTACTTTATGGTTTTGAGTTCTTGATGGTACTTGCCTATACTCGATGGTTCTCCTGAGTACTTAGTGGAACTTGGTGGTACTTTTCAGTACTTGTTGGTACTTTATGGTTTTGAGTTCTTGATGGTACCTGCCTATACTCGATGGTTCTCCTAAGTACTTAGTGGAACTTTGTGGTACTTTTCAGTACTTGATGGTACTTTATGGTTTTGAGTTCTTGATGGTACTTGCCTATACTCGATGGTTCTCCTAAGTACTTAGTGGAACTTGGTGGTACTTTTCAGTACTTGATGGTACTTTATGGTTTTGAGTTCTTGATGGTACTTGCCTCTACTCGATGGTTTTCCTAAGTACTTAGTGGAACTTGGTGGTACTTTTCAGTACTTGATGGTACTTTATGGTTTTGAGTTCTTGATGGTACTTGCCTATACTCGATGGTTCTCCTAAGTACTTAGTGGAACTTGGTGGTACTTTTCAGTACTTGATGGTACTTTATGGTTTTGAGTTCTTGATGGTACCTGCCTTTACTCGATGGTTCTCCTAAGTACTTTGTGGAACTTGATGGTACTTTTCAGTACTTGATGGTACTTTATGGTTTTGAGTTCTTGATGGTACTTGCCTATACTCGATGGTTCTCCTAAGTACTTAGTGGAACTTGGTGGTACTTTTCAGTACTTGATGGTACTTTATGGTTTTGAGTTCTTGATGGTACTTGCCTATACTCGATGGTTCTCCTGAGTACTTAGTGGAACTTGGTGGTACTTTTCAGTACTTGTTGGTACTTTATGGTTTTGAGTTCTTGATGGTACCTGCCTATACTCGATGGTTCTCCTAAGTACTTAGTGGAACTTTGTGGTACTTTTCAGTACTTGATGGTACTTTATGGTTTTGAGTTCTTGATGGTACTTGCCTATACTCGATGGTTCTCCTAAGTACTTAGTGGAACTTGGTGGTACTTTTCAGTACTTGATGGTATTTTATGGTTTTGAGTTCTTGATGGTACTTGCCTCTACTCGATGGTTTTCCTAAGTACTTAGTGGAACTTGGTGGTACTTTTCAGTACTTGATGGTACTTTATGGTTTTGAGTTCTTGATGGTACTTGCCTATACTCGATGGTTCTCCTAAGTACTTAGTGGAACTTGGTGGTACTTTTCAGTACTTGATGGTACTTTATGGTTTTGAGTTCTTGATGGTACCTGCCTTTACTCGATGGTTCTCCTAAGTACTTTGTGGAACTTGATGGTACTTTTCAGTACTTGATGGTACTTTATGGTTTTGAGTTCTTGATGGTACTTGCCTATACTCGATGGTTCTCCTAAGTACTTAGTGGAACTTGGTGGTACTTTTCAGTACTTGTTGGTACTTAATGGTTTTGAGTTCTTGATGGTACCTGCCTATACTCGATGGTTCTGCTTAGTTCTTAGTGGAACTTGGTCGTACTTTTCAGTACTTGATGGCACTTTATGGTTTTGAGTTGTTGATGGTACTTGCCTATACTCGATGGTTCTCCTCAGTACTTAGTGGAAGTTGGTGGTACTTTTCAGTACTTTAAAGTACTTGCTTGTACTTCATGGAACTCTTTGGTTTGTTTTGATAGTATTAATTTTCTTTAGCAGAATATCTTATAACTTATATATAATTAAGGGTAGAAATGAAAGTTTTAAAGATGCTAAGAAATACACCAACCTCAATGTTGAAAATACCGTATGATGTCACAAATGTGAGAAAAGCTACATTGTAATTTCAATTTCTACATTAAGGCCTAGCTAATCTAAAAACATTTTTTTGATGCAAAGAACGTAAAAACAAAAATGCGGTTTGATTTCCACTTTAAGGGGTTGGAATATAAGCATTCGCTTATACTTCAAACTAGTGTCACCCTTGATTCCCTGAAAACTTCACAGGTTCAGAATTTCTGCTGTTTTCTTTGACGGCAAGTTTTCCTATTGGGAGACCTTACATATGATGAGTAGAGAATGCATGCATAAGAGAATAGCTGGAAGGAAGATATTCCTGGACTTGTAAGCGTGCCTAGAGGTGTGCTGCTGCAAGTGATAGCGGCAAATTTCCCAGTAGGCCCAGATAACCGCCTAATTATGGGCCCTTCTATCCTTATAGCACCAGCATTAATAATAATAATAATAATAATAATATAATAATAATATGGATTTAAGGGTATGAAAGGCTAAATAGCCTATGTAGCCCTGTTTAAGTGTCTCATACTATTCAACTGACTATGAATTTGTTGTCATTCATGTGGCTGTCGTATGTTTTCTCGAATTCGAGAACCAATGTCAAATTAATAATGGAAGCTTGAAGGTCATTCCATTGATTAATAACTCTTCGCGAAAAGAAAGTTTTACGAATTGTAGTGTTTGATCTTTTCTTGCAGATTTTTAGGCTATGTCCTCTTGTCACATTTTCGTTTAGCTTGAAAAATATGTTCAGATCAATGTCGATATATCCTTTGAAAATTTTGAACGTTCAGATCATATCTCCTCGAGAGCGTCTGTATGAAAGTGTTGGTAGGTCAAGGGTGCGTAAACGATCCTCATACGAAAGGTCTTTTATCGCCCGAACCAATTTCGTTGCTCTTCTTTGTACGTTCTCCAGTGATCTGATATGTTTTTCAATTTATAAGGATTCCAGATTGAACCCGTTAACTCGAGTATTGGACGAGATTAGGCCCTAAAATTAATTTTTCCTTAGCCCTTCCTTTCCAGAACACCTCTAAGTGCACCATTTGATTCTTTTCTATCTATTCCAGTGCAGGTTGCTTCGAAGAAAAATCGAAAAAATTAGAATTAATGGTTGTTTCAAAGTCAGGAAAAAAATACATCTCAAAATTCTAGCTTCTTGAATAATTCCCTCCTTTCTCGAGTCTATGAATAATATCAGGATTTTTTAAGAAAAATTTAGAACTGCACATAATTACCTGTCTGTAACCTTTTAGCGCAAAGACAAACTAATTAGGTACTGTGGTTTTCATGAAAAAGCTGTTACCACTTAGTATTTTGAAGCTTCTTTTTTGAATTTCCATTTAAGGTTCAAAACAAATATAATGATTTGATTCCGATCTTATGTTAACTTGCTCAAGATAAACACAGCAGTACGTACAAACATTTTCCGATCCATCAGCTATCATCAAACCTAAACAAAATGTTTGCTGCTGAAGGACGAGAAAATTTTGAACTTTGATGCTGGTAGATTGCTGCAAAGGGCCTAGTTGACATTGATCTCTTTGTCATCATCCCCCTTTTATCATTCTTAACCACTAAGACATTTAAAACTGCCGGTATTTTCTAGAACTGCACAGCAAGGGTTTAGAACTGCACATATTGTGAATAACTGCATGTTAAAAAAACCATGAATAATATAGTTTAACCTTTCAGTTGGCTTAACCGCATGCCCCGGGCTGGGGGTGCCCTGGTTTCAGTTGACTTGTTCATTCATCTCTCTAACAAGACTTACCTTAAATTAGCAAAATGAGAGAAAGAAACGAAGAACTTAATTGTAAAAACACAGAATAATATTCTGGCAACGAAAAATCAATAAACGTGAAAACCTGACTATAGTATACAAAAAGAATAAATTGAATAAATGAATTAAGTAAACTCACTATCTGTTTGTCACCACAGCTACAAAGTTTGTCGTCTCAAATCTCTTGCTGACTTTAGACTTTGGGCCACAGCACAAAACATGATAGGCCACAAAGTTCTTCATTATTCGTCCGTCTTCTTCGCTTGCTACGTTGAGCCGATAGCTGACCCCTGCAACTACCACGCCTGAAAGACTTTTAACTATGAGGAAGATGTGTTCTTTGTCCAAAAATTATCTATCTAAATCAAAAGTCTATCTATCAAATCAAATATATCTTTAAACCATGTACAATTCATTTCCTGGCATTCATCATGTGTATCTTTTAAGAAACTATTTTCATTTTGGACTTTGTATTCATAGTACTTCAGGGCACACTGTTGCATATCTATCTTCAGGGGTCGTTAACCTAGTTCCTCTAAAACTGCCATGTTAATTGCTTTACGATGAAGTCCCAGGAGGAATTGGTCGAACTTTAGTTGTACCTTTTTTATAAGATTGTCTTTTTTTGATGGAAAACCCAAAATTTCTGATCCATAAAGTAGATTGGCATGAAAACTGCATTAAAAACCTCAATGATAGTTCTAATTGATTAGAAGTTGAGTGTTGAAAACGCACATATAATAAATAGAGCTCTTTTTGCTCTCATAGCGAGGTCAATAATAGTTTCATTAAAATTTCCTTAACAGTAAAGTTTGAAACCTAGATACCTGTAAGCTTGTCAATTGTTGAATCCTTTATCTTAAATACAAACTTTTTAATTTTTTTCCCAACTCTATCGAAGATCATAGTATTTGTTTGACACCCTTCAATGTACTAGCGGTACCCCCCCCCCCCCGCATCAGTACTGATGAAGACGCTTCAACTGTAGAGGTTGAAAGACAACTAAGGTGGCTAACTAGTCCATTATATCAATAGTGCCGAGGTGAGTAGCTTCAAAAGTTTGACTTCAGAAACAAAATGTTGATAAATGCAATGTTTATTTTGGGATCAGTGGTCTTACAGGGTGCAGATATTTTCAAATGGACGTTATACAGCCACTTCTGTGAGTTGTATACATCGTAGGTGACCATAGGTGACCTAGTACACACTTGACTGTGACAGATAGAAATATGGACCCATAACCCGGGCAAAATTTTCCACAATTAAAGCAATATTTTGAAACGGCCATCCCCTAACCAGGACAAACATTTAAACATTCAGTCTAAAATTGAGTTTACTTGACCCAAGTTTAGACAATCCTTGTATATCAGACCCATAACCATGACAAGCCTTTTAAAAACTCATGAACCCGGAAAAATGTTGCAAAAACCCATAACCCGGCAGTACATGTATACCAGTTCGTCTATAAAAGTCACAACTTCGACATACATATATGTTTTAGTTTCCTTGGGGATTCACAGCCTTAATCAAAGGTACACAGGTAAATCATAGTTAATCTTACATGCATCAATAGTTCGACTAATCAAGCTACATGTGTCTTCACACAGTCGAAGTCCTTGCTTCTGATTGGTCAACTAGTTAAGCCAAAGCAAACAAAATGTAAAGCAGAAACGACTGCCTTCCAACTTTGAAAATCGCAAATCAAATCTCCTAATCCAATCAGATTGTTGCGAGCAAGGCGAATTGTGGTTGTCGCACGACATGCAGAACACCAGAATAGAAATTGCCTGACAATAGTTGTATCCAATTTGCTTGAGAACTTGGCGAATTATTGATGAACGCAAAAGCTCGTTAGTGTCAATTTGCCTGTTTCTGCATGTTGCTGTGGCTGTGGTTCGTCAGCCGTTAAGCCTGGTCGAGCAATCAAACGATCATCAACATATCCATTACTCTATGACCATCAGTGCACCTACAAAGACACACCTTTTGTGGGTGCATAGGGTAAAAAAAAACAACCCCTCCTCGCATTTAACGCCATAGGACTTCTCGCAAATTCTGTACCAAGTCTCTGATCCAACGTTATTCCTCGCTCGTTTAAAATTTTTATTTAGCTGCTCCTTAGCATAGGGAAAAATTGCAAAAAAAATGTTTGAATGTGGCGCAAAATACAGCATTTTGACAAGGCCTCGTTTTCATTTTACATTTTTTCCCTTTGCTCTACTCTTTCGCACAAAGAAGCATCTCCTCGGTTCCTCTTTCTCCTCGCACTCAAACTAAGTATTCCAATCATTTACTCCGTTCAGCTCGATCTGCAGTCAGGCTGAGTTGTTGAATTCCATCCTTACTCCAGTTGCACGTCTGCCTGCTTTCCCTTCTCCGTCGACATTCCCTTAAATAATTGCTTTTACATTTGCCCTGATCTGGTGTTCAAAGAACTTCATTCTTCGTTTTTCAATGGTTGTGAGCCGTCTTTTCGTAATTTTACTGTTGGCTGGTCTCTCTTTTTCCTTCCAATAAACATTCGTCTGCTTCTCATTCCACAACATGTCCACTCTTCTATATAATATTTCAAATGCTGCAATCTTCTTTCTGTTGGCTTTTGTTAACGTCAATACTTTGCGTACAGTTGCGTCATTTTATAGCACAATCCATATCAGAATGACAAAAGAGCAAATAGACTTAAATTTGCTTTCAATTAAGTGCAATATTATCACCCTGGGAAACTTTCTGTGTAGTAACGTAGAGAATGTTCAGTACTGTGGGAGATATCATCAGTACTTTTTTTTGGGGGGGGGATATCGACAGTACTGTGGAGGGTGTTCAGTACTATGCCCTAACCGTCTAAGACATTCCCGTAACTACTAAGTAGGAACATTTAATTAGTATATCTCCTGATACGTAAGAAATCACGAAACAGGCTAGTAGAGATGAAATATCAATTTCTCTTTCTTTTCTACCAATTAGTAAACATATACTGTATGCCCCCCCCATAAAAAAATAACATCTACATAGACCACTTCTGCAAAATGTTCAAATGCTTATAAAAATGTGTGCACACGTGCACCTGCTGAGCGAATGGACGAGTTACCGTCTCTGTTTGCCAAACAATACGACCGAAGCATACTTAAAATCAGACCTTGGCTTAACTCGCGTTATCAAGGTGTTTCCAATGCTCTATCTGATCTTCAGTTATGGCTTCGTCGACCAGTAGGGCGGAATATGCCGATAAAACCCTCGCTAAAAACGCTATGATTGACCGCAAATTGAAAATCCGCATTTCCAATTTGGACACGGCGAAGAACATCTCGCAGCGTCATTTGACTCGCGAAGAAAAAGCGGTGCGGAAAGAGCTGAACACCACTCGTCGAATGTCGTGCAGTAATTCGCCAAATCCGACGATTAGGTCAAATCGCAGGGCGAGTATTCCTGCGAAATGTATGTCAGAGGATGTTGGCGAGATAACGCGACTCAGTCTTCCGATTGATATGCCTGCACGGCGAAGAAGTCTTCCAGATATGAACGCCGTTGTTTTGCCGTCTATAGCCCAAAATAAATCGCTGGTTGGCTCAAGAGCGAATGAAGGAGAATACTTGAGCGAGCGCTCCATTCATCGCCGATACTCAGAGGCTTCGCACAACCTTGGCACGCTGTCGCAACTCCAAACGCCCTGCCTATCGCCACGACCATCCATAAGTTCCGTAGTTTCAAGTCTATCGAATTCTACGAGTCGCCTTCAGTCGCCGCAAGATTCCGACGAGACTTTCGACCGAGTGAGGCAGTTTTTACAGAAGTTGGAAGAAAGCAAAATTCGCGGAGATAGCCAAAGCTCGGGGCAGGAGAGCGACGACGACGAAGGAAAGTAAATTTATTTCTTTAACAGTATTCACCTGTCGACCTGCAGAAATCTAGAAATCTAACTTTAAAATCCGGGGGAAGGCTTTTTGTAGTAGCTTATAACATCGACCATATGAATGAAACTATTGCATGTTCATTTCAATAGAACCAGGGATTTTACCGCGATTGTCAGTGATGAAATACGAGCACTGCCAAATCACCCACAAATCAACAAGCAAGCCAAAAATGCATGCTTCAACCAAGCAAGCCAAAAAAACTAAAACAACCTAAAAATCGCCCAAATCATGCGAAAACCACCTAGAACTACCAAAAATCGAGAATTGTTATTTCTAGAAGGTAATTTCACCAAAATCCCGTGTTTCGATTGTAGATGGTGGATGCTTGGTGAAATTCGGCTGATTTGTGCCTGATTTTGGGTTATTTGGTCTGATTTCTCCATGATAAGGCTGATTTCTGGGTCATTTGGCTGTTTTTTTGTTGCTTGGCCAAATTCGTATTTATAATTAACGATACCACGATAGTAACTGAAGCGGCAATGCAAGTTGCTTTCATTCAAAATCACTAAACTAACATATTTATTGTTTTTTGTGCGTATATCTAATCCCCCGAGACTAGAGCAACGATCCTTCGTTCTTTACAACATAAGCATTTCATTTGTGGCATTTTTAATTAGGATCTCTCAATTTAATTCCCCTTTTCCACCATAAGCAGCAGGTAAACAAGAGCAAGCACTGGATTAAACAAAACAATAAACATCTGTCTCGATGCAGTAGATGCTGCAAAAACGAAGTTTAGCAGGAATGGAAATAAGCGAAAAGTCAACAAAAAAATGGGCAAGCCTTGGTGCAGGAGTTAATAACGATATTTGTCTTTCCTTTTTCCGACGTACTACTCTGAAGCTTTACAAGTCCATTATGTTTAGCTATGTTTCAAATTTCCCTTGCCATCCTCAAGCCCTGTATGATCAGAGACTATTCTGACGTATTAGAGTGTCGGACGCAAAATATGAGTAGTAAAAATGTTTCTCAATGTTTCAAGTTTCCTCAACATCCTCAAGCTTTGAACCAATAAAAGACTGGTGTACATTTTAGAAAAGAGAGCTCACTTAAGGGCTTTTGGAAGCTACAACTGAGAAATGACTTTTAAAAGCTAAATAAAAAAGGGATTTGAATTGCTTAATTTATAGGAAAGAACGCTCTCCATCTTATCAGCTAGTAGCTTGTATATTGCTATCTATATTAGCATATAACTTGTATTGATTGGTATTAGTGTAAATGACTATCAAAATAATCTTTGTGAACGTTGTGAGCTATCTTTTTCTTGTGACACACTGAATGGTTTTGATGATCAAGGCAGTGCGACCCTGGTCCCTTCTCTCGCTGTAATGACACCTCTCAATTCCTGTTACCTTTGACCTGGAATCACAGAGCGCTGGTAGATTTTCCTGACACACACACTTTATGTGACAGGTCTGAAGTTTTGCAAGAACCAACAACCATTTCCGCAATCGTTTCCAATTGGAAAAGGGGTAAATACATCAGAGAGTTAGACTCTGATTAAAATTAGGTAGATTTAAAATATACACTTTCTATGGCTGCAATTCACGAAATGGTTTCCGAATGCATTTATGTCAAGCGCAAAGTTCCATGCACAACTTGGAACACGGAGTTCTGTATAATTTTTCTCAATACAAATCTAATCTAGAGGTCCTTTGTCCAAGTTCTTCTTGGATGATGTAAATTCCAACAAATGTTGAATTTGATTTTGAAATTCTGTAGCTTCTTATAGTAAATTGAATCATATTTTTTTCCGATGAGCAACCGAGGTTTGGATCCAGACCCTCGCTGTTGCTCGACATTTTGCTAAACCTAGCAGACCTACCCCTACCCCGAAAACCCGTTAATCATTATGTCCCCAGCAATTGGGAGCTAGTACAGTAACCCAAGAGAGTCGCAGCCTTCGTCTAATGCTTTTCTTTGTAGGAAAAATACCCTAAATATTTGACTTGTTTCTTATTGACTTTGCTTGTTGAAAAAAGTGGACAACTTTTCACGTAAAACATCATTGTTATTTTTTGTATTATAAACTTCAAGCATCGATGAGAAAATATACAGGCCTAAAATTTGAACATTTGAGGCACGTGTCTTGATGAATTGGGGAATCATGTTCAGTTCCATGCAAATCTATAATCATCCTATTTCATTTACAACGCCCCAATAAGGTTCTATACCTTATCGATTTATAATTCTATAAGCCATGGAAAATTTTTCAAAAGTAATCAGGATATTTGTTAATAAAGATTCGATAAGAGCCTTCTCGGTGCGCATCTGCATAACAAAATTTAACCAGGCTTTTGTTTCGTACTCAGCTGCAGGCAAAGCGAAAAGGCTTTCAAACATCATACTAGTCCAGGTCATGCTCATTTGGATTTCCTATACGTCAGTAGCTTAAGTAAATTCTTATCCAGCGTGTGTGTGAAATTACGAGCAGATTGATTGAGTACTTTTCTATGTCTGCTTCGGTAGCCCAGTGGTTAGCGCATTTGCCATTCACCACTATGAGCAAGACATGTAGTATTGTGGAGAATATTCAGTACTGTGGAGATTAATTCAAAGATAAACCCTGCTTTTAAACGTTTCGATATAATCTTCATCAGTAAACTATTCTTACAATCTGTGGAGGATATTCAGTTCTGTTAAGGGATACCATCAGCAGTATTGTGAAAGGGTGCCATCAGTACTGTGGGGATATTCGGTACGATGGAAGGGAACCACTAGCAGTTTGGAGGGAAGTTAATACCCAAAATACTATTGCTTACCTCCACAATACTGAATATCCTCAATAATGCTGAATGGCATCTCTCCACAGAACTAACAAGCTAGTATCACTCCATAGTACTTAATATCCTCCATAGTGCTGACTGTACATATCTCTCCACAGTGCTGATGGTATCCCTCTACATTACTGAATATCCCGCACAGTACTGATGATACCCCTCCACAGTGCTTTACATCCCCCATATCTAACTGATGATATCCTCTACAGTAATGAGCACCCTCCACAGTACTTCACAGACGTCCCAAAGGTGATTGCAGAGCTGAATGGAAATAGCAACCGCTACGTAAGATTCCTAACATTAAGCAAAAGGAGGAATAATGAAAAAACTTTGGAATCTTAATCAAAAACTGATGAGATAAAACCATAATGTTTTGGAATCTTAAATAATAAATCAAAAATTGAGTGAACGTACTTCAAAACATGTCTCTCCGTTCACGGGGCGGCATTGAAATGGCAATGTCCAGATAGTCGCCGATTTGAAACTTCTTCTCCGCTAGAGTTGAGCTATCATCGGGCGACTTAACTCCTGAACACGTGGTACCAATCTCTTTCATTATGAAGTTTCCTCTGCGAGGCTCTGGGAAGATGGTAGCAAAGTCGAAATATGTGCCTTTCTTGCGGGCCTTTGGGTTGACTTCCTTGACGAGGTTCATCAGCTCTTTTAGTGTCGCATCTTTCCTGCAAGAGTTTTAAAAATATGGTGATTGACCTGGCTTTAAATCATTGGCCCTGTCATTCCTAACCTGTTTACAAAAACCTCCAGCAAGGAGAGATGAGAAACCAGAGTGAAAGTCAAGTCTAGTAGTAGAGAATAGACCATTCCCTAAAAACCCTGAGAATTTGTTCCAAAGTTTTTCATCGTCCCTTTTACGAAATCATCCAGGCACTGAACTTGTGTTGCATGCATAGGCATACACTTACTTGATCTCCAAGTGAAGCTGGAGAGCATAAAACTGTATGAATGATAATGAAAATTGTGTTTCATAACGGTTTGTATACAAATACGAGCGGATATGGGGGAAATGGTAATTTGTGAGTGATTGAATCATTCTAGAGGACGACACAGCATGCCAAAGACGGTGAAATATCATCCAAGGCTTTGTAATTAGTGAAATGTGAGATTCAGAAGAAACTCATTTGAATTGTAATTTTGCATGTTTGGCCTCCAATAGACATGTACACAACAAGCAAAATTTCAATTCAACTGAATTTCTTCTGAATTCAACTCAACTCCTTTACTCAAAACAACTTGAGTCAGACCTCCTCAATGCCCCCTTAACCACTTTAGGTGGGTGATAAATCGCTCTCCTTGTTTATCAGATTTAAAGGAATCACCCGCCTCAATGCGCAGTTTTACTGGCGGAAAGCTCACCTGAGAACAGCGCAGAGAGATTTTCACTGCTCACCTAACAAACCACAAGCCCAGGTCTGAGTTGAGTATTTGAGCAAGATAACATTACGATTATGGATTGATTTTCTTAAACCATGAATACTCACTGATGTACATAAAAAGAGTGGAAAACTCGCTTTATCATGCAACCCTCGTACAAACAGCACTCAAAATACTCATAATTTCAGAAACGACCCATTAAACAGTATTTACAAACCAAATTTGATTGCGATTGTATGTACAGGTCCTTGTAAACAAATTCATCGGTTTTTGCTGCTTTAATCGTCCCAAATACAAACAGAACGAATGGGGAAATAAAATTAAATTATTCACAAAGACTTGAAAGCAAGCAATACCTGTTGTCCGATAAATATTCAAGGCTGAATAAATGAAAATTAATTCTAAAGGCCAAGTGTAGTAACTGGAAATTATTTCAATATTCAACTGCTAGAATTCAGAACTGAAGTACAGTAAAATTCTGCTTTCACCTTTCCCAAACAAAAGTTTCCCAAATGAGAAATTCTACAAAAATTCAAATCTAAGGCTAAAACTTGGGTCAAAATGTTTTGCTAATCACCAATCACCTTAACTATTTGATATAGACACAAGAAAAGTTAAATACCCTAAACCCTGTTGAAATAATAAATGAAATTTGAAGAAAGGTTGGAGCTGATGAATCAGTGAAAAATCACTTCAAAATAAGGCCCCGTTCACACTGCTCCATAGTTTAATGAAAACGGAGCGAAACTTATCCATTTTGGCCTTGCGTTCACACTGATACGCTTCAAATACGGAGCTGTTCGAATACGCAAATGAATACGCATAACTTCGAATACGGTGCATTTGAATAGGCTCTGTTTTCAGTGTAAACACCAAATACGGAGACATTTGAATACGACGGTATTCTTTCAATAGAAAATATCTGTCTAGGAATGGAATTAGAAGCATCGTATTTGTCTGGAGTAGCGTGAACTGAACAAGCACTGTCTTTCGTCTTCAAATACGGAGACAAACAAATACGGAGCAGGGTGAACGAGGCCTAAGAAACAGTCTGGCTGCAATCAGAGTAAAGTGTCCTTACAAAAAACGTGCAAATTCAAGCAAGTATTTTAAGCAAGAACATGTTCTCCAAGACTTAAGCATATTCCCTGGGACGAAATCCCAAAGAGCTCACAGCATCTGAATCGCTAATTTGGTGAATAATCTTCATTTCAAAGAAGAGCCGAGAGAATTGAAGGGATTTTCAAGCAGAAAAAGACATCGTGAATAGAAAAACAGCTGTATTCGATAATTTGAGCTTCTGCTCCTTATCTCATTCTTGCCCATCGTCAGCTGGTTGTATCTATGCTTGAGTTTTCATTGGTTGCAGTATTCGTTAAATCGCCATAATCTCGATAAGACAGATTAAGGCCTATTTTTAAACTGATGCAAGGAGATCTACCACGGTACACCTGCATAACAAATCGATGAGCAAAATTCAAGCTCAGAAGTACAAAATAATTGAATTTGTAGATGGTTGCATCTAAGTTTGAGTTTTCATTGGTTGCATTATTTGTTAAATCGCCATAATCTCGATAAGACAGATTTAGGCCTATTTTTAGACTGATGCAAAGAGATCTACTACAGTACACCCGCATAACAAATCGATGAGCGAAATTCAAGCTCAGAAATACAAAATAATTGAATTTGTAGATGGTTGCATCTAAGTTTGAGTTTTCATTGGTTGCATTATTCGTTAAATCACCATAATCTCGATAAGACAGATTTAGGCCTATTTTCAAACTGATGCAAAGAGATCTACTACAGTACACCTGCATAACAAATCGATGAGCAAAATTCAAGCTCAGAAGTACAAAATAATTGAATTTGTAGATGGTTGCATCTAAGTTTGAGTTTTCATTGGTTGCATTATTCGTTAAATCACCATAATCTCGATAAGACAGATTTAGGCCTATTTTCAAACTGATGCAAAGAGATCTACTACAGTACACCCGTATAACAAATCGATGAGCAAAATGCAAGCTCAGAAATACAAAAATAATTGAATTTGTAGATGGTTGCATGTAAGTTTGAGTTTTCATTGGTTGCAGTATTCGTTAAATCGCCATAATCTCGATAAGACATATTAAGGCCTATTTTTAAACTGATGCAAGGAGATCTACCACGGTACACCTGCATAACAAATCGATGAGCAAAATTCAAGCTCAGAAGTACAAAATAATTGAATTTGTAGATGGTTGCATCTAAGTTTGAGTTTTCATTGGTTGCATTATTCGTTAAATCGCCATAATCTCGATAAGACAGATTTAGGCCTATTTTTAAACTGATGCAAAGAGATCTACTACAGTACACCCGCATAACAAATCCATGAGCAAAATTCAAGCTCAGAAGTACAAAATAATTGAATTTGTAGATGGTTGCATCTAAGTTTGAGTTTTCATTGGTTGCATTATTCGTTAAATCGCCATAATCTCGATAAGACAGATTTGGGCCTATTTTCAAACTGATGCAAGGAGATCTACCACGGCACACCTGCATAAAAGTCTATGAGCAAAATGCAAGCTCAGAAATACAAAGATTATTGATTTTGTAGATGTTTGCATCTATGTTTGAGTTTTCATTGGTTGCAGTATTCATCAAAGCACTATAATCTAGATAAGAGAGAGAATTAGGCCAATTTTTCATCTGATGCTTAAGGTGATCACCATGGACACAGTAGCATTTCAAATCTATAAGAAGTAAAGTGCAAACTCAGAAAAACGAAAGCAACAAAATGGATAGCTTGTTACTTCTATGTTAGTGCCATTCATTGGTTTCTGTATTAGACATTAAGTTAAGAGAAGCCTAGAAGTACATATACATTTAAAAACACTTGATTCTGATCTTTATCATCCTTCTGATTTGTAATTATTTCTTTTCTAGTTCTGGATTGTATGGAAATGGAAATGAAAGTACAACAAAAATTAATAACAAATCAATAAATTGAAGCAAGCTTACCAAGTGTATATCTGTAATTCATCCTTAGGTAAACTATGTCTAGTGTACTCATCCAGCCTAGAGCGAAAATAAGTTTTGTCAATTATAACACCAGCATGAAAAACCTAAACCCCATTCATCAACCACGGCAGAAGCTGTTCATTGATAGTAATGTTGGAGGTAAACCATCTGATCCAAGGTCCTCTCAGATCAAACTTAATGTATTTTCAAACGGAGACTTGTGAAAAAACAGTAAACTACTACAAGACTAAAATGTTTTTGGAGTAAGTTTTGAAAACAGAAGCACAACATGGAAGTACCAATCACAATCCATATGAGGAGTCTTTGGGGTTGACATTGCTGCGGTATTTGCTAATTTTAACAATTCCTTTTTAGTAAAGTTTCTAAAGACATGCAGTATTACAGTTTTGACAAATTTGGTGATGGGTGGTTCTTCGAAAATTATTGGCTAAGATTTGATTTTATCAGAGATACGTTAAAGTAATTCAGTAAAATAGCAATTTTCCCATAGTTTCACAGTTTGTTTCACAGGACAAAGATTAAGTTTTAGATAAGCTATTAATTTCAAGTTTAGAAACCAACAAACATGACAGTGAGGCATACTCCCATTTGATTCCATTGTCATTGACAAAAAGGCCTACAGTGGAACAAGCACATCACCAAAAAGAACTATAACTCTAATAAGCACTGTAGGACTTACGATTAAGGTCATTAACAGTTCGTTTTTAAGTAAGATACTAACAAAAAAGAAATAGGCTATGTGAGCAAAGAAAATGGGGAACATAGTTAAATTCAAGCTTTGTGTCTGAGAAAGAAAATGAAACATTACAAATGATTATACCTAAATGTGCTTCCAGATTGGTCAATCAGAAGAAGGCGAATGATTGGCATGGTGAGAAACAAATCATCACTTGGAGTGCAGTGAGACAAACAATAAACTACTACTGATAGAAAGAAAACTCTTTCTATATATACAATATGGGATATATGTTTATCATGCAGACAGACTCCAAAATCTACTCTATTTAGTGTCAGACACAAAGCCTTAGTAGTTATCATGATTAACTATGTTTCCAATTTTTCTCACCATTCTCAAGTTCTTTACAAAACAAAGACTCTACTATTAAACTAATTTGTAATTCATCACAGCAGAAATAAATGCATTTGTAAATAATCACCTGTTATGTCTTCCTTGGTTGCAAAATACTCTTAGAAGCAACGGACAAGTCTGAAATATATAAAACAAAACCTTGCTTCATAACTAAAGAAATTAGAAAACATTAAAGAAAAATGGATTTTCAGTGAGAGACACTTAAGGGGGCCAGGGGCACATTTGCCTCCCTATATTTTCAAAAGCAATGACCCACAATAATTGGGTAATTCTAGAATATCCCACCAAATATCTTATTAAGTACTACAAAAAAAATAGTTACCAACATTAAAACAATGGATTGTTGAGGCGTGAGAACAAAAGCGTAGTGTTTGGGTACACTCTTTTTTTGATAAGAACAATTTTATAAGAACACAAGCAACAAATTTTGCCAAAGGTTAAGAACAACCTAAGATTAAGTTGGAGCTGGCAATTCCAGGTTAAGGATATGACAATAAGAAATTAACCATAAGACTAAGAAATAAACATAAAACATGCAAGGTGACACTTTTGTGTGTCAGACAGGACAGGAAAGTAAAAAATATTCCATTATTCAAAACAAATGGCAGCATAACAGGTTTACGAAGTGCAGGGTCATTCCATATCAAGTGAGACAATGAAAAAACACTTATCTTTTTAATTTGGATCAAATTTGGCCAACATTTTGGTATTGGTGAGAAAGTGCCAGATCCAAAAATTTTTGAAATCGGTTCACTGGTTTCGGAGTTATGGCGCTTCCAAATTTGGACAATCGCGGCCGACGCCTAAACACCATATATTTATCTAATTTCGGCCATATTTAAGGTATGGGGGTGATTTTGGTGTCATTTGAAAGCTCTTGGCGAGTGGAATTTGGTCACTTAAAAACGAGCTAAAAGATATAAAAAGTATGTATTTGATAAGATGAAAAGTTCATCACGTGACCACGCCTAAGCGGCAAAGTCAAAGGTCATAAAATTTATTCTAAATATAGATCAGTTCATATTGCATACACCTGTGAAGTTTAAAGTTGGGACCGTCATGGGTTGCTGTGCAAAAGGCGTTTGAAGTCAAGACACTAATTTAAATTGTTATCTTCAAAAATTTCAAATTTTGAATATATTAAGATTCTTAAATTCTTTTTTCAAACTTTTATGCATTAGCGACATTGAACATTTAGTGTTAAAAACGTTTCTTCATTTGTATACAGTATTGAATTAGAACATAAATTTGACATAACAATAGAGTTTTTACATTCAATGTTGTTTTTGTCCCATTTTATCTGAAGCTTTCAAAGTATCTGAACGTGACAAAGTATAGGTACGGCCAGTTATTGTTGTTGGGGATAACTTGGTTAACACATCAGTTTTATCAATAACAAGATTGTCTGGATTGTGTGGATACACGTATGATGGACTTGGGCCGTGTGGATGCAAAAAGTTTACAGAAAGTTCGTTTCTCTCTGGATAAGCCTCATGCACATATGCCAGCCACCATTCGTTGTCATACGCAACTGCAACATAACCAGTAATTATTCCATCATCCAATGGTTCGGAATCCTGTTTTACAACAGAAACAAGCCTGGATGAAGCAGAAACACTGAATTCAGTCACTTGAATCTACGATCTGGAAACTGGCTTGAAGGAATGTAGTTTCTGGGTTCCAGGTATTGTTTTTGCCATCAAGAATCTTTCTTTGAGAAAACTTTGCTCCGTATTCCATTCATCACAAGTTATGAATTCGGCATTTACTCCTTTCAAATTTGCTTGGACAAACTGGAACAGCTGCCATGGAGTTAGGATTTGATCCTTTGATGGTCTCTGAAGACTGGCTCTTGCAGCTTCGCGTTTAATTGTTCCACCGATGCCATCAGATGGACCTTTACCGTGACTGGTAGCAAAAAAATGCCACTCTGCTCGAACACCAAAATCGTCTTCGTGCAAACATAGATTAAGAAATATCTTCAAATTCTTATACTGGCCTGCACAGCCATCAGAAAAATAGATTAGGTTTCGAACATTTTCAAAATTCCTTTTTAGATGAAGAATTAGACGCTTTTGGAAAAGATGTACTGCTACAGTATCATGAACGTTGCAATCAGAAATCAAAACAAAGTTGTCGTGTTTAATTGTTTCATTATCCCTGAAATAGTACACAAATGGATGGATTGTTGCCATACTGTTGTTCCAGTGGAATGACTGGGCTGCATCTTGTACGATGAAAGAGTAATTTTCAGAAAAATCTCAGATGATCAAAAATTCTCCATCTTCTAAATTTTGCTTTTTGTTTTGCAAATAGGACGCTTGCTGTTTAGCAATAAAATCGTGTTGCCTTAGCACTTCTAATTTTGTCATAAAGTTATCAAGAAACACTTCTACTGTTTGATTGGCTGTCTCTAGATTTGATCGGTCAGTCGAGGTCCACTGTTTATATTCAATTTCATCAGTTTGGGCTTCCTCAAAGCAATCTATCAAAACTTGTTTGAAAGAATCTTTATCGGGGCAGACATCGCAATTGCCAAAATGACAGAAAGGTAGTGCAGGGTTGCAAGTAATCATGTCGATAGCATTGCTATAATGTTTCAAAGGAACATCTAAATCAGCTGTAACTTCTGCCAAGTTGGAATCATTCATCATTAATTTTACGTTGTTGTGTATGGTACACACGCAAACAGAATGCGTTCCACCTGACCCAGCCAAAATGCATTCTTTCGGACGAAGCAAAGCAAATTTGGAAAACCCAATCTTTTTGTCGGGGTATGTGTCTCTAAACTGGCGGTATGTCTCTTTAAGATTTCCTAGGACGAGTCTTTTCTGAGCTTTTATTTTCTCTCCGTTCTTATATACAGTGAGGCAATCCTTTTTGCCTGGCATTGGACGGCTTATATCATCACGATAATAAAAGTCTTCTACAGCTTCATTTACATCCCTAGGCAACGATTTGCCAACTTTGGGATTCGATGTCGTCAAAATGCCTTTCTCCGAAGCAAGTTTCTTGGCACTGACAGCCATTCTTTGAGAGCATCCAAGAATTTCGATCATCTTTTTACGTGTCCATGTGGGGGCAAAAATCGTTGATATTGTCATTTTCTCAGCGCGACTCTCTGAAATTTTATATTTCCGAATCAAGGACTGCACAATTTTTTCAGGCTCTAAGTCCTTATCCTCTGGGTGTTTGTCGCTGTCATATGCTGTTGATCCACAGGCTGGATCAAACTTTTCAGAGAGTGTCTCTTGTACTCTTTGCTTCTTTTGTTTGAGATAAGAAGCATTTGTTTTAGCTTTGTGTTTTTTGAGAGGACTCACACCGATGATACCAAGGCTTTGGTTGATGTCCTGTAAACTAGCTTCTGGTGAAGAAAATGACTCACTCTCCGACATTCCAATTGCTTCCGCACCTGACACATCTTCATCAGACCATAACGATTCCATTGAGAATGGTTCTTGAACATCTTCTGTCGATTCCTCAGGTCTCTTGGTCTTGGATAACTCCTTTCGGCATTGGCTACAAATCTTTTGTCCAGTCGATACAAGCGAAGGATGTTTTATGGCTTGTTCTCTTGTTACGTCTCGAAGATCCTTCCTTTTACACCCATGAAGCTTGAAAGGGTTAACACAATACTTATCTCCTTTATTTGAATAAGACATAATAGTAATTTTTTCGTTTATGTGAACTGCTTGCTAGAACTTCGAACTAGAAAAACTAAATTCAACTTAACGACAGTGTGGCTTTTATAATACAACTATGATTTATGGATCATATAATTTCTATACATCCTGTTATTGTGGGTTTTTCTATTACGAAAGGATATCACACCTTTTGATCTAAGCAACTTATTTCCTCAATTGTTAATATTTCCCTACGCATATCCTGGATTTAAGAAACACTATCATGTGAATATTTGTGTTTTTCCTGTTTGGAAAATCCATAAAAGAGAAATTTAATCTCAGGAAATCGGGAAGTGTTGCTATACTCCTTTCTATTAAAAACTTTTCGAAAAAAAATATTCACATGTAAATTTTCCTTGTCTTTTTATGGAATTGAGTACTCTGAAGCCTTAAAAGTTTCTTAACTTATTAGGATAAGGCTTTTGTCTTTTGTATAAAGTTTCTTAAAAGTTTCTCATTTGTACATATAAACAACCAAACTTTTTCAAATAAAGCAACACACTTTTTCGAATATAGCTTAACATACAACACAACTGGTTATAAAGTATTATCCTAATATCTATGTTGACTAACCAGATGTATGAGTTTATTAAAAAGTAATTCTGCATTGAGGACTAAAACCGAAGTTTCAGTTAGAAATTTTTGAAAACATTTATGAATATTGTGAAGGATTGTGAAACAACGCATGGTAGCTACTTTCATTTCCCACAACTCCAGATTAACAAGTTTGAGTAGTTTTTAATAGTAAAATCTGTAAATTACTTTTAAGTGCAACTGTAAACACCAGAAAATGATGTAATGTTGTTAATTTGTTGAGGTTTGAAAATCGAAGTTAAAATTTTTAGTATACTCACAAGTTGTTTGAAGATAAGATAATTGATGTCTTGACTTCAAACGCTGTTTGCACAGCAACCCATGACGGTCCCAACTTTAAACTTCACAGGTGTATGCAATATGAACTGATCTATATTTAGAATAAATTTTATGACCTTTGACCTTGCCGCTTGGGCGTGGTCATGTGATAAACTTTTCATCTTATCAAAGACATACTTTTTATGTCATATAGCTTGTTTTTAAGTGAATAAATAAATTCCACTCACCAAGAGCTTTCAAATGACACCAAAATCACCCCCATAGCTTAATTATGGACGAAATTAGATAAATATGCTGTTTAGGCGTCGGCCGCGATTGTCCAAATTTGGAAACGCCATAACTCCGAAACCAGTGAACCGATTTCAAAAAATTTTTGGATCTGGCACTTTCTCACCAATACCAAAATTTTGGCCAAATTTGATCCAAATTAAAAAGATAAGTGTTTTTTCATTGTTTCACTTGATATGGAATGACCCAGCATTGTAAAGATAAGAACAATAAAAGAACATTTCAGTCTGAAAATGGAAGAAAATCTAAGGACAGCCAGCCTTAAATCAAATCTACTGGTTCTTTAAAAAAGAGTTTACTCTAGAATCTAGCCTATCAAGACTAAGCTCTAAAATATATACCTGAACACAGTTCAAATTTGATGACAAATCTGACACATTGTTGATGCTGGATATTTTGGAGATAGGTCACTATGGTGTCCTGGACAACCTTTTATTTTCTAAGAGGCTATTATTTTTATGAGGTATTAATGTATCTCAGAAAAATATGGTTGTATCTTATGGTTGTGTCTTAACATATCCTTAGAAGAAATAATACAAATTTTATATACAACTTTCTTTCTCTTTTTTATCGTTTGTTGTCTCTGTTATGATGTTACTCCTGTCTCCTTGCTCCTTCCACTATAATGCAAATTTATCTTAGAGAAGAGCCTGGCTTTGCCTTCATCGTCTGGAGATTCAACAGAAGATTGAGTGGCCGCAGCAAAATAGGCTTATTACCGCTTTGCTTGTAGCTTGGACAAGGTGGACATGAAAAGTTCCAAGTGGCCTCCAATGTTTGGGGGGACCAGCTGATCTTTCTCTTATTCCCGTTGACAATTGGGTCAACTGACGGCCTAAAGTATCTTGGTGAAAGGAGGATTTGGGTCTGGAGGAGGATTGGCCTAATATTTGAAGGAGCAATGAGACAGAAGGAACATCATAACAGAGAGACCAAACGATAAGATACAGGAAGAAAGTTGTATACAAAATTTGTATTATTTCTTGCATATACACCGTAACTTGTGGGCTAGGCCCTTAGGCCTTACCTTTTCTCTGTCGATTTTCAAAGGAGTAGCTTTGGATTCTTCAAATTTTTTTTCCCTCATATCTCTGTCACGAGGCTTGGCTTGGAAGACTCGAGAAGGTGGGGGACTGTTGCGTCTTGGTGATCGTGAAGCTATTCTTCGTGCTCGAGGTGATCTCGACCTTGAACGAGAGAATCTTTGGCGATCTGGCCTTCTTCTTTCACGTCTTGCGTCCGCCATTGCTCTTGAATATAACTTCTATTTCTATAGTGGTTGTGTTGTTAGCAATCGCACATGCGTTGTAAAAACGACGATTTGATTGGCCGTGTAAAACGAGGCTTTACTTGATGACCCTAGCCTACGACCTCTGACTCTGCGCGTCAAATGCTCTAGAAACTGAGGAGGGGCAGAGAACGAGAACTTTATTTTATTGACCAGCCCGAGCCACATCTATCACAAAACATACATCATCACTTACAAAATGGGTCTTTAAACTTATCTGGTCTCTTTAACAACAACAAGACCTGAGGCAAGATCCAGTTTATTTCCAACAAGGCCAAGTCCTAGAAATTACCCCAAAACTCTTTACACAGGGGTTGTCACCCCAAAACCGCCAAGAAACACGGCTTTCCACCTCAGAACAAACACAGTCGCAGTACCAAGCATAGAAAAGCAAAACAATTGTAATCAAAATAGGTTATTTCATCAAAATATACAATCAATAAAAATCATATCTAAATTACTAAGATACATCAACACAAGTCTATTTCTTATTATTTACTGCGTGATTTTACAAATACTTTAATCGTGAATACTGCAAGACCATTGCGCTTTAGCGCCCCTTGCGTTTACTACCCCTACATACAACAGATTTATCCTTTAGCAAAAAAGAGTAAATACTTTGATGGGAGTAAAGTAGCAAAATGGTAATTTCCCAGGGGACACCCGATCAATCTCTGTCAGGGGGTCTAGTGATAACCAAAGAAGGTTAAAGTCACTCCTTAGTATCACCCTCAAATGGTTATTTCACGCAATAACCCTCATACGGTAGTATTAAAGTAGTACACCCCATCCAACGATAGGTCACGCCCCCTGGGATCTTGGACTTATCTAAGAAGGCTTGGACAAGTCCACAAAGTTTTTTCCATTTTGCAAATTTCATTCCCTGATGAAAATGTGGTATATATGACAATAATAAAATAAAGAAAATAAGATATATTTATTAAATCAATTGAAATAATAACAGCGTTTAGAGTCTTTCAAATATAGCCCACCATGCCCTTAGCAAGAAATTCTTATTGAGATCTACGAATATTCTACCTGAATAATCAGCCTAAGGTTACTGCCAGGATAAAATTCCTTTGTTAGCTCATATCTTTTTAAGTTCAAACAACTAATGGAAACCAGCATTAGTCATTTTCAAACATGTTTTCCAAATACAGCAATCAAAAACTTTCAGCCTTTTCCTCTAACCAGAGGGATCATTCTCAGCCAAACCAGATCTGTTGGGGTTCGACCTAACCTAATAAAGATTCCCACCCCTAATTATACAAGCATCATATTCTTATCCACGGGATCGGTCTCAGAATAGTGGGGGGATTCCTAACAATTTATACAATAGACCAAACGTATGGGGCCCTTAGTGAAGTAAAGTAATTATCTTACCCTAAAATATGGTCAATTGTGTTCCTCCTTTGTCTACTGCCAAAATTGTTTTTTTCCTTTCAGTCATATCTTTACCTGCTAAGTCTATCTGCGCCTTTAAGCCGTGTGGAAAATCAAATGGCACAAAATGCCTTTTCAAGATTTATGATTATAATTATCATTATTTCAAGTCAGCTGGCCATCCTAAGGATTGAGAACACATAAGAGATGAACTCAGTGAATGTCCCAAGTTGTGGGGTAAAATCTGGCTGAATTCTTACAGAATTACCCAACGATTCACGGGAATCCACCCGTCTGGCAAGAAGATGACACATTGTTGCATACCCAGTGTGTTCTTGACTAAAGAAATAATTAAAAGTTAGACAATTTTTAGAATCAGAAAACATCAATTTACTTAGAATTAGAAAAAGCCAGTCCTTTAAATACTTGAGAAATAAAATTCAGAATAACAAGATAAAAACCTGCTCACATTTTAAAACGAGAATTGCGTTTTTCATGTCACATGCTTTCTCCAACCCTCTACAATGGCATCATTGGGTGGGGCAGTGGAGCGGAAGGCGGCGTGCTCATCAGCAGCTGCCAAATAGGCCGTGAGATTGGTCAGACTCTCTGGAATATCAAACTTCTTGTAATGCTTGGCGGCCACCCGCACGTGATGAAGCTTTGGCAAAAGAGAGCAATCCGGGTGGGTGATTTGATCCCCCGCAAGAAACACCCCTGCGATACTACCAAGAAACGTGTCTAGTTTCTTCAACTCGTCAACCAAACCTTGCTTCAACTTATCATCATTGCTTTTCATTTTGTTCTTCACAAATGCTGAAAACTTTAGAAACACTTTGTCACCAGCTGCGATGACCTTTTTATCCTTGCAAATTAAATTTGGCTCTGGTTGCAGTTTATCTAAGTAATCGCAAATGAGATTTGAGTCCCCAATGACTGTTTCTCCGTGTTGTAATATTGGTACTTTCATTGGTACACCGTTCTTGGTACAGAAATCTTCAAATCCACCAGATTTGATGTTCAAATTGACAGGACAGAGAGAGCCACCAATCTTTTTGGCTTTTAGGACCATCATCACTCGGTGAGAGAATGGACAATCTCCAAGTTTATTGGGGAATCTAGCATGAGCCTATGAAAAGAAAAATAATTTACAACAAGTCTAAAATGTCTGTCATGCATAAAATACCAAGAAACACGAAATTGGCCCATCAAATATTCAGCACCACCTTAAAAAGCATCAACACCCTCATTTGATAGTGGAAAGATGTCCTAGTGTGTTTTCTGCAATCATTTGCGCCACAGATGTCTTAGAATTGAAAATTGCTGCCAGCTAGCCCAACCCTTGATTGTTAAGGAGGATAAATTATGGTTAAGCGCAAATGAGATCGAGAATCTTAGAGGTGCTTCTTGATAAGTGCACGACGCACTTATATTTAAAAAGTTAGTAGCTAAGGCTTGATTGATAAAAACAGTGTGGCCAAAAGTGGCCTGCTGCTGAAGATCCTTGTCCTAGCACTGATTCTGCCTTCTAATTAATATCCATTGAGATAATTTGTGTGAATAAAAATGACCCAAAACCACAACCTCCTCAGCTCAAGGCAGAGTGGAAGAGCAAGTGAATAATTGAAATATTTTCCCTGTCTTAAAATTTGTTTAAGAAATACTGTGGTGGTCTTAAGGTAGATTAGTAATTAATCTCCTCAAATAACAAATTCTTCAAGTCTGGGACAGCCATTTGGAATTTCACTTTTTCTGTTTATAAAGGAATTACAGCACCAGGAGCTACAAACTTGGCGAGGAACTCATTTTCAGCACTTTGCTTTTATATCCCATTCGACTTGCACCCGAAAACCCCCTTTTTATTTCCACAAATTATTCAAAAATCAAAAGCGCTAATTTCAAAATTACACAAAACTCCTCAGATGGTTTTGAGTACTCTTAACCAAATATCATAAAATATATTTTTATGTAGGCCAAATGGAAAAATTTGCAAAAGCTTTGAAAAAAATCATGAGATATAACAATTTATTGAATGCATATGTGATATGTTGCTGATACTTTGATACTTGCTTTGAGAGGACTACAAAACTAATTTAAGGAGGGTTACCTTGCAGCCAAAATTATCAAGATTTAGCTTTTCTTTTGTTTGTTGATAATTTTTTTATGATAATTTTTTGATAAGTCAAGAAATGTCTCAAACTGCCACAGGAAAGGTCAAAGACCAAAACTTGTCCCTCCATAGACATACTGTTGATGTTTTGCATGGCCCCAATTTGAGTTTTCATGTTGCCCCTGTAGCCTTTTCTTGTTTCTCATCCTACCTATTGCATTGTTCCCCATGGACTGAAATACAATATTTCATGTTATTTTTCAATATTCTTACCTTGACAAATAGTTGCACTTTTATCTCTGGTACTTCAACTTTTGGCTTTGGCAATACTTTTGGGGGAGCTTTAGGTGCTTTCTTTTCTTCTTTATTTGCTGCATTTTCCTCTGGCACTGCCTTTTGAGCTTCAACCTCTACGGGTGGCTTGGTTGCCTCTGGTGATGCGGCTATCTCCCCTTTTGAGTCACCATTCTCTGTAGGAGCCTCTGGAACTGGGGTTGGTTGGTCATCTACTGCCGGGGTTGACTGCTCGGCTGCCACTGCTGCTGGTTGCTCAGTTGCTGCTAGTTCAGGCGTCTCCTCTGATACAGTTACAGATGGCTCTTCGGGCACTGGAACAGATGGTTCCTCTGGGACTGATGCTGGAGATTCTCCTTCTTTTACATCTAAAGGCTGATCTTCTGCTTCAGGGGTAGGTTGCTCATCTGTCACAGCTGGAACTCCCTCTGTGGGTGCAGGTTGGTCATTTGCTGCTGGTGCAGCTGTTGGTTCTTCTGAACTGGGTGCGGGCTGTTCTTGTACAACTTGTGTAGGCTCCTCGTCTTTCACTGCTGGCTTTTCCTCTTCAGCTGGAGCTGGCTTTTCATCTTGGACTGCTGCAGCTGGTTCTTCTGAAGTGGGTGCTGGCTGTTCTTCTGCCGCTGGTGCAGGCTGCTCTTCTTTCACTGCTTGCTTTTCCTCTTCAGCTGGAGCTGGCTTTTCATCTTCGACTGCTGCAGCTGGTTCTTCTGAAGTGAGTGCTGGTTTTTCGTCCACAACTGATGAAGACTGCTCTTCAGCTGGGGCAGGTGTTACTTCTACTTCTGAACTGGGTGCTGGTTGTTCTTCTGCCACTGGTGCAGGCTGCTCCTCTGTGGCTACAGGTTCCTCTGCTTCAGCTGGCACATCTAGTTCCTCTTTGACATCCGAAACAGGTGCTTGTTTTTCTTCTATAACTGGCGCAGACTGTTCTTCAGCTGGAGTGACTGGTGCTGGCTCATCTGCAGCTGATGCTGCCTTCTCTTCTGTCTCTGTTCCAGGCTGCTGATCCTTCACTTCTGGTTTTTCTTCCACTACCTCTGCAGGCTGCTCATCTGGGATTGATGCTGCTGGCTCCTCTGGAACGGATGCTGTTGGTTCTTCTGGTGTAGCTTGCTCTTCAGTTGGGACAGCTTCAGCTGGTTTCTCTACAACTGGCACAGACTGCTCCTCTGGTGGCGTGGCTGGTTGCACCTCTGTCACTGCAGAAGTTTGCTCCACCGAGGCTGGAACAGCTGGTTCTGGTGTCGGTGTTTCAACCGGTGTAGGCTGCTCTGGTACAGACTTCTCTTCAGTGGCCTCTGCTGGTTGTTGCTCTACTGCAGCATCAGACACTGGTTCTGCCACTGCTTCGGTAGCCCCACCACCTTCAACGTTTCCCTCAGATTTAGGCCCTGCATCTGCGTTTTCACTTGATACATCTGGTTGTGGAGCTGTACAACTGCTAACCTCTGAAGTTTCTTTTTCGTTGTTATTCATCTCAGGCACATCCTTCTGAGCTTCGGTGGCCTTTTCTACACTAACTGTTTGTTCAGCCATATTCTGCTCTCCTTCGGCCTTCGTGTTTTCTTCGGCGGGAGGAGTGACGTGAACCTCTCCCTGGGCGACTGCTTCCTGTCCCGAGGGACATTTCTCAACGCTACCTTCAACTTCACTCATTTTATCTTTCCAAAATTAAGGAGAAAACTCGTTCGCTCTTTTTATTTCAAAGAAATATAAGGCTTACGATCAGCCTGCAATCAGAGTAAATTCGAGAAGGGTCAGAAAAGAAATGCAAAAGGATGTGGGAGGTTGTCCAAGCAGTTTGGTGGTGTTAAATTTCAATGATATTGTCTCTCAAGGGGCTCTGCGTGTTATCTGCGGGAAGATCACAAGAAAAATGCAATTTAAATCATAAATGCGAAAGGAATGAAGACAATTTTCAAGTCAACATTTCTAATCGGAAAATAAACTAAAGAAGAATGTAATTATTGGTTTACCGATCAAAATATGACCTAACTTGCTACCGACAGGCTTTCGACTGCTTTTAACACGACTACAGTCATTTCAGGCACGCTCCTCCGTCAGTCTCTATCTATCCTACTGCTCCTACTGCATTATTACATCTGGGTATTGCGGAGGAAGAAGTACGACTCGAACCTACTTATTTATTCGTCAAAGTCAGTGATCGTGAGTTCGAGTCCTAGAATTTCCTTTTTTCACTTCCCTAAGGTCGTGCGTGAGAATCTTTTTGAGTGTCTGGAAAATTCTCCCCTAATAATAAGTTATAAGTTATAAGTTATAATTTACAAGTTATAAGTTAATAAGTTAAGTTACGGCGGGGATGGCCGAGTGGTTAGATCTCTTGACCCTTGTTCGAAGGGTCCCGGGTTCGAAACCACCTACAGACCTGTCACAAAGTGTGAGGAGAGAATTAGCCAGCTCTCTGTAATTCCAGGCAAGAAGGCAAAAGGAATCACAAGGTGTGGTCACATCGAGAGGAAGGACCAGGGTCGCACTGCTCGATTAATTTACGTATTCAGTGGGCCCTTTGTGCTTAGCACATAAACCCATACCTTGCGAAGATAGTAAGCGTATGTGCCTATCAGTTCTATCAGTATCAGTATCAGTTCAGTTCTTATCGATGAAGTGAAGGGTAGCTGCGAAAAAATGAAAATCAGCAAATCTAACACAGCACCAGCAAATGGTGTGAATCGGAAGAGCATTTAGAATTTGATATTGATCAATTCAGCTACTGTATCCTACCATGAGTGCTATGGGGGCAATTGGGGGTTTTGTGCATCATTATGCCATCTGGTCAAGACGTCAGAGGTCACAAGCCACGAGTCATGACAGTGAGCATGACTATCACCAGGCTAGTGCTAGGGTCGAGGTGGGAGAAACCGTACAGTTAAGGTTTGACCGGCTACTATTTCTGAATATTTTTTCAAACAAACATGAAATCATCTCCACAATGTTCAATACACCATACTTTATTCTGACTTTTTGTTTAGGGGTTCAATTCTGTTTTAATTAGCAGCCAACTAACTTCAAGTCTCTAATAGTTGGTGCGGGAGTTTCCGTACACCAGCGGGAGTTTCCGTACACTTTTGCAAGTGTAAAATAATACACTTTAATCTATTTTCAAATCTTCATTTTCATTCCCTGGCAAAATATATTCCTATTCTATCATTTTTAGCTAAAATCTGCTTTAATAACTTGTTTTTTTAATTTTGAGCATATTTTCATTGAAGACATAAAAATTTTTCGACACGCGAACGGCACACACTCATTTTACGTCGATTATGGATCGACGTTAGCTTGATGTTAATAACTTAAAAAGGAAAAGCTCTACAGCCAAGAATATCCAAAAGAGCAGAGAGTATGAAGTCTTTTGGCTTACAGTTAGCAAATTTTTTCATTCAAGCTACCAGTTGAACTTAGAATTAACTGCAAAGTTCAACTGTACGGAAACTCCCGCTGTACGGTTTCTCCCGCCTAGACCCTAGACCTCCAATAAACAAACCAAAAAAACCGAGCAAAAGGAAAATGGAGTCCTTCGGCATGCGAAGCTGCGGGAGAGGTCGAACATTAATATTGATAATCTCATACATTTTCATCAATTTCTCAGATTATGGAATCGCAGATAAATCTTCCAGAGTTTTGAAACTCTCAGATGCTACTAGATATTCTCTCCATCAACCATCGCAACTGAAAACGAATGGCCTAAGTTCTCAAACTCATTCATCGCAAAATCAAGCGGGGCCTAGCCAAGCGGACATCTCGTCTTTCAGCAGCAAAACACAATTACACAATGCTAGAAAGACAACAGCAAGGCACCCTGCAAGCTATCATAGTCAAATCAAACCTAGAAGTTCTCGACAAGAAGGTTTTGAAAGAAGTTCCTTTACTTCCTTGTCAGTATCTTATGAAACTATGCAAACGCAGTCAAATAAAGACACAAGAAATCTGGCCCCAAGCACCTTTGAAATAAAAGCAAGTTCAATGTATACAAATAGCAAAGAGGCTAGCAATATGGGAATATCAAATTCAGCTACACCAAGCTATAGCTCAGCTGTCACCTTCAAAAGTTGGAAAGCTGATGTAGTCAGAAATGTAACAACACTGTTGCCATCATCTTCTGTTGAGAATTTAGTTGTCACTTCGAGTCACAGTTCAGCCGAAAGCAGGATCAGCACAACTGTTATCAGTAGAAGTATGGTGCAGAGTAATAGCACTGAGAGTACTAGTTATACCTCAACTAGCATAAAACCGTTTGCCACAACTATAAGTGAAATTTCCAACGCAACATCTGCAAGCTACACTCACAAAATCTCGTCAAGTACTGAAGCTCAAATGTCCAGTGCAATGACTATGAGTATTCACTCAAGTGGAACTTCTTCAAAAATAGCACCCAGTGATTTGTCCTCTAGTAACCACACTAGCAAAATATTGAAGACCAGTAGTGTGTCAATTCCCACCTCTGTTCCCACCAGTAGCCATGTCAGCAAATTTTTAACTTCAAGCGAAAGTAAAAGTATTAATACAAGTATGGCTTCTATTGAAAGTGTAATTTCAACTACTGGCTTCATAAGTACTACAGAAGAACGGATGTCAAGTTTCAGTCCTGCAACAGCAACACTGCTACCAACATCAAGTGCTGTTACTCCATCATCTATATCAACAAATGCACCCAGAAGCCTCACTACTTCATTTTCAAGTCTCAAGACACCTTCACCGACTAAAATAACTCCCAAGACAGTAACCGTATGCCCATGGGACACATTAGCTCCAGCGATGATAATGCCTTCTATGTCAACATCGGCTGTTATTTTCTCATCAATTTCCATCAAGAATGCCAGCAACATCGAGCCGGCCAAGAAAGGGTGTGACGTGGTGCTCCAAGGACTCTCAAACGCAATGGCTAATATATCGCACTGCATGATAAAATACTTGCATCCACTACAAGTCTGTATGAAATGCACTGGCCCATATCTCACTATGGAGGAATATCACAAGTTTGCTTTTAAGAAATGTGGAAATGAACTTATACATGAATATTTTGACAAGTTTCAAGTTATTCCGAAGTTTTATGATTTTTACAGAGCCATGTGGAACAGTTTTCAATGCGAGAGTAAGTATGAAGTCAAGCGAATTGAAAAAATAGCAAAATTTAAGGCTATCATTTGACAACCACTGTAGTAATATGTTGGAAATAAAGATAAATGCAGGGATAATGTAGGAACCAAGGTTTGGGGTGGGTCCAATAAAAAAATGTCCGTAAAGTGATTCTCACCGGAAAAAGTGCCAAAACAGAACAATTTCTAAAATGTCTAGCAATTTCCTATCCCCTTCGACCATTCATTATTCCAGGAAGATGCCAAAACCAACTTTTATTTTTCTCACTTTTGCGCATTTTTATTGTTTTCCATATTTGTTATTTTGTTGCAGAGTGTTATAAAAGCAGAGAGAAAGACAACCCAATAGCACCATGGATCCCAACGAAGGACTTCAAAATGATTCAGCATTTACTGATGCAAACAATAACCTGTTTTGCTAATCATTCAAAAGTAAGTAACTTTCGAGTTTCACTTCAATTTGTCAACTTAAATAATGGACTTGTCATAGGCTAAGCTATTCGGTCTTAAATTTTCTGGATTTGTCATGCATTGAAACAGCATATTGAAGTGTCTTCCTCTTGGTGTCGTCCAGCAAAAATATGAGCATTATCGTCGCTGTTCTAGTACTCAAATTGAATTATTCTGTTCCAAAGCCCAGTCATTTCATTTTAGTGCTTACAATCACGCCTGAACAGAGATGTACCTTTCATTCCTTGTTGTTGAATGACATATCATACGTGAGTCAACAATGCCTTATTCAAGCACAAACAATGAAAGGTACATTCCTGTTTAGGGTACCTTTCCATTTCCAACACAGGCACACCCATCAAGGGCAAGTTTGCTCGCGCACAACATTTTAAAGCCTATTACTCTCTAAGTCTGATGTTTGAGATTCAATTTCTGGATGCAAATTCAAAGCATGAAAATGTTATAAGAGGATTGAAAAGGTGGTCCTGGCCAAGCTTAAAGTATATTGTATTCAA
The DNA here is from genome assembly GCA_963924455.1 of Pelagia noctiluca. Classification (NCBI taxonomy): domain Eukaryota; kingdom Metazoa; phylum Cnidaria; class Scyphozoa; order Semaeostomeae; family Pelagiidae; genus Pelagia; species Pelagia noctiluca. Next base: position 2,068,472 of record OZ004319.1, on the reverse strand, counting down.
CATCCACAACACTTGCAGTTTCATTGCATGACAAAGAAAAAAATTGGCTGTTGGGAGTTTCTTGAGCATATTTATTGCAGCTTGTTTTTTTATGGTTTGCTATTTCTATTCACTTTGCAGTCAACATGAATCAAAATGTATAATACAGATGAAATAACCTTTTTTCAGCTTCATCTACCATATGAAGTTCACGTGGATGACAGCCAATCACAAAATAGTTCAAAGGGAGAAATGTGTAGCCAATGCAAATCAGTCTATAAGGAATTCAGAAGATTGTATGGATTGAGAGGTGACAATAGCAACCATGAAAAGCGTTGGTGTGCTGATATAGTATATGGGGTACGTGAGATTTTGAAATTAGTTTTTCTTTTCAAATGGATACGATTTCTATTCCATTAAATGAGATTTTTTTCGTTCCATGGAACATGCAGAAATATCCAGCTACTCTCTGGTCTCTGATAGACGTCGCCCTCCAATTGTTAATTTTTAGAAAACTTTCCACCAGGGACATTTCTATTCCAAACCCCCCTGCTAAACAATTCTGGTAACAAGTTCCAAGCAAAACTAGAGTTACACTACAGAAATCTATGAGGTTAAGAATTTTGAGTTGAATCAGTGAAGTTATTGTATTTTTAACATCTCACTGTCTCTACATTCTGTCTCTTACAAGTGTCACCTTTTTTAGTAATTTTAGAAAATTGTCCATCTAGGACATTCTTATTCAAGCTCCCAGCTTATCAATTTTCGAGATTTTTCCAGCCCCCCTACTATTCCAACTTCCCCCGTCTATTAGAGACCAGGGACTGGGCTAGGAAAGAAACCAGATGGTTTTTGAGAGTTAGAAATTTAACTCGTAAGCCGCTGCTATGGTTTAACTTGCTGAGGCCTATTTAGATAGAGAAATTCATCCCACCTTCCGAGCAGAAAACTGAGAGGTGGAATGGAAAGGGATCTTAAGTTTATATGTGAAATCACATCCTACCTTCCTGCTTCTGATCCAAGTTCTCAACAAGCGAGATTCTAACTCGACTGGGATTATACATTTTTACATATAAACAGAAGATTAAAAATACAGAGGTTTGTATCGGATTTCTAGCCTCTGAGTTCAGTCCTGCAGAAATAAGAAATTGATATCAAAAAGACTGAAAACTTCCATCATGGTTATTTTCTTGCATACCTCCAACTTATAAAATGTTCTTGCACAACTTATAAAATGTTCAAAATTATTCAAGTCCTTGGCTTCTAAATGTAATTTGTTTTTTTAGCTGAACGAAACAAGGAAAGTCTGGACTAAGAACTGCGAAGAAAAGCTGGAGGATAAGCAGTCAATAATTGCACTGACTTGCTTCTTTTGTTTTATTCCAATCGTGTTTTATGTTGGAACGAAGTTGCATTCTGATGTCAAGGAAAGGAAAAACGGTGAGTGATCATCTCATGTTTGTTTCAAAAAGCTCTCGGTCCACATCAATGCTTTGGGGTCATAATCTTAGGTTTCTGCGATGCAAAAACTCCTGTAGTTTGTATTTTTATGGTGAAATCATGCAAACATGTGAGTATATTTTACAACGAATGTCAATAGTGTAATATCTTTGAATTTGAATAGATTCGCCTTCTGTCCCAACACTTCATGCAGCCAATCAACAACATTTGAATCATCGAATTGACCAATAAGGGCCTTTCAATTAGCAACCTGGTTTGCTTAAAGCTGGTTTAACTACGAGTTTGAAAATGGTAACAGTATATTCTCAATTATCCTCACAGGTTAAAATCAATTTTTGCTGGCTCAGTTGGACACGCGGATATTCGAATAATCGAGGAAGACAATTTTACCTAATAATCTTGCAGAGAAACTCATCATTACCACCCAGAATCATCGTAGATGGCTCAAATGAGATACCAATCGAATAGCTTCGAGAAATAGACAAACGTGTATGCCTCAGCTGAGAATGATAGTCGAACTTTATTTGTGGTAATTCTAATACCAATTTACCAAATTGAAAACTGATGTGTGACATTTATGTTTCTTTGATTTTCACATCTGACTTTACGTGAAAAGTACAATGAACAGTTTTTTTATTTGGTTAATCGAAAATTTTTTTTGAAACGTAATATATCAAAACTTTTTTGAAACAAGTAATATACTAAAATTTTTGGTGTTCAGATAATCAAGGTTCGGATAATCGAGTTTCAGATAATAGAGGATGTAATGTACCCTATCATTGCTCTATCTTCTCTGCACAATGTTGCAGTGGTTGGCATCCTGTATTTAGTACCAATCTAACCCATGATAATCATATTTCTCTCATTTGTTATTGCAGAATCTCGTCTACGTTATGAATCCGAATGAAAAGGAGTGATGAAATCAAATACTTTTGTAAATCTTTTTTATCTTACACAAATTCAATTGTAATATAGTTCTTTTCAAATTTAACTTACAGAAGTATGCTATTAGATTCATGGGTTGATTTTCTAATCTAAATTATCTGGAAGGTGTTTCTTTTGCTATTTTCTACACAAACGGAACACGTTTCTTGGTTGGCTGCTATTACCCCTACCATCTACTTAATATTTAGTGGCCTACATTGAAACAAACTTTTGACAATAATTGCTTATTACTTTGTCAATTTCAAACACATTCGACTATTTTCCGACAAGTCACAATAATATTTTTGGGATGAGATCAGAAAAAATATATATTTGTTTTAATCAGTTCTCTAAGCTTTTTCCCTTAAAGTATTTGGGTGTTCTCCATTAGGAAAAATCTGCACACAAATAATTTTGTAATGCTGGCGAAATAGTTTAATTTGAAAAAAATGTGAAGAAACAACAACTACTGATTTGTTCACATACCAACAGTTATTTTTCCTACCACTGTTGGAATTTAGAGTTTTCGTCCCTAGGTCCTCCTGGTTTATTACCTCCAGGTGGTCCATTTGGACCCCTTGGTGGTCCATCTGGAGCATTTGGACCTTGAGGTCGACCCCTTGGCGGCCCATCAGGTGCCGGTCTTCCATCAAAGAACTCTTGATCAGGACCAGGCCTAAATCTTGGATCGCCTCTTTGTTCTGGAGGTCCACGTCTTTCGGGAGGAGGGCCACGACCTTCTGGTGGTGGCATCCGTCGTTCATTTGGGGGTCCTCTGTGTTCAGGTGGGATACCTCTCTGGTCTGGTGGTATGCCTCGCTGATCTGGTGCGAGTCCCCTTTGATCCGGAGGTCCTCGTTGATCTGGTGGGGGTCCTCTTTGGTCCGGTGGCCCACTCCATCGGTCAAATGGAGGACCTCTTCTTGGCTCGCCACGAGCATCACCTCGACGAGCAGGCTGGGCCCTTGGATCAATAGGTGAGTCCCTCACCTCTCGTATATCACCTGGTGGTCCTCGAATGTCCCGCATCATCCTTTCATCTACAAAAATGAAAATGTCACATAAAAATTTAAATCATAATCCTAGTTTGAAGCATTGATGCCCAAATAAACTTGAACTAAGTATCCGTGAAAATGAAACAGAATTTTCCCTTCTCTGTTTCATTTGTATATTTCATTGGTTTATTTTGGTTGGTTATTTTTGCTGGTATATTCATAGAAGCAATTCATCTGTTTTTAAAGATGCCAAGAAATGAGTTTGAAAACAAGCACCAACTATAATTTTCAAGATACGATACATGACCGACATGCAATGCCACCAGTTTCATTAAAATTATATTTGAACAGTCTTTGGTTGGTACAAAACTTCAAGAAAAATTCAAGGTTAGCCAAAACATGGATTATTTAAGTTTTTCGTCTGGCGCTAAACAGAGTAATACGTCAGAAAGAGATCGAAACAAAAACCTAGAACATTATTATACCCACATGTGGATTGAAATAGGCCAATCAGAAAAGAGGTGAATGTTTGGTATAGTGTGGGAAAAAACCAATCAACGCAAACTATACAGGGAAATGAGCAATAAGATTACTTTTAAGAGTCCTAGTATAAGGCGAAAACGAACTCTTTCTGTCTACATAACAGAGGTTCCTGCTTTTTATGTAGATAGATTCCAAAATACCTAAATGAAATTTTGACCTTGCTCCTACCAATCATGCGAGAACAATTCTCACTCTTTTGACCGTATTTTAAGGGAAAAAATGACACATTTTGGGTTCAAAAGTTGGTAATTTTTACCAACAATAGTAATGGTATTCAAGAAGTGTCCTACAAACAAATATCAACCATCATTGATACAGCTGTTAACGACAATTATTAAAGATCCCGTTTAGGCTTCCTCCTAAAAATCAAGGTTCTTAGTAGCGGGTTTTTTCTGTAATTCAAAGCCCTTCTCGATCCACATCTGGGTATAATAATCTGCAAGGTTTTTGTTTTGTTCTCTTTCACACGTATTACTCAATGGAAATCAAACAAGTAATGAAGCTAAAGTAATCCATGTTTCCGTTGTGCTTCCGATATTTCAGGCCAAAATCATATTTGCAAATCAATTCCTACTAATGCTCACATGAAACCATATCAACATTCAAAAAATCTACTACATTATCTTTCTTGAAGAACAGAGTCAAGGCAGGTCTCTGACTTTTGTAAACAAGTGGCATGTCTGTGGCGCCGCAGGCACATATCTAGGGGAGAAAAAATTGCGTGCCAACCTTGTTTTTTTCCATCTGAGATAGTATGTCTAGAAAGGATTCTAGCTTAACGATAGGAAATATTAAAAGACTTTTTATCTAGACCATAACCTAAACAGAAAAGGATTTTAGAGGCTGGAGAAGACATCTCTCTAGCCACTCTCAACAGAAAAAGAGCAAAGGCATATAGAGATATTAAATATATTGATAAGTACCTCTTGGCCCACCAGGGCCCCCTCGGGGATCGATTGGCACTCGCCTATCAGGTGGTGCCCATGGCTCTCTAGAATCTGGTGGTCCGCGTGCATCAAGTGGTCCTCTTGGCTCCATTGGGCCTCTTGGACCAGGTTGCCCTCTCGGATCTTCTGGACCACGCATCTCTCCTCTCATCCTTGGATCTCTTTGCTCCATGCCTGGTCCTGGTCTATCCCTTGGATCCATAGGTCCTTCGATAACAACGCCACCTTCTCGAATTTCTCTTGGACGGTGCTCAAATGGTGGGCCCCCTGGACCTCCAGGGCCTCTAAATTCACGGAAACGGTCTTCATGGAAATCATGAAATTCTAAAAAAAATGATAAGAACAAATGAGAAATTAGATCAATTTAGTCACAAATTCACAAACAGGGGGCTGAAAAGAATCAAGCACATCATTTAAGAAATAATGCAATGAATGCAAAGGCCTGTGGACTTGTGGGACTTTTTTGATACCCTAAAACTGATTTCACTTTTCATTCATTTTTCTGGTTCCATAGAGTACATGGGTCTGGGTAGCCTACGTGTAGGCTCAGACCCTATCTATGCACAGGCAAGGATCTGGGCAGAATGTTAAGACAGGCTTTAATCTGTGAATTAGAGCCCAAACTCTTCAATGACGTCCCAGAGCCTGCCTTCTGCTGTTTTAATTCATTTGTCATATTGCAATATAGCGGTCTACATTAAACTTTATCATGAAATCCCTGACTTTTCATGACAATACAATAATAATTCATTAGTTTCAAAGGTAACTTAAGGTAACAGCAAGCCCAAGGGAGCAAAAAAATCATAATCAAAAACTAAGATTCCTAGACAAAACACGGAGACTTACCGTCACGACCAGGTCCTCTCATTTCCATTAAGCGCATTTCCTCTCTATCCATTGGCTGACCTCTAAACTCTCTGACATCCATTTCTGAAACAGGAGGGCCTCTCACTTCTGGAGGACCGCGCATCTCAATAGGAGGACCATGAAACTCTCGTTTCATCATCTCAGGAGGTTCCATTCCTGGTCTTACTTCATCTGGAAGAAATGAAAAGCAACGATGAATGTCATGAACATTTACATGTGATATAATAGGAATTCATGGAGGGCTTTCAAGTCAAGACCATGAAATTTGTTCAAAGAAGGTTTTCCAGCTCTGAAAATGGACATAACAATAACAGTATTAGCTCAATGGAGAGCACAGTGCTCTGTTGTTCCCCTTAAGTTCTAGCTCTGAGAAGAGGGCCCAAATCTGTGTTTGAATATTCAATAAATCTAAGGCAGCCACTGGCCAACGTAAATTTAGATACTGTAGAAGGTTGGAAGCATCATCCTGCTTAAGAACATAATTACTTAAGCACAGATTGAGACTGGGCAGCATTTTATCCAGTCAAAAAATATTGTCCTTTGAGACATCATCCAGTGGCCTTGAGAAAACAATGGTTAAAATGTGACAGCTAAGAAGTATATTCGAGAGAAGTCCTTCAAAAATCAAGATAGCGATAGATATGAAAAAAATGACAATGAAAAATGATTTTCAAAAAATTATTTAGCAAGGGTATTCCTTGTTTTTTGTACCATCCTGAATTTCATACTGGGAAAGGTCAGTCTCCTGGATTTAGGCCAACTCCAAGAGCAGGGCCTAAATCATTGATGGAAGAACAGCCCTTTAATGAATATTCGAAATCAAAGAAAAATGTTGAAGACTAACCAAACAACAAAGAAATAAGAATAATTGTAAAAATCAAACCTGGCTGTCTCCATCCCTCTGGGTGACCCATTGGGACTGGCATATCACCCGGTCCACGTGGTCTTATATTTGGGCCTTGGTTGACTCCCATCATTGGACCAGGCCCACTTGCAACTGGCATTGGACCAGAACCAGGACCGGAAACTGGTGCACTTGATGCTGGTGGTATGATACCAACTGGTCCAGATGTAGGTAGTTGTTGTTGAGGTGGTGCATTGCTTGTAAGAAGTGGCTCTCCACGAGGTTGATGAAGTATTGCCTTTCAAGAGAAAATGAAAATTCAAAAATTGAAAAACAGAAAGAAGGAACAATCGTGTAAAGAATCTTTGTTGCATCTAAGGTCCAATAAGCTCTGAGTGATACTAAATAATACTGAGAAACAGAGTTCTTGATGTTGGGTTAGAAGGTCAAGGAATCCTACAAATGAAAAGCCCTCCTAAGCAAAACTAGGGTTTCACTTTCAGTGTGGATAGAGAACTTCTAGCCTGCTTAGGACAGTTGGCATTTCTCAGTGTATGTGCATAAGAATGTTTTCCAGTCCTCCTGGGAGGGCTAGCCCTCTTCATTGATTTACATTGAAAATGTCCAGCCCTCTGGCGAGATGCGGGGTACTCGATAGCTGGATCTTGCATCGGAGAGCTGATCTTCCCCTAATCTAAACAGAAAAGTATTTTACAAAGGATTAGACCAGGAGACAAGATCTTGTTGAAGAGGGATAGCCCTGTTAGGAGGGCTGGCTTTCATCCATGTAAAAAGGACTGAATGAACTGAATAATCGCCGAACTGTCAACAGCAATGAAGAGTGCATTTACTGCCCACCAACTAAAATTCTAATCTTCAGATTTTTTTGATAATTGGTAAAAATTAATATGAAAATAGAGCTATCCTAAAGCAGTCCTATTAACTCTTTCACCACCATGAGCTGCTTTAGCGGCTTCGGGCATGTTTATTGATTACGTAAATTTAAAGGAGATTTACTCAACTATGTCATTACCATAGATACCATTCTTATATATGAGATGATAGACAATGAAACAAAAACGATTATTTGATTCTTCTATTGTGTGTTTATAGTCAAACTTTTTGAGATTTTGACCGTTGAACTTTCAGTGGAAACACAAGACCATCTTGTTTTCATGCAAGCATGGCAGAGTATTCTTTGCGGGAGGAATCAGACGTTTCTGATGTTTTACCGATGCTAGAATATAAACTGAACAGTTAGGGAGAGATATTCAGGATCTTTTTCACAATTCAGACTTTGATAGAGAAGAATTGGAGGGGAGAAATTGATCTTTATTTTAAATGCGCTTCGAAGTGGAGAGGAATTTAGGCTGAAAAGGCTGAAGGTGGTGATCAAGATGAACGATGAACCTTCTCAGTTTATTCACTCTGTGTAAAAGACATCGCAAAGAAAATTGCATTTTTTCGTTTCCACAATGAGTTTTCTTATTTCTTATACAGGGGTTCCTAATAGGCATATCAACTCCATCTTTGTTAAAAATATGTTTGAAATTACGCGGAAATTGGAAAAAGTGTCTGGGAATGCGATGTTTTGAGACCTTAGGCCTGTGGAAACTCAGTGGAAAAAGGGTTTAAGATTGTCATAATACAACATCAGTAATACTCACAAGTGCGACTTTTGGATCAACTATTTTCATGATGACCTGGGCTTGTAAGAGAGCATAAGCTAACTGTGGATTCTGCAACAACATCTGCCTGGCTTCATCAGGGTTGTTCTGGATGCACATCTAAGAAGAAATAAACACATTCAATGTATTGACATTAATAAGGAGCTCAGCCCAGTAGATTATAATTAACCCAATATTTGGTTGACTTCAGGATGGCAAAAAATTGAAACATTGCAAAACATAGCTTTTCACTTGTCTCACATAAATGTCAATAATGATTGGTTTTTTCCATTTTCACCTCCGTCATGATTGGTCTATTTCCATCTACCTCTGGCAAAAACATAGTCATGTTTCATTTTTGGTCTCTTTCTGAAGTACTACTCTGATGAGAGTAAGATGCAAAGCTTCCTTATCTTTTTTTTCGTTTTCTTGCCATCCTTAAACCAAAATCCTGTAGTGTGCAAAAGAAATGGATCACAAACATATTTCTTATGCCAGGAAGTTGAAAGCAGAGCAGAAATTTGGGTGTTATTCTTTTCAATGTATAACATGCAAGTTGTATCACCAATTAATCTGACATCAGAGACACAAAGCAATTGGAAGCAGGGATTGTCCACAAATCATGGTTGCTAATTCGTTTGAAACATAGCTGAGATTGAAGAATTAAAGCGTTGTTTGAATTTCGTTAGAAACAGTTTGACAATGGGCCTGGCCCTGCTCAGCGTTCTAGACTTACCTTCATCTGCTTCATGAGCTCAAACATTTGTTCAGGTGGTAGACTTGCAACTGCTTGGGATATTGCTTCTGGCGCCTCTTTGGGTGAGACTTCTTTTCCATAAGGAGATACTTCAGTTTTCACCTCTGCAAATGAATAACAATCAATAAGAGTATGTACTGTAAAAGTCTAGATGAGTGTTGTGAAGTGCATATGCTAGAGACTTAGGACAGCGTGGGTTTCGACGGCACTAGACTTAATTTTGGAGGTTGTCTGGTGACCAGTCTTTTAAACACAAACTTCCGTTTCAAAAAGAGACCTTTTAACATACTGGATCTTCATACACTTCACAATCATATGAAAAGTTTCTATCCTGTGATGATTACACAAATCGTAAAATTGATTATACAAATTTATTCTTTCCTTGGTAATTTGAGCTCATCTAAATTTCTATTTCTTATCAGTGTTTGTAAACAATATTCCCTGTTTCATTGGCATAAATCTATTTTTTTTATAAAACCAGTGTATTGGTTTTCAGAAAATAGTGCTCAACACATGATAGTAGAGCGTAGATAAACACTAATTGGCAGAAAAAAACAGGAAACTACATGTTCATCTCGACAAGCCTGTTTCATGATTTCTTACTCATCAGGAGATGTACTAATGTTTATTAACACATTAAAGTGTTTAATTTCCATACCTTTCCCTTCTTCTTTTCCTTTCTCACTGGCTGCACTGTCCACTCGCAAGTTCCTACCGTGCAGTTCAACACCATTGAGATTCCGCATTGCACTCTGGGCAGTTTCCAGGTCTTTGTACTCGCAAAAGCCATATCCTTTCGGTTTGCCGCTTTCTCTATCGTATACTAATCTGAAACTCAGCACTGGTCCAGCTTGGGAGAAGATCTCTCTCAGGTTTTCATCTGTTGCCTCGTAGGGAATGTTTCCAACTGTTAAAATATACCATAGTATCAAAAGTTTGCACATTGAAGGTTTGGGGGGGGGGGGGCTGAACAATTTGCAGACGAGGCAAATGTATAGAAATATCATCTTGTATCTGATTTAAGTAAATTTATCCTAGGTCTTTTCTATGTCTAAGCTGAGAGTGTCTAAGTAATGTTGGAAACGTGAGCTTGAGTAGAGTATATCTTATCTGAAAATACAATTCCTCAAAACAAAGCAGAAGCCACATAAGCTTACCTTGTGCTAATTAAGTTTTTTGAGTGATATTTCATTTTGCATTGGAAACCATGAGGGGTAGGGATAGTCAAAGTGGAAATTAACAAAAGAACTCTGCATTCTGTATAGAAATTTAATTTACCAATGATTTTCTCTAATATAAATGGCATTTATCTCTATAGCCATAGATTTGCCAAAAAGGTTACTACGAGACTCCTCCCTTTTGAATGCTATTTGATTGTTGTACATTACTTTTGATATAAATCTGGGATTTTGTGTTATCCTCTCTTAGGGTATGTATATGCTGAATTTATTTTTGAAGAATAAAACCATAGAATGGCGAGTTGCAGTCTATTTTATCTACACCCTGGTCATAGAATATCAAACTGGATTCATCCAGCATACAGAGTAGCTAGTGGCTGACTGCGCACTCCATTTCATTAACTTAGAGTAGATATAGCGAGAGGGCCAAGAGGAAATCCCTGAGATTATGGTTAATGTCCTGGTAAAGGACAGTGATTCGCACGCTTGCCTTTAGTGGGTGCAACTCCACAGCTGTTACGCCACTTTTTTGCGGAAGTCAAGTCGTTCAAATTTCGGCTACAACAGACCGCATGCATCAATTTTAAAAATTTTGATTTTTTTTCAAATAAATATTTCTACTCTCCAATTCACACTAACTAAACTGAATTTGCTTTATTCAATGCAGAAAATATTACTTTACTTACCAACACAAACAAAAAAGTTTGTAATGTTCTACTACTGTTCCACTCAATTAATTAAAGATTTAAATCCAATTTGTGTTTTTGAGGAAATTTTTCGTTTGCTGCCGTTTAGGCCAAAACATGAGCCCAAACTTTTTCGTTTCCGTGCTCTTCCGTTAGAGATAACTCTTCCATTGTTTTTGCATGCCTCAGTTTGAAGATGATAGTCCTAAAATGGGGGGAAAAACGGTTCCCATTGCGATCCTGCGGTGCCCTCCCCGCTTTTAACACTTCAACATGAGTTTTGTGGCCTTTCCTCGTTTTGAAAACTTTGGTCCCAAGCTGCTAGTATTATTCAACTATTGTTACTTGTATTCCAAGTATTTTTTACTCTAAAAAGCCTCCAGGGGCCTCCGGAATTAAGTTTTTGTTGGACTACATAAGCCGAAACTATTCCATTCACATGCGGTTTCCAGATTTTCCTACGCAGCCGCTTGCAGCGTCAGACAAAAAAAACAGCGCAGAGAAAGTTTCAAAACCTTAATTATGTTTCTTTCAACTATTTTACTGACAAAATCAGGGTTAATTAATCTAGATTAATATTACCTAGGTATTTAGAATATCTCTAGGTAATTTTCTAAACCAATTCAACAGCGATATCAAATATGAAAAAGTTTTGAAACGAGGCAAAAACCTAATTGTTCTATTTGTTTCAACAAATTTGTTTAGAATTTATTCAGGAATCAAATGATATAATTTGTTTTTGAATGCCATAGGTAATTTGAGAGATATTGAACAATTAATGCAGCAAGGTAGAAAAATAGACCGCACGGGACTTCACTTCCCGCTCGTAACAGCTGTGACCCGTATGCGTATGGCGTGCTCAAGACCCTCAGTGATTTGCATATGAAAATTGCAGTAGTTAACCTGCTCTGGTAAACTTAAATGCCCTGAGATAGGTTATGCCCATTCCCATAAGGATTTGAAGGATTTGAACCAAAGAGGATATATCATTCTACTAATTGGAATAATTCTGAGTTAAGGCCTAGTTAGCCCCATATAAACATGATAAACATGTGGGCACGACCTTAACTGCTATAATACGAATAATATTATCCACAATATGTTGTATCAAGCTGAGTGAAGTAAGGTCAAATGAAAACTAACAAAATTATATCTCTAATTACCGAAAACGGATCTTCTTGAACGATCTCTCTCTGCTTCAAGATCATTTTGTTGCTGGGCTGTTGTGTCTCTACTTTTAGGAAGGTGGAAAGTTGTCGTCGCCATGTTTTTTAACGCGTTTCCAGCATAGGAGACTGGAAACGACAAGTTATATTAAGTGGCCTGGGACCAAATCTGCATTTTTGTAAGAGCCTGGGAAGGAATCCCAACATCCATATTTGGAAAGATTATTTCTATATTTGGTGTGTTTACTCCCTTATATGTAATAATTATTACGTAAGATGATGAAACAATCATCCACGCCACTCTGCAGCTGCAATAAATCCCCCCAAGCCCTTGCAACAGTCAAACTTATAAAGAAAGTAGCACTGACTGCAGACTCGTTACGTTGGCAAAAGAACTAACTTCAAGATGCAGATCTTCGTGAAAACTCTAACTGGTAAAACCATAACCCTCGAGGTTGAGCCTAGTGATACTATCGACAACGTCAAAGCAAAAATCCAGGACAAGGAAGGAATTCCTCCAGACCAACAACGTCTGATCTTCGCAGGAAAACAACTCGAAGATGGCCGCACCCTCAGCGACTACAACATCCAGAAGGAGTCAACCCTCCATCTCGTCCTTCGTCTCAGAGGAGGTATGCAGATCTTTGTGAAAACCCTCACAGGAAAGACCATCACCCTCGAGGTTGAGCCCAGTGACACGATTGACAATGTGAAAGCCAAGATACAGGACAAGGAAGGAATTCCTCCAGACCAACAACGTCTGATCTTTGCTGGCAAGCAACTTGAAGATGGCCGTACCCTCAGCGACTACAACATCCAGAAGGAGTCAACCCTCCATCTCGTCCTTCGTCTCAGAGGAGGTATGCAGATCTTTGTGAAAACCCTCACAGGAAAGACCATCACCCTCGAGGTTGAGCCCAGTGACACCATTGACAATGTGAAAGCCAAGATACAGGACAAGGAAGGAATTCCTCCAGACCAACAACGTCTGATCTTTGCTGGCAAGCAACTTGAAGATGGCCGTACCCTCAGCGACTACAACATCCAGAAGGAGTCAACCCTCCATCTCGTCCTCCGCCTCAGAGGAGGAATGCAGATCTTTGTGAAGACCCTCACAGGAAAGACCATCACCCTCGAGGTTGAGCCCAGTGACACCATTGACAATGTGAAAGCCAAGATACAGGACAAGGAAGGAATTCCCCCAGACCAACAACGTCTGATCTTTGCTGGCAAGCAACTCGAAGATGGCCGTACCCTCAGCGACTACAACATCCAGAAGGAGTCAACCCTCCATCTCGTCCTCCGCCTCAGAGGAGGAATGCAGATCTTTGTGAAAACCCTCACAGGAAAGACCATCACCCTCGAGGTTGAGCCCAGTGACACCATTGATAATGTGAAAGCCAAGATTCAGGACAAGGAAGGAATTCCCCCAGACCAACAACGTCTGATCTTTGCTGGCAAGCAACTTGAAGATGGTCGCACCCTCAGCGACTACAACATCCAGAAGGAGTCAACCCTCCATCTCGTCCTCCGCCTCAGAGGAGGAATGCAGATCTTTGTGAAAACCCTCACAGGAAAGACCATCACCCTCGAGGTTGAGCCCAGTGACACCATTGACAATGTGAAAGCCAAGATACAGGACAAGGAAGGAATTCCCCCAGACCAACAACGTCTGATCTTTGCTGGCAAGCAACTTGAAGATGGCCGTACCCTCAGCGACTACAACATCCAGAAGGAGTCAACCCTCCATCTCGTCCTTCGTCTCAGAGGAGGACAATAATAACCTAAATCAACATTTTAAGGAAAACTAATAAAATATAGACTTATGTAGCCATATGTAGACTTAAACTTAAATAACTACAGCAAGCCTGTTATATGTAAACTATCTTAAATATAGAATTGTCTCAGGATGAATTATCCATTCCACAAAGAGATTCCTTTTAATTTTTTTTCCTCTTCAAAGGTTGATGAAAAATAAGATAGTGCAGATTGACATTTCCAGATCTAAGTTTTATGCATCTGTGTTGTTTTATTAAAGAGTATTGTTACTGAGTCTGTCGTTCATCACAAAACCTAGAACTACACTCTTTTTTATTCATATAAGAACAATTTTATAAGAACACCAGCCTCAAATTTGGCCAAAACTTAAGAATAAGCTAAGAACAAACCGAAGCTGACCGTTTTCGGCTCAATATGAAAACTTAATGAAATGGCCATAAGTCTGAGAGATAATTACAAAACAAGCAGATTGGCAGCACACAGATGATGTCAGATGGTCAAGAAACTCTGCAACAATTAACACTACTGATAGCAAAAAAGGCTTCCCAACCATTGTAAAAGTAAGACCAATTTAAGAACATTTCAGCCTGAAAATAGAGGAATATTTAAGAACAGCAAGCTTCAGCTCAATTTACTGGTTCTTATAAAAAAAAAAAGAGTGTAGTAGCCCAAATTTGAATCAAGATACTTTTAAACAACCTTTTCTTATTTATCAGAGCAGAAAGCGTTTCCTGGTACTTGGGTAAAACGTTAGGGGTGGCATCAGCCTTTTAAAAGTGGTGGTTGGATAGGGTGTGGTGAAGTCTCTGGACCTGGACCAATGCCCTTACTTTTCACTCAACTATTCTAGAGAAGTTGATAATCAAGGATCATCTTTTTTAGGCGACCTTCTATGACACCGCAACTGCATGAAATGTGCACTGTACTAAAAATTGATATTCAACTACATTTTGATTTTATCGAAAGGTAGCCAGAACAGAAGCTCAAGAGGAGGGTCAATTTTTGGGAATTTCGAGGGTAAAAACCACTTACACGTATTTTTTTTATAAGCAACTGCTTTATAAGCAAGTCAGTACTCGACAAGACAAAAGCTTAAGCAATTCCAGTACTGGAAAGAGGAATACTAAGCAATTTCAAAATCTTAGTTCTAATCCAATTGGCAAAAAAAGTCGTGCAGCAGCTATTGAAAAGTAGGTTTTAGCGGATATTAGTACCCTGCAAACTTTTGAAGGCAAGATACCATCAACATTTGATGTACAACAACTTGTGAGATAGAATTCTGTGAAAGAAATTTTAAGGTAAAAAAAGCTAAGCAATTTTAAGTACTCAAATCTGTCCTCCAGCTAAGCAATTTTCAGTACTGAACTCAAGCTGAAATTGCTTATAAAGAAAAATACGTGTATCTCAAAAAGACTGGATCGAGTATCTTTCGTTCCATAATGAAGTCATTCGCGCCCATATTGGTAGGTCCAATTCAATACATTGAGATTCCACTAGGGACTGCTTTTTTCTTTGATGATTGTTGGAATGTTATAAATTCTCCGCAAGAGACTGAATAATCGTGCTGCTATTGTTAGCAAAGAATCAAATCAATAAGATTTCTTTGGCAGTAATATTGGCAGGCCAAACGCAAGCCCGAGCAATAGCTTTAACAACTGAATTCTGTGACAACAGAATGCTCGATCCGGTCTTTATTTCGAGATCAGTGACTAAAAAACCATTTCTTGATAAAAATTGAGAGCGTTGTAAGTAACGATGGTAACAATGAGGATGCTAACTATGTTTGTTCCTGACGAATAAGATTAAAATCAGGGAATATTAAATATTTTTTCTGCAGAACAGTTTCACTTTCATCAGGAGAAAGATTTGAAAGGTGGATTGTCATTCCTTTCACGCTTTTCTACGAAAGCATAGACCAGCTGAGTAAACACGAATCTCTACGAGGTGTTCGGCCTTCTTTTTTTATCTTGCAAAATGCCAGCAAGAGTAAGGTGCTAGCCTGCGGAAAATCCTATTTCCAGCAGGGGCACGGGACCCCTTGCTATAAGCGGGACCCCTATTCTAACATCTGCTAGCAAGAGACATTGGCAACCTGGACAAACTCTGTGCGATGCAGTACTGTGGAGGCATTAGGGATACCATTACTACTACTGGTGAGGGATACCATACAGTACTATGGGATATTTCAGCATTGGAGATTTATGCCATCAGTACTGTGGAGGATGTTCAATACTATGGAGGGAGGGATACCATCAGTACTGTAAAGGAATACCACGAGCACGGTGGAGGGAAACCACAAGCATTTTCGGTATTATCTCCGTAGTGCTTTTAGTTTCCTTCTACAGCATTGAACATCCTCCACAGTACGATTGCATTCTCCGGCAGTACGGGTGGTATCCCTTCACAGAACTAATGGTATCTTATCTTCCTCACTAATGGTGAAATCCCTGCAATATTTGACTTTACTGTAGCCTTCTAAGCTATGATCCATTCCTGACGCAAAACGCGGCCTCGTTATCAAAGGCTTTCTAAGATCAATGATGGCAATTATCCCTTATACGGTATTTCCTAGCCTGATACAGAGGCTGTTTATGTTTCTGCTTTCAGAGCAAGCAAATTTTTCCCAGGCCTCATATGTCCTAATTCTTCTATTGTCGCAAATAATAGTCAGTTGTATTTCTATTGTTCTCTACAAGCAATCGAGTTTCATTGTTATGAAAAAGCGTGTTCTCGTAAAGGAAAGAGCGTAACAATACAGCTTACCCGGATGAAGACATAACAAGCAAGTCATCATGTTTAATAAAACTTTTACTTAATTAAATAGCGAAATCAAACAAAGGCTTTGCACTACCTGAGATGCTTTGCGCAGAGTAGGAAAGACGCTACGGTTGCCATGGAGGCCTAAATTATTTATAGATACCTGCTAAGATATGTCACATGCAGTGATATCGAGATTATTGGAGCTTGACTCGGTGAAAATACAAGTTTATAGGACTCTACTTGTACACACAACAGCGTAGTAAATGGCATGGCTTAGGGATAGTCTAGAGTGTATCTTAGGTTTTAGGGAGGAATGCAGTACAATTAAGTGATATCGTCATGGTTGCAGGAATAGAGAAAGATTTGAATGTCTGAAAGCAGTGAAAGAATCGTGAATGAAATTTGAAAGCAAGAGCTACTGAGCCTGTAATCTGGGTGTATTCAGGTATGTATGTTTTCCTTCCACTTTTGACACTTTCTTTCTTTTCGTTTTTGATCGGTACAGAACATGAGGATGGCGAAAACATAGCGAAACCTAATAACTACTGAAGCTTTTTGTCTGACACTCATCAGAGTAGTACTTTAAAACAGTCTTACATCAGTACAGAACTTCAAGAAAAATCGAAAACATAGCGAGACATGATAACAACTTTGCTATGTTTCTGATTTTCCTCGTCATTCCATTCTTTCCCCATTTGTTTTTCTTATTTCGTTTGGCTATTTCATAACACCACTTCTTTTCGTTATAATTCAATTTTTGTTCTCTTTCTGACGCTTTACTCTGTATATGTAAGAAGAAAATCTCTAGTCTTAAGTGGTTATTATGTTTCTCTATTTCTCAATTTTGCACACTACCTGGAAGTTTGTACCGATCGTAGATTTATTTTTGAAACATAAAGAATCTTTACAACTATTTCTCATAAGAAGCTATTTTCCATATTCATACACTTTCAACAAACGACCGAACTTAAAGCATTGCTCCAAAGGGTCAGAATTTCAGCTCACAAAGTTGCCTTAAGGTTGCTTAGAGATGGTTGCTTTGACTTGCAGCTGAGGAGACAATATTTCTTTCAACAACCTCAAGTAACTACATAAAAAGTATTACCCAATTGCAACTTGGCGATCAACAAAGAAGATATTATTACAAAGTTTTGATATTATCTGGATTATTTTTGCATCCAAGCAGTGCTAGAAATAGTTTGGGCTTTAGGAGAAGCCGCTTTAACATGATTGTGTTAGAACATTGGATATTTGGCCTGTCTAATAAATTCTAGTCTCCATGTTTTTTCTTTATAGTTGAGGACTTTTAGCAACTAAAATCCTCGCCAAAAGGTATGAGCCTTTGCTTGATTGCCACTCGATATATACTAATTATCGGAGAGAGACCCCCATCCCCACTAAACAATATTGTTTCAGATGTTGCTTTGGTGCGGAAATGCATCATCCTCCGGTGACATCCAGACCTAGTATCAACATTGGTTTTGGGGAGGGAGAGCTGCAACATCATCTTACAGGTTAATAGCACCATGCTTAAGAGAGTACCAAAATTGTCATTGTGTCTGAAGACCTTTTGGCGAGAATTGCAAAACTCAACACCAGATAAAACGGCAATTTTCCTTTGTTTTCGAGCTGTAGTATCAATATGATGCATGTTCATCGTGCATATTCTGTTCCCACAAGAGATATTGGCGTAGTCCTTGTCAAATGAAGAACATAAATCTGATTTTCGACGTGCTACTCCTTAAACCATACTGGTGAGCGCAAAAATTTTTTATTTTGCTGGTAAAGTTAGAGAAAATGTTTTTGTTCAACAATTTTGGAAAACATAGAGAGAAAACGTAAAGGGGGTAATGTCTAGATAAAAATAATAACTTACGTTCTTGTTGTCCTGATTGCCAAAACTGCTTGATGTCACACTTGCTACATTTGCGTCTACTTCCTCTACATCTAAGTCGTGGCGTTTTAAAAAAATATCAAAATACTCTACCCAAAGTTTTGATGCAAATAAGATTTTTTGTCTGATCTTTTTGGAGTTTTACCCGACTGATTTGCAATTAGTAATTCGTTTAACCCAACTGATTTCACTTCGGTACCAACAACTGGCTAGATAATGAACGGGCCCTTGAATTATGAACGTTTATTTTCAGTATTTACAAATATCATAATAACCTAAACCTATACCATATAACATATCTTCAACAATTGATAACCTAATAACCTAAACCTATACCATAAAACCTATCCACAAGAATTAATAACCTAATAACCTGTAACCTATACCATATAACCTATCTTCAACAATTGATAACCTAATAACCTATTACCTATACCATATAACCTGTCTAAAATAATCTAAATTGAATTAAAACCGAAGAAAGCATAGAGTTAAGAATCAAAATCTTGAGATTACAATAAAAGAATATATATTTAAAACACCCCTTACTAAAGGTGGCAGGGATGGCATCATTATGTTTCAAATAACCTTATTTCTATAACGGTCTCAAAGAAGTGCCCATACCAAGATTGAGTAGGAAGAAAATTGGAAGTGATATGAATATTGTCATCAAAATTGAAGAAGAGAATGCAGCAAAGAGTGCCAAAATGATTCAAGTATAGATATTTATGAATGCAGAAACAGAGACAAAAGTTCGTGCTGCGACTATCAGTTTCATGCCCGTGCAATCATCAGGCAGCAAAGAATAAGAAATTAAAAGAATACAATCAGACTAACAAAAGAAAACAAAGCAAAATTACATCCAGTCATGTAACTGATTTGCTAGTCGAGCAGAACGAGAGTGCACAACAATAAAAGAAAATAATGCAAAATTACACCCAGTCATGGCATTAATTTGAAAGCAGACATGTGACAAATTTGCTAATCTACTCTCAACATTTTGCATCGGTTTAAATCAGTGGCGGTTTTAGGAACTGCGAGGCCTGGGGCCGGAAAAATTTGCGGGGCCTCTACCCCCGGTAAAAATTTGGTCCTAATATTATTTTTGCGTTTTCTTTACAGAGAGCCTAAACAACTAGAATTTTTGCTAAGTCTGAGCATTACGTTTTTTTATTTTATGAAAGGTGCGGGGCCCCTTTTTTCTAGTAAAAGCGCGGGGCCTGGGGCCATGGCCCCCTTGGCCTCCCCTAAAACCGCCACTGGTTTAAATTGAAGGTTGCAAAAGTTTAACATGGTGTCGAAATAAAGTAGTTGCAAGTACAAATCGGTCGAGCTTATCATGGCATCAGTTGATGTCAAAAATCAATTAATTGTTCTCTTTGTTCTATTCTTTCTCTTCGTTCACTTTTACAAATACAGACAAGTCTTACTTCATAGTCTAACTTCAGCCTCAAAATTTTACAAATATATTTCTTCAAAATAAATCGTGTTATTATAACAATGCTCTAATTTTGTAAAACTATAATTTCTTTTGTCAAGAAAACTTGATTACGATTCAAAATTTATCCAATATTAATGCTGTTTATATATATTTCAACAAGAGCAATCAGTCGCTAGGATGAAAAATTTCTACCCGACAAATTACGCTCCAAGTCAACTGTTTCTGAACTAAAATATTTAGGTTATAAATCGCTTTATTAATCTTATTTATTATTACATAATATTAACCAGCTTTCCCGACATGCTGCATCTCCGCTGTTCCTATTCAACTGTGGGCAAAACAACCAGGAAATCCATTCAAACAGACCATCACGCATTTCTCATCATGTGCTTATTGCAAATAATTATGCCATGCAACCACCAAGCCATTCTTTAACATTCTTTAATTTTTGTATTATTTTGTAATTGTAATCTTTTGAAAATGTATAGGTGTTTTATGTAATGGCCCTGGGATAGCCATGAACTTTTGCTTCCCAGGGTATCGTCTCTGTGACGTCTTTGTGTGTATTTTGTATTGTAAGTTTTTATACATTATTTATATATAAAAAAAAAATTACAAATAACCACGTGCTTCTCATACATAATCACGTGATTATTGCAAATTCAATTTTTCGTTCCGTACAGAACTTCAGGCTGGCGAGAACAATTGAGAAACCTAACGAAACATAAAAACCATTGAATAAAGTTTTTAGTCTGAGACTCAACAGAGTAGTACTGCAAAATCAAAATTCGTTGGAATGCCTAGACCATATTGGAAGATTAGCATTACAATAGAAAATTAAAGACCGGTCCGTATCAAGTATTGTTCATCCTATCATCGAACGCAATTTTGGCACCACTAATGATATAAATTAAGCGCCAATATCTCGAAAACCTCCTCTGAGGTTTGCTCAGTGTTCACACCTCTCGATCCGACCTTATCATTAATAGGGAAGAAACCACATTTCTCAATGCCGGATGATGGGAGACTGATCTCTCCGAAACGTTACCCTACTAAATATCAAAGATTTGTCATGATAAGTGGTGACTATCATGTCGAATATTGTGTCAGAAACAGCCTTGATAAGACTGAATTTATTTACTTGTTTATCCTAATTCAGACTCTATTAGCATCAAGCCTATACTAAACTCAACTCCATAAACTACATTACTGAACTAGCACTGTCCTATTTATCTTACTCGCATCACGACAATTTTAAAATTAGCTTTGTTGTGCTTCTCTCATAATTAGCAAGATTTTCAAAGTAAACATTTTCGAAATAAACTTGTCTATAATTCATGATGTATTTATTTTATTAGTGGGAACTCTGTATTGAAAACGGACCTAACACCAACTAAACCCATAATCTACATATCTGAACACTGTCCTGTTTATCTTACATAACAATATCATAATTAATTTTGTTGTGTAATGCTTTTCTTATCATTAGCAACATTTTTAAGTAAACATTTTCGAAATAAACTTATCTATAATTAATGATGTATTGATTTTATTAGTGGGAACTCTCTATCGAAAACGGGCCTAACACCAACTAAACCCATAATCTACATATCTGAACACTGTCCTGTTTATCTTACATAATAATATCATAATTAGTTTTGTTGTGAAATGTTTTTCTTATCATTAGCAACGTTTTTAAGTAAACATTTTCAAAATAAACTTATCTATAATTAATGATGTATTGATTTTATTAGTGGGAACTCTGTATCGAAAACGGGCCTAACTCCAACTAAACCCATAATCTACATATTTGAACACTGTCCTGTTTATCTTACATAACAATATCATAATTAATTTTGTTGTGTAATGCTTTTCTTATCATTAGCAACATTTTTAAGTAAACATTTTCGAAATAAACTTATCTATAATTAATGATGTATTTATTTTATTAGTGGGAACTCTCTATCGAAAACGGGCCTAACACCAACTAAACCCATAATCTACATATCCGAACACTGTCCTGTTTACAACGTTGCCCTACTAAGGCGTGTAATGATAAGTGGTGACTATCATATCAAATATTGTGTCACATACAGCCTTGATAAGTTCCAATGTAGTTACAACATCGTCTTATACTTAATATCAAAGGTTTGTCATGAAAGTGGTGACTATCATGTCAAATATTGAGTAAGAAACAGCTCTGATAAGACCGAATGTATTCACAACGGTGTCCAACTAAATATTTAAGGCTTGTTATGATAAGTGGTGACTATCTTGCTAAATATTGTATCAGTAACAACCTTGATAAGTCTGAATGTATTTACATCGTTGTCTAACTAAATATCAAAGGCATGTCACGATAAGTGGTGACTTCCAGATAAAATATTGGTTCAGAAACGGCCTTGACAAGACCGAGTGTAATGTTACGATACTAAATATGACAGGCTTGTCATGATAAGCAGTAACTATCATGTCAAATATTGTGTTAGAAACAGCCCTGATAAGAACTTTTTGATTCTTTTTATCGGTTTTAGAAATTCTTAATCACAGGGTTTTATTTTTGTAACTACGAACCACTGCTAAAATTTCCATAGTTGAGAAAATTTCGTTTAGATTTAATATTCATAATTGAAAAACATTTCCATGGGCTGTCAGCAACAAAGATACAGCAAGAGCGAACGGACAACAGCTCTATAGGATGAAGTGTAAATAAAAAACACAAGTTTTATTTTAACCTTGAATAAACAAAATCTGCTGCATGGAAATAAACTTGATTCGACAGTGTGTATAGGTTTTCATTGAAAAGTCTTTGGAAGGAAAATAATGAGAAATCCACCTTTCTTTTCATTTTGGTGCTATGCAGGTGTTAATCTGGATGGCATTGGTTGAGGAAAAATCACAAGCGGAATTGAAATACACGTATATTCTTTATCAAATAAACTAGAAATCTTTCCAGTTTCTAAAATTGTTTGAATTTCGAGTACTAGAAGTTTCTTACGATTTTCTTGAATTCAAAAAAATGTTTAGATTATGTAAATGACGCTGTCTTTATTTTTGGGCCTAAAATCGAAGTTGATGCAAGAAAACCCTCATTTCATGAACAAGAGCAAAACTAAAAGATACTCCTACTCAAAACCAAATAAATACACGAAATACCATCTCTTCTGTTTAGCTAATAATAAATAAGTTTCCCAGCAACTTCTTCATTGCACAATATTTTATATGATAGTCACGACTTATTATGACATGGCCTTTAATATTAAGTGGGACAACATCCATACATTCCGTTTTACTCAGGCTGTTTCTGACACTTTATTTGACATGATAGGTACCACTTATTATGGGAAGCCTTTGATATTAAGTAGAGCAACGCTTCGGGAGAGACCCGTCTCCTATCATTGGGCAATATACCAGTTTCGTAGCAAATTCTTGATTGCACAATATTAGACATGATAGTCACCAGTTATCATGACAAGCCTTTAATATTAAGTAGGGCATGATAAAATTTCATGAGGGAATTGTATGAGCTTTTGAAAACCTGAAAGTTATCTTCATTTCAGATAGATAAAACAGCCTTCTAAGAATAGAATTAAACTAACAACAAACGAAAGCAGCTGGATTCCTTTCTTTAATATTGTTTGTTTATAAACCAGGGAGGCGGAGAGAAGGAAGTCCTGACGTCATTAACACCCACTATTGCCTTCATCTGTCTTAACGAGTGAGCGGGCAGCTTTCTTAAGATTCTCCTCTTGGTAAAGGCTGAATTCGTTTCTGAATTATTAATCAGAAGCGGGACATATTTTAAGCCAGAATTAAGTGAAACAGCGACCAAAGTGAGAAATTCGGGTTTTCGTCATTAATTATAAATGATTCCACAAGTGAAATGATTTAGGAATGTGCTGAGATTTTAACATCCTAAAACGCGAATTTAATTGCGTGGTTACAGCTAGCATTTCTGAAGTCGGCCAACAGCCGAGAGAGTGCACGCGCAACCTCAAGCCACGCCAAAACTAATATTGAGCTTAGCTGTATTATGCAGAAGTCGATTCGCCAGCAAGAATATCATCGTGACTAACACACATCCTTGTATTACTTCCACCAACTGATGGTGCACCCAGAGAACATGGACATATTTTTGGCATTGACACCCTGGTGAAAGTCTGTGTAGTAATATGGGGGATATCATCAGTACTGATGGAAGGTGTTCAGTACTGTGCAAGGGAGGGAGCATCATCAGCACTGCTGAGGTAACACCCACAGTGCTTTTGGTTACCCTCCGCAGCACTGATGACATTCCCGCTACATTCTTTTCCTGAACATCATCCACAGTACTACACAGAGGTTCCCCTCGGCGATTGTCACCAGCACCAAACAGTTTATTTATAGATTCATGTCATTGCACATGCAATTTTGCATCAATATTGTTGTGAAACGTTTAGGAGTTCAATACTGGAAGATTTCGTTTACTATTTTACATATGAATGAGATATTACTTGAATAGGTATTGATGATGGTATTATCAGTATCTAAGTAACTATAGTTACTCTATTGCTTGCAATAATGAATTCTTAAGTCAATCATTAAATTCAATCAATCAGTATGATTATCAAGCCGGTACCAACCACAAAAATGCCACTGACCTTCAGGGACCCGATCCGAAGGAACACGAAACACTTTCTACTGAGAAAGAATTAGCTTGAAGAGGCTTGCATTCAATCATTACCGATCGTCCTCGCTCTATAATGAAAAACCAAAAACATAATTATTCATTTCAGCAGCAATATTCATCAATTTGATTATGAATAGGGCCTGGTGGGGCCGAATTATGAAAGTGATATACTAAGTCTAATTTGCAGTGCGTCGAAGGTGTTAAATGTGCGTTGTCTTTTTGATTGAATTTCTCTAACATGAATATACTCATCAATGATTTTACCAGATCCCTTATGCCATACGCCAGATTATATTTCCAACTTCATGTTTTTTCATTTTTAACATTATTCATTATTTCATTCAGCTTATCAAAGATGATAATGACTTTGATGTCTAATTGAACATTATTGATTTCAGGCATAATACAGTGCTACCTTATTTTCAATGCTTGAGGCTTCTTCAGTATTATCAAAATTCTTTGCATAGTTCTTCTTTATTTGAATGAAACATAATCAGTTTCTAAACAAACACTTATGCTACTCCTACATACCCTCAATCTGGGGAACGTCTGTGCAATACTGTGGAAGACGTTTATTACTATGGGAGGGGCGGGGGATATCATCAGTACTGTGGAGGATGTTCAGTACTGTGAAGGGATACTAACAGTACTGTGGAGGATACAATCAGTACTGTGAAGGGATACTAACAGTACTGTGGATGATACAATCAGTACTGTGAAGGGATACTAACAGTACTGTGGAGGATACAATCAGTACTGTGAAGGAATACTAACAGTACTGTGGAGGATGTTCAGTACTGTGAAGGGGTACTAACAGTACTGTGGAGGATAAAATCAGTACTGTGAAGGAATACTAACAGTACAGTGGAGGATACAATCAGTACTGTGAAGGGATACTAACAGTACTGTGGATGATACAATCAGTACTGTGAAGGGATACTAAAAGTACTGTGGAGGATGTTCAGTACTGTGAAGGGATACTAACAGTACTGTGGAGGATGTTCAGTACTGTGAAGGGGTACTAACAGTACTGTGGAGGATGTTCAGTACTGTGGATGATACAATCAGTACTGTGAAGGGATACTAAAAGTACTGTGGAGGATGTTCAGTACTGTGAAGGGATACTAACAGTACTGTGGAGGATGTTCAGTACTGTGAAGGGGTACTAAAAGTACTGTGGAGGATGTTCAGTACTGTGAAGGGATACTAACAGTACTGTGGAGGATGTTCAGTACTGTGAAGGGGTACTAACAGTACTGTGGAGGATGTTCAGTACTGTGGATGATACAATCAGTACTGTGAAGGGATACTAAAAGTACTGTGGAGGATGTTCAGTACTGTGAAGGGATACTAACAGTACTGTGGAGGATGTTCAGTACTGTGAAGGGATACTAACAGTACTGTGGAGGATGTTCAGTACTGTGAAGGGATACTAACAGTATTGTGGAGGATGTTCAGTACTGTGAAGGGGTACTAACAGTACTGTGGAGGATGTTCAGTACTGTGAAGGGATACTAACAGTACTGTGGAGGATGTTCAGTACTGTGAAGGGATACTAACAGTACTGTGGAGGATGTTCAGTACTGTGAAGGGGTACTAACAGTACTGTGGAGGATGTTCAGTACTGTGAAGGGGTACTAACAGTACTGTGGAGGATGTTCAGTACTGTGAAGGGGTACTAACAGTACTGTGGAGGATGTTCAGTACTGTGGAGGATACAATCAGTACTGTGGAGGATGTTCAGTACTGTGAAGGGGTACTAACAGTACTGTGGAGGATGTTCAGTACTGTGAAGGGGTACTAACAGTACTGTGGAGGATGTTCAGTACTGTGAAGGGGTACTAACAGTACTGTGGAGGATGTTCAGTACTGTGGAGGATACAATCAGTACTGTGGGGGATATTCAGCCCTATGAAAGCAAAGAAAGCACTCATGGAAACACAACAAACATTGTAGGGATGATTGCGAATATGCTGCATAGTACTGATGGCATGCTTCTACAGTACTGATGGTATCTCTAGAGTACTGATGGTATCTATCTACAGTACTGATGGTATCTATCTACAGTACTGATGGTTTCCACTAAAGTACTGATGGCATGCTTCTACAGTACTGATGGTATCTCTAGAGTACTGATGGTATCTATCTACAGTACTGATGGTATCTATCTACAGTACTGATGGTTTCCACTAAAGTACTGATGGTATCCTTCTACAGTACTGATGGTATCCTTCTACAGTACTGATGGTTTCCACTAAAGTACTGATGGTATCCTTCTACAGTACTGATGGTATCCTTCTACAGTACTGATGTTTTCCACTAAAGTATTGATGGTATCCTTCTACAGTATACTTATGGTATCTTTCAAAGTACTGATGGTATCCCCCACATAACTGATGGTATCTCTAGAGTACTGATGGTATCTATCTACAGTACTGATGGTTTCCACTAAAGTACTGATGGTATCCTTCTACAGTACTGATGGTATCCTTCTACAGTACTGATGGTTTCCACTAAAGTACTGATGGTATCCTTCTACAGTACTGATGGTATCCTTCTACAGTACTGATGGTTTCCACTAAAGTATTGATGGTATCCTTCTACAGTATACTTATGGTATCTTTCAAAGTACTGATGGTGTCCCCCACAGTACTGATGGCATGCTTCTACAGTACTGATGGTATCCCTAGAGTACTGATGGTATCCTTCTACAGTACTGATTGTATCCCCCATACATATGAGCACCGTCTATAGTACGAGCGTTCCACAGGGTGAGCCTGCATCACAAACTTCTGTTAACTTGGTGTGATTAATGACACTATGACACAGCTATCTCCAACTTGGCATTTCTGATTTCATAAATCTTCGAAACTCCAAGATCAGTTCGGTAAACATTTACATCTATTTCCTTCTGCAACAGAATCGGTGTGAAAACACACTCTTGTGTTACTGTTATTTAGCCTACGTCATAAACTTAGATAAATAATGTGTGATTCCTGACATTATGACTTAGCTATATCTTCTTTTGTAGCTCCTCGAAGAACAGGTTTCTCTTTTTTTGTTTTTCTGATTTCTGATTTCTTTGAAACTCCAAAAATCTACATTTGTTTTCTTCAGAAATATAATCAGTGTCACAACACACTCCTGTGTTACTCCTTAATAGCCTACACCATAAACTTTGATGAATAATGTGTGACTTATGACATTATGGCACAGCTATATCTACTTTTGTAGCTCCGCTAAGACACAGGTTTCTCTACATTTGTTTTTATGATTTCTGATTTCTTTGAAACTCCAAAAATCTACATTTATTTTCTTCAGAAACATAATCAGTGTCACAACACACTCCTGTGTTACTCCTTAATAGCCTACACCATAAACTTTGATGAATAATGTGTGACTTATGATATTATGGCACAGCTATATCTACTTTTGTAGCTCCGCTAAGACACAGGTTTCTCTACATTTGTTTTTCTGATTTCTGATTCCTTTGAAACTCCAAAAATCTACATTTGTTTTCTTCAGAAATATAATCAGTGTCACAACACACTCCTGTGTTACTCCTTAATAGCCTACACCATAAACTTTGATGAATAATGTGTGATTCCTGACATTATGACTTAGCTATATCTACTTTTGTAGCTCCTCGAAGAACAGGTTTCTCTTCTTTTGTTTTTCTGATTTCTGATTTCTTTGAAACTCCAAAAATCTACATTTGTTTTCTTCAGAAATATAATCAGTGTCACAACACACTCCTGTGTTACTCCTTAATAGCCTACACCATAAACTTTGATGAATAATGTGTGACTTATGACATTATGGCACAGCTATATCTACTTTTGTAGCTCCCCGAATAACAGGTTCCTCTTCTTTTGTTTTTCTGATTTCTGATTTCTTTGAAACTCCGAAAATCTACATTTATTTTCTTCAGAAACACAATCAGTGTCACAACACACTCCTGTGTTACTTCTTAATAGCCTACACCATAAACTTTGATGAATAATGTGTGACTTATGACATTATGGCACAGCTATATCTACTTTTGTAGCTCCGCTAAGACACAGGTTTCTCTACATTTGTTTTTCTGATTTCTGATGTCTTTGAAACTCCAAGATCAGTTGAGTAAACATTTACATCTATTTTCTTCAGCTTATCAAATCACATGCAAAACTTTGCAGGTGGCTCGATTTTGAGCCCAGCGGCTGAGGGCGATGAAAACGTTTTGAGCAAATAACCGAACTTTACCGGCAACATGCACGGAACTGCGTATTTAGCGAGATTTTAGGCAAATCAATCGACTTATTAGAATTTACGTTGAATAAGAGTTTGTTGCGAAATTGCAAGGAACTGAAAAGCTGATATTTAGGTTATGATTTGTGCTGATTATTAAAAGTGCGGCAGGTTTGAGTCTTACAAGTTATCTTTCTTTCTGTTTATTAGTTAATGATTTAATTTGTTTTATGAGCGTTTTTACCAAATCACTTTCAAATATTTGCCAGCCATTTTGAAATGAGTTTTGTAACAATGTTAACATACGATAATGTATAAAATGATAACTTATAACAAAATAACGTAATTATATAATAGCTTTTGAAGGGATTGGGATAATATTCTACTTGCTTTTTGAACGATTTCAGACAAGTTTCTTTTCGACGCCGTATTCAAAAAGAAATACAGTAACAGAGACAATAATATTTGCGAATCTATTCAAGGCCGTTGAATCAATGAACGTTGAGTGAAGCCATTTTTCGATAGATTTAGTTTGATAAAATTGGTTTGGAAACATTCTAACATTCTACTTGCTTGAAGGCTGAACGCTTCAAAAACGTTTTTCTAGCCTATCCGAAAAGGAATACACCAATGAAGGTGTATTAACGAATCTGTCAAGCGACAAGCGAGTCTATGAAAGTCAAGAGAACCGTTTTTCAATACATAAAAGTTTGATATAAAGGGTTTGGAAATGCAATTGAGCAATACAGACCTCGGTATATACTCAGATTGAGTTACTAAATTCAGCACTCGAGTCATATAAATAGAATCATGTTTATGATACTATCAATTTCCATGTTCTTAGTATCTTTTAAAACCAATGCAAGCAAGGAAGGTCAACTGAAGCGTTTTAGGTCAATTTATAGCTATCTTCATACGGTTTGGGTTAACAGTGCTCAGTGAAGGAATCATAGGCTCTCAATTAGAAAATTTTCTTTGTCTTAACTGTAAAAAGAGAAACAGTGCTTAACACTGTAATAGTAGAGCATAATTAATATGAAGACAACGAGCAAGTTTTTGCTGTGACTATTAATTTCATGCTGATGCGATCATCAGACGGCAAAGAATCTAAAATTGTTTCTCAATTATTTCCATCTTTTTCAGCAACACAGCGTAGCACCATGCAGACGAAGTCAGACCAAGACATTTTTGACAACATCGTTTATTACCAGAACACAGTCATGAAGAAAGAAGGCCTAAAAACCTGGGTACCTTACTGGACAGTTGTTAGGGGGCGATGGATGCTGTTTTACGAGGGCAAAAAGGAAGGGGGCAAACCCACAAAATTGATAAAAACAATAGAACTACCAGACGGGGCTAACTGCGCATTAGTCCCACGACAGAAGAAAAGGTATCCTTTCTCACTAGACAACGGACATGGAAATTATTACTTCAAATGCGAAACTGAACTGCAAAGATACTGCTGGATTTTCTGTATATTGTTGGCCTCCACTGGAAAGCCACCAAAACCAGCGCCGAAAAGTGTACCGGAGAATCTACTAGAAAGTGTGGCCTACCCAAAAATGGCGAAATTCGACCAGAAAATACAAAATAGCAACAAAAAACTCGAGAAACTGAAAGTTAGTAAGCCAGATAAGATGAATAGTCAGCAAAGATTGAAATATGCGAAGCGGCTAGATGCAAAAGCGAATCGGTATCGCTCGCGATCAACCGAGAATTTACGCGATGATGAAAGTAGTGACGGCGAATATGAAGAAAGACGGGCGATGTCAGCAAGAGCAGCGACGAATCGCCGAATATCTACAAGCGATGTGAAGCAACTTCGACGTACAAGTAGTCATAGCTCTGTTGAGATTCACGTACAAGTTCACTCGCCGGTGCCAGAGCGACCGAAAGTTACCAAGCCAATTACAGTGGCTTGCGACAGCACCACTCCTGTGTTAAGCATTATAGAAATCGAAGATGACGTAAACGGAACTGTGCACGTGATAAATCCAACGGAGGCATTACCAAATATGGTAGTCGATGAACCAATCAGAAGAGCCTCGTTATCTGCTCGGACGGTAAGCAACAAGAAAAAGCCGCATCTGCTGGAAGCCAATAATCACATGGTCCACTCCCGTAGTATGACGAACCTCGGACAGGCCAACCTCGGAATGAATATCGATGATGAAGATGTTATAATTACGTCACGCCCACTTAGTGCTAATAACCGCAGCCGAACTGGTCTTTCTGGCCTGGAATCTCCAAGAATAGGAACACGAAAACATGCTGCAGACAGTTCCAGTCGAGTGAAATCTGGACAGAAGCATCATACAATGCAAGAAACATCACCTAGAAGTCCAGTTCCAAAGTCGCGCTATTCCCGCTACAATATACCTGCATCTGATGCATGATGAGCAACTGTATTGATACTTAATCAGTTCTACTTGTGCTCACTGAGTGTGGTGTCCGGATGAAAATATAACACGTGTAGTTGAAAGGGCTTGCTAGGTTCTGTATACAAAAAGTATAAAGGTAATATTGGCATCATTAAACGGCGCCATAAAAACTTTGTGCCAGGGCAGAGCGGTGATCCACTTTTCTGGCAGGATGCAGATGCACCATAGAATGCTTGTTCAATTTATCTCTTGTTGCAGTAGAAAACTTAGGCTGCCCTAAAACTTTTATGAGCCTTTCTGCACCAGGATTTCATTATGACGAAAAATTATGTTCCACTCCCCTTCAGATGCTGAGTCAACTAAAAGCAAGAGTGCAAGATCTTTGCACTGCACGGTGTCATGCTTGTAGTAGGTCTAATTTTACATCCGAAAGCCCCAGTATTTTCATACAAAGGTGGAAGACTTCAGGGAGAAAATAGATTAGTTCACAAAGAAATGTGACCTGCACCTCAGTGAGCCCAATTTTGGATATGCACATGACATGCTATAAAGCAAGAATTTTGAAACACTAAGAAGGAAATAATGTAAGAATAGCATACCTGAAGGCTTATCTTATAAATGAATACGCAAAGGTGGTGCTTATACTAAAAGGATCTGATATCAAGAGGAAAATTAGCACTTTAACTTATTAAGTTAATGATTTGACAACTTCAGTATTCGAGGGCTGGATTTTAAATAATGGAACAAATTTGACTTGTTGTTGTTGTTGTTGCTGTTACCTGATTATTAAGTAGTCATTTCTAGCTATTGTACGGATGACATCCAATGACATCCAGACTGGCCACACACATTGGCATAGGGGCGCTTCAGATTAAGGAGGCCTGCCCAAAAAAGGCCATCATTTATCAATATTTTGCACTTAATGGAAAATTCTGCCCAAATGAAACTCATTTCAAAAATTTTCCAATGTTCGAGGGGTTGATGCCCCTCCCTACCTCCTACGCCTATGGCTATACAGTCATAGTTTGGTCCCAATCTTGAACTCTCACTCTTTAAATCTAGGTTTTGGCTGGGAAGCCATATTCCTCCAATATGTGGCAGTCTAAATTGCATCTTCACTATTGGAAAATAATGGAGCAACACCTATTCATTCAAGCATTTCGTTTACACAGCTTTCCCTCATATACCGAGCATAGAAGATGGGGCAGATTTTGGCTTTATGGAACGGGCTTTTACTCATACTTGTTATATATATGCAATGAAAAGCCATGCCATCAGCTTTCTGAATATGCAATAATATTTTGTGCAACCCCCATGTAGCGGGAGATAGAGTTGAAAACTAACCAAAATCAGTTTGTATGTTTTTGGTAAGTGTAAAACACGTATGGAACCTACAGCAGCTCAAAAATATAACCCCATCGCTAACACGAGAAGAGAGTGCCTATCCTGGCTAAAGTGCTCAATATACATCAGTATAGAGCAGTTATAAGCACTTATAACCCCATCGCTATGTATACGGGAGCCGTATCCCAAACAGCTATAGGCACGGGAGCAATTCTACACATGCGCAAATCAATATTGAATAGCTACTCAGAGAATATTACTGACTTTGCGACTGAATGATAATTGATCCCAGCGAGTCTAAAATGTGGCGAGGATGGCTGATTGGTTAGATCACTTGAACTTTGTTCAAAGGGCCCCGGAATAGAAACCACCTTCAGACCTATCACAAAGGAGTGAGGAGAGAACTTGCCAGCTTTCTGTAATTCCAGACAAAAAGGCAAAAGGAATCACAAGGTGTGGTCACATCGAGAGGAAGAACCAAGCTCGCGCTGCTTGATTATTTTACCTATTCAGTGGGCCCTTTGTGTTTTACATAAGTGTATTTATCTATTAACTATCAACTATTAACTCCCTGAACAGTGGGTCTGTGTTTTGACGACCCTATAACTTTAGAACCTAGCCTTTATTTTCTAGGTTTTTACTTCCGTGAACTGGGGGGACATTGATCAGCCGGTTGACTTTGGTCATTGTCACCCTTTGTTGTTCAATCCCTCATTATGAAAACCAAAGACCTGTAGAATTGCAAAAAGGACCAACGCTTTGATTTGAGACAGAGTCGTGTTCCTCGTTATTATGTGATAGTGTAATAGTAAAATAACACCAAGGATGGAGAAGAAAAAAAGAATTTGAAGAAGATGTTTTTCGCTTTCCATAAGATATAAAAATGAACGCATTAAATATATTTCATTTTATCTATTTACAAACCAATCTTTATCATAACTTTAACTCCGTCAGAACATATTTCATATCAAT
The DNA here is from genome assembly GCA_963924455.1 of Pelagia noctiluca. Taxonomy (NCBI): domain Eukaryota; kingdom Metazoa; phylum Cnidaria; class Scyphozoa; order Semaeostomeae; family Pelagiidae; genus Pelagia; species Pelagia noctiluca. The sequence goes on along the minus strand of OZ004319.1, from coordinate 2,034,988 downwards.
TATTGTTCAAAACTCCCAGTTCAAAAAAAGTATAAACGCCAGTCCCAGATACTAATTTACCCCTTACCCACCCTCCTACGATATTTGGCACCCTGAACAATTTTGATTTGTGCTAAACCCTATGGCATCGATGGATAGACTTCAGTTTGCACAAAAGGTCTGGGAGCGAGTATACGCTGGTATGACGTCATTGATACCTTGAAAGGATCTTCTATAACATGACTGGAAAAAGATACTAACTTCGAAAGAAGGCAAAAAGCAAAGTTAACCCAAAGTCCTTGAATAAATTAAAATTACGGTATAAAATACAGTAAAATACAACATTACCAAATATAAAAGCATGTAAAATACAACATTATCAAATATAAAAGCATGATAAGTTAAAGGCATAAAAGTATACTAGACGAAATAATGTTCTTTCTATCGTAAAACTCATCATGCATACGTAAAAACGATTATTTGGCACAGAAGCTTGATTGGCGCCTAATCTTTAAGCCAGGGACGTGGCCAGAAGCTCGCAAAGGTTGAGCCAGTGAGTAATTTCATTTAAGGATAAAAGACCACAAAAAATCTATAACAATACGGACCAACTTTCTCCCCAAGGGGAAAGTAACGGCTCCCACGGTTGATCCCTCTGGCTGCAGCCCTGCTCTTTGATTCAGTTTGGTTTGAAGGAACAAAGATTTTAACGAGCAAACAGAGAGCCTGGGTGGGACATGATAGTTTCTAGAATATGGAAGCTGTTCATAATGCAGAGTTTCCTCCCCATTTAAACACCTACTGACAGAGTAATAGGAGGTAGCACACATCTAAATGATTAGGCTTTAAGGGGCCTATGCAGCCAAGAGACGTTGAAGCATGCACGCAAAGGTTCCTGGTAGCAGAGCTCTTTAAGAAGCTTAAAGGGGTACAAGGAATCCAGAGCTACAGAAATAGGTCCTAACCACATATCGATGTATTCTTAGTATTCTCTGACCGAGATTTTTCTGGTATTTTTGTCGTTGAAAGACTAAGGCTCAAATTGGTAAAATTATCAGAAACAAATAATCTTAATATTGGTTGAAAAGTTCCGACACCATTGCCAATGCATCCTGAACTTGATTGCTGAATCTTCACGGCGTTTCATCAGAACACTGTCTTTCACCGTGTCTGGCATGTCAACCAAAACCCATATGTAGTTACTATAAATATATATCTATACTGTTCCAATACGATTTGATAAAAATTTCCACAATCTCTTCTCGGCAGTGCATCGTAGGACACCGTGATACATGCGTTGGAGGTATCGATACATCATATAATGTATACCACTTACCGTTTATCGTACACCAAATAAACCACGTATCCAGTTACCGTATGAAAATAGCTCCGTATGGCTCTGAGACTACCTTATTATGCTTCTGTCTTGAGCTGGCACAAGGATCGTGTATAGGCCACCCTGTTCTTTCCGTATCCCAGCTGTAAAACGTCCCTCTCTCGAATCTCCGCTCGAGCACGATTAGTGATAGCCCGTATTCTGTCCATACGAGCGTATCGGGTGTATTTCTGTCGCATTTCGGCGTAACGTCCTTGATATTGCGGCAGGACATAGGGTAGTAGACGTAATTCTGGCGTTTCGAGACTGGTTCGAAGATCGTAACATTTGGTTTGGCCTTGCAGACCAGCCAGTCATTGATGCTGGATTTGATGAGGATCTCTCTACCGAGGTATTGCCATAGAGAGTAGTCGACTGCTCCAAAATCGGTCAAGTCTGCAAGAAATAGTAAGAATATTAGAACTGGTAGATAAGTTCTTAATTATGTTATAGGCTGTTCAGCACCCTCTTAACTAATTTCTGCACTATACCAATCATTCGCATCTTTTCTAATAGGCCTATTTCGACTTACAGCTGGGTTTTCTAATCTATCATATTTCATATATCTGCTCAAATTTAATTTCTAAATCAAGAAATAATAAGTAAATTAGATTAAGTGGATAAATTTAAGTACGCTGTTCTGCACCCTCTGCATTGTTTCTGCACTATACCAATCATTCGCATCTTTTCTAATAGGCCTATTTCGACTTTTTTCTGGATATACTTTTTCAGTTTTTATTATGATTTATGAATTAATTATTCATTGTTTAAATTTCAATCAGCCTATCATGTGCAATAGAAAAACAAGTCGAAACCTTGCGCATGCAGTGGGTCTAAAACACTTGTCAATAGCTCCTTGAATATATTAGGCTTCTTTCTTGTTCGCCTACTGACGTACTACCTCTTTGAGTGTCAAATGGAAAGCTTGAGTAGTTACTATGTTTGGCTATATTTCAAATTTTTTTCGCCATGCAGAAGTTTGGTATCGATCGATTGAAAATAATATCTGGGTGTCTGCGGCAAATTAGATAATACGCAAAGTTTCATAGTTAAAATAAATAATAAAAGAATCAGAAGGAGTAGAAACAGGGTGCATTTTCTTTGTACAGTATCACACATTTAGTGCCGTACTGAATTAAATATTTGCTTCATGGGTTTCCAAAAAGAGCAGTATTGATCTTTTTAAATTGCATATGAAATGCTTATTAAGGATATGCGAGGATCCATATACCAGCTTTTTTCACACAGAAGTTTCCTCGTCAGATCTGTTTACCAAAGGTTAGTGACCATGCATTTTTTCATGTTTCATATATTTAGCATTTTTAGTATTTTCTTACGGTTGGAACATCATTTAAAGCAGTTTATGATACAGTACTATCTTGCAATGACAATGCTGAATCTCGCTTCCCAAACTCAAGCAACTGATAAGCAACATTGAGGGCGGAAAAACAAATTACTTAAGCAACTTTGAGGACTGAGACAATAGTTGTTCATTAAAAAAGTGCACCAGAAGAGAGTGACAAACACATAAACTTGAAAATAATTGGGATTCGGAAAATCAATTGAGATACTCTGCGAGAATGAAAGAAGGATACAATGGATGGCCACGCTATTGGTGGAACACTGATGTACCAAACAGAGGTCGTGGGTTCGAATTCTACACTCACAAATAAATTCGATTTAATACACAACATACCTTGAGGAGGACTTTTAGAAATAGGCGTTGCAGTGTGTTTAACCTTCTTACTCCATGAAGGCACAGGTGTGATGGCATTCTCGGGCCCTCTGAACTTTGAAAAATGCGTAAATGTATAACTGTAGGCCAACGTCCATCCGCCATTATCAGTCTCCATGTCACAGTAGCCAATGAAGGGATTCCCGTCATCAGTGGGGGAGAGCCAATACTTCCCAGAATTCAGCAGTCCTTCAAATCGACCAATCAGATCCTTACAAGAGCGTGCCGGGTAATCTTTGATTTTGCCTGAAAAATCATTCAATAGAATTCACGGATTAAGACTGTTTATAAATCAGGTACTTTTATGGGTGGACAAGTTTTAAAAAGAATTCATGCTTGCAGCCTTGTATAAACAATGGTCTGATATCAACAGAAGCCCAGTCATAGAAAGAGTCTAAAAGCTCAAAGAACTATACTGTATTCCAAGGAAAGGAATTATGCTGCAAGGGTGGGGCATCATAGTCATAGTTCTTGAGCCCCAGTCTCGGGAATGAAACGAGTGAAAGTGTTTTGAAAAGGACCCAGACTGAGAGGACAATTATTGAGGCAAATATTACAGGGACAAAGTGGCTTTTAGGACATATAATGTTAATGAGGAAGAGAGGCATTGAATATCAAGTGGTAACAGGGAAAGTAGAAGGAAAAAGAGATAGAGGAAGATAAAGAAAAACATTTCTCTGAAAGGTAGGTTAATTGTTAGGGAGAACAGGCGTGGATATCATTCGTTTGGTGGCAAACATAAAATGACAGCCTATGTCAGAGTCTGATGAGGCCCTATATGACGATAATGTATGTAACAAACACACAAGGACCTCTGCATCATACTACTTTATGTAAAGATGTGATGTATGCTACTGTACCCTTGTGGGGAACAAGGCCTAACTCTAGTCTGGTTAAGTGTGACATTGACTCACTCACAAACGGGTGCAATAAAAAAGGACCTCTTGCTACTGATATGTAGTGTTGTGGTGTGTAGTAAAAAGGTTCAGCCAGGCCCTCAAATGATAATCAGATAGAAATAAGAATTGATGAACAGGCAAACAGATAAGCAAATAGAAAAAGAAATTGATAGATACCATATCTAGTCTCTTTGATCACGTTCTTCAACTGAGATCTTAACGCCTGTAACTCCTCAGCCAGATCCAAAAGCTCATTTAGCGTCGGGTAACTTTTTCCATTCACTCCCACCTGCAATGATACCAATTGAAAAACGATTAACAATATTTGATCACCCTGGGGAACATTGGTGCAGTACTGTGGAGGATTTCCAGTTCCAAGGGGGATATCATCAGTACTGTGGTGGGATACCATCAGTAATGTGATGGGAAAACATCAGTACTGTGTGGGGATACCATCAGTAATGTGATGGGATACCATCAGTACTGTGAAGGATGTTCAGTTTTGTGGAAAGATACCATCAGTACTGTGATGGGATATCATCAGAACTGTGGGGGATACCATCAGTACTGTGTGGGGATACCATCAGTAATGTGATGGGAAAACATCAGTACTGTGTGGGGATACCATCAGTAATGTGATGGGATACCATCAGTACTGTGAAGGATGTTCAGTTCTGTGGAGGGATACCATCAGTACTGTGGTGGGATATCATCAGAACTGTGGGGGATACCATCAGTACTGTGTGGGGATACCATCAGTAATGTGATGGGAAAACATCAGTACTGTGTGGGGATACCATCAGAAATGTGATGGGATACCATAAGTAATGTGATTGGATACCATCAGTACTGTGAAGGATGTTCAGTTCTGTGGAGGGATACCATCAGTACTGTGGTGGAATATCATCAGAACTGTGGGGAATACCATCAGTACTGTGTGGGGATACCATCAGTAATGTGATGGGAAAACATCAGTACTGTGTGGGGATAACATCAGTAATGTGATGGGATACCATAAGGAATGTGATGGGATACCATCAGTACTGTGAAGGATGTTCAGTTCTGTGGAGGGATACTATCAGTACTGCGGTGGAATATCATCAGAAATGTGAGGGATACCATTAATGCTGTATGAGGATATCATCAGTACTGTAGAGGGATACTATCAGTACTGTGGTGGGATATCATCAGAACTGTGGGGGATACCATTAATACTGTGGGGGATACCATTAATACTGTGGTGGGATATCATCAGTATTATTGGGGATATTCAGTACTGTGGAGGGAAACCACAACCAAGCTATTACCTGCACAGTGCTAATGGTATTCCTCTACATTATTCATGTAATCACCCAAAAATACAACTGGTATGCCCAACAGTAGTGAATATCCTCCATTCACAAATACAGTTTATAGAAAATGTCTAACTGGTACAAAAATCTTGCAAATGGTTTCGAGACTTCACAATTGAACAAAACCTTTCTACAAATTAACACCATACTTGAAAAGGTATAAAAGTCAATTGAAATAAGGGAAAAGCCTTACCAGTCTTCCAGGGGGCCCAGGCAAACCTGGCTTTCCAGCAGCTCCCTAAAAATGATTTTGGTTTAGAAAACGGTAATTCTAAATTAACAACATTACAATGGCGGAATGGGGCATCTCGGCTTCAAATTTTGAGATTTTCTAGGGACGCTCGATACTTTGCAATAGCTTACTATCTTGATTCTATACTTTTGTATTGTGACTTTGAAGTGCGCACATATCCAATCAGAATAACGCAACTAAGTCAAGCAATAAAAATTTTGCTTGAACTAAGGGAGCGGTCATTATTTATGACTGGAATTGGGCCCAAAGAGAAAATGGTTGGGTAATCAAAAAAATGGGGAGGTGAAAAGGTGGGTACAAAAAACATAATCTTAGGGTTGGGTAACTTAATTTAGAGATGATGACTTCATATAACTTTATGGGGGAAAACATAGTGTTCACCAGTATTTTTATTTTAAACTCAATGAAAAGTATAATTTGTTCACAACATGTAGTCATGCATCACAACTCGTATTCAAAGTGCTATTTTAATTAGCATGACTGATAAACAAGGTCTGATAGCTTCTTGGGACTTTAATTGCATGTTTAAAACGTGTAGGGTGGTCAAAATATTCTAGGGCTGGGTAAAATCAAAATTTGCCATTTTTTTGGTTGGTTATTTAAAAAAAAGTGGTCTAAATATGTTGGGTGAGAAAAATTTTTATTTAAAAATCATTTTTCTTCGGGCCCAACCCCGTTCATTTCATAAATAATTGCCGCTCCCTAAAGCAGCAGCAGTATTGATAAAAATAAGAAGTAAATAAAATTGTAAAGAAAATGAGTTTTAGCACAATAAACAATAACAAAAAAACAAAAATTACAACCAAAATCATGATGATGATGATGATGAACTTACGATTCGTCCTCTAACACCAGGCTTGCCAGCATTACCCTTAAATGAAAGACAACTAGATTGATTGGACGAAATGACAACAAATATGAATTCATCTAAACAATACCGGGGACGTAGACTATTCGAGGGGAGCATCCCAACCTTTGGATGTAATACTTTAAGAGCACTTTCCACCAGGAGGGAAAGTGTATTCTACCGTTTACAGCAAAAAGGGAAGCAATTGTCCATGGTACAGTGGTCTTTACAAACAAAAAAAATGTGAACCAAAATTTAAGTATAATAACAGCAAGCTTCGTGTATAAATAAAGCCATTTCGAGTATCAAAATAGGTATGAGCATGTCTGAGTACCGAAGTGTTGGGAAATTTCTCCAGAGCTCATATCCAAACCAAACTATTCGCAAGTTTCAAAAAGTATTTCAATAGTAACTTTGAAATAGATGGATCCTTATAGGAAAGTGGTTGAGTCAGTACTGTAAACTTGAATCGTGTTATTTCAAAATCATAGCAGATGGGAATTTTCAAGGAAGATACTTAATTGCGAGGTATTTACAAACACAGAACTTTTCTATATGTTTCATTACCTAGAAAAATTTGAATAAAACAATCTAGAAAGTAATAATGTTACTTTCATAATATATGCTCTGAAAAATAAAATCTCTGATTTGAAATCTGTTTCTGTCACTACCTTCACATCTGAAAACTTTACAAAGGTGAAAAGTTCCAGGACATACTTTCTGCTATGCTTGATGAAATAGTGTCACAAATATTTTCAAGTTTTAGATGAAACTTGCCACCATTTTGAATCTCTTACCAAAATTCAATTCTTTTCCCCAAAACATAAATATGATCTTCTTCAATAAATCATAATCAGATTCCATGAATGGAGAGTGTACACACATAAACGTCTTCAAATATACTTAATCGAAGTAAATCGTCTGGAAACTCACTCACCGTTCTTCCTGGTGGACCACGTTCACCGGGTCTTCCCAGACTTCCCTTTGGCCCAGGTGGGCCCATTGGGCCAGGGGGGCCTTTAGGGCCACGGAGACCATGTGACAGGGATACGAGCTCCTCAGAGGCTGTCAACAACTATGAAATAAAGAAAGGAAAATTCAAGTAAAATTCAGGCCGGTAGCCATGGGGTAGCACTGTATTTAGCCTTTACTGCCCCTGTGCAATTTGAGCAAGCTTTATATCAGCCCTACAAAATTTTGCAATTATCAACAATATTTTCCTAATTGCCACGCGTTTTTCTTTTACGATAATGATTTAAATAGAAGGGAATATTGATGAGAATAAGAGTGAAAAACAGCAGATTTTATGATTGATATATAAATGGGCCTAAATTCTGAAAATTGTCGTTCCTATAGTGTCACATCAATTTTTATGTTTAGCAATACCCTTCCCCGACGAAAAACATTTCACTGACCATCAAGGCTCCAAACGCCGGTCTACGGGTCTGGTTAAATAATAACTTATCATCTAGTCAAAATGTATACAACTCGTAATTGTTTTTCTCAATGTATTCCACTGTAACAATGAGAGCTCGGTGTTTTAGAACGATCAAAAATGGTCAGTGCCACTCCTGTGACTATGCAGCCAGTCTACGCAGGTGACTATGAAAGATAGATAAATAAGACCTACCTTCTTCTTCCTTTTTCTGATTCCACTTCTCAAGTGTAGCGTGGCCTGTCAAAAGAAAACAATTCTCGTAAAGGGGTACTAGTTTGAGTTGATTAATTAACACATTATCAGAAGGCGAACCACAAGGAACAGTTATAAATTCTCCTTTCTGTTTTGATAGTGATCTTATGAATGAAACGAGAGTCAGATACATCACTTGTGTGGGAGGGGGGGAGGGGTAGGGATAAGTAAGAAGTGTTTAGAAGCTTACCTGAGGGGAACAGTAACAACAATTGTGATAACGAGCGTTATATCTACCTGAAACAACAAAATGATAGCATTTCATTTTGACACCCCATTGATATCGCATATTTAATAGAATGATATGTAGAACATAACATCAAGGAGTGACAAGGTCCATACGTATTCATGCAAGTACATTAAACATAAACTCACTTAATTAAGTTGTAATAAACATACCAAGACCTCATGCTACTTTATACATTGATGTAATGCATGTTAGTTTGCCCCTGCGGGAAAGAAGGTCTTGCCTTGGTCAAGTTAACACATTTAACAGAAAGTCATTTACTCACACATGGTTGCCATAACCATACTCAGAAATCATACTACAATGTATAGTATTGTAGTGTATACTACAGTGTCTTGGCTCTGCTAGAAAAAGGCCTCGTCTAAGTCAGGCTAGCACATTAAACAGAATTCAAGTTGGCACTTAAATCAGGTGGGGGATTCGAGGGCTCTACAAACCCCTCTTTAATCTTGTTCACTGAATCCTAATACAGTCTAGGGGGGGGGGGGCTGGTGAAATTTGTGCTTCTGAAATATTGTTCTGCATATGTCAAATAAGTGCACATTAGCGTGGTAGACTGTTATAAGCTGCTTCGTGTTGGAATAACGGAATGAACATAAATCATAAACGAGACTTCAGCTGATAAAAATTCTTGGAAGGTTAGATTATTAGCCGTCTAAGTAGCCAGATGGGAGGCTTTCCTTTGACCTAGCCAACTTTAAATACATAGATAAGAAACTTGTACTTGGGTGTTGAAAACAGGCAGGAAAGATAGAGAAACGAATTCCACTTATCCGTTCTGAGACGGAAAGGTTTCAATACTAGGACCCGTTTTCAGACGTCTAAATTACAGATCATCCAATAACAGAATCAATCTTTCTAAATTGAATTGATAAGATCTTATAATAACAAGTTTAGTAGTGATCAGGAAACCAAAAAACCTTTTATTATTGAGGAAAGCTGATACATAAGGAAAGACCTAGATCATAGTCTAGGTACCTCCCTCTGCGCAGTTTTCCATACAAACGGAAAGACCCAGACAGGTTAAAAGACTCCCACAATATCTTTGTGATATTCAGGTCAGTGGCATTTTCGTGAATGGGAATGCACCCTGACTAGAACCGTACCCAGTAGCACATCAAGGAAAATATTCTGACTACTCCTCAAATTGGCCTAAGTGGCAGAATTGTCGATTTTTCATCTGAGAGCCTAAATTAAAAGATAGAAAAATACGAAGCCTGAAAATCTGACTACGAATCAAGCAGTCTAGTTCTGCCCCTGTGTAACCTTCGTTGTTTTTCATTGAATCAGTAATTATGCTAATGCACGATCAAAAAAGGTACCTCTGTATTCACGACATCGTCACCAAAGGGGTGGAATTTTCCCAAGATCGATTTTCTAATTCCTCAAGATCCGTTGAAAAAACTTTGCGAGCTTTGCAGAGAGAGTGAAGTAAGTTGAGTCTAGGCCTATTATGGTCGAGTTCTAAGAGCTTCAAATACCCTCCCGTTTAGGCTGTTTTCAGAGCTCTAGTCAACTCCCAAGGAAGGTCACGTTTTGGGTTTCCAGAGCCTCAGAAAATATTGAATTATGGGTTCCAGTTGTGAAGAGTCTCGATTGAATTGAATTGTGAAGATGGCGGAGGGAACAACAGGGACTCAATGCAATGAGTCTGGGTGGATCAGGAATAAATTTGGTGCGGGCCTTTTAAGTAACTACTTCTTGAATATGAGCATACGAGCACACGAGAAACTATGAGTCAGGGAGTGAGTGTTGGGACCCATAGAAATATGTTTTGAGCGACAAAGCCATGGAATGATTGAATTGAATCATTGGAAAAGATGATCATGAAATAAGAGCTTTGATCACTGAACGACACTAGTCCAAGAACTCGATGTGAACCCTAGCTGGTAGTTATCCGTTGATACAAGCAGCGTAATATTTGAGGCGTGGTGACGAGTGATGCAGCCAGAGAGGGAGCTGGAGAAGATATGGCTCCTTCCCTTTTGAAGAAAATTCGAAAAATATAGTGTGTAGAGGTCACTTCTAATGGGTTGCTTTCCACAAGCGAATGCTGAAAGTGGTCAAAAGCTCATCCCCTTTCATATCTTCAGGGCTAGGGGGAGGTAATTAAGTATGTGCTGTCCCGGGGCCGAGGGTATTTACAGCGTCTTTAGGAAAATTTCAAACCCCTCCAAAATTCCTAATGAGATGTTTCGAGCCCCCTCAAAATATCTAAATAAAGATTCATAACCCTTCATTGCTCTGACTATTAAGATTTAGTAATACCAATATAATTTGCCACTGCTTCCACTTCGTTACACCAAATCTTATAGGATAGGGTGAATCTTTGCAGTCTCGAAGTTCATGTGTACTGCAATGTGCCATTTCAAATCTGAAAATCTGTGATTTTAACTTCATACCGAAACTGTCAATATTTGCTCCATACCCCACCCCTACCTCTTCTAAATACACTCTAACCTGAAATAATGTTATTTCCTTTCATTTCAAAATTTTCCTCCTTCGCAACGGTCTGCAACGCAGACTACCTCCAACCCGGCAACGCACATACTTAATGACCACTCCCCTGCGCCCCTCGTAGTGACTGAGTGCCAATTGAAAACGCTTATTCACCTATGAAAACAAATGCTAATGTCACAGAATCTAAAACGAAAGTGGCCTATTTACATCAGAAATGGGATTAAGGATTTTTGTCGAAAACCCTGCGGATAAAAGCTCTTAAATGAATAAAAGAATTGCAACCGTGAGCCCGTTACTCCATTTTTCGTTTAAGGGGATTTCTCCCTGATTCGTAAAGAAGTTCTTCATCCTCCAATGCAATTAAAGCAATCCTGTTTTCTTTTGTGCTTCGCCATTTGGGCGATTTAAAGAGAGCGGGTGTCTCGATTAAAAGGCATATCAAGGGCTTTTAGGAGACCTAGCCAGGGCACGAAAGAAGATCGAGGTTTGCTAAGACTTGCTCAAGACGTGGAAACGTAAGAAGACTATGTTCAAGGAGGTTCCCAATCTCAACTGTGACTCGAGCCATGCCAGAGAGGCTCTAGGTTAAAGTTAGTGTTAGAGTTGGGGTTAGGACACGTTTAATACTAACCACTGAAAAGCACAAAAATCGGTTAGCCTGGTGATAATAAACTCTTAAATTTCTACCACCGACAGAAGAATGGTAGAGCTGTATCTTGAACCACTGTTGTTCATCATCAAGTATATTCTCAGGCTGGTACAAAAAATGCAAACATTTTGATAAATTTCATTAATAGATGGTGTCAAAGCCTTGCCCATACACAGCAAAAGTAGCTCTTTGAGGTTCAGTGCACAAGTCTACTATACTTCTGTCTATGGTAGAAGTTTCAGGGCTGCAGCTAAGCACCTAAAAAGAAAAATCTGCAGACACCAGAGGTCTTTTCGAGTTACCCCTAAACAATCAAAAAGATCAACAATCTAATAAGAGCAATATTTTCCTAAAGAATTGTGCTATTGACAAATAACTACATTGGCGCATTTTAGTGCACCCATTTGAGGTAACAAAACCTCGAGAACCATTTTCAAGGCACTGAGCTCCCTTTACAGCCTAGATCGATAGATTCAGAACCACACAACAACAACACAACAACAACAACAACACAGCATTGGCAACCATCCTAAACATGTCCCAAACAACGCCGTTGGTATTGCAAGAAAGAATCTTTCTCTACATAACACGATGGACGAAAATGCTGATGATATTAAACGGATTGATCCCGATTAATGTGGATTAGTGCTGGATTAGTGTCAGGGGTTAATCCGGATCTAGATCTTACGTTCGTGTTTATTCATCAACTAGGCATGGACAGGAAACTCCACTAAATGGATTACGATGGATTTCATTTAAATGCAGAAAACAAAATTGATTTACGTATTTCCAATTAGCGTAATTGGGTTCTAATTCGTTTAGGACTTCATATGATTCTCTCACATGATCCGAGTCGTGATGTAAATTTAATAATGGTTTCTCTCTAAATGGGGCGAAATTTCATCAGTTTGGATGTTTACAGCAAAGGAAATTGCTGATGTACAAGGATATTAGAAGTCATGGAGAGGAAGTCAAATTTGCTAACAGATTTAGAGTCTGTATTGAGAACGGGATATGAATTCAAACATCTGTCAAAAAGAGGCGTTGCAGCTCTTAAAATAGGAGCGACAAGTTCTTGTATGGTTGGACCTATGAAAAATATTTCATGATTAAATCATTTCTTAAACGTTCTGATTAAATCTACCTCAGTAAACTTTGCTAATAGTTATTGAAGAAGTTTTTATCAAAAAGTTCAAGCATGGCTTATTTCTGAATTTGTCTCTAATTATTTCATGAACATGGGACATTTGGCTCTCGTTTCACGACACTATCTTTCCTCTCTATTCATCAGATGAACCTCTTTCTCAGCCTCTCTTTCATATTTTTGCTTTTTCTCCTTTCTGTTATTTTCCCACATGACTCAAATCGTTTAACTTCGTCATAGCAATTACGCAGCTCTTCATCTTAATTCGCTCTTTCTGTTAGACATGTTTGTATCGTAAATCGTAACCCTTTGGCTCGTATTCCTCATATTTGCACAACCTACATTTTCCTGCTATTCTTAATTTCCATTGCTTCTTTCCGTCTTTGCGTTAATTTTATTACTTATTTAAACTAAAGTATTTCAATCATTAGTTAGGTTTAGGTTAGGGTTAGGGTTATGTATTTTGTTGATTTGAATGAAGCATTTGTATAGAGGAATACAACGTCGTTTCTTTTGCCTTTACCCTACCTGCCGTTGCTCTTGTATTACCCAGATTTTTATCAGAATTACTTTTTTTGGACAGTTTACCTAAATAGGGTGGGGTCTCAACAGAATCTTACCACGTGTGCGTTTAAACATGTTGCAACATAAATACAAGAGTAAACTGTCTTACCGGGATACACGATGTCGAAAATCCAATTGGCGTATTCTGAAACTTTCACGTAAACACCTGGAAACAGATGAAAAGTATGAATTCATGAGGCATCGTCTAACACGTGGAAATATATCATCATGAGTCGTATATTATCCCTTAAATATTTTATGGTTTTCTATTGCTTCTTTCAGTTTATCTTAGCATCAGGCAAAACGCTCTTGCTTCTCTAACGCAATATAGCTGGTTTCAGGGAGTACATAAGCTCTCTTTAGACAAATAGTTTTTGCATTTTCTCCCTTGATTCCCATTAATAAATTCTCATGCTCTCAAAACTGCTTTCAGTAATGCTCTGGTGACTCCAAAACTGTATGCTTCCCTCCTTTGACCCCTAAAACCCTTGCTACTTCGGGCCAGTTGTATGAATCAAGAAAATAATTCCATAAGAATATGGAGATCAGTTAATAAAATGGCGAGATCTAGCTCAATCTTCGCATGCGAATCGGTGAAAATTAAGCAGTGAAACAAAGCTGCATCTCCCCCTGATACCTAAAATGTAAAGCTAGACTCCAAGCTCCTTTGAAATGATTAATCTAGTAATCTCTTAAAAACAGTGTGCAATCTCACTTGCTCCCCAGGCCCCTGGAAGGGGAGCACTAATTTCCCGATTTTCTTCCACTTTTTCAAGTTTCATGGTGGTCCAACAATATGTTAAAGTCCAATACTGCATTTACCTTGACACACTAAAAAGCCAGCTTTATCAATTCTACATCACACTCAACCAATCAAAAGCATTCAAATATTTGAATTAACCAATCGAATCATCACTCTAGGTTCAATTGCCATTATGAACGCATTACAAAAAACACCAAAGATTGTCAAAAATGACTTGAAATGTGGATTCCTTACCCGGATACTGAGCAAGAGCACAGCCTCGTCCCCACGATACAACGCCAATAAGTATCCATGAGTCTTTGGGGCCACAGTTGTTACGAACCATCAATGGTCCTCCACTATCACTGTAACAGGCATCTCTGTTCCGACCGGCTGCGCAGATCATGTCTGGTAAGACCGAGTTGTTGTAAGATTTCGGGTGATTGCATTTGCTGTGAGGGGTGATCTATCAAAAGAAATCAAAAGCATGACTTCAACCACGCAAGCTTTTGCTAAGAATATATAAATGTACTACTGTTTTTGATCGGTAAAAAACTTCAATATTGCCAAAAAATCGGACGCATAGTGAAGTGAAAAATAGATTACTTTTAAGCTTTTCGTCTGACACTCAACAGAGTAATACGTCAGAAAGAGAACGAGACAAAAGTGAAACGAATAATTATAACCAAATGTGGATCATCTCAATCAACATCTGAGAATAATAATTCGTTAGGTTCGTCAGACTAAAAGCTTAACTAATACATGTTTCCACTTTGCTATGCTTCAGGATTCTCTGGCTATAAATGTACTTCTGCTGGAAACTCCTCCTTTCTGTGGGAGTTCTATAACAAGAAAATTCTTCCGTATACATTAAGGACAATGTATACATAAAATAAAAAGTTGGAATGGATTTGAATGTAACTGCTGCATATCTATTTAAACAGATGAACAGAAAACATAAATAGTAAGTAGGTTAGACTAGAGTTGGCCTTGATGGCATTTGCTATTTCTTAGGCAACCCTATTTGCGAAAGATTTCCAGGGCTGCTATTGTGATTCCACAAAAGATGGAATATCAAACTCACGCAATGCATGATAGGAATTTAACCCTTAGCAACGCATAGCTACCAACATCAATGACTGCAGCTATGAAAGATTTAGGCCATCATTATGACTTTGTTAGCTATGCGTTGCCAAGGAAAATATTCCCATCATGCATTGTGCGTGATGAACCATTTTTTTATGAATCATTTATTGTTCGTTGGTGTCAAGTGATTTTTAAGCCTTCCCCTACAAGATTTAGGGGGTTAAGTAGGCCATACTATTTCATTGAATTCAAATATTGGTCTTCCAAGTCAAATAGCCAATTCATTCTCATATCAGTCTAAAGAGAGGATGATTTTGAGATGCTAAATTTGAAACATTTCTGTCAATGTTAGCCAAACAACATTAGCATTCGTGATGATTAGATTTCTCAATTATTTCTTGGGTAAAGATTTTTCGGAAAGCAAACAAAACTATGATATTAGCTCGATTAAAATATCGACTGTCAAAACTTCATCAATAACCTTCCATTCAAATCGTTTCATCAAGTTTCAAATTTGTTTGATTAGATGAGGGAGCAGTTGTGAAGACAGGACGGATGTGACAGAAGGACGGACCTAGTCACAGAGACAACGGATGTGACATGGAACATGTGTATGACACGAATGTGACTTGTCTATAATCATTATTAGTCTCACACCAATATTTATACACATAAAGATTTTGTCAGTATATCTAGGCCACATGACCAATACAATCAGGAAAGCTAATAATTGTTCCAATCGGATATCTAAAAATGATATTGCTTATCAAGGTATAATGGTTTATTGCTATGGGTTCCGAAGGTACAGCACTGTATGAGATACGTAGCATCGCTATAACAGCTTCGTTTGTGTTATACACATATGACAAGAGACAAGAAATTACTCAGAGAGAAATTACTCATAAGATGTACTCGGATTATTACGAAACAGACTTGTAGAGACGAAGGAGTAATTTCCATGTCACTCTTCGGCAAATAAATGTATTCACTGCTCTAATATAAACTTAACGAAAACTGTCTCTCTTTAAAAAAAGACCATCGATTTCTTATTGCTAAATTATGTTCTTCTCAACATAGAGCATCTTTCGTTCTCCATCATTTATAATTTTTGATATGGTTTCTGCTAATTTCATGAATTTAACTCTGAGCGTGTGGAGAAAAAGGAGAATATTTATGGGTAGGAAACTAACCTTGACGTTAGCGTAACGGAGGACTGGGGATAGGTTATTCGATGACGTAGACGTTGAGCCCCAACCAGCAACGGTTGCCTGGGTGCCAGCCTCGCTCCAAAAATCATCAGCAGGGGACATTGCAGGTCGAATCGTTCTGTGTTTCGAAGGTCTTGAGAGATATAGCAATGCCAGATCCGCACCTGAAACGCAAGTCACAAGGCATGATGGACTGTTCTTTACTTAGGCCTTAGGTTACTGGAGAGAAATAAAACTTTGATCAAATTTGGCATTCACCCAACCTTTGGAAAATCAAAAAGGCAATTAACCAACCAAAATAAAAGTCAAAAAGCCTTACCCGAAAATGATTTAGTTTGTGCCTGACTTTTAGTGGTTTGGGAAAAATTTTGGATGAATAATTTCTACACAGCCTTGCCAGAAAATAGATAATCCAACCAATTTCTTTTCGGTGGCAACCTAAGTATTTCCTCCACAGTGCTTCTGGTTCCCTATACAGTAGTGAAGGTGTCCTTCCACAGTATTGAATATACTCCACAGTATTAATGTTATCCTCCACAGTAATGCTATCCCCCCACAGTACTGAACATTCTTCACAATACTTCACAAACGCCCCCAAAGGTGATGAGAAATTACCTTGAAATCCAGTTCCAGCGTATTTATGATGAATGAAAATTGCTTTTGCTCTTATTTTCTCAGTGTGTTTTCTTTTGTTGATGTGTGAATAGATATTACCAATATAAACCCAAACTTTCGAAGTGTGTTCTCCACTTGGTAGGCAGTGTGCGGCTGTAAGTACCCACCTGCAGACAACAAACAGAAATTAGAGCATTCAACAAGTATCAAACGATGGATGAGGGGGCAAGGATCGAGCTAAAAGTAGCGAATGGGACAAACTACACGAGAACATTCCAATGAAATTTTCATAGGAAAGGCAAACATTCAACGGCTTAGGAGTCATTTTCCACTTCTGATGGTATACTCCATAGTACTGAGAACCTCCAAATGTACTGATGGTATGGTATCCCCCCTATAGTACTGACGACATCCCCCAGAGCACTGATACAATCCTTCCACAGTTCTGATGGTATCCCCACACTACTGGATGGACATCAACAATACTTATGGACCCTCCACAGTATTGAACACCCTTCAATGTACTAATGATATTCCCCCACAGTACAGTATTGACGATATCCCCCACAGTACTGATGACATCCCTCCAAAATATTATTCAACACCTTCAAATGTGCTGATGACATCCTTATAGTACTGAACACCATCTTCAATACTCTGAAGAGACGTTCTAAAGGCTGATCAAAGCATGTATTTCAAATGGGTGTTTCGGAGAGGCTAGGCCAACTACAGGACACGAATCAAGAGAAAGGACGGCGACCTTGCTCTCAAGGTCAAAAATAAAGCTAGCCAACAAAGTAAATCCCGAATTTCTGACAAATTAGCCGAAATAATGGAGTGAAACAAAGCTTTCCAGCAATGTGGCTGAAGTTCGTAAAACAACTCATTACTTTTGGTTATTGGTTTATGGAGTGGTCAGTTCACAAAAATAAGATAAAATTCAATTTTCTCCCTTTTGTACTTTTCCGATAAGAAATGCATTATAATTACTGTTACATCTTTGTTATCTTTCTAATTCATCTTCGGTCATTAAATTTTGAGTAAATCATTTGAATTCAGAATCAAATTTAGAAATTCGTTTGCAAAGGGTTTAGAATTTTTATAACTTAACTATTTCAATGAATGGACCTTGGAATCTTCGCTTCTCGGGACGTCCAAATCTAATGCCTATAAATGTCTCAGACATACTACACAGATCGAGAGGTGCAACTCTGCCTAAAAAGACAGACGAGGATTCTGAAATTCTGGGATCTCCAGAACATTGGCCTAGTATCAGATGGGGTTACTAAGAATTCTGGAGAATAGTCCTTTGGGAGCCTTGGTAATTTATGGGTATTTAGTGGGTTTCTGGAGGATTTCATGTTTTTCTAAATCTTTATGGAGATTGTTCGGTCAGAAAATTTACGAGGTATTTCTGGTGAGTTGCGACCCTCTTCGAACCCCTCGATAATGAGGTGTACCCAAATTGATAATGTCCACATCTCGTAACCCTGTGGAAGTGAGAGCATCACCTTGCACTTGTTGTATTTATAAAAGTTTTCAGTTTAAGACCAACAGAAATGCTTATATATTACTTCTCAAGGTGGCTTAGCTTATTAGACTAAGTTAGAAAGCATTAGATTCCGAAAAGACAGCGTGATCAAAATAGAACCAGCAAAGCATGGTTTCATTGGTACACACTCCAATCTACTGTCTCATTGATTTCTCATTGGAAAGATTTTATAAACACAAAATATTTGGCTAGATTTAACAGAGTTGATTCCCTTGGTTGGCGTTATAGGGGAGGTTGATCTACCTCCCTCCCTGGTAGCCTCGTTCGTAAGAGGCATTTTCGTAGCACTATAGGAGCAAAACTCGGATATCTAAACCGAGGTTCAACGGTCGGAAGGAGCAAATATATTTCGGGTTCGTTCTGGTATCAACAGATATCATGTGAAAACAAGGCAGCAAGCATAGGGCAGTCTGGCCTATTAAGTTTATTTTTGTTTCGATATTCCAACAAATATTCGTCTTTATCTACTACATCAGTTATTAAATTACCTGCCATTCAAACATTTTGCATCGTTGCCTCTTAGGCCTATGTGGTGTGGTGCCGTGCAGTTATAAACCAGGGCCTCTAAACCGCCAAATAACCAGCTGCTTTAGTTCTAAGAATTCTTGACGGCGTTCTACTGGTATCAGCCCTTGGTAGATGCAAAGATTAGGCCCTACGATGTACAAAAAGCTTAACAGGACCACCCTCGGTCGAAATTAAGTTACTGAATAAAAGGTTTTGAATCTTTTATGCGTGGAGGTTTGCGCGAATTTGATAACACGATTCTGTGACATCTTATGACCTTGTAATAATCGAATTTTCTTGTTATCTTCTCATTTCGACAAACATTGCCGACATGATCAAGGATTTCAAGGTAAAACTTTAATTTCCTTATTTTGTTTATATTTAATTAAGAGATTTTATCAAGATATTATGTGGTCACCCCCTGAACGAGAACTCAGGGCTGAAGATATTGATTCATAATATTTGAAAACCAGGGTGTTTGTCATTCTTTTGAATTGCAAAAGTTCACGCTGCTGCTAGCAAAGGAGAAATATAGGAAGGGCAGAGAAAACGTCAAAATTAATCCTTTGACTCAAATTGCACTGGAAGATGGACAGGCATTTTTAGCATACAAAGCGTTGGGGCAATCCCCAACCAGCAGCATCTCCAACACACGAAGTACGTTTAAGGGTTAGAGCAACTTATGTGTGTGTTTGAATATGGATAGTGTATGCAGAGGCCATGGTCTTGGATCCAGATTGCAATCAACGATTCCAGATCTCACGCAATGCATCATGGGAATATTTCCCTTAGCAACACCTTACTACCGAACTTGCAATGGCCTAAACCTTTCGTAGTTGCAGTCAATCTGCAGTCGTTAGTTTGGGTAGCTTATATGCATTGCCAAGAGGCATGTTACCATCATGTATTGAAGGTGATGAGATAAATCATCTTTGGCGGAATTTTCTATGACCTAATCAGTTTGATTTTTTTGTTCCAACAATTTCGTGCCCTTTTTGTCCAATCTATCAAATTTTACTTGTATTTCCTTACATCAGATATTTGCTGATAAAACGTCTGTAGCTACGAATAAGGTGTTCAGTATTGTGGAGTGAAATCATCAGTTACGTTAAAGGATTTCTTGCAGCCATTATTTTATGGTATTATCTGTAGTATTCCTCTAAGAGATTTCTCTAAACTCTAATCGTTAGCTACTGATGATATTCGTCCACATTATTTCAAGACATTCCTCCACATTCCTCTGCACAATCCACGTTACTGTACGATATCCTTCCATCTAACTGATGACATCCCTCAAAATTATTCCATAACCTCAACATTACTGCAAAATTTCCCCCACCTAACTAATCATATTCCTCCACAATACTGCGATATATCCTTCCACATTACTTCAAGATATCCCTCCAAATTACTGCAAGATATCCCTCCACATTACTGCAAGATATCCCTCCACATCAATGTAAGACATCCCTTCACATTACTGTAAGACATCCCTCCACATTACTGCAAGATATCCCTCCACATTACTGCAAGATATCCCTCCGCATTACTGCAAGATATCCCTCCACATTACTACAAGATATACCTCAATATTACTGCAAGATATCCCTCCACATTTTACACCAAGATATCCCTCCATATTACCGCAAGATATCCCTCCACCTAACTGCTCCAAATTACTACAAGATAACTGATGCTCCCATTACTGCAAAACTCCCGCCCAATTACTCCACATCCTCTACATTACTGCGCATGCGCACCCATAGGATGGCAGTGCAGGCCAAAAGAAGGCTAAGCCCGGTACGATCGGTTTCCATAAATCAAACCTCGCTGACTCAAAGAACTCCAACTTCAGTTCGACACAATGTAAGAATCTCACGAACGCTTGTATCAAAGAGGAATGAAAAACACTCGCCTTTGACTAAACGCAGATGAAACAATTGCTATTTACACAAGAAAATCTCTAAGTAATCTATAAAACGAATTCGCGTTAATCCGAATGTAGAAAAGCACGCTTCAAGCACTCCGGAGGAACATTGATCGAGTCGAAAAGAAAGGGATGATGGGATATAAAATGTGTAATTCTTTTAAAGTAAATTGGCGAAACAAAAACAAACTCATGTATGCAAGCGACACGGCCGGAGCGCAGACGGATTTGAATTAAGGTCGTGTCCGGGTGCACGGGAAATCTCATAAAAATCTTTAAAAAGTCTAGCCGAAATGAAAATCGAGGTTGAGTAAAACTTTAAATCTTAAGAGGCTGAGGGAAGTTTGTCCCCAGTAGATGAAAAACTTTTAATAACTTTTTAGAGGGTGTTTCTAAAACAACTTGACAATTTCTTTTAATGTCGAACTCGGTTCAAAACATCCAAAAAACACATGATCATTAATGATAGCAAAGATTAGAATTTTTGAAACATTGGATTCTTTAAGCATACCCCCTAGTAATAATGTGCAAAGATATCCCAATTCATGTTGATATCTCACAGTTATTTCACTAAGCATAGACCCCAGTGTTATGAAAAATCTTCGTTTAGGCCATTTCTTAGTTCACACCAATTTGAAAGGGATTCGACAGGGACAAAGACACCGTATTTGATGCCACAATATGTACCACCTCCAGGGCACGATACTTAGCCTGACAATCCAAGATAAATGTCCAGAATTTTGGCAGTCTTGACAGCCAAAACCTTGCATAGCCCTTTGGTTTATAGTTGAGTCAAGTCACTACTGGAAACTAGAGTTCATTTTATTTCGAAAGTGTTATTTTAACGCTCTGTATCTTCTATAGTCGCACGCAAGTGAGTTTTTCTTTCTAGGCCTAAGAAATCCAAATGCTAGTAATGCGAGGCTGGAAAAATTATAACAAAGATGGTAGATTTTGAGGAAACGGAGCTTCTTGGCATGGCCTAAATCAGTTTTACACTTGATCTACAAATTTCATTGAATGAATGATAGAAGTAAAATCTCTCACGCCCAAAACAGAGGCATTCTGTTTTCTTTCAGGAAAGTTTCGTCTATTTTTGGCAAGGAACCAAACTTAAAAACGTGGGAAACCAAAACGGCAGAATTAGAGAAAAAATGACATAAATTTGTCGACGAGGCTTTTTGGGGAGAAGTGACACCAGGAACAGCTATTAATCAAAAATGGCGAAATTGAGCGATTTTCTGCATAATTGGGTGTCAAAACACAGGGGAGGATGGCTTCTTAAAAAAGACCTGCATTTGATATAAACTTGAAAAATCGTTCTCTTTCTGATGGATTTCCTCTATTTCCCATTGAGTTTTAATCTTGCTCTGCAACTAAACCTTTGTGAGATAATTTCGGATCATATGTAAAAACCTTAGGTGAGGAAATTTGTATAAAACTTTGAACATAAACTCAAACGAGAGAATATGTCCTAACGTCATTTGCCTCGCAATGTAAGTATCTCTCACAATATAATTTCAGGATTATGTTTGATAGGGTGTATTATGTAGTTGCACAAATGGGAGCATAATTTTTTTTCGATGATCCTTCAATGAAGAGAATTATCTCTTGAGTCAAAAAACCATCTAGAAAACTTATAACCAAAATTAGATCCGTGAATAAAAAGCAATTTTTCAACGATGTAGGCAAGAAATTTTTTAAGAACATTTGGTTTTAGATTCAGACTGCTTGTTGTTTGATCTTAAAAGTGAATTTTCACCCATTCATCACCCTCATACATTCTCAAAATTGTGTTTCAAACGATTTATAATCTTAGGTAAGGGCTCCAAATTCGTGAAATTTTCTTGTGTTTATCTCGAATAATTTTTGTGATAGAAAAAAACTTCTGACAAGTTTCAGCTTGGTGATTCTTATAGAGGTGTCTCTTATCGAAAAGATGTATCGTCACCTATAAAACAAGGACATAATCGAGCCAACCAAAGATAAGAAAATATATATCGATGAATACTTCTTAAGAAGTTTTGGAATTAGCTAACAACAGAATAGAGAGGGACTAAAATTCTGGCGAGTTCGTACTGCAATTAGTAACCTTCTATAAACATTTCCAGTATACCTTCTCAGATTTGAATCTGTTTTCATATTTTCTTTCAAAATTCCTCTTGGGATTTTTGTCATTATTCTACTTTTAGCATTCACTGAATAATTTGCACGATGTGAAGATAAGAAAAACAACAGATGTTTTCCCAAGAGAAGGTTGAAATCAGAATCACTTGAATTCGCAAAATAATCCCAAAACCAAGAACGTAAACACATTTATTTCTTATCATATAAAGGTATGTACCTCATTAATCCGAGTTTACTAAGCAACTCGAAGGGAGAATCGTCTGGAGAGAATTTAGTGGAATTTGCAAAATAAAGGCCCCAGAAATGGATGGATTTGTTAGTTTATTAATAAATACAGTTGCCTGCCTCAAAAACCAACTAAGATGGCCTTAAGTAATTAATTAATTTCTCGACTACAATACAAACCAAACTTATTTTCACGTTACACAGCCTCAATATTTTACCATTTTCTCCATCAAAATTATTTTTCAAAGATGTGTCTTAAAAATATTTTAAAGAGGTTCGAAGTTCGAAGTGAAGTTACCAACAATAATTTAATTTACCCCAATTTAAGAATAACATATATGGAAAAGATCGAGGCTAAGTGTACTAGCTGGTAGTGTAGCAAATCATGCATTGACCCTTATACTAAAAAAACATTTCAAGTAATAAACAAATGTATATTTCGATAATCTCGTTTCGTTCATCTGTATACTGGATGAAGAGTGCTTATGCAGTATGCCAATGACACTACGATCTACACAGTTGAAAATAGAATCATGTGTCTAATGAAATCATTAATTAATCATCTATAATCAAAACAATAATTAGTTGATCACAAACAACGAGATAACGATTCAATATTATTACCTGGGATGAATGAGCGAGCCGCCACAGAAATTAGTAACGGATCCATAATCTTCCGAGCCATTTTTTCGCTTTTTCGAAATAGCATGGAAATAGACAACCCATGGGAACTTATTTTCCTTCGCTGCTATGCCCCCAACAACTCTCTGGCTATTTTTCAGAACCTCTCGTTTACTCCTCAGCTTCGAGATCCATTCTCCGAACCCGGCCGGATTGCTCGGCCATTTCTGGTGCGAATTCTGCTCCGTGGATGAGCTGGCAAAGAAGATAAACAAATAAAGTATGGAAATAAAATTCATGACTCAATTCCCTGCTATACTAAACTCGGTCTCAACTGAAAGGTCTTTCAAATCCCTCTTTTATCAATGAAACATGCTCACACCGACGTGACCGACACGACCCCCTGATAATTCAACACACGGAAAAGCAATTAGAGAACAAAAGAGGCTCAGAAGTTTACACAAATGTTCACAAAGAGGAGTGATTCAATTAGAAGGAGAACGGAGCTAGTCTAATTGCTGAAAGTTAATAAGGGAGTCCGGTTAAACTGAGTTAGCTTCTGGGTTGCGTAGACTTATTGGAATTCCTTAGGCCCAACATTTCTCACAATGACGCAGTGACCAAACCAACTCAGTCGATTAATACGAGTCTTGATCATTTCTATTCACTTTACTTCTTCCCAAGTTTTTACATTTAGCTTTGACGATGGCCCAAAGGTCAGAAATCGAAAATTCCGTTGATATTTGGTTGGGTTTTGGTGGGGTTACGGAGTAAAATACACCTATCTTTCAGGGGTACACCTAGTGGGGGGCAAGAGGGGCCCGGGCACCCAAAATAATTTCAAAATTATATTGTTCATTTGTGTAATGCCTATTTTTATATTGTTTAAAAACAATTGGTGTCCACCTCCTCAAAACAATTTTCCTTTCTACGTCCCCTGTTTTTCTAAGAAACTCGTTGATATGAAAATCAATGTTGTAATGACAACTTTCTTTAAGAAATTTACTTCGCAAATTTCTTAATTTCTTTAAAAAATACGCGTATATGGGAAGGATTTCGAAGGTTCCTATAGAGGGTTCAAGTTTAAGATGCAGGGGAAAATGGTTTAGATAGAATGACTTCAGTATGAACAGGGGTTTTTAGAAAGAGTTAAGACCCCAGACCCCATTCTTTTGCTAGTTGCAGACCTCCTATAACCCAAATATATATTACCTGTATTCAGGGCCGTCAAGAGACTGGCTACGCTCCACAGTAATCAAGAAGAACGTACGAGCAGTACTATGGAGGATGTTCAGTACTATGGAGGATGTTTAGTACGGTGTAAGATGTTCAGTACTGTTGAGGATGTTCAGTACTGTTGAAGATGTTCAGAACTGTTGAGCATGTTCAGTGCTGTGGAAGATGTTCAGTACTGTGGAGGATGTTCAGTACTGTGGAGGATGTTCAGTACTGTGGAGGATGTTCAGTACTGTGGAGGATGTTCAGTACTGTGGAGGGTATCCAGTACTGTGGGGGATGTTCAGTACTGTTGAGGATGTTCAGAACTGTTAAGGATGTTCAGTTGTGTGGGGGATTTTCATTACTGTGGAGGATGTTCAATAATGTGGAGGATGTTCAGTACTTTGGAGGCTTTTCAGTACTGTTAAGGATGTTCAGTACTGTGGAGGATGTTCAGTTCTGTGGGAGGATACTATGAGTACATTGGAGGGTGTTCAGTGCGGTGGAGGGATACCATCAGTACTTTGGAGGGTATTCAGCATTGGGTATGGAAGTATCGTCAGCACTTTGGAGGAATACCATCTACTACTGTGGAGGTTGTTTAGTAATGACAAGGGTAATACGGGGGCCAAATACTTTCCACAGTTTGTTTATTTTCAAGAAATTCGTGTCTTGTTTGCCGTAAATACTTGAAGGTATATTCCAAACAAAACTAAAATGCCTTCAGAATGAGATATCTTGTTTTCGAGATCTCAATCTCAGATAAGAATAATCATATCAAAGTGTGGCCCTCCCACCACTCAGTGCTTATCAATCCTTGACACAAGCTTGACTGTTCAGCGCACAGGGGGTGATCATGTTAAGCTTATACTGTAAACGTGAGGCTAAACCCTTCCGCACAGAGGGGAGACTGGGGGTTCTTTCATTGTTAAGGTGTCTGGGGATGTGCCGCTGTAGAAGTTACACTATTCGGCTTTTCCACCCTTTGGGTTGTTTGTGCAGTAATATAGAGGGTGTTCAGTTATGTGGAGGATTTCATCAGTCCATCAGTACAGTGGAGGGATCCCATCAGCATGTAGAGGGATCAGCACCGTGGCTAAGGAAACATTATTGGGGGGCTAATCATTGTTCGGGAATAATAGGGAGACTAGGAACCATACTGTGAACTACTGAATCATTGGGGGGAAATGCCCCCTTCTGACATCCCACTCTACATGCCTGAGACGGATACCAACAATACATAAGAGGATCTTCAGTAGCTACTGGCAAGGGATACCATCAGTTGGACATTCTCCAAAGTTTCACAGACGTTCTTCAGGGTGGCAATAGTCTAGCAGCAGCATCATATTTGGAAATGGATCGGATATTCAAGATCTTGTAGTGGCTTTCTTAAAAAGTGAGTTTGGCCCCTCGACTATAACGAGGAGTTAGCTTTCCAAACAATTCCTCCTAGCTCAACGAATAACATCATTAAACAAAGCAAAACGATTTCAAATATGCTTCTCACACCCAAAATACTTTTTCAGCCTGAGAAACACTGAAATCTCTTGAAATTGGTGTAAATATAACGAAATCACATCAAGAATGTTGATGTATATGGCCTAGCTCTGCTGTAGGTCGGTGAGCGGTAATTTAGTCCGTTTAATTAAGTTTACAATTCAAAATTCGATCTAACCAATGGTTGGTTATTCTGAGTGAATCAAATTCTTGAACGTGTTTTATCCGTAACAATGTACATGAATGTCGTAGGGATGAGTAATAATCGATTTTGAATTCAAGAAACATTTAATTTGATCAAATAGCCTCTTTGAGAATCGCAGAATAGCGAAGGGGAACCGAGTGTTGAGTACTGTGGAAAGTGTGTTGAGTACTGTAGAGAGTGTTCAGTACTGTGGAGGGTGTTCAGTACTGTGAAGGGTTCAATACTGTGGAGAATGTCCAGTAATGTGGAAAGTGTGTTGAGTACTGTGGAGAGTGTTCAGTACGGCGGAGAGCGTTCAGTACTGTTGAAGATATTCAGTACTGTGGAGGGAGTGTTCAGTACTGTGGAGGGCGTTCAAGTACCGTGGAGAGTGTCAGTACTGTGGAAGATATTCAGTACTGTGGAGGGTGTTAAGTACTGTGGAGGGCGTTCAGTACCGTGAAGAGTGTTCAGTACTGTGGAAGATATTCAGTACTGTGGAGGGTGTTAAGTACTGTGGAGGGTGTTAAGTACTGTGGAGGGTGTTCAGTAATGTGGAGGGTGTTCAGTACTGTGGATGGTTCAATACTGTGGAGAGTGTCCAGTGCTGTGGAGAGTCTTAAGTACTGTGGAGGGTATTATCAATACTTAAGGGGTCTACCATCATACAGCACTGTGAAAAATGTTCAGTACTGTGGAGGGATACCATCAGTGGAGAATGCAATCAGTGCTATGGAGGGATACAATCAATAATGCAGAGGAGTATCATTAGTACTGTGGAGGATATTCAGTACTGCTGATGGAAACCACAAGCACTGCAGAGATGATACCAACGTTAATGATGGTATCCCCCCACAGTACTGAACATCCATCCAATCTACTGATGAAACCTTCCACATTACTGATGAAATCCTCCAATAGTACTTAACATCCATCCACAGCACTGAACATGGAGTTCAGATTTCAATTCTACGCATTAAAATCTACAAGTTTCTTCACTAATGTGAGTACAAACAAAAGTCACCGAACAAGGTCTTTGATGAATGATTTAGTCATGCGAAGGAATACGGTAGTCTTTTAAGAAGCAATTTTAGTTGTGGCTTGTGACCGATCATGGGAGAGAAGAAGAGCAGTTGTGTAAACAAACCGACATCGACTATTGTGGTCATTCCGAATCTGGAATGATCCGGATTAAGGACGGGCGGTTTCTTTGAGAAATATATTGCTTATCACCAATCCTTCCCTCGATTTCCATGCTCATGATGAGAAATCTATGGTTGTGTTTATCTCCCCCAAATTCTCATGAAAAAACGAGTTGAATAATAATTGAATTGAATTATTGTTGAGTTGAATTCTAATTGGGTTGAAACTTAATTGAGTTGAATAGGAATTGAGTTGAAAATTTGAGAATATTTCTCGATAGCCTCAGCTAGGTCAACTCTTCACTTAGACATTTTGGAATTTGTCTACATGAGAACTACAGATGCCATATATTGCGAAGACAGCTTTCCCACTGGCGATTTCTCACATATATTTCGGCCCATACTTGCAACAATTGACGATAGATACCAAACTTACAAAGTTCCCAAGGCAGCCTGCTGTTAGACAAGTGATGGATTTAGGCCCATGTTTAGTAACTGATTTCCTCATATTACTAATGGTGATGCGATTGATTAGGAGGCTTTGTTTCTTGGGCGTTGCCTGTGAGGGAGGCTTGAGTATGGTCGGAGATGTATTTGAAGCTTACATGTCGATAAGCAAGAACTTCCTTAGACTTTGATGGAATACATTGAAAATATCTTCAATTGGTGTCCAACGTAATCTTGTATTAGAAGCGGTGCAAGGTCGTTTATTATCACTTCAGCGATTAGAAGGCCTGCCAAGAAAGATTTAAATCTTGAAATTTGGTTAACAGAAACTAGGCTTGATCTATCGATGGGTGGCATTTTTCGCACATTTTGGCAGCCAATCTTACACTTGCTACACGAGTCATTGTTTCCCTGCGTTCTGTGATATGCTGACGTCACTTACTTTTGTTTTATGTATAACAACATCCTTATGTTTGATATATAAGAACAGATACATTTCTAATAGATCTTATAGATATTCTATTCAACCACATCTGAGGAATAAAGTTGATTCATGTTTCGGAATGCATCCTTCTTTAGAGCAATGTTAAATAACGAAAATTCATCAGGCATGGCCTAAAATGTTGGAAATACATTCTCGTTCAAAATGTATTGGGACACCTATTGACAAAATGAAATAAAGCAAATTGTTTAATCAAATTTTATAGCAATAAAGTAATGCACTTATCATGTTGCTATTATTGAGAATACTTTGTGTCGAATGCCTGTGAATTGCAAAAAGGAAATTATGGCCTAAAAGTTGTTTACGGTTTCGGCAGCCATTTTGTTGCTAGGTGTCCGAATATATTGAATGAGAAGTGTATGTTACGATTCGGCTACGACATTTGTAACATGCCTCACAATGATAGTATCATGTGGTACTACCAAGCATGCCTCTGCTGGAAATAAGACAAGCACGTTAAAAAGGAACTCGATGCAGTCAAATGCATGACGGGAAAATGATGGAAAACATCTGTAATAAGAAATAATTGCACTCGGAAATGGAATTCGACGGAATCATGAAATCTTACCATGTTAACTTTTTGTTGTCTTACTTTGCAAGACAGAACAAGGGTACATTTTCAAAGTGTACCCCCATTCTTCGATGTTTTCCGTTATGACCCAGCTATTTGCACAGTTTCTATAAAAGGCGTGTCGTGTTTGTTATTTCGTATTTAACGATTTGCTTTCTTTCAAAACATCGTCAATGCATCAAAATTGAATTTCCCTAACTCAATGGTGGTTTCTTTTGAAGCCGAGCGAATGTTTGGCTTGTCATTGTAGGGCTATCTCCGTTTGGAGGCAAAGCTCCTTGGCTTTTGTCGATCGATTAAGCAAATTGCTTTTGTAGCAATTTCTTTTCTTATGTGACATACATTTGTCATTACTAAACTAACGTAGGAACAGAATCGAGGATGGTTTCAAACTTTTAGGGGTAAGAAGCTCTAAGAACAATTCAAATTGCTTTTGCTTTTGTTGCACATTTGCTTTTGTAGCAATTTCTTTTCTTGTATGGCACATACTGGCCATTAACAAACTAACGTTAAGAACAAGTACGAAGGATGGTATTAAACTTGGAGGGTGCAAAACTTTAAACTTAGAGGGGCAAGTAACCTAGGGTACTTCCCTGAGATTACGCAATTACGTGAGATTACGCAAGGCTGTCAGGCATCGTGTGGAGACTGGACACAACCTATTCAACCCCACCACGAAAATGTGATCTGGAGTAAGAATCAGGGCTTCAGAAAGATTTTTCTGCAAGCATTCCCCGGGGGTATGGTAGGACGAAATTGTTCCCATAATTCAATGATAAACTGCTAATATCAATGATTTGATACGAATTTAAACAGCCTTTCAACATCTACTTCTGAAGATTAAAAGGACTTATCACACAAGCAGTGATACACCAATATGAGCTCATACGATTATTCCGTAATGGAGCCGAACAGTGCTTCCATTTATCAAAAGGAGTTTCCCGTTTCCTTTTCACCTTCCTTCCAGGGCGACCAATTATGGGAAACCCGCGCACACACCTATTTCAACACAGGACTATACTACAGTATTGTGCGTTTGTATCCTGTAGTGTATTTCCAAAGACCAAAAGGAATTTCAGGAACAAAGCCTTTAGAGAAATACCCTGCGGAACGGCTATGCAGTAATATAAGATATTCAGTACTGTGGAGGATACTCAGTACTGTAGAGGATACAATAAGTACTGCAACTGTAGAGGACCTTGGCGCAGGAGCATCGAGAGTTTCGGGAGGCTGCCCAATAGAAAGCCCATTGTTTACTAAGGTTTTGCCCAACTGAGGGCCAAAGTTTCCCTGAATGGGCCTCATTTTCAAAAAAACGTCAAAAGTTGGGGGAGGAGGCTGCCCCCTACCTCCTGATGCCTAACAATCAGTACTGTAGAGGGCTACCATAATCAGACCTGCATGGGATACAACCAGCACTGTGAAGGATACTCAGTGCCGAGTAAGGAAACAAGAAGAGGAACCTTTCAGTACAGTGGAAGGAAACAACAAGCACTTTAGAGGGATGTCATCAGTACCTTGATGAGATACCATCAGCACTATGGAGGATACAATGAAACGAGATTTTCAGCAAAAAGGGACGAAAAATGAAATTTAACTGGCCCATTTTATCTGATAAACATTTCATGTCCATTACCAATAAGTCTAAGGTGCTTTCTTTTCAAGATAAAAGAATTTCTTAAAAGAGGAAATGTCCTTTCAAGTGGAAGCAATTAATCCTTTTAGCAGAGATTTAGGACACTGTGAATCTTGGTTTCTTAAATGTTATTCTTTGGTTTTCTGGTGCTTAAATCAGAAATAAATTAATCATTCACACTCTTTAATTTCTGTTGCCAATCTGTCATTCGAAAACCACCATATTTCCATCCCAAACTAAGGTCATTGGTTTAAAGCAAAGGCTGCAAATAGCCAGAGAACTGCATTAAGCCTTTCTCTAATATGAGAGAAATGAATACATGCGATGTTATTATCTGGCTCCATGGGAAACTTTCGGATGATTTTTGTCGATTTAGCAAATCTCAGGAGTCTGAAAGCTTAGAAACTTTTAAGGAACTTTTCAGAAACTTTAAGAATGGCATGTTTAGGATCTTATGATGTACCTTCAAGAATTAGAGACAAGGTTAAATAAAGTAATGAGTAATGAGACTGGGTGGATTCGTCCTCCCCTTATTTCCCAAAAGTTGGCAAAATTGTCAAAGAAAAATGGCATAAAATTAGTTTGGTATACCTTACAACAATGAATTACGTCAAAATCCCCCCAAACCTTGCAAATGTTTCAGAGCTGCCACTGGATGAGTACAGTGTCTGCAAAGGGGATGAATTTTATAGTCTTGATATACAGAATGCACAGAAAAATGTAGGCAGCCTTGATAAGCCACTACGAATCACGAATTGTTGGAACTAATCTGCAGCTGCCCCTGACAGGTGCTGTATGGGGGGGTGGACTAATGAATGCTATTTATTAACAGTATTCAAATGGGCGCCAGACTTTTGAAAAGTTAGCACTTGGAGTTTCTTTATGAGGGAGGGGGGCAACTGCCCCAAACTGCTGCCCCCTGAATCCATGACTACAATCCTCCCCAAAAGGTCTTGAGACACAATGGGGATTTTAGAATCTCAATCATTGAGCTATCAACCTGTAAGATGATGTTGGAGCTCCACATCCCCCAAAATCAATGTTGATACTATGTCTGTATGTCACCGGAGGATGATGCACGTCTGCACCGAGTCAAATCTGAAACATTATTGTTTAGGGGGAGACGGGGGTCTTTCTTTGGCTGTTGGTGTACATCATATGGCAATCAAGCACTGTCTCATACCTTTTCACGAGAATTGTAGCATTCAGCACATTCATGAAGCTCTTTGTTGTAAATATCTAAGTTAATAGCTAATAAAGAGGATGATGGTGATGATGATGGCAATAATGCACATGTATTGTATGACATCCATAAATACAACTTCTGACAAGATTCAAGCAAGTAAACCAATCTGCCATCCAATTAAGCAGAAATCCCTGAGATGAATGAAATGTTTGTCCTTTGAAAACTTGTGCCCGAATCCCTTCCGAACAACTCTAGACATAAAAGAGCTTGTTCTTCATTCATTCAGGAACTTTTTAAGAGGAAAGTTATTTTGAAAATGTAATGTCCATGTCTGAAAATCAATCGAGCTGATTACACAATCTTTTTTAGAAGATTTGGTGTAAGAACACAGGCTAGCAAACTTGTAATCATTATTGTGGTTGATAACTACTGCTATGAGGTGATACTGACTAAGGGTGATAATGGTAACTTTGGTGGTTATTTTGCAGTTTTCTGTTGTGATTCTGACTATCAAGGTAGATAATCAGTACTGCGGTGGTTGTTTTGCACTTCTATTACCGAGTACTATGGTGGTTTTATACTAGCGTGGTGGTAATTCTGTACTACTATGATGAAGAATCACTACTGTTGTGCTTATTTTGCATACTGTGATGGTCTATTATAGTGCTTGGTGTGGTGGTCAATAATCATGCACTCCAGTTCCTACTATCTATGACATGTCAGGTTCACCGGGGTACCTTTCTATTGTTTTATCTTATTGTTCTACTGTTACTTTAGCGTTATCTCGATTGCACAAGTGCCATTATACTGCAGTCTGGTATGCACAACTGCCGTTGGTTGATCAAGTACGTAAATTTTTGCGCACTGTGGTGATCTGGTATGCTAGTTTGTTGGTATTTCTGTACTACTGTGGTGACTAGTCACTACAGTGACAATTGTACTAGTTTTGCATATCGGATTTGTCTTCAGTGATTCATGTATTTACACATCCAGCTCCCAACATACTCCCTCGAAACCCAAGTGGGCCTAAATTTCACGATTGCGATTGGTAATCTTTGATTTTACAAATCGTCAAGATCTCAAAAAGATATTGTTGGTAGACTAAACCTTCGAATTTATGAAACTATAGGTTACTTACATCTTTAACTTGCTCGGTTTTTCCAATTCATTTTCAAAACCGCAAAGTCACTTTTGTCACATTTTGTCGAAAGTTATCTGCAGAGCGGTGAAAAATGCTAGGCCATTGCTCCATTTTGCTTTCAAACCACGCCTCCTAACGATGTACCCTATGTTAGGCCACTTATACACACCCAAAATTATGGTTAATAACCCTAAAAATATAACGTCAATTATTTCGTTAACCTTGTCTCATGTTTATTTCCTAAGAAATTCCTAAGAAACTTTCAGTGCTAAGAATTCGAAAAAATAAGAAACAGCTGGTTCTAGGCTAATTTATCATGTTTTTGTATAGAAAATGCGTGAATCTCGAATATGAGGGGTTGTGGGTTCGAGTCCTACTCGGGTCATTTTCATGCTCACAAATTATCTTGAGTGAATATCGAATATCATGAATGTGTGGTAAACCTCTAATTCTCATAAAAAAGTGTGCCCCTACCTTCTTAGAACAAATGAGCCCAAATTTAATGGGAAAGAAAAAGTCTCGAACATTGTTCTGAAAATTTAGGTCGGAAATTCTGTTAGTTGACTTTCGTTGAATGAAAGATGAACTGTCTGATACCATTCGTGAAACTTTTCTCTAATTGGTCTACAATGACCTAATCTAGTAGAGTATTCATTCATTTAGATTTAAAGGGTTTGGCTCCTGAGGATATTTTTGAAATGAAGTTAGAACTTCTTCCACTAGCCTTTATGGGGAACCTTTTTATTTTGATAAGAAACTATGCTTAATCTTCGTACCAGAGTTTCTTAGCTTTCACCCAGATAAGTTTCTTAGCAAGTTTCTTAACCCCCAAAACTATCTCATTTATTCCAAGATGAGTTACGTTGAATAATTGTTCCAATGAAGGGTACTGTGCAGTACAGTGGAGGTTTATCACTACTGTGGAGGATATTAAGCACTGTGGAACATCATTAATGTGGAGTGATACCATCCGTACTGAATATCCTGCACAGTATTGATGGTATCCCTCCACAGCACTCAACATCCTCTTAAGTACTGAATAATTTCCCTTGCGAACACTCTTCAATGCACTAGATACCCCACAGTACTGAACACTACCATAGTCTTGAACTGCAGTACAGCAGAGGTTCACCAGAGTGTCAAAGAAGCGTATTCAAGAAAGAGATTAATTAACTATTGGCTGTTACATTTACCATTGAGGTACAAAACCACTTTGTATCCAACAAACATATACCGGGTGAACCACAAAAGAACACTCAAGTAAAAAGTTGTGTTTGATTAAATGTGTGGGCAATTATCTGTGAGACCTGTTTATTTGGACAAAAACACTCCACCATATAGTCCTCGAGCTGAAAAGTGAAACCTCACGCCTTCCAGGACCGACTATCGTAATTTTCACCCCATGTTTACAAAGAAAATATCCTAGCCTCGTCTAGTGAGATTCACTCGATTAGAGGCTGGATGTGGTAAGATATTTTCTCATATAATTTTTTGAAAGTAAGATAAAAGCTCGAAGGTTACAAAGAATTGCAATAAAAGATATGTGTGTAAAAATTCACCTCAGCAACTTGTGGTTAAGCAAAGCTAGGAGCTGGGAAGAAAATTAGAATTATAGACGAATTTTGACCTATAACTTGTACTTGCTGTTTTT
Source organism: Pelagia noctiluca (assembly GCA_963924455.1). Taxonomy (NCBI): domain Eukaryota; kingdom Metazoa; phylum Cnidaria; class Scyphozoa; order Semaeostomeae; family Pelagiidae; genus Pelagia; species Pelagia noctiluca. The sequence continues at coordinate 2,000,009 of OZ004319.1, read as the reverse complement.
TCTGATCCCTGAATATTTTGGCCAGAAAGTGCTATTTCTTCTAGGCCACCCGATATGTCATTAAAGAAGCTATTTACATCATGATCCAAAGTTCTTCATGAAAAACTTTACTTCAGCATTGTCACTTTACCATTTACAACAACGACAATGATGGTGATAAAACATGAAACGTGAACTGCAATATATGACTTCTAGATACAACAAACCTCCCAATGATTTATTGCGAGCCTCGTATCCATTCATCTTTTTTCAGGCTTTAAAGATGGCGGCTTGAACGTTTTTGGAATTTTCGTTTTACTTGCTTTTGCTTTTTTCTTTGAACTTGATGTTTGAAAACTACGCCAGCTATCCACTCGCTCGTTACGACCCTCCTGCAAAGAAGAGTGAACCAGTATTTCAAATAACTTTGTCAGGATAGATATGATGATAGAACAGAAAATAGCCCGTGGAACATCTTTGCAGTACTGTGGGGGGGGGGTATAATCAACACTGTGGAAAAAATACCTAAAGTGCTAAAGGTATCACTTCAAAGTAGGACAGAATATCCTTATGGCACTCCCCCCACTGTACTGATGCCCTCCCCCCCCCCCCACAGTACTGATGTTTACCCCTCCACAGTACTGAACTCTTTCCACTGTGCTGCACAGATGTTTCCTTATGATGAAATGTGAATTCAATTTTTCCCTTTTCACTGATTTCGGACAACAAAAGTTAGTCAAGACTTACATCCCAATTCTTTTGCCATTCTTTTTTCGCTTTTACTTCTTCTTCCACAGCTATCTCAGCATCGCGCTCTCTTTTCCTTTGAAAAAGGCAAAATGAAATCTTGAAATCTACAAGGCCTTTCAAATTCAGGCCTTTCAAATTCATTCAAATTCAAACGTAATGGCCTTAGAGTTGCTATGTATTACCATGCTCCCTTTGGTATCGTCTTGTTTTGTTTATGTATGTAAATTTTATGAGAATAAAAAAAAATTCAATTACATTGCAATTTGTAATAAAATCAAACTATTCTTGTACATAGACTTAAAGACTTCTAAACCAATCATTCACTCCTCTTAATTGTGGTTGAGCAAGATCTTGCGAAAAATAAGACGTAAAGCTTAAAATTTGGTTAAGCGTAAAATCGAATGAACTAAATTTCTCATGATTGTGTCTTGATTTTGTAGAGAAAAAATGGAACAGGCCGTTGTTGACTGATGACGTATGAGGTAAATACCTTTCAGTGGCAGTGCGTTGCTCAAGTTGCAATCTTCTTATTTCATAATCTGCAAATAGTTTAGCTGTGACAGCTCTCCTGAACTTGCAATACTAGAAAAATAATACAATAAATAGAAAAATGAGAAAAAAACAAAAAATCCTTGAATCTCTCTAAGTGTGGGAAATATTGCCTTAGGGAAAATCTGAATTCTCTAGGGGGGATGGGGGCTGCAGAAAGACTCTCCAATGCACTGATGGTATGCCACAAAGTATTAATATTCTCTACAGTTCAGCACAGACATTCCCCAGAGCAAGGCAACAAAAACGGCGGTCAAGGTTCCTCTGCTCCGTATTTTGCATAAAGAGTTAGGTTGAGTGTGCAAGTGAATGTTGAGCCAGGGATACGAGTTGTTATTCATACAGCCCGTATCTTGAAAGATAGCAATTAAGAGTAAATGATATACCTTCTCAGGGTCACTATCTTCTTCTATCGAATTAATTCCAAGTTTCTTAGCTTCTTTCCGCTTTTCTTTCAACTAAAAAAGTCAAAATGAATTCCACTCATCAGAGTAAAAAAAAATGCTTTTGCATCTAAATAATTTATTGCAATATTTTTGATTTCTTACCTTAATTTTGACAGTAGCATCAGCTTCTTCAAGGATATGTTTGAGTTTTTTTACTTCGTCTGGCTCTTTTAAAGTCTTGTTTGCCAAATTCACAGCTGAAAAAGGTAGATCCCAATTTACAATTGGTCTACACACTATCTATTAGGAGAGATATCTATTGTCATGATATTGGTATACGTTCTGAGCTCTGCTTTTAAGATATTAGATACAAAATTTGAACTAAAACAACTAGTAATGCCATGTTACTTTTTGTCTCTGTGTCCCAATATTAATAGAATCCTTATCATTATGCAGAATTTCCTTCCGGAGACATGCTCCTAGTTTGGCAAGTAGGTAATCAAGCAATGAGATTTATTTGTTAACGCAGGTTCAGAGTATGGCAACTTTACAGCCTATGTGGACCTGCAGCTTGTGCCCCCAGAATTAATTCTAGAAAAAATATCCTGGGTTCTCATTTACCGACCTCAAAGGCTAGACAGCGTTGTCTGACGGCTTGTAGTTCATGATTCTGGGCTGCACTACCGTTAGTGGCACAATAATGCTGCCTACTTTAAAAATTAGTTTAGAGAAAAACTATATTCTATGGCATGTTTTGACTAAAGAAGAAATTGTTACTAACATATTTGATAAAAATAAAGGAAAACTATAGGAATCATTTTCAGGTTATCATAACAGGTGAAGTTTCTACTTGCTCTGCCATCCTAGCTACTTGCGCTCCCAATTGGCACAATCTTGTTGTGTATGTGAGTTAGTGATTACAACATATATTCAGGTGTCCATTTAATCTTGTTGTTTGGAACCTTTTAGGAAATTAGTTCAGAACTACGAGCATACATTTCAGCAGTGTGCGGGGATGAGTGCAAGAGAAAGGTAGAGAAAGGAAGAGAGTGTGAGTGAATATTGAATAAAAAATAGAAAAACCTTCAAATGCTCTTGCTGCCTGCTCTTTCTTATCATAATTCTTGTCTGGGTGAACTAATATTGACAGCTGAAATGGAAAACATTGAATGAAATATGTTAAAATATCAAAATAGATCAACCAGGATGGATGTTAACAAATTTCTGGTCGGCACAGAGCTTCAAGATAGTTGCTGAAATATTAAACGATTGAAATAGGATTGCTACTGTATGTGAAAATGGCTGCTGCTCACTTTTCTATATGCTTTTTTGATTACTTCTTCAGATGCATCAGCAGGGACTTGGAGAACCTTGAAAAGCAATAAGAATAAACTTGTTACAAACATATAATACATTTTGATAACAGAGCAATCAATATTAGCTCTTGCCAGCACTCCTGGTAAAGTAACCTCAAGAGGTCGTAAACTAGATGACATGATTGGCAAGCCACTCAGGCACAATTTTCTTTGTTTTTTCCTGTTCAATGTTTTAAAGGCCTTTTGTATATAATCTTGCGTCAACTAAATAACAATAAGATTTATAACGGCGATGCCTTTGATCTGCTTTACAAGAGTTTAGTTTGTCCGATACTAGAGTTAACAGAGTCAGTCAGTCAGAATCTTTAAGAATTGAAACATATTAGATAACTGGAGAGCGTACAAACAAGAGCAATGAACGAGCCATATAAAACTTTCTATACGAGGATCTTTTATGCAACCTTAAAGGGGAAGTTCGGTCAAAATAAATATTCTCAAATTTCACTGTAAACATGTTCTTAAGTCGTTGTAGGATGCAATTTTAACTCTTACCTTGCTCCCGGTGTCGATAATCCACTAATATCCGTTGCGAAAAGTCACATGATTTTAGGCCGCCATTCTCGAAAATCTGAGTAAGAATGTTGTTGCTGTTTTTGACGTCATCACGGTCAAAAGAAAAAATTATGGGGTGAAATGCGTATTGCGGACAACACTTCTTATGATAATTCTGAATCTTTCTTTGTTTTTGAGACACAATATTATGTGTTAAAAATATATTTTATTACTAGAAATAGATTAAAAACTGCAATATCAATAGAAATTACTCAAACTTCAACACAAAATGGCTGAAAAAAGCAGTGAAACTTCGAACGAATTTGAACAAATTAGTAGCGACTAAGAAAGTGGCAATAAAAAATAACAAGTTCTTAATTCGATTCGTTCGAAACCTTTGGATACAGAACCAGTGAGAAAATTAAAAGAAAATGTATAGCGAAGACTCCCTGAATTCTGACGAAGAAGAAGAGCTTGAGAAGGAAAGGATAGGTAATGATGAATGGTGTGTTTGGGGTAAAAATGCGAAGCAATGGAGACATATACCAAGGACTGAGAAAAACAATAGGAGTAAAAGTAAAGTACCATAAGGTAAAAGTAAAGGGAAATGATGTGGGGTAAATATTGAGCCCCCCCCCCCCCTGACCACAACCATTATGAAAAGAACTTATAAGTCAACAATGTTCTTTATTTTATATAGAATCCCGGAGTTTTTTGTTTGAAAAGGGTTTAAATAATCTTAGGGGAGATTGAATGACCACTTGTAACAAATACTTTCTAGTCTCTATTAGATGCGCCCTCCTCCTATTAATCTTCTGAAAATTTTCCACCCAGGACATTCTTATTCCAGCCCCCCTACCAATGGTAACGAGTTACAAGCAAAAGAAGAGTTTCACTACAAAAATCTATGAGATTGAGAATTACGAGTTAAATCTTTAACGTCTCATTATCGCTACATTCTGTCTCTCACAGAGGTTCCCATTTTAACAATTTTCTGAAAATTTTCTACCCAGGAGATTCTTATTCCAGCCCCCCTCTGTATAAACTATTTTGAGATTTTTCAAACCTCTCCTACTATTCTAACCCCGTGTCTATGAGAGTCCACAAAGTAGTTTGATTACAAACATTCCTATACCATTCCCTGTTTTTCGAACTGGAAAAGTTGTCTGCTTGATTTTCATTAGATACCTATATCAAAGTCGTTTTGTATTATATGTTTTCGACAAATGAAATGTTTTATTGTAAGTTTTTAATTCAAAGGGACATCAGTTAATGAATCTCGCGGTAAACGTATTGCCATTATACAGTTTTGCAACAGACAATTCAAGGTTTCTAATAGACATTCTCTGTAATTAAGAACTTCTAATTATTCTTCATCATCACTTTTTTCGTCGCTACTTCGTTGTTCGAAGTTTCACTACTTTTTTCAGCCATTTTGTGTTGAAGTTTGAGTAATTTCTATTGATATTGCAGTTTTTTATCTATTTCTAGTAATAAAATATATTTTTAACACTTTATATTGTGTCACAAAAACAAAGAAAGATTCAGAATTATCATAAGAAGTGTTGTCCGCAATACGCGTTCTACCCAATGATTTTCTCTTTTGACCGTGATGACGTCAAAAACTGCAACAACATTCTTGCTCAGATTTTCGAGAATGGCGGCCTAAAATCGTGCGACTTTTCGCAACGGATATTAGTGGATTATTGTCCCCGGGAGCAAGGTAAGAGTTAAAATTGTATCCTACAACGATTCTTTTTGACCGAACTTCCCCTTTAATCTACCAACACTTGCATGCAGCACCTGTGGATGGGTTCCATCACTTGTTGAGAAATGATATCAACTTTCATAATTTTTAAAGGACATATTGACATTGATCCAAGCATATTTTCCAAGCTCTACTAAAATTTTACAATAGGGCATAACCAAAAATTATACAAAAAAGAACAAACACTAGGATTTGCAAAACTTCCTTTTCACAAAGAGTCATAAATGAAGGGAATGAACTTCCAGCAGACATGATTAAAAAGCAAGCAGTTGTTGAATTTGGGGAGTCATACAACCTACACATGGGGGACAAGAATCTTACAGTCGTTAAAAGAGAATTTTCAAATGGTGCTACATAGGCTATTTAGCCTTTCCTACCCTCAAACCTTATTATCATTATCATCAATATTATAATAGAACCAGTCTTATGCTTTTATTCTTAATGGGCCCATCCCCCCTAATATTTGCCAAAGTGCCCACCCCTACTCTACAAGGCTTCGTCATCGAGGAACTCTATTAACAAGGCCCGCACGATAATGTGCAGCACAAACAAGTTCCAAAAAACTTTTGTCTTTCCTCTACAGGCTCTAAAAACTGTATCAGCATCTGTGTATGCAGGCCTATATAATTTGTGCAATTAAAAAGCAAGCTACTCCATAAATCTGGCAACAAGTAAATCACAAACCTCATAAGGATTTAAATTCAGATATTTAGAGCCTGGTTTTGTGAGTCTTTCGATCTGCTTGTCATTTGTAAGGTCGGCATCTCTCTTCTCTATAATTTTCACCTGAACATAAATGGAAAGAAATAGATTTAAGTTGATAAAGTAAAGAGGCAGGGATGCTCAAGTGGTAAGATCATGCTGTTTTTCTTGTCTCTTTTAAAAATTGGATTCTTTCATTTTTGAATAAGATGGAAGTTTCTAATTCCAAAATTGATTAAATTGGCCTTCATAGGTTACAATTTTCCTAAGACAGAATTGTAGTGAGTAACCTTTACCTTCCCATCATATATTTATTTCTTTCAGCCCACAAACGACGGGAAAGCCAATAAAAGGGCAATATACTCTACCTCAAATAAATATGGAAACAATAATGAGGCTAATATGGCGGAGCAAATGTCGATCAAAGTGATGACAGAAATATAAAAATGAGTTTCTATGTAACCAAGCTTCAAATAATTGTGAAATTTAAGCCAATGACAGAGAAATTATCAATTTATTCAGAAATTGTTTTCATTGTCTCAAAATTTTCCCGGTTGATTCAATATTGCATTGTTTTGTTTGGAAGCTTAGCAGGCAAGAAACAGCTTTGAAAGTCTTGAAAGTTATTGTTTAAGTTGTCGATAAGCTGTTTTTAGGTTGCAGCCATTCCTGAACGTTTTGTGGTAGAGACTGTTTTTTAGTCCAGGGCGAGTTTATTTAAAGATATTTTTATCCAAGAACTTCAAAATTTTCAAAGAAATCCATATCAAGTTGTATCAAGTGATTGACTAGGCCCAAGTTGACGTTTGATGGCAAGACGGCAAGTAATATTTTTAAGAAGCAAGCTATATTACATAATATGCCACCTTTCTTATGCATAAAAGACATCAGAGAACACCCTTATTTATATTGAATTAACTCTGGTATAATTTAATTACCCGTGTTAGACCATGCCTTATGAATTAATGTTAATATTACATGGCTCTGAAAAAGGATTTAATCCGAAACACAAATTAATGCCCCACCGTGGATAAGCCTGGAGCTGTGAACACATCAAGGTTACTGTGCTAACTTATTGTCCTGGTTTAGGACAGTGGTTAGCCACTCCCCTGTGTCCGCACAAACCCGAGTTCGAGACCCGGCGGAGGCATATGTCAATTGCAGTAGCCTGCTCTGGTATAATTTAATTACCCGTGTTAGACCATGCCTTATAAATTAATGTTAATATTACATGGCTCTGAAGAAGGATTAAATCCGAAACACGAATTAATGCCCCACCGTGGATAAGCCTGGAGTTGTGAACACATCAAGGTTACTGTGCTAACTTATTGTCCTGGTTTAGGACAGTGGTTAGCCACTCCCCTGTGTCCGCACAAACCCGGGTTCGAGACCCGGCGGAGGCATATGTCAATTGCAGTAGCCTGCTCTGGTATAATCTAAACTTATTTATATTCTTTACATCACTGAATTTTCTTCCAAAGCTTTTGGCAGTAATAAGGAGTTAACATGTTGCAAGTGCATATGACATGCCTTTTTTCTCCATTGCAAGTTCACCTTGATAACTTTGGCTGATGCCAAATATGTTATCGTTGGCTTGGAATTTGGTGAATTGATGAGGAACAAGCCCACTTTTGATATTTTATCATTTTTAGGTTATTGACTTGCTTTTGCAATTTTTCTTACTATTTCCATGAAAAGAAAAACCCAACTATTGCTATTTTTTGTGAATCACTTAGTCTTCAAATAAGATTTTCGAGCAGCATCTCACCACCACACTTATGTAAGACCAATAAACACTTGTTTCCTGTAACTTTATTTTACATTTAAGTTCTAGATAAAGTTTCTTCACTAATTGCTCAACAACCTGATGTGAAATTCAGCTCGTGTGGGAAGAGAAGCGAGAGATAGAATGAAAATTTAGTTAAAGGTTTTTATGAAAATAATTTAATTTAGGCCTAAAATTCAGAACGTTTCCATATTTAGGAATATTTAGGCTTATTGATCAGCCTGAAAGAGTATTCAAGAAAGAGAGAATTGATAAAATGAATCAAAGCTTAAAATCTCATAATTTCTAATCAAAGCAGAAACAGTTACTGAAGCCTACCTCCTCAAGAAACTTTGAGAATCTGTCAAACTTGTCATCCAGACTGTCTTCTGCAGCCGCCATTTCTGCATCGGTTGCGTTCTGGAAAGCTTTGCCTCGGTTTCAACTTTAACAATTCAAATTCAATTCAACGAAATTTACCATATAAACTCAAACAGCTAGGGGTACTAAGCTAGAATGGGCTGATTTTTTTGAAATTAGCTCGTTCTGGCTAATTTTAGCCCGTTTTGGCTAATAAAAAATTAATTTCTTTAAAATTTTGAAGCCCAAACGGGCCAAAACGTCGATTTCTTGGATTTCCAGGAACCGGACCGCTATTTTGACGCGATATTTGAGTTCTACGCATCAAGCAACGGGGATTTAAGTAAAAAAATTTGGGGGTTTCTCCGGCGGAAGTTTGAGAAAAATGCGACTTTAACTTTTGTGACGTTTTCTATTGTTTTTTTCTGATGCGATGAAGTCCGCGTAATGACGCCCGTGCCGTGCGGCGAAATGAAAAAAATAGATAATTCACACCAGCTTTGAAAATTTTTTGGCAAAGAATTTGGGTTTAGTTGCGTAACTATGTTGGTGATTGATAAGACAAAAAACTTGTGCACTGTCAAGGTTGAAAAGGTGAACAAAGACATAAAAGAAAAAGTTTCAAAACCATTCCCTTCTATAAAAAGATGGAAAACAGACCGAATGTTTTGTGGCCACAAGAGTAATTCTAGACCACCTAAAGAGAAGGCTTGTGATTTTAATATTCACCTGTTGGTACCATGGTTTCGCCTCACACAGTCACTACAACTACAAGAAAACGAAGAGCCAAGATTGCGACGATAAACATGATTTGTAAGCGACAAGATCAATAAGACATTTCATAATTTTATAGACAATTCCAGTTAAAGTAACATCATTAAGACAAGTCCATTAGAGAAAATATTACGTTTTAAAGATTAGGCCATTATTTAACGTTTCGGAGCAGCACTTAGCTCCATCTTCAGAAATTACAAGTCTATGAAGCACGAGGCTGAATTTATACTAATAAGGACAATAACTTCTAAGAATGTGAGGGTTATAATAGATAAGGTCTTCAGTTCTTTGGATGAACACCCCTTTAATATCACTTAATCACAAAGAAGTTTCTTGCTGAGGAGGCGTTTCTTCGTTATTCATCCTGCAAAATTTGCTCCTGAGCACAGCTCTCAAATCATCTTGCATGAATATATAGATGACAGGGTCTAAAGTCATACCGATATACCACAGGAGTAATAAAGAGTCAATAGCAATGTCGTCTTTAGGAGAAACTACCATGTAAAGGATTATATCAGGAATAAGCACAAATATAACGAAAGAAATTATAATCAATGCCACAATTTTGATGAACTTCATGTCTCTCCTAATTGCAAGTCGTTCCCTGTTGGCAATATTATGTTGTTGGAGGCCAATGACGAACCGTCTTCTCAATTTGCAGTAAATCAGCCAGTAGGCAATCACACATAAAAGTAAATACAAACCATTAAGCGAAACCCAGAAATATGTTTCGATAAAATCAAAAAATGGCTGGTTGAGGAAGACAGATGCTCCAGCAATGAAGGACAAAACCCAAACTCCCACAACAATCCTAATCAGCCTCCTTCTTGTCAACCAAACACGATGTCTTAGTGGCAAACGAATCGCGATCAACCTCTCGATTGTCAGCAGGAACATTGCTAAATAGTATGTTAATAAACCAATCGAGCCAATCTTCCAAACAATTAAACCTTCTTTCTCTAATGACAAGATACGAAGACAGTTGTTTATTATCTGACCAATGGAGTTTATAATCTCGGGTAATGCTAAGTTGATCAGTAATATTTTGCCGTTGGTTAAGTTCTTTGAAGCAGATAATAAATAGATCCCCAATGAATTGAATACTACTGCCAATACACAAAATAAAGTCAGAGTACAGTTCAGAACAAGTTGGGTTGTTTCCATGACTTTGTTGAGGAGAGTCTTCACCAGAAATGTTTAGTTTCAAATCCCTGATGCTTAATGCAGCCTTTTTGTGAATGCAAAAGTGAGAAGCTTCTATATTACTGGATTTCTTCTATCCACTAATGGTCAACTTCTTCTTTTACTTTCATAGATTGAAAGCTCTAGACATTTGAAAAAGTTAAACGTTTATGAATTTCAAATTTGAGATCAAAGCGGATGTTTTATACCTGATCTTCGTTTGATTGCTAACAGCTGCAAAAAAGCAAATTCTTTTAATGCTTTTATAAGCTTCTATGTTACTGGATTTCTTCTATCTAAAACACTCAACAGCTCTACGCGTTTTGAATGAGTTAGGCGTTTATGAATTTCACATTTGATTAAAGCAAATGTTTTTACTTAATCTTTGTTTGATGGATAACAACTGCAAAAAGGCAAAGTCTTTCAATGATATGATAATTGGACACGAAAATATTGATTTTCAAGATTGTTAAGCTTTCCTGAGTTTTACGAGATCAAATTGAACAAGTTCATTAATGAAAAAATCAAAACCCTTATTACAACCAGCTCTCAGCTTCAAATTACTTTCCTCTAGCGGCAGATGAATAAATCTTAAACAACATTATTTACCTAGAAAAAGGAGTTGGCTGTATTGACAAAGCACAATCTTTTATTGAAGCATGTATGAGCTCGGTAAAAGCGAAAGCCGGACTTTCAGTCCCTTGAAAAAGAGATTTTCTATCCTGACTTTTTAAAAGTGGGTTAACTTGCAAGTAAAAGCTTAAGCTGGGATGCATTCTTACAGCAAAAATCTTTGCTTGAATTTTAAAACGTTTCTTTTTGAATTTTAACAATTTTTATAATTTTTGATTATTTCTGTGAATTTTAACTAGTTTTTTGAATTTTGAACTAGTTTTTATGAAACTATTCGGTTTTTTGTGAGTTAAACGCTCCATTAAGAGATTGTAAAGAGTGGAGATTTGTTTGCCAATCTGAAAAATATTTCCCATACTGTTAAAATCCTTTTCATATCAATAAATAATTCAAAATTCATTAAACTTTTACAAAATTCTGTGAGATTTTCACAACTAGCTTTTTAATGGAAGGTGGACTATTTCAACAAAAACTGCATGGTGAAATTTAGTTTTGATCATTGAGGAAAGCCAAATCACATTGAAAATGTAAGTGATTTATTTTGTCATTGTACTTTATAAACAGATTCATTTGAGAAATATCTTATTAGGTTAGATGCCTAGGAAAAGCTTGACTATGCTCTGTTTTATAAATTTCTTTAATCGAAACTGAATTCTTTCAAATCTTCTATAGATCTTGATAAATTCAATTCGTCTTCGGTCACTGAGAGAAAATCAGAAAAGTTGACTCCCTTGTCCTTGAGTGAGTTGATCCCAACGTGTGGAGAGATTATTCGAGCGCCTGCCCTTGTGTTTGCCAGCCTGAAAAAGACAGGGCTGTAGAGTTAAGCTGTCCCTTCACAAAGAAAACTGCACTGGAGTGGCAAGTGCTCTGGTTATTTGGTTTACAATTTCCAGTAGTTACTTTACTTGTGTATTGGTGAGATATAAGACACGTGTGGATCCAGTTTTTTAATGACTGTTGCAAAATAAAGAAAATTATGGGGGCTTGGGGTTCTTTACCCTTCACATTTTACAAGAAAGATTTTTACAAGAGAATTCAAGATGGTGTTGCCTTGCCTTTTCTAAGAATTGTTTCTAGTTAAATGTTATACGGTATTTTAAGAAATCTAACTGCTGCTGTAGCAACCATTGCTACTGTCTGGATCCGCCCCTAAAAAGTGATCACTCTGGTGAAAAGGAAAGGCCTGGTTAGGATTAAAGCTATTTGCCTATTTGGCTATTTGCTATGGGGTAGATAGTTATGGTTAGGGCAAGGGTAGGGGTCGGGGTTATTCTGTAATTCGCTATTTGGTAATGGGTTATTTGACTATAAACTAATTGGCTATGCGTAATTGAATATTTGGTAATGGGCCATTATTTGGTTAGGTTTAGGATCAGGATAAGGCGGGCCTTTTCACGAAGAAAAGTGCACCACAGTGGCTAAGTGCTCTAGTCATTGGTTCTCAAAAGTCTGGTGGCTACTTTACCAGTGTGATGTCGAAAGCTAGGTACCATAGCTAGAAGTGGTTGCTCTGGTTAAGAGAAAAGACCTGAGTTCAAAAGACAAAGTTTACGTGCGAAACTTAAGGGAAGTGAGAAAAATTGCAAACATAGTGAAACATTGTGGCTTCTTCAGCTTTTTGTCTGACACTAGCAGTAGTACGTCGTAGATGCTAGTTTTTGTGTATAGTTGAGCAGTGGCCAGTGGAAAAAAGATTCAAGACCCTATCAATGAAGATATTGCCTCTATCACACATAAATTGTTGTTTGCAGAAGCATTGTGGTTACTGGGACACGAGCAGTGGCACAAATTCAGAAGTATAAGTAATTCAGAAGTATAAGTAATTCAGAAGTATAAGTAATTCAGAAGTATAAGTAATTCAGAAGTATAAGTAATTTAAAACTTTAAAGTCATCATACCTCTGAAAATCGTCATCATCATTCGAGCTCGCTTGCTCTTCTCTTGGCTGACTCTAGGAATTAAATGATTTGCACGCTACTTAATATGCAACTATATCCTGATATTTATCATGAACCACGTAATATGTATCTTGAACCGAATCTTGATAGATTCATATATGGAATATCAACTGGTATTTGATATTGATTTTGATACGTAGAGATACTGTTCAGTTGTATCCTGATATTTATCATGAACCACATGATATGTATCTTGAACCGAATCTTGATGAATTCATGTATGGAATATCAACTGGTATTTTGATATCGATTTTGATACGTAGAATACTGTTCAACTATATCCTGATATCTATCATGAACTACATGATATGTATCTTGAACCGAATCTTGATGAATTCATGTATAGAATAGCAACTGGTATTTGATATTGATTTTGATACGTAGAGATACTGTTCAGTTGTATCCTGATATTTATCATGAACCACATGATATGTATCTTGAACCCAATATTGTTTAATTCATATATGGAATATCAACTGCTACTTTGATATCGATTTTGATACGTAGAGATACTGTTCGACTGTATATTTATATTTATCATGAGCCACATAATATGTATCTTGAACCGAATCTTGATAGACTCGTATATGGAATATCAACTGCTATTTTGATATCGCTTTGATACGTAGAGATACTGTTCGACTGTATATTTATATTTATCATGAGCCACATAATATGTATCTTGAACCGAATCTTGATAGACTCGTATATGGAATATCAACTGCTATTTTGACATCCCTTTGATACGTAGAGATACTGTTCAGTTGTATCCTGATATTTATCATGAACCATCACATGATATGTATCTTGAAACCAATATTGTTTGATTCATATATGGAATATCAGCTGCTATTTTGATATCGATTTTGATACGTAGAGATACTGTTCGACTGTATATTTATATTTATCATGAGCCACATAATATGTATCTTGAACCGAATCTTGATAGACTCGTATATGGAATATCAACTGCTATTTTGATATCGATTTTGATACGTAGATATAAAGTTCAACTATATCCTGATATTTATCATGAACCACATAATATGTTTCCTGAATCCAATATTGTTTGATTCATATATGGAATATCAGCTGCTATTTTGATATCGATTTTGATACGTAGAGATACTGTTCAACTGTATCCTGATATTGATTAGGAACCACATGATATGTATTTTGAACTAGATTATAGAAAATACCAACCAGTATTTTGATATGGATTTGTTCTTAAAGAGATCCTATGAAACTGCATAATACGACAGGATATGATGCAAATTTATCTCAATATCTATGATAAGCCACCTCATGTGTATATATTGAACTGAACTATAAAAGATATCAACCGGTATTTTCACTTAGATTATATCAAGAAGAGATATCATGCAACTGAATCTTAACACTTATCATGAACCGTATGATGTATTGTAAGAATAATTCAAAAAATACTCACACTTTTACGTAGGCTGTTAAAGATAAACGTAATATCCTCAACAGATTCTTGTCGATTAGATGATGTCATTATATTATCTTGACCTATCTGTCTTTGGATTGGTTCCACCTGTTGTTGTTGTTGTTGTGGCTGTCTTATTTTCTCTTTTCGATTCAACCCTTCCTTCTCGTCTGATGAAGATACAAATATTTCAATATTTTCTTCAGTAGTTCTCATATTTGGCGCCGACTTTCCTAGATCTTCGTACAAATATTTTGCGTTCTCTTCCAAATCTTCTTCGATGGCTTCTTTTTCTCGATTTACGTTCGTCTCAAATAAAAGAATTGATGAAATCTAATTCTGGAGTTAATCATAAGGAGGCCCCCCATAGTACCCCTGGATAAAGGGATTCACGCGTCAATTTTTCGTTTATCACGCCATCACGGACCTTAAAACAGAATTTTCACGATCTTTTCCATCTAATTATGCAAGACAATTTTTTTAACGACTAGAACGCGTCACGTAATCACGCACTTGAAAACTCCTTTTCACGGAATAACGACCTCATTTTCAACAAATCACGCATATCTAAATCACGAAATCACGCGCGAAAATATGCCAAATAACGCTTCACGTACAAATATGGTGGGGCCTCCATAAGGTGCTTCAGCAATCCATGCCTGGTGAAAGCAGTTAATGGGCCGCCTTTTGCCCGTGTCTTGAGTTTTGTATGAGTGCTATGTGGTCCAGCGATGAGATTATGATATGACTAGGCGTGACTAGGTATCATACAACTGCATCTCAAAGAACAACATAGAATATCAATCAGTATTTTGATATAGATTATAAAATTAAAATATATTATGCAACAATGCCTTATCATTCAGCGTTCAGATTGCATGTGCTATTACGGTGGTGGTGAATAAGCAACTCTCTACATTGAAATCATAAAACAAAGAAACAAGTTCATCGAAAGAATCTCTCTTGCTCTTGCCTTACCATGTGCTCTTTAAATGCTCTCCCTGTCCAGGTTTAAGGTTCAGACTTTATATACCTCTTCAGTTATCATAAACAGTGGTTCAAGAAAGAAGAATTCTTGTTGCTTGTCAACTTAATATGGCAAACCTTTGATATTTAGCACTGCTACGTTTAATGTTTTCAACTATCGAGAAATCTAGGTTCTTCTCCATTTATTGCTAATCATAAGACCAAAGTATTTACTCTATTTAGAGCTAGTTTACTAGACTACTAGAGATATGACAACTAAGGGTTATGGGCTATGGTCATTCATGTGCTCGTATTATTTCTATAGATATTTGAATTATGAAAACATTGAAATGAGTATGACCGACGAAAGAGTCTCACCTCCCACGATTCGTAGGCCATGCTGAAAGCTTCTGATATTGCCAGGGATACCGCCTCGGCCTTTTGGAAGAAATACCAATATTTCATCAAAATAACACAGTTTATCAGTAAAATAGTACAAAGCAGTACAGAATATCCTCCGAGGTAGCTACTTATGGAATCTCTCCACAGTACCGATGAAATCCCTCCACCGTACTGAATAATCTCCTGATGTAGATACTGAATATCCTCTGTTATACTGAAGATATCCCTGAACTGTACAGAATATCACCCAGAGTACTGAAGATCCACCGTTGTACTGATGGTATCCCTCCACCGTACTGATGGTACCCCTCCACCGTCTACTGATTATATCCGTACTGCATCTCCTCACTGTTCGCCACATGCGTTACTCTACTTACTTTTCAGTTAGAATAGCTAGTTTCTATAAACATTGAGATATTCAGCATGATTTTTTTGTAAATGGAACGGGGATTAGTTAAAGTATACCATGTTAGTAAGAAACAGGAAGTGAAAATTCAATTCAATTCAATGTTCATATTTTCAAGCTTTTAATTACAGGATACATAGTTAAACGTGATTACAAATAGATAAAGCTTTGATAAAAGAAAATAAAAAGAACTCCGATGATCTATCGAGTTATTTGCCCTATCACAATGCAGGCATAAAATGTTATTGAAATTGAAAAAATTTAACACGAACAATTAACAGTAAGCTTTAAGATAATAAGTACAAAACATAGAACATATATAAAACATTTAAAAGATAAAACATATATCGATATTAAAAGTGTGCGCTCACCATGGAAGACTTGTGAGTGAGGAATACATGACAGAACAATTCTTTACTTCCACCAGGTCTTGCAATAAAAGCAAATACTTTCGGATAATGTCGATCTGCTGTGCAGTAAGATACTCTACAATCAAAATCGTATGATATCAAAAGAATTTCATTATTTGTTGCTTTATGGTATCAAAAAGTATTGCACGGTCAACCCATGTTGTTGTGTACAATAAAGTGTGAGGGTGTACAGTATAGTGTGAGGGTGTACAGTATAGGTCGAGGGTGTCCAGTAATGTAATTTCTTGATTTAACGAATTCAAAATTGCAACAAAGCTGCGTATTTCCAGAATATCGTTACGAATCGTTAAATATCGTTGTGAATCGTTTCTGGATTATTGCGAATTGTCCCATCCACTAATTTCTGATATCGTTGAAAATAATCTTAGATTATCAAAAAATCCTTTCAAAATCCCTTGATGAAGCTGCAAAACGGTGACAAATCGAGGCTCTTTGAGTTTCTTTGACAATTCAGTATACAGTCTGAAGTAAGTACACTTACATGCTAGCCTGCTATAGGCTAGAGGACTTATTTCCAGCAAGGGGAAGGGACCCCTAGTTAAACGTCCATTTGAAAGGATGATAGAGTAATTTGTTTCTTCAACACCTCGAAGGGCACCCATCCAGATCTTGAACTCACACGACCAAGCTTGACTTCAGCTGCAGATAGCAAACCCCACCACTCACCCCATTCACAGAAGGCTGAACGCAAAAAAATTGTAAGTTAACATACCTGTATATTGGGACTTCTTCCACCATGTCCTGCATAAGGTACACAAAAAAAAAAAGTTTGAAAGCATGAAAATATAAATGCATAAAGCATAAAGATGAAACATATAGCTTTAAAGATCAAACATGAAACATAAAAAGTTTAACATGTATACAACATAATACACAAATCACTAGACATAAAGCATGAAAACATAAAAGGATATAAGCACAAAAGCAAAAACATGAAATATAAAAGCATAAGACAAATAGAATATAACATAAAACATAGAAGCATGAACCATCTATTAATATATTGATCAATGATTGCAGATTTTGGTTAGGTACGATGCTTTTTTAAATTTGTTACACATGAATGCAGAGATGTAGAAGTCATCTTAAACATAGGGGCACGATGCTTAAGGCATTTTTTTAATTAGCAAAAGGGGCAATTTCTAAGAATAGAAAATCTTAAGGAGGGGCAAGCTTCTCTGGTGTCCTCAACTTAGTTCGTATGTCCATGCAGTCAATTAGATTAACTTCGAACCTTGGTTTCAAACTCTTTAAAAATTAGCAGTTCAGGAGTGATGGTCATTGATAACTTTTGTAGGGCACTACTCGACTTGGCCTTGTTCTGAAAGAAAAGAGATGATGATTCAGGAAGGTGGTCCATGAATTCTGATTAAAGTTAAAACTGAATACGCCTTTCTATTGAGTGAAAATCCTCTTGTAATTCTAAGTTTACGACACTAACTTAGCCACTCTTACATTGGGACCTATCTTGATGAAAGTTTTGAGTACTTGGTGCAGGAACAAAAACCCAAGATATTTTATGTAAAGTAGAGCTGCAAAATACATCTTTCTCTCTGGGAACCTAGCAGTTATTATTCTAAGGAAGATTTGATGGTGTTCGTTGGAGTTGTAAGAATATATTAGCTAGATCTGTAAATTGGCGTTTGTGGATTTGAAACGATCCCTCACTCTTTGATTATCAAGATGCAAGTTAGACACAAGACTAGATCTACAATTCTCATAAGGTGAAACACATCTAGAATTGCAAACGTGATTATCATCATACAAACGTTTTTTTTAACGAAAGATAGCTTTGCGGATTTCTTAAAAATTGAAAGGAAAGCTTTTGAAATCTGTTATAAACAAGTAATTTATTCTTTGCCAATCCAGGAGTCTTGGATTTCAAAAGTTTTCAGAAAATATTGCGCACAAAACCATCTGGATATATTTCTTTTACGCAGAGCCTCAAACCTCTACATTCAAACCTGTATTTATGGAGTTGTAAGTTTCCCTTAGAATGATCACTGGAACCTAGGAACCGATGAAGAATTTTCAGCAAAGTTAAAGCAATATTTGTAACATAGATGTCCCTTGAAGCTACGTTGTTATGGCATAGAAAGGGGTCTAGGGAAATTTCATATGATCTGACAAAATAAGCAAAGCTAGCAAAAGATTATAGGGGTTAGCCACTGATCTCAAAATGAAGACTGGATCAGGCATTCTTTGGTTTCTAGCGCAACATATTTGAAGCCATTGCTTCATATTGCACTTGGCCTCCCAATATGACGTCCAAAGAATTATATTGACTTGATTCTTAGCTGTACGATTATTCTCTTTCATGCAAATCATTCATAGAATTCCAATGTATTGAATTGGACCTCTCAATATGGTCGCCGATGATTTCATTTTAGAACGATAGATGCTCGATCCAGGCTTTCTTTTAAAATCAGTGGGGCTAACATCCTGCTTTGTTGCAGCCAAGTGGGATTTTCTAATTTGATGCTTTCAGATTGCTGAAAACTGCACAAAATAATATTTTTGAATAAAAATATCTTATATTTGTACCTTTGAATTGAAAACTCTATGAAATTCAACTTTCACCCAAATCCAATTGAAAATTTCCAGCTAGCCCAAAATGATTCCTTGGAGCCTAGTTCCCAAGTCACGATACTTTTGGCAGTTCTGGTGTAAGATAGTTGTATTGACAGTTTATAGCAAAGCTCGTACCTTTTTCGTCGCATTCACCAGCTCTTTAACACTTTCCTCTGTGCACCCTGTGCCTTTTCCAACCTTAACTGGGACTTGTCCTAATTTCTGGTGAAATATCATCATAAGTAAAGTCATTTTGATGGAAAGATTTGAAATAATAATTCAATAAATGAGACTATTGGAGAAAGGCATGACGTAAAAAGTATTTCGAAGTTACGATCGGAGTCGGCCAATCAGAAAGGAGCTGAATGATTGGTATGATGAGAAACAACCGATCATCACCAGGAGAACAGCACTGATCTCAATAAAAAGACTGGACCGAGCATCGGTCATTCTGAAATGAAGTCATCAGCGGCCATATTGGTAGGTCCAATGCAATGGATTGAGATTCCACTAGGGACTGTTTCTTCTTTGATAATTGTTGGAATGTTATGAATGCTCAGCACGAAAGAGAATAACTGTGCAGCTATTGTTAGCAAAGAATCGAGTCAATATAATTTCTTTGGCAGCCATCTTGGGAGGTCAAATGCAAGCCCGACAAATGGCTTCAACATCTGAATCTTGAGATAACAGAATGCTCGATCCAGTCCTTATTCTGAGATCAGTGGAGTACAGCGAGACGAACAAGAAACTGTTACTGAAAGAGCCCTGTGAAAAAACAAAATTTTTATCTTTATATATATGTGGTATGAATTACCCCCTTCCTGTGAGGAGTAGTAATGCTCCATGAAACGGTTAGTGTTTAGAAATGTACGATACTCGACCTTAACAAAAAATGTCATTCCTTGCATGAGATGCTCTCGAATTGTATCGATGTCTTTCTCTTCTTCTAACAGTTCTGAAATGAATTAAAAAGCATTCTAAACAAAGTAAAATGAAATCTAATGATACAGAAACAAACACTAAAGCTGTAAAAGTCAGTGAAATTTTCTATTTTGATACAAATAACTTTGTAGCAGAGATGTCACCAAGGGTCTTTTCCAATTCCATCTTTCCAAATCATTCCATCTTTCCAGTCCTCGAGCTGAGAGGTGATATCTCACCTTCCAATATAAACCTTTGTATTTGTCATCCTCTGTTTATATGGAAAAAACATATCATCTTTTAGCTCTCGAGCTGAGTGGTGAGATCTCACCTTTTCCAGTACAAATCTTTGTATTTTTCATCCTCTGTTTATATGGAAAACGTTTCATCTCGGTCAAGTAAGATCTCGCTCGTTGAGAGGTGGTTTGAATTTCACATATGAAACGCAGCCTGTTTTCATTTCACCTCTCAGTTTTTGCACGGAAGGAGGGATTATTTAGCCCATATAAACAGTCCTACGACTGACTTTACTATTTGTTTCTATATGACGTCATAGATATGTAATTATGTATGCAATCTAAATGTATGCAAAAGACATTATTTAGGTTCGTATGTTCTTTTCTCTGATTTCTTTTCTGATTAGTGGTTGATTGGTTAATTACTGCTGCTTTACTGACTGTTTACTGTTGATTCCTTTTACAATTTAATTGGGAATTAACTTTTGTCCGGTTAATACTTGCTTTCAGCACCAACAAATAGAAATATTATCATTTGAGACTCGAAACCTGTTGGAAGAAGTTGATTAACCGAAATCGTAACAGACAAAGCTGCAACTCACGCTCTTCGTGTCTTCCTGTCATTCGTCCGATCTTCTTTCGCACCATTTTCGGGCTTTTCTTCAAGGCTTCAGCGGCCGCTTTGAGTGAATTCATTTTGGCCTGAAAGTTCAAACTTTGACAGAACTGCAAACTGGTAGTTAACAAGCCTGCTCATACAACAAAGCAATTCGCAGTCCTTGGAGGATGTTTTGTTGTCGACTATTGAAACAGGGACCTGTTCGCATGTTTACAAACTTTTGTCGAATCAACAATGCAAACAGAGAAATGGGATGATCGAGCTCCTTCAATCGTGTATTAATCTTCATTAAACAAATGACACGGATGAAGAAGAAAGAAAAATGATGGCTAAGGCTGTCAGGTGAAATGTAGAATCGATCTTGCATCTCTTCCACTCAACAATGAGATGAAAGGTAGATAAATTGTAGATGAAAAATGTCATAGTCATTTGAAGGGATAGTCTAGATACCCAAACAACAGGTATTTCATTCTCATTGCATCAGCCAGAAATCTTGAAGAGTATTACGAGAGTACAAACTAACAAAAGAAAACGATGCAAAATTACATCAAATCATGTTACTATCTTGCAAGCAGAGCAGGACGATAGTGCAAACAAACAAAAGAGACCATTGTAAGATCATATCAAGTCACGCGACTTATTTGCTAGTAGAGCAAAACGACAGTGCATACAAATAAAGGAAAACAATGCAAAATTGCTACAATTTTTAGTGCAAAACGATAAAACAATTGATTCCCTTAGCTTCTAGACCATCTCACTCTAATGCCTATGATGATATCAAAACATAAAAGTAGGTGAGAAGCCAGTTACGTAAAAATCATGCTCCGTTCTTTATCTTAAGAATTCAAAATCTGATCAGTTGCATAAACATTTAAGGATGGAGAAACAATGAATGTGTGTTATAAAACAGGACTCTATATCAACAAAAGCTTGCAGTACTAGCCTCGCTTAAATTGAAATGTATGAAAAGCGTAAGAGGCCTAAGGATACAAAAGAGTTATCCACCTTCACGCTATCATTTATGCAGGGTTGGAATGAGGTTTACAATACACCTTAAAGTTTCTACTATCTTGGATTGATGCAAATTTGCCCCCTGACACAAAGGAGTCTGGGATATATTATCCCAACATCCTTTGTAAACTCAAAGACGACGTAATACATTGAGGGAACTTAGAGGGTCGAATCGCATCGATCCAAAATGTCAGCACTGATTAGAAAGTGGTTCATCGGTAGAAAGGGTTTAGAGGGTTTATTTGTCTCCCTCCTCAACTTTCAATAAAGACATTAGTTGGTATCTAGAATTCTGCTCACAAGAAAGGCTGGTGTTTCCAGAAAAACCTCCCGAAATCTATCCTGCTGCCCCACTCAAATGCTACACTACAAAAGATTAGAAAAGTTACGAAGATACGATTATCGAAAGCAATGTTTATTTTTGTTCAATCTTTTGAATATTTGCTAAATTTAGGAAAATTGGCTCTCATATCATGATGCTACCAAAGATGTTTTTTGACCTAACACAGAAGATGCTTTCACCACTGCTTCGGGTCCTTATGGAAACGAAGATTAGATTAAAAAGCTATTCTCATCCCACTATCGACTTCAGATAATACAAAACAAATGTCAGACCTATTAGAGAATACGCTTGCTCCGTTCGGAGATCCCATGGAAACAAAAGTTGATTGAAAAACTAGTCCTATCCTTCATATTGATAACTGGTTTTATTTGATACTAAATCTTCCAAATTTTACACCAGTCAGATACGGTCTAAGAAAGAAATCATTCAGTTTTCATTATTTCATCAATTAATCTCAAAGACAATTCATCATTACATCACAGTTACAACAGGGCTAATAGACATTTTGTTTACGATACCATAAAAACAATAACAATGACAATAATGATATTAATTGTCATTCTTATCACTACAGCTAGTGGCGGTTTTAAGAACTGCGAGGCCTGGGGTCTAAAAAATTTGCGGGGCCCCTACCCCGGTAAAAACTTTTGTCCTAATATTAATTTCTGCGTTTTGTAACATGTGCTTGATATGCTATAGAAAAACTATATAAAAAGTAAAATTAACAGTACAGTATAGCTTATATATTTCATTATGAAGGAGAGAATTTTTCTATATCATGAAAGGTGCGGGGCCCCTTTTTTCTAGCAAAAAGCGTGGGGCCATGGCCCCTCTGGCCCCCCCCCCCTAAAACCGCCACTGACTACAGCTAATATACCTTTTCCCTGTTTATGATGCCATCTTGAATTAATCAAATTTGCCCGCTGGATATCTCAAGATATCCCAAATAGGCCTTAGCATGTAGACATCATAACGTGGCGTCATTTGTTATGTCATCTGAAATATCCCTCGATGGGCTTGCATGCTCTAATCCTTTTAGGTCATTATTCGAACGATGATAAGAACAACTGGCGAAGCTTTAAAAAAAACGTGGTTTTCAGTTTCAAGTTGAATGGAGTTCTTATGTAATGAGAGCAGCAAGCCTGTATTTTACCGGGCAACTGGCCAAACATGAGTTGAAAAACAGTTGCTCAAACCCCTCAAATCCTTGAAAAAATGCTTTGAAACCTATTCGACTTTTCAAAAATTTTGATAACATTTAGACCGCAAAAATCCTTTCCTCTGTGACGTAAATTTTAATTACTGTTGCAAGCTGTATTTGGAAGCTAATAACAATGAGAGGCTGTTCTCTGGAAGTAACATTAATTCTCATGGAAAATCTAATAAGTCGCGAAAACCTAATAGTTCAATTCAAAACATGGATGAATAATGGAGCTTAGAATATGCTTGGTTAGCTTCTGTTATGATACTTTGCCTGAAAACCACAACAAAATGTCGGTAAGAGCCTGAAAAGCATTTAGAGCACTGGAGTGAAACTTAAAGCGATTGAATGTTGTTTTATTCGATAATTTTAATGTAAATATGATAGAGGTACGAATTACTTGAGTACACCTTAATACAAAATGTTTGGTTTGGTGGCCAAAGGAATTCTGATATTCACCGTTCTTCAAAGTTATCATGCAGGTGAGAAGAAAAGCTTTAATTTGAAGTTTACTTAAGCTTCGAAGCTCTCAATTTTATTCTGTTATCGAAGTCGTACAGTTTTTAATGCATCAATGACCAACATGAACTTCTCTACAAGGTTTCCTATTTCCTTGCTATCCTGCATAAGAGTTCATTAGGTTTCAGTTTCGTTCTCTTTCTGACGTAATGCTCTAATGAGTTTCCAGATAAAAAGCTTTTATAGTTGTTTTGTTTCGGTGTGTTTCCCATTTTTTGTTATCCTGTATAAGAATTCATTATTCATCACGTTCTCCATCAAACGCACTTTTCAGATGCAAATCTTTAGTCCTGAAGTCTTATAGCAATCATATACATTATCTCTTTCAGGTGTGACTGAAGCAACATTTACTTCAACACCTCTAAACCCATCACACTTCAAACCATCAGAGAATGTTTCACTGACATGGACACTGGACCCATCCGTCAGTCCTGTTGTGATCATAATTTCAAAGTACAACCCTTCCAGAAGTGCTTACGATGAAATTCTGAACTACATCATCCCCACAAAACAGCTGATTGTTTTTCTGCCTGCCCACCAGAAGAGGATAGACATGAATGGTATTGTGGTGCTGCGGATCAATAATACCATCACTGCTGATGCTGGGAGATACAAGTGCCAGGTTAACACCAATTCTGGACCTTTGGAGTCCGTTGTAGAGTTGTTAGTAGAAGGTAAGATGCTTCTAACTTTTACATGCAATACCCAAAAATACCAGTGGAGTTAAGTGGGACTATCTGGAGATATCAAAGATGCTCCCATAGCACCACTGGGGATAGGTAAGTAAGTTGATGCTTAATATGTGAAGATAAGTAAGTAAGTTTAAGTTGAACATACTAGCCTACGAAAGGCCAGGACCTCATTATGAGTAGAATCACTGCACCCCTAGTTTAACATCCAATCCAGATGTTCCAAATCCGAATGTTGACATCACACGATCAATGTTGACCTCAGCTGCACGTAGTCAACTACTCGGCAAATTATCCCTCAGGATAACGGATTAACGCGTCCGTTTTCCATGCAATAATGCAACCAAAAGCAGTGTTTTCACCCATCCATTAGATAATATCTATTTAGTTAAAGTTGGGCTTCTGGATCTTAGTAGATATTTTTTATGTTGAAATCATGTCAATGCACAAAGACATTCATTTTTAGCTGAATTGAAAACAACAATAAAACCAAGCTCCTCCTCAGCATCAGAACGGAGTATAACAGTGACGTCAGCAACTGCCTATAAAGTTTCGAGCCTCGTTCGCACAAGCTCTGCCGTCAGCATTACTTCAATGCCTTCAACAAAAACAAGTCCAGATATCAAATCGTCCATACTGCAACTGGTTGAAATGTATTCAACAAGCCACAGTTTAAAATACACCACAAGTATTCCTCGGAATATCACTTCAAATACACTATGGAGTTCGGTTACTCCTGTAGGAAAATCTTCATTTTGGCTTAGCATGCATCACAGCAGTTCGACCCAAGACACTTTAATTGCACAGGAAAAACCTGTGAGCTGGGCTCACACTATCATTTCGAATGCATCAGAGGTTATGGTAACGAAGACGGTCAGCAGCACGATTTCTTCATCAGCTTCGGCACTTTCCAACAATAACTCAAAACAATTTCCAAGACTTCATACTAAATCAATAGACACCTCATTGCAGCCTTCTTCTATTACGTTGGTACCTCGACAAGGCAACTCCGGCGAAAACTCCACTGGACAAGTAAAAGTAATTGGACTTGCAGTTGGAATTCCTGCGGCTGTTTTTGTCCTTGTTGCTGTTGTAGTAGCGGTGGTTATCATCAAAAGAAAGATGGGGAATGCCAGGTTATCACCATCACCAACTCTAGATTGAATTGAATCGTTAATTGAATTTATTGAATCGAATTAAATTGAAGTGAATTATTGTAAAACATTTTCTGTCCTAATTGACCATTATTAATATTATTGATGATCATGTTTAACAAATATGCAGGTGCAGGAATTCCCTTTGCATCTTTTAATATTTTGTTTGAAGGAGAGGAAACTATTGCAGCTGTTTATCACATCTAGTATGCTATTCCATAGTTAGGAGCCTCTGCATGCGATATAATTTTCCCCATAAGAGTGTTTGGAATCTTTGTATCTTTAGATCCTTTTTGTACAGTTTATAGTAAGATTAATATTCCAGCATCTTTGAACTTTGTGTAAGTAGATAGGCAGAGCATCATGTTTTCGAGGAAGAACAAGAGAAAAAAGAAGTATTAATTGATATTTTCTTTCAATATCTTAAATAATCATGAACGCTTATCAAGGTATCTCTTGGTATTATTTTTCGTTCGTAAATTCTGCTGTCAGCACAATTCTATATACTGAGTTTCCAAAATGTACAGAGGCTTTACCATATCCTAACCGAAATATCCTTATTTCAGTAAGAAATTTTTGTAAGGCTCTTATAGTTTGAATCCTATCAAACCGATGGAGCGTCCGTTAAGTTTAAAGTATTGTATAATGAGCTTATCAAAAACTTAACATCTTGAAATGTACATTAAGGATGAAGGTCTATCATAATGAAAAACTAAAAGAAAATAGTGGTTTTCTGATTTAATAAATCATTTATAATTGACGCTCGTTTAAACTTCAAAAAACAAGCATCGGTATTGTTGACAATGTAGGATAGTCAACTAACTTTTGGCTTGATTTCTGACAGACAACTGGTTCAAATTCACCTCATGAAGAAATTCATAATTGATTGATGCTAGCTCCTTTTAATGTCGAGGGTGGCGAGGAAAATCGGAAATGTAGCGAAGCAATATGACTAGCCACTTGAGCTTCAATAGTTAAAGTTGTTCGAAAAGTTTCCGATTTACCTCACCCTCCTAAAACTCTATTCCGATCAAAAACTGTTTCATTGTGAGTGTGTTCAATATAATATTCGATTCCTAGTGACTAATCAAACGTGTCTACTTTTTTCCATCAAATACAACACAATACACGCAATAAGATATAATAGAGAAAAACGTGTGAAAAAACCATTGCATATTATCGTCTTTATAAAAGCTTTCGTTAATTGTTGTAATTTCATAAGCGTAAGATTTTTTGATGAAAATTCGGTTGCTCGGAGCAACGAGCACATTGCTCGTATTCATTTCTTCACTTTTGAGGCTGGCTTCAAGATGGCGGAGTGAGAGGCTTTCGTTGTGAAATTAGTAAGTTTTTACCAACCATTTTGAAATTGGAATCATAAACAAAAAGGTTTTCAATATTTGCCTCTTATATGCATATCTACGTGTACGAAATCATCCTACCTTCCAGCTCTCGAGCTGAGAGGTAAGATTTCACATTCTAGTACAAAACTTTGAATTTTTATCAACTGTTTATATGGAAAACATTGAATTTCATATGTCCAGTCCTACAGAATATCAAAGGCTTTTAATGTTAAGTGGTGACTATCCTATCAAATATTTTTAGATACAGCCGTGATAAGACCAAATTTATTAAGTTATCATACAACATATGAGAAGTTTGTAATGGTAAATAGTGTTTATCATGTCAAATATTGTGCCAGAAACAGCCTCGATAAGACCAAATGTATTTACGTCTATATCTTTTATCTATATAGCCAGGTTTCTGTTTCGTTCTCTTTCTGACGTATTACTCTGTTGAGTCTCAGACGAAAAGCTTAAGTAATCTATGTGTTCGTTTCATTATGGTTCCGATATTTCTGGCTATACTGAAGTTCTGTACCATCCAAAGACTGTTTTATCTATATCTTTGTATCTTTCTATCTTATATTTTATCTAGCACCTTTCCATCTTATATTTTAGGAGATGCGAAAAAGAAACAAGGATGAAGATTGTCTTCGAACATCAAATAATGGTTAACGATCAGGACAAAATACCAATAAAGGTTTGAAGATGATAATGAAAGTATTTCCAAGGTGCGAAAGGGCCTTTTCGAATATCATATTCGGTATACTTTGTATTTCATATCCATCCTTGCCTATTTCACCACTAGCTATCAGGGCAAAATTTACCAATAGCTAAGTATTTTGCACTTGGCGTACAAATTTAGAGATTGTTTGTTACATTACTTCTTGGATGATGTAAATTCCCGCATATCTCTTATCATTTTATTTTGTAAAGTTTTATCTTCTTTTGTTGATGAAATTATGATTTTCTCCAACAAGCAACTGGACTTTGGGTCCAGACTGCTTAATATTTTCCTATACATAACAGATTAGCGACCTAACCCCAGAAATCCGTTTACGTATATATTATGAAATACGCATGCGCATTAGATACTTATCTGTTACCATCAAGAGGAAGCTAATAAAACAACCTCTGTAAGTCTTTGGCTTCATTTGATTTTTATATACAATCAAATACTGTTCAGTATCAGAAGAAAAGCATAGGTAATCCATGTTTTCACTTCACCATGCTTCCAATTTATCTGGCTATTTTGAACTTCTGTACCGATCAAAGACTGTTTTGCAGAGAAATTTTAATTGCTTGTTGAAAAACAAAGTGTAATTCAACCGTTACCGTAACCGTTTCAATTCTAGCCCATCAATGCTACTGATCCTTTCTCTTCTGAGCCTAATATACGTTCTACTACTGCTGCAAGATAAAACCATCACGAATCTCCAACCGAGCATGCATATTCGGAACATGTTCTCTGGCTCAGATTCTTCAAACTCACTTGAGGCTAAAAGCAAGTCTTCTTCGTGCGCTTGCTCCAACGTAGCACGTGTTGGAACAATAGGCTACTGGAGAGTAAGAAATGATGTTGGAGAAAATGAAATAAGAGAGAGAAAGAACATGGATAAAGAAATGAGGTTGAAACTAGCATGGCCTGGAAGCTTATACCGAAATGATTCGAGGTGAGTGTAATGAAATATGGCAACCTTTACATGACAGATCTCTCCCCGGGCTGAGTTTGCCTCGAGTGGAGTTTCAACCCGGTTTACAGTTAATGTTGTTATTGCGTTTAAAAGAAAAGAGGTGAGTTGTAACTCAACCCAAGTTGAGTTAAATTCGCCTTCTCAGCCAAGCGCAAGTTTCAACTCGAGCTAAAACCACCATGTTAACGTGATTTTTCGAACTCGGGCGAGTTGAGACTCTCCAGAAGGAATTATTTTCAATGGACTGTGCAGTATTCCCAGTGCCGAAAAGAATGGTGGGACCATTTCTCAACTCGGGTGGAAAACAGCATGTAAACAGGAGCGAATTTAAAAGCCCCCAAGTCGAAGTCAGCCCGGGATGAACTCAGCCCAGGATGAAATCAATCATATATAGTCAACCTATGTGTGATTTGATGAAAAACTTTTTTCTGTGCTGCTTTAACTACATTTGATATTTTAGTGAAATTGTGACTTTGATTTACTTTTCTCAAATATCGAAATCCTTAATGGAATAAAAAGAAAAAGCTAAACTGCAATTAAAGCGTTTTAACAATAACCTCTTCTTCGGTTGAACTATTTTCTAAAGTTTAACCGAAGAAGATCTTATTACCGAAAGGCTGATATTCTTGTCTTATCCATCATATATTTCATAGGCTAGAGTAAATTAGTTATCTTGTTTGAAAATCCTTAATGGATAATTCGAGCCTTCTTTGTATATTTAGTTTTATTTTAGAAAAAAATAATGATGGCCTAGGAAATTAGGGTGTCTATATCAGTTTGGTATTTTGGCTGTATCGTTTCCTCGCTGGGATGTCTATCCGTGTCTGAATCGCTACACATCTTCCAGTTGAACAAATATTTCTAATCTAAGTATGGTAGAGAATTGGAAGTTGGCAGAAAAACAGAACCCCTGCGTGACGCATACAAAAAAGAGTTTCCGCTCAAGCCTCATGACTGGTTGACTTACAACTTACTGGCATTTGGTTCAGACAACTTTGTGAAAACAGACGAATATTGATTTTATCAAGCGTGTTTAATGACGCACAGAAAATCTATCCAGGTCATTGTGACAAATCTAACTCAGCTTGCAGCCCGTTGTGTGAGAGCTTTCTTATTATCAAAAGCTACGATGGGGCTACGACGGCAACGCCAGCCACGGTGTTATTCTTATTTCTAATTTGAAGCATGATTCCCAATCTTTTTATTTCAATCCAAAACTAATGGGCGAGACAATTGGTGCTAACTTGAAAATTAGCGTTCAAAATTGGCTAGCTTTGCCTAGACCTTGAGTTTCGAAAAGTAGTACGCCAGGAATGATATTTTCAAGTTTTGCCAAAAAAGGCAACTTGATTGCGTTTGAAGGAAAGTAAGTTACCACAAAAAGAAGAACCTCTTTATACTGAGCAACATAACAAAGGAGAATGAAGTTCCCGTTGCAGAAGCCGTCATTCTTTCGTACATTCCCGGATTATCTTTTGTAGGTGTGGATTGAAGTTTCCGATTCCGGGATTTCGCGTCCAAGGCACCTGTGACCCGGAAAGTGCAACCCCTTGCTGCCACCATCCATCCGGTAATTGCAGCAGCCAACCGGAGCATTGCAGCTGCTCCGAGTGTACCGACTACAGGACGCGAATATCGGCAGAACTGGCAGAGTGGGTTCCAAGTGATAACACATGCGTTGTTAGGAATTTCACCCAAAAGATGACATGTGACCTACTCAACAAATTCCAAATTAGCATCGCCTTCATTGGTGAGTTGAGTTGAATTGTACGAGTGTTTCTTTACTAGCGTATGACGCGTATTTGAAGTTTGGCTGGAAGAGGTCGTGAGAGCGACAACAAAGGGCCAAAGTAGCTGTTTCGATGCTCAAAATGTTCCAGGAGAACCATTCTCAGACCCCAGTAGCAGGACAAACCCTTTTTCATGTGAATTCTCAGAAAGAGATCTTCACAAAACTTGATAAAAATTCATTTTTCTTTCTTCCTTGGGTGGTCGCCACCGTAGACAATTGTCTAAAGGCCCCAATTCGCCAGGTTTTTCAATTGAAAATCTGTTATTTTTACTCTTCCTAGTCCCGCCACTTATAAAGCTTTTGGCAAACCAGCCGACCCATGCTGTTTGAGCAACAACTTTGTGATGATCCATGATATAGAATTGCAACGTAAATTCACTGATCTCAAAATAAAGACTGAATCGAGCTTCTGTCGTTCTGAAATGAAGTCATTGGCGGCCATATTGGTATGCCCAATTCAATAGATGGAGATTCAACCAGGCGTTGGTTTTCTCTATGATGGTTGTTGGAATGTTATGAATGCATAGAACGAGACTGACAAATCGTGCAGCTATTGTTAGCAAAGAATACAGGCAATATAATTTCTTTGGCAGCCATATTGGGATGCCAAACGCAAGGCAAAGCAATGGGCTTCAACATTTCAATGCAAAAACAACATCATGCTCAATCCAGTCTTTATTTTGAGATCAGTGCGTAAATTCTGGCTGGCTCAGATTGGTCGAGGACCAAATTTTCAACAACCAAATAAATTTACATCATAGAAAATCCCAAAACCAATAGAAAGAGGGAGAGGGAGGAAGGAAGAAGTTGCTGTTTGGAATATGAACTTTGGAATCAATTGTTTTAGAATAATATCCAAACCAACAAAGCACAAATAAACAGGGTCCTAGCATTAAAGGAATTTAGGCAACGACCAAGACATCAACTGGTTAAGTAAAAAAGGGGTGTAAAGTTTCTTGAGACAAAAATCTAAAGCACACTATTTTTGAAATCCATAAATGTTTGTATGGAGAGCATTCCAGTGATCCAGTTATATTTTCACTTGTCTTTTCTTTCCAGGTGACTCCCTCATTCGTCAGCTTTCAAGGACTTTGCTACTTTTCTTGACCGGCAACTCTCGTTCCGGACTGATACCTGCAAAAGCAAGCCGGTCGGATCGAGAAAAGTGCCACGACGATCATCAAATCACAAAGCTCTGCTCTGTAAAAGTGACTGCGCATTCCCTTGAGGAACTAGGTATTGGCTCCATATGCAACGGCAGTGTCAACTTTGAATGGGCATTGGTGGAGAATTACAAGAAGTATCTACCAAATGATGACGTCAAGAAAGTAACAGAATACTTAGGCCGCAACAACTCGTTTGTCGTATTGGCTGTAGGCCTTCATTACAGACTCCATCTACAGGACGTCATTCGGAAGTACGTAGATAAATTATTGACGTTGATAGAGACGAAAGGAAATGGCTGGCCTAAAGTCATATGGATGGGCATCCACGCCGTGCCTGACTATCTTCTGACGGAGCCATTATTTAATAACAAAGGGATATTAGAATTCAATTACAAACTTCATGATTATTTAGAAAAAAGAAACGTTACAGTCATAGACACTTTTTACCTCACAAACCAATTGAGAAGTTATGACGGACTGCATTATGGGATAGGTCTAAATCATCAAAAAATGCACGTTTTACTAAATCATATTGGAGAGTTTTACGGTGAATGTTAAAACGCTAAATTCATGAAATCCTGTTATTCTTTTTCGATAATATGTAGTGTTTTAAATGCTGTAAAATCAGTTTTTGTGTAGTGGTCAGCTAAACCCTTCCACTGTAAGAACCATGAGATTCAAAGTCGAAGATAGGCTCCTTGGAATTTACCAATACCATTACCAATAGCAATAACATTACATAAAACCAATACCAATAAGTGGTAAAATACCATCACCAATGATATACATAATACTATTACGAATGAGTGGTGATATACTAAAACCAATGATAATACAAAATACCATTACCAATAATATTACATAATACTGATATCAATGGGTGCCAAGATTCCATTGCCAGTAATTTCATAATAATATTACCAATGAGTGGTAAAATACCATTACTGATAATATTACATAATACCATTACCAATAGCAATAATGTAATACTAATACTAATTAGTGGTAAAATACCATCACCAATGATATCACATAATACTAATTCCAATGGGTGATAAATACTAAAACCAATAATATTACATGATACTATTACCAATGAGTGGTAATATACCATTACTGATAATATTACATAATACTATTACCAATAGCAATTATATTATATATTACAAATACGAATTAGTGGTAAAATACCATGACCAATGATATCATCAAATGCTAATACCAATGAGTGATAAAATACCATTACTGATAAAACTACATAATACAAGTACCAATGAGTGGTAAAACACCATCACCAATGATATCACATAATGCTAATACCAACGGGTGATAAATACTAAAACCAATAATATTACATAATAATATTACCAATATGAAATCCAAGTAACAAATTATGAATACGAACCTTATTTATACTAGTTCAACAATATAAGGAATTTTAGATAGGTTACGAGTATCATTGCCCATTGCGCAAAAGGTTCATGAATAGTATCCCCAAAGTAATACAACAGTTTTTTGCAATCGCCCATTGTCCATTTTAACACAAGACTTAAACGTAAAACAACCATTGTTCCAACACCCAATTAAAATATAAACGTATCACGCGTTTTTTACCAATTAATGATGTACCATTACTAATTATGTTACATAATACCATTCCCAAATGAGTGGTAAAATACCATTACCATTGATGCTACATAATACCATTACCAATTAGTGATAGTTCCCTATTTTCACTGGATTTGCCGCCCCTCCTTCCAATCCTGAAAAATATGGGGTGCGAAGAAGATTTCGCTATTGGAAGGAGAGAGTGACAATTTGCGGGACAGATCACTCGTCTGTGATAACCAGCTACCTTAAACATAAATTAAAGACAACATGAAGTACAGTGAGAAGAATGTGAATATTGATTATTGATGTATACTCTTAGCGTAGGAGAGGTGGACGAGGGGTCTGGCCTGGGCTTGCGAGCCGAAACTGGGGAGGAGGGAGGGATCGTGAAGTATGTTGCCGTAGAGCTCGTTGCTAGAAGAATGAAACCTGGCATGCTTGTGCTTTTATAATTGATCTCCTGGGAGTTAGGGAATCTCTTTCCTTTGTTATCTGGGGTGATTTCCCCAGTGAGAATAGTATTACATAATGCTATCACCAAAGAGAGACAAAATACCAATAATAATTAGGTTACATAATACCATTAACGATGAATGGTAAAATATGATTACCAGTAATATTACATAATACCAATAGCAATCATGTTACATAATACCATTACCAGTTATATCACAAATACTACCCAGTTCCCTGCTAGAGGTCTTTGAGTCTTCATAAAGCAAAAACGCTTTTGCTCGATATTTCCCCTCTCTCATCTACACTTTACAATTACCTTGGGGAACGAAGCATTACCTATTATCTTAAAACACACCAATGAAGACCTTTTCAGGATTGAGTAAGAACATTAAGTTGATTACAAATATTTTGAAAAAATGATTTAGCCTTTTTCAGCTCTCGTTTAAGTGACTGTCTAGTATCTTGCATGCCGAGACCATAAAGAAAAGGATCGAAAAATGTGTTGACTTGAGCGAGAAATATACAAACCAGTCGAGTATCGGATCGCATGTCCAATTCTTTGAAAACTGTGACTAGCAAATAGACGGCCAGGGGGCACATGCATACCATGTACAGCACGACAACAGCACTTGACACGATACTCGCCTTCAATTGGCTCCTTCTTAAGTCATGGGCTTCAGCGTTCCGACCGAAGCTACCTCCCGGGTGAACTCTGATCAATCTTCGTGCTGTTAGATAGAGCTTGATTTGAGCGTATGCGAGAACGGCAGTGCTGAACAGGATGACGCTCCCGTACAAGACAGAAGTGGTTCTTGAAAGTGGCAGGATGTTAGGCGTTAGGTTCGACTGGTAGCGCTTTTTATCAGACAGCGAACACACAACAGCAAATACCCATAGCAGGGACAGGCCTCCCACTACCCGCCTGTGAGATACAAGGTCGTATAGGCGAAAGCAATTAACACAGGCGACGTATCTTTCGAGAGAGAGGGCGATTATGCTTCCACTAGATGTGACCACCGTCAATATGGCGAAGAACTCGACAAGCTTCCTCAGAATTTGGCAAGAAACATCCGGCGTCTTTAACTGGGCCAGCAAGGCCATCAACTGAATCAAAGCAACCAGGGATATCTGCAGGCAGTCTGAAATTGTGAGGCTTAGTAATACTTTATGGCGCGGAAGCCGTAATCTGAAGTTTGAGATTAGAATTTTGAACAACAGAATATTGAGTGGAAGACCAACCAAGGCCAGCGTACAAGATAGAATAACGGGTCGATCTCTGACACATGGATGTGCAACAATCGTTCTGTTTGCAGACAACAATGGCGATCCTGTAAATCGTGGATGCATTCCTTTGTCAGTTGGTTGCTGATTTACTCTTTATCCGTCAACACCTCACTCCCTCAACTGACATTGCTCACACTACAGCTTTAAAATCAACTCAAGCTGTAGAAAATTTTGATCGAAGGTGAGGTCATCACAGCATCTGCGTGCAATTGTCGCAAAAACGTCTCGAACTTAAGGCGATAAAGTCACACCTGCTTAACCTGCCAATGAGAGGGTTTTAATCTAGGCTACATTTAATTGACCCATACTGGTCTATACTACAATTCTTGCTAGAATAGAAGAGACAGTGTAAGAAATCACAATTTGATATTCGAACACCAATGCATATCATTTGTTTGGCTAGTTGATTGTAACAAAACCACTCTTCGTCTAGATTAATGTGGTGAGGGTACATTGCAAGTCTTTTTCTCCTGCATACTGTTTCAAAAATTGGTACTAAGACATGCCCGTGTTTTCTTAAAATTGAGATTCTAAAATCATTATTCGTAAAATATTTTCGACGTAATATGACTTTGTCATGTGAATAGGTAAACATACAGACTGAAATTTTGCATGAAAACTACACATTTTACAAAATATCTCCCTAAATGAGTTACTTTATTTCTTGAACTATATTTGAAAATCTAATCCAAATAATTTTAATGCAAGCCAGTTTGCATTCCAAGGCCTTCCTGTCACATCGGTACAGCGTACAGAGCTAAGGAGAAAAATAGAGTCAGAAGAACATTACCATTAAGGTTGATATTTGGCGTGAAAAATCATGGAATGCAGCATGGAATGAGAGCAAGATTGAACGTTTCGGAGTGTACACTAACGTACAGGTGGAAATTATGGGAGGTTGCCCCCCCCCCAATTCAAAATAAGTCGGATATTTCTCTGAAAAGTCTGAAATTTTGGTCCTGGAAGTTCAATTAGGTATCTTACTCGAAAATGTTGATACCTGTGCTTTAACAATTTATTTTGAAAGAGTCAAACTAATTTCTTAAACACTGGACTCATTTTAGTCTATGAGTCAATATCAAATATAATATTTTATTCATTTACTATTCATGGTTTATATTTGTACTATTTCTACATGGTTTGTATTTATATACAGTTGACTCTCACTATCTCAAACTCTCAAGGGAAATTAAAAATTATTCGACCTAACGGGGTTTCGAGATAACGGAAGTTGAGATTTTTCTCGACCAAAGGGGGACTTCATACGTAAAACAGGGTATAAACCATGAAAAGATTGTTTGCTTCCGAAAATCACAAATCTGAAAACCACTAAACAGGTATATAAGTTTTAGCTAATAAAATTTTATCAAAGGGTACAATTTTCATTCAGTTTGGCAGCCAAGAATCGGAAAAAACTGGTTGCCATGACGGAACCGAATAACCTAGTCGACAAAGGAAAATGACCCAATTATAGGCCATCTACCTAAAGGGCCAAATGCCAAACTTGCAAAGAACATCTTCTTCTTTCTTCAGGAGTTTTTTTCCCGCACGGCAATTGTTATAGGCAACCGATTTAACTCTGGAGATGGTCATAGCATAAAAGTTAGTTGCAAAATACAGTACATCCTCGATTATCCGAGCAGGTTGAACTCAAATTTTTGTTGGGCAGTTCGGATACGCAAAAAATTCGGATAATCGAGGAAGAACATTTTACCTACTAAACGTGCTATAAAGGTTATTATCATCGTCCTGAACAGTCACAGGATGCTCAAACTGAATGCAAATTGAAAAGCTTGGCAAACTGAAAGACCAACAACATAACTAAGGCAACAGTTGTTTGTGAATTTCAACAACGATTTGTAATAATAACAACGATAACAACGATTTGTAATTTTTTAATGAAAACTTTTGGCGTTCGGATAATCGAAGTTCGAATAATCGAGAATGTACTGTACTTCTTATCGGAATATACATATTTCTGTTTTAAGGATAGAGTTATCATTGGCATTGTTAATTTTAGAAGTTAGAAGTCTTGTGTAAGTTTGAAAAAAGCGATTATTGGCGAATGATTGTACCAAATTGAAACTTTTGAGTCATGAGGTTCGAGATGAAGGGGTTTTTTGCTCACGAGAATGAAATTTTGTTTGAGATAGCGAAAAGTTTGAGATAACGGTGTTCAAGAACGGGTTGCATATACTTAAAGATATAGGAAAACGAGGGAAAATAGGTTTTGTTCAAGATAGAGGGAAGTTCGAGAAAGCGGTGTTCGAGATAGCAGATGTCGACTGTAGTTTTAACACATGGAAGATTCTAAGCCAGTTCGAGCCCTCGGAAAAGGCATAATCTCAAGAGCTTCCGGGGGCTCCACCCCCTGGACTGCCAAGGCGCTGCCCTGGACCCGCAAGGGGGCCTACAGCACCCCCTAGACCCCTAGCTGCCTGCGCTCTTGCCTTGTCAGGCAAAAAAATGACTCGGAAAATTACAATGCTTGCCCCTCCACTCAAAATGCCCAATTTCCGCCACTGCACTAACGTATTGAAAGTATTGCACAGGTCGATTGAAAATGGCGGCAAAATTGTAAAGCTGCGAGGGCTAAGCCTTGACTGAAATTCCCATATCTTGTGTCAGACAGAGCACAGCAACAAAATTTAAGAAATTTCGATGACACCATATTTCAGGAAAATAGGCAATAACAAATTGTAAAAGAAATCATTTAGGTCTTGAGATTTGAGTTTTGGTCAAAATATAAGCATGTAGTTTTTAAAGAGGGAGTTATCAACTAAAATGGCTGCACAAGTGTTTTGAAAAGTCATTAATCTGGTAAAGTGCTTGTTACTCTGTTGCTACTGCCCTGAGGATCCCCATGAGTTTTGTTTTAACTGTATGTGGTGGCATGAGGGGAAAATGAGGGAGGCTAAAAATCAATTAGTTAGAGATTACGTAGTTGCCTGGGCAATGATTAAGAACCAGTCTATTTTTTTGTACAAGGAGAATTATGGTTAATAAGTGAAACACTCTATACATTTATGACCAGGTTATAACCAGGTTTGTAGAAAGCGGGGTAATTTGGAGCATTTATTCCCAAATAATTCCAAAAACATATTGTTTTTAGGACAGTGCATAGTTTATCTTTTTAACTTGAACAAGCTGCCCCCTCCCCGCCAATAACATTTCCCAAGCTAACAGCCCTCCTTCCACGGCAACTAGAAATATGCATGATACTGCCCTCCTGCCCTCTCCCCTACAGAACTTTCTCACTACATTACAAAACTACAAAGCCTCCTCCGTACTTTCTATACAGTGAGTCCCCGCCTATAAGAAATGAACATTTAGGAAATTGCAGCCAATCACGTTAAAGACTTTCTCCTCTACTAAGATTGTTTTTCTATCATAAATACTGTGGGGACTTTCCAGAGCTAGGTCAACACGCTAGGGGGGAGTGGGCAAACATTGTTCAATAACAATGGAAACAATAGTGGATGTGCATCTTTAAAATGGGATCTGCCATTGTTTAGGGGGAGGGAATACCCCCGTTTCCCCAGCAGCTACGTGGGTGGGACTTTCGAAGAATCGTCGTTGTCAATCCATAGCCACCACTAATTTTTGCCGTTGGCGTGTTCGTAGGTCGCTCAACCTCTACCGTTGATCCACGTCTTTACCATCCATCTTGTCTGTTGTGGTTCTCCTTGACATCTTTTTGTCTCTGGTCACTCGTCTCTTCAATTGACATAACTTAGACAAAGAGTAGCCGTCCTAGAAGTTTACAATTATATGGCAAATCCTTCTATTCCCTTGTTGATAATAGACATTTGATCTTAAACCAAGTCCTTCTGCAGGCTTTTCTTTTGACCAGAGGGATCACTAGTATCTTTTGCCAAGACACTTGTAAAAGTAACGACAAGAGCTTGCAAACCCAATGACCTGAGCAATAAGCCATTCTGGTGGAATGTTTTCCCTGAAAAGGCCTAGTTTTGTATGTAACGAGAAACAAGAAAGCCTAATTTGTTGGTAACGATTTCTTATAAACAGGGACGTACAGTATCTTAGCTATAGAAAGGAAGAGAGAGGCGAAGATGAATAGATTACTTTGCAAAGAGTAATGATAACTTACAGAGTCTTTAATCAGGACTAAATGAGTGGGAGGGCCTGCATTTGAATTATAAATGCTATCCAAAGATCACGTGGTTGGAAGTTAATCAAATATTCTCATAGTCATTGCAATTGCTCTGAAAAAGACTTTCAAGCTACCAGAATTTAGAAATCTCCCTGTTCACTGAACAACTCTCCACCTAAAATCGTCTGTTAATCCTATCCCTCCCTCTAGTACTGTAAACTAGTTTGACAAACAATAATTTAGTAAAACAGCATTGCAGCTGCGCTCTTGACAGACAGATATCATTTGTTCAGTGACTGACAAAAATATTTCTATGAACAAATTCATCCCATCCCAACCTTTGTATTTTGATATTCTGTTTATGTGGAAAATGTGTCATCCTGGTCAGGTAAAATCTCATCTGGGTGGGGCAAAATAAGTCTAGCAATATGGATCTGGGCCTCAAGTCTCTAAGCTTCTCTGTCTTTAAGCTTCTCTGTCCATTGATTCTCTGTCTCTAAGCTTCTCTGTCTATTGCTTCTCTGTCTTTAAGCTTCTCTGTCCATTGATTCTCTGTCTCTAAGCTTCTCTGTCTATTGCTTCTCTGTCCATTGCTTCTCTGTCTATTGCTTCTCTGTCTATTGCTTCTCTGTCTATTGCTTCTCTGTCTATTGCTTCTCTGTCTATTGCTTCTCTGTCCATTGCTTCTCTGTCTATTGCTTCTCTGTCTATTGCTTCTCTGTCCATTGCTTCTCTGTCTATTGCTTCTCTGTCCATTGCTTCTCTGTCCATTGCTTCTCTGTCCATTGCTTCTCTGTCCATTGCTTCTCTGTCCATTGCTTCTCTGTCCATTGCTTCTCTGTCCATTGCTTCTCTGTCTATTGCTTCTCTGTCTATTGCTTCTCTGTCTATTGCTTCTCTGTCTATTGCTTCTCTGTCCATTGCTTCTCTGTCCATTGCTTCTCTGTCCATTGCTTCTCTGTCCATTGCTTCTCTGTCTATTGCTTCTCTGTCCATTGCTTCTCTGTCTATTGCTTCTCTGTCTATTGCTTCTCTGTCCATTGCTTCTCTGTCCATTGCTTCTCTGTCCATTGCTTCTCTGTCCATTGCTTCTCTGTCCATTGCTTCTCTGTCTATTGCTTCTCTGTCTATTGCTTCTCTGTCTATTGCTTCTCTGTCTATTGCTTCTCTGTCTATTGCTTCTCTGTCTATTGCTTCTCTGTCCATTGTTTCTCTGTGCATTGCTTCTCTGTGCATTGCTTCTCTGTGCATTGCTTCTCTGTGCATTGCTTCTCTGTCCATTGATTCTCTGTCTCTAAGCTTCTCTGTCTATTGCTTCTCTGTCCATTGCTTCTCTGTCTATTGCTTCTCTGTCTATTGCTTCTCTGTCTATTGCTTCTCTGTCTATTGCTTCTCTGTCTATTGCTTCTCTGTCCATTGCTTCTCTGTCTATTGCTTCTCTGTCTATTGCTTCTCTGTCCATTGCTTCTCTGTCTATTGCTTCTCTGTCCATTGCTTCTCTGTCCATTGCTTCTCTGTCCATTGCTTCTCTGTCCATTGCTTCTCTGTCCATTGCTTCTCTGTCCATTGCTTCTCTGTCCATTGCTTCTCTGTCTATTGCTTCTCTGTCTATTGCTTCTCTGTCTATTGCTTCTCTGTCTATTGCTTCTCTGTCCATTGCTTCTCTGTCCATTGCTTCTCTGTCCATTGCTTCTCTGTCCATTGCTTCTCTGTCTATTGCTTCTCTGTCCATTGCTTCTCTGTCTATTGCTTCTCTGTCTATTGCTTCTCTGTCCATTGCTTCTCTGTCTATTGCTTCTCTGTCTATTGCTTCTCTGTCTATTGCTTCTCTGTCCATTGTTTCTCTGTGCATTGCTTCTCTGTGCATTGCTTCTCTGTGCATTGCTTCTCTGTGCATTGCTTCTCTGTCCATTGCTTCTCTGTCCATTGCTTCTCTGTCTATTGCTTCTCTGTCTATTGCTTCTCTGTCTATTGCTTCTCTGTCCATTGCTTCTCTGTCTATTGCTTCTCTGTCCATTGCTTCTCTGTCCATTGCTTCTCTGTCCATTGCTTCTCTGTCCATTGCTTCTCTGTCCATTGCTTCTCTGTCTATTGCTTCTCTGTCCATTGCTTCTCTGTCCATTGCTTCTCTGTCTATTGCTTCTCTGTCCATTGCTTCTCTGTCCATTGCTTCTCTGTCCATTGCTTCTCTGTCTATTGCTTCTCTGTCTATTGCTTCTCTGTCCATTGCTTCTCTGTCTATTGCTTCTCTGTCTATTGCTTCTCTGTCCATTGCTTCTCTGTCTATTGCTTCTCTGTCTATTGCTTCTCTGTCTATTGCTTCTCTGTCCATTGTTTCTCTGTGCATTGCTTCTCTGTGCATTGCTTCTCTGTGCATTGCTTCTCTGTGCATTGCTTCTCTGTCCATTGCTTCTCTGTCCATTGCTTCTCTGTCTATTGCTTCTCTGTCTATTGCTTCTCTGTCTATTGCTTCTCTGTCCATTGTTTCTCTGTGCATTGCTTCTCTGTCCATTGCTTCTCTGTCTTTAAGCTTCTCTGTCCATTGCTTCTCTGTCCATTGCTTCTCTGTCCATTGCTTCTCTGTGCATTGCTTCTCTGTGCATTGTTTCTCTGTGCATTAATCCCCTTCCAGGATTAATTGTCGGGGTTTCTCATCACTGCACTAACATGGTTGCAGGCTCGCAAACTTGCCGATGTATGGGCGTGGTTTTATGGGGGCAGCTAGTGAGATTTGCTTTCCAAGTCAGGTAAATGCACAATGGATGTTGCTCGTCAAGGGCTCCTTTGCATTCAAATTTTCAAAACTCTCAATCATTTGAACCCACTATTTATGCAGAGTATATTTAAATTACGTTCCTCCAACTATTCTTTGAGAAATCTAAATAACTTAGCCCATGTCAAGCCTATAATTAAACAACCTTTGGGGTTTTAAGCCTCACGTCCATTGGGCCGCAGGTTTGGAATGGGTTGCCAAACGAGATAAAATAAGTTGAAAATTTGAAAAGTTTCAAGGCCTTGATAAAACAATGGGATAGGCCAATATAGTGCCTTTCAGTGCCAACGATGATAGTATTTTAGTTAATCTTCCATCATTATTATTATTATAATTATCATTTCATGTTAAGTTCGATTTTAATCAGTTAACTTGTATATATCCGTATACATAATGATAGGAATTGAAGTGGGATGCTGGTTAGAAAACGTCATACAGGTGACAGGTAGTTAGTATAGTGTACTCTCCTTGATTCCTTTAATTGTGTAGAATTAGCATCGTTACCAATGCTTTGAAAACAAATATCGGCTTGCATGTTCTTGTATAGGATATGATAAATGTTTGTGCCAGCATTGTGTCTCCCTTCGGTGGCAAGAAATGTGCCAGCATTGTGTCTTCCCGCTAGGGGGCAAGCAATGTTTTGATTTCTCATGCTCCCAAACTACTGCAAATCACAATCTTCTAATCTTAGCAGTATTTCAAAAACCCTGTTGTTCCCAGTCATTCGTTGCTGTTCTTGACCACTAACTTGCTCTCTTGAGTGACTGCCATCTGAGAATGTATAACATTTAAAGTGCAGAACGGAGTAGATATGACAAATGCTTCAAACGCCAGTCACGTGATGTCATATTGTTTTGGGAGCAGTAGCCCTACAAAGGCAGTCTTTCATATACTGAAACTTTAAAGCATATTTTGTATTTTTGAAACATAAATATCATTACTGCACAGATTGGTCATAACTGCAACTTAATTTCTCGCCGTTCTTTACATAACAGTCCATCAACACGTCCTCCCATATCTTCATTGGTCTTCCTCTACCTCTCCGTCCATCTCTCGGTGGCCATTCTACTGTCCTCTTCACCTGTCCTCTGTCGTTCCTCCTCAGCCCATCTCTACTCAATTGCTATGGTCGCTCCTCCTGTCTGTTAGGCCGATATTTACACTCAACTTTGAAAACGATCACGACTATAAAAACGTAGTACAGTACATCCTCGATTATCCGAACCTCGATTATCCGAACCTCGATTATCCGAACGCCAAAAGTTTTCATTAAAAATTTTTTTTTGCAAACCAGTTCTTGAGAAGCCAATCGAATTATCCGTTGTCTGCTCAAACTGTTGCCCAATATAAAAGTCATATCCAACGGAAGCACAAAAATAACATTTAATTTTACATTCGTGTTTACATTTAACCAAACCATATTGTCATTTACAAAACGTTGTTATCGTTGTTATTATTACAAATCGTTGTTGAAATTTACAAAAACTGTTGCCTTAGTTTTATTGTTGGTCTTTCCGTTTGCCAAGCTTTTCAATTTGCATTCAGTTTGAGCATCCTGTGACTGTTTAGGACGATGATAATAACCTTTATAGCAAGTTTAGTAGGTAAAATGTTCTTCCTCGATTATCCGAATTTTTTGCGTATCCGAACGGCCCAACAAAAATTTGAGTTCAACCTGTTCGGATAATCGAGGATGTACTGTATATAATTAAGATCATGCTGAAACCACACCTCCTATACAGATGTTGCAATTGCAATTTTCTCCTATCCAGCTCAATCATAATTCAGCATTGTTTTGAGTTCTGTTCCAGGCGCGGATCCAGGGGTATGCATGACCGGTTTGTGGCGCCGAAGGCGCCTGGAAATAGGCCTTCGGGGGCGAAGCCCCCGGAAAATTTTTCGGACCACGCCCTTTTTATATTTCGGGAAACGCCCTTCTTGCTCAGGGAACGCCCTCCTACCCACGTGAAATGCTAGTGTGGATATCTTAAATAGCTCTATTTTACTAACTTTTACTATAAAGAAAGAGAGGCAGGCTTGGATTTCAAGTCAAGAAGAAATAAAATCAGGGAATTTGAGGGCAATGATCTTGTGCCCCCTCGACCCCATGCCCCAAAGATTTTTATCTCCCTACAGACCTAGGACAGGGAAAAAACAATATTTTTCAAGACAAAAACATACCTTTTACAGATATTACATACAGTTCCCTTTCCCTTCCAATATTCTTGTTTCTTAATTTTCA
Source organism: Pelagia noctiluca (assembly GCA_963924455.1). Lineage (NCBI taxonomy): Eukaryota > Metazoa > Cnidaria > Scyphozoa > Semaeostomeae > Pelagiidae > Pelagia > Pelagia noctiluca. Next base: position 1,955,938 of record OZ004319.1, on the reverse strand, counting down.
ATATTCAGAATTTCTTGTTTCAATATTCTTGTTATTTAATTTCGTAAGATTCGTTCTCAAGGTTTCGAGATCAGTAGCCATACAAAAAACGTACATGAGAGAAAGCAAATTCGTTTATTCAGTCTTCCAACACCCATTCACTAAGAACGCCACTGGGAAAGTGGATCGCATGTGCAGCCCTGTGTATTGCACACAAATATTTCAATTGCGCAATTTTGAGCGAGTTGCACCGAGTTCTGACCGGGTCAGAATTTTCTTCCCTTGCGTAATGCTAAATCCCATAGTAAGTAAAACGATGGTCGTATTGAAATAAGATACGTTGGCCTGTCAACTGCTATTCTCACTCAATCAGCAAAGATTTCATTCTCATTATCAATCGCTATGATAGCATTGAAGATAAAATAGGCATTGAAATCCAATGTTGCGCCTTCGCATCGAAATATTTGCGTGGCAGGTCGGGGGTAAAACGGGGTAAACTCACAATTTAAGCAGAAAAGCACAAAAATAAAAAATCAAAGAGACAAAAAATATATATATTGCTCTGGAAATCTGACCGGTTTCTGCAAACCGGTAAACCCGGTCTGGATCCGCACCTGTGTTCCCATCAACTAATGTTTTGGTTTTAGGGGGCAACAAGATGTTATTTGTTAGCAGGTTGTATGGACGGGAGGCAGAATTCATGCATTTATACAGTTCAAGCATGAGTTTTTGCAAACGTTCGCAGTGGATTGTCAGCTCACCCGAGCTTCTCAAGAGTTGTTCAACGATGCATTATAGTCTCAGTACAGAACTCTTAGCGCACGTTTGTGCGAAAGATTGCCCACAAACAGGCGTGATAGATTATTTGGGCCTATCCATATCGGAATATCGTGCAATTTGAAAAAATAACCCTGTTTTCTGGTTATTCTTTTGTTAATATCTGTTTACGTGATCTCGGAAATTCCGCATCGAATCAATCGCAACTCCTAACAGCTTTACTGCGTCACTCCATCCACCACACACATTAAATGGGAAAGACTGTTAAAAGCGTAACGAATCCACAACTTCATAACTTAACACAGGAAATCAACAATGGAAAATGGCATTCCCATATCTAAACTTCCCAGAATATAGCAAGGAGAACAATTCAAAAGAGAAAAACACGAGTGAATGAAAATTGTCAGTGTCACCCCGAAATCAAACTTGATAATAATAAAAATGCAATAATTCCCAGCAATGAAATATATTCTGAATTCAATTCAATTAATAGTAGGGCTGCAATGGACCGGTGAAACAAGTTTTATTGCTGCGGGTATCCACCCATATTAGGCTGTTGCCCCTGGTAGTACACGTCATATCCTTTGGCAGGCTGTGGGTATTGCTGACGCGGAGACATGGGGCGAGAATATGGATTAATCGGTTGCTGTTGGTTGTAGGCCTGACTGCCGGCCTGGTTGTAGGCGGCGGGATCTTGCGGCACTTGTGGTGCATACTGAGAATGGTTTGCATACGAAGTTGGCGCTTGCGCACCTGGGGCATAGTTCTGGGATGAATACTGCGCATTCATTTGATCATATTGTGGATTGGCTTCCGGCTGGGGCACGGGTGCAGCATTCTGCCCTGGATAGTAGGCTGTCTGCCCATTCTGGCTGTAACTCTGCGGGGCAGCCGCCTGCTGAGGCTGGTATTGGCTAGACGGCTGTGATGAAATGGGTGCATTGCTAGGATAGCTGGCTGTGTAAGTGCTTTGGTTATTCGGGTAGTTAGCCTGTGATGCGTAGATCTGCTGAGGGGCAGCAGCTTCTGGTTGGTAGGTGGGTGCAGTCGACAGGGAAGAAGACTGGGTGCTAGAGTGCTGTTGACCTGAGAAAAGTAAATAAAGCTATTCGAACAGTCCTTGATCGGTACTAAACATCAATATAGCCAGAAAAATCAGAAGCATAGCGATAACATAGTTTACTGAAGCTTTTCGTCTTACACTCAACAAAATAATACGTCAGAAAGAGAACAAAACAGAAACCTAATGAATTTTTATACCAAAGTGTGGATCAAAATAGGCCAACCAGAAAGTAGTGGAATTAAAATCACTGCGCCCCTCCCCCAGTTTTATGGAAGCTCTGTGCAGTGTTTGAAAGTTATTTCTCCTGATGAGACCGACTGGCTTCGATGCACTGTTCAACAACTGCCTAAGCACACCGGGCAGTGCTCTTAGCAAATAATAAACACTTGCAGCAATTGTTAGATAATATCAATGGGCCTGATATCATTAAAAATGACAAAGCTCACCGATCTCTGAAAACGGGTCTTGATTTTTCTCCGAGGCAAGCGTGCTGTCAGCTTCTTTCTTCACAGTTTTAAGGGGATCAAATAAAGCCACTGGTGCAAGTGTCTTGTCTGTTGTAGTTGTAGGCAACTTCTTCTCTGCACTCTTCTCTGTCCCTAAAGAGGCGAATAAGAATGAATGAGGGCCTGTTTTTATGGACAAAATAATCCCACCGTCCAATTCCTCGAGCTGCCATTTGACCTTCCAATACAAACTGTTCCAAATGGTGGGCCTAAGAAATCAGTTTTTAAGGAGAGTGCCTTGATTCGCATAATCTCAGAAACATTTCACCCGCGGGACTGAGTTGTTGGATTTCGACTTACTTTCGAAGACGTCACAGAGGCCTAAAAACATTCCTACTTTTTAATCATTTTAAGAAAGTAAAAAGGATTCTGGCGCATAAGAAATTTTACCTGCAAACTTGGTTGATTTTTTTGGTTTCAAGTATAATTGTCGTGGGTTACAACCAAACATCAACTTAACTTGTGAAAGAGAAGGAAAAAGGTTCAGCCTAGGTTCATTAACATTTTGTTGACGTTATCTTGCTGGTATAGTCTTGTAGATTAAAGTTGAATAAGAATATCGCATTTGAGGGTTTTGCTTCACTAGCTGTATAACTACAGGTAAAAACATCGCACTCACCAATAGTCTCACTTCAGCGTATTTCGAGGATGGACCATTAAGATAATTGGTGCAACGAGCCTTTTTTTTGAATTTTTGCTTATGGGAATGTTTAGTACTGTTAGGGGATACTCGCAGTATTGTGGAGGGTTTTCAGTATTGTAGAGGATGTTCTGTACTGTGGGGTATATAATCATTTCTCTGGAAGTTATACCTTGAAGTTCTTGTGGTTCCCCTCTATAGCGCTGAATAATATGATAATAATAATAATGATATTTCATTTATCCAAGGTTGGTAGGACAAGAATAGCTAGAAAACTAATATAGGCCAACTAAAATATTTACATCAGATCCTAATGAATTAATCCTGAATTATTTACGTAGGTCTTACACAATCTACAATTGCAATTCCTGAATTGATGTTGCTTTACTTTATTCTTAAGTTCCTTCAAGGCTTGAGACTCTCATATTTCTAGTGGCAACGATTGCCAGAGTTGTGTACAGTGTACCCGACTGTCTTCATATCATACGCATTTGTGCGTGGTATTGGTATTGAAAAAGGTCATTACACCTTAAGCTATATGAGATGTTCTTCTAAAAGAAGATTTCGCCCATGAATTTAGGATCAAGATTGTTTTTCTATCTTATATATTTCAGTAGTTAGCAACTGTAGATTTCTTTGGTGAATTGGAACTGAGGCTTCCTTTGTTAATAATACTTCCAAGTTCGATGGGGTATCTTTGAAATCGACTCTTAAAGCTCTTTCGTGAATTTTATTTATTGTGTTGTTAATGTTTCTATCATAAAACATCCAAATTACAGGACAATAGCCAAATTGAGGCAAATTAAAGGCAATCATCTCTCTCTTTAACTTTGGCTGGTCCATGAAATTTGCTACTCGTGCAAGGGCAATCCTCTACAGTACTGGTGATATGTCTCACAGCAGTGAAGTCTCTCAACAGAACTGCCAAGACGAAGGTGAGCATTGAACCGCTGTAAACACAGAGTTTCAAGTAGAGCGACACGTCAAAGCAAATACTTGTACCTGATTACGAATATAATGAAAGTACATCGTAGGCCTGACGAAAGTCTCCAAGCTAATGCTAAGTATTATACACTCTAATAAAAGCAAAATATACTACAAGTTTACGTATATACAATATTTAAACTGAATAAAAGTTCGAATGATAAACTGAAAATAGGTTTACAAATATATGTTAGTTATAAATTCTCACGAGTTGAACAAATAAACAAATATTTCGAACAGTAGTAGACTAATTCACAATACTTAAACGAAAGATATAATCAATCAATCATGGCAAGCGTTTGATATGAAGTAGGACAAGGTAAATGTATGTCGTCTTACCAAGGCTGTTTCTGACAATATTTGACATGATTGTCACCACTTATCATGGCAAGCGCTTTTTATTAAGTAGGACAACGTCAAAAATACATGTCGTCTTACCAAGGCTGTTTCTGTCACAATATTGGACATGATAGTCACCCCTTATCATGGCAAGCCTCTGATATTAAGTATGACAACGTTAATACTTGTCGTCTTACCAAGGCTGTTTCTGATACGATATTTGACATGATAGTCACAACTAATCATGGTAACCGTTTGATATTTATTAGGGCGTTGCAGGTCTAGTAGACCTACCTTTAAGTAAATAAAATTATAAGAAAGAAATGTCACCCATTTGACTTTTCATCCTAAATCTTCATGCAGACGTATTTTAAAAACTTTTATTGCATTAATAAAGAAATAAATCAAATCTTCATTTTTTCTATGCAAGTTCAACCTTTGTTACAGTTTCCACCACAGCTGTGTATAGTCTACAAAAAGATCGTCCCTTCTTTTATCTTGCGTTTTCATGGCAAGGATATTTGGCTAAAAACCTCTTTCAAATTTTTTCTAAAAATTCTGAAGATTTTCTGAACAATTCAAGTTGGACTAGTGAAAACCGAAGCATATTGGGTGAGATCTTGGTTACAATTTACTGCCCTAGAACTTGAAAGAGTATAATTTGCCTGAATCGGCAATCAAAATGAAAAAGCACATCTAAATAACCCATGCAGCTGTATACAGTAATTGTTGATGAGTACTGGGAAAGGAATATTGCTCCTTTCGACTCTGGGATTAAGGAATCTTTCAAAACGCTGAATGGAGTTTGAAAACAAAATTACGCCACCAACTCAAAATGTGAATCAAACCCTATTTAGAACATTGTGCTAGCGAGCTGACCTATGCTGAACAGAGGGCTAAATACTTGATTCAACGCGATGATAAGCGTGGTAGATAACTCAGGAGAATATAACAGAAATCTCAAAACTATATGAGATACCAAATAACTGAACTGAACTTTAGGAAGGCGAGGAGAATCGAAAACATAACGAAACATAATAACTACTAAAGCATCGAGTCTCACACTCATCATAGTAGTACTTCGTTAGGTTTCGTTCACTTTTTGACATATTACTTTAATGACTGTCAGACGCAAAGCTATAGTAAATATTTTGTTTTACTATGTTTCCGATTTTTCTCGCCATCCTCAAGTTGTTTACTGATGGAATACTGTATTCTATCTGTTGCTTCGAGGACAAATTCAGCGGAAACAGCAGCTCCTTTAACTATCGAGTAGTTCTGCGATAATTCATCGAATGTCTAAATTATACCCTGGTGCCTGATTCACTGCACAAAAGTAAACGAGGGTCGATCGTGCTCGTCTTTGATGGACTCTGCAGAATACGTGGTTTCAAGCGGCACCATTTCATCTTCTTCCAACTTGAGCTCGGCCTCTGCCAGCCTGCACCTCTTCCTCAGCTTCTTATTCCTGTTCCTGATCCACTGCTTGACTTGTTCTTGCGAGATGCCGCACTTATCCGACAGCTTCTTCGCCATTGCCGTGTCCAAGAACTTCTTTCCAGATGCTCCTTCGGCGTTGAACTCGTATGCATGCTCGAGAACACTCTTCGTGTAGTCCGTGAATCTGGTTTTAAAGCCAGACGATTTCCGGCGTTTCTTCTGGGCAACATCCTCCAGGTCTAGTTCAATAACCCCATCTTCTGACCTGCTGGACGGATAGGTGTTCCGTCTGTCCATTATTTCGGACGGATAGACAGCTTCCACTGCTTGTGCCACCGGCACTGGATGGTCAGCCTCCATCGGGTGAGTCGCCTTCATTCTATCTTCGATTGGGTAATTAATCTCAGATGGATGATTGGTTGGCATTGGGTGATTAATCTCCTTTGGGTGATCGACCTCTTTCGGATGGCAAGCCTCGATTTGATTATTTCCACCATTGAGATGGTGATCCTCGATTTGATGCTTGACATCAATTGGAGAGCCCACCTCGATTGGGTGGCTAATCTCTATCGGACGATTGATTTCCATAGGATGAGAAACAATAACAGTTTCAATGGTGCTCTCATGGGGCATTTCAACCCGCTGAAAACTCGTATTCAACTGCGCATGAGTATATCTCTCTGGTACTTTTGGATAAATAGGTACTGGTGGTACCACTCCTTTTTTGGGAGACAAATTTTGCCTCTTTCGATTCGGGATGATTCCAAGCATTTCGAGTTTACGACGTGATAAAGAGACGTTTGGGGAGGTGTTCTTTTTAGGCTTATATTTAGGATAGCCACGTTGCTGGAAGCGCAAATCTGTCTCTCTCGCTGGAAGTCCTTTTCTACCTTTTTGATTCGCTGGTATTTTGGTATTTATTGGGGATGTGATGATTGGCTTTTCGGTGGGCCGATGACTGACGCAGAGTGCTGACGATATCTCCTGCTCTTGTGTAGAAGCTGTCGTGAGAAAGGAAGCAGCCGTTGGTTTCAACTCCACACAGGCAGTTACATACAGAAACCAATATGGAAGCAACTCTCGCAGAACAGACTTCGCAGTATAAAAGGCCCATCGACACCTTGGTTGTGTCACTACTTAAAACCTCAAACACCATGCAATGGTTTGCAATTTTTAGGCCATTCAATTTCATACAAGTACTTCAAATTAACGATACAAGTTCTTTTTGCAATCAAACATCGAAAACTCTCGCAGAAACAGACAGCAGTCAAGTAACACACAAAGAAACAACTTCACCAGCTTATGTTGTGAACTGAGATTTCCATTAAAATGTTTATAAATTGCTATCTTCTAATACAAAAACTACCAAATGGGTTGGAAATGCCTAATTTGATTTGGAAGAACCATGCTCTCTTGTTAATTTACTAGTACCATATTTTTGGGTGAGATTCTGCCTGAGTGCTTAACAAATTAGAAATTGGGTAGTCTGTGTTTTAAGTAGTGGATGAGAAAATACTACTTCAACTGCGAGTGTCTGTTAAAGCGAGAGTTTTCTCCATATTGATGAAAAAATGACAAAGCAAGACAATAATAGACTAAGGGAGTCTAAGGATATAATTTACAACTAGATGTCCAATCAATAATAAATATTCATTTATCCATCTAATATTCATTTATCATCCAGTAGTGTATGGTCAAAAACAGTAAAATGAAACTACTGAAAACTTCTACCTTGAATGGCCCCTTGAATGTTGAATTTTTCTTACTAAAAAGTGTTAGAAACAATCTTTCCAGAAAAGTGAAATACCATACCCAGAAAATTAAGCCAGACAATCTAAGGCAGGCAATTGCCCTGCTCCCACCTAAATGCTGCTCTCTATCCACTTGAGTCGCAATAAGCTACCCTTCTTATTTATAGAATCTTAAGGGATAGCCCACCTGAGAGCAGTGAGGGAGGCAAGTCACTGGCGGTTCATCTGCAAGTCTGCCATACCACAGTTGAAATTACGCACTAAGATCTGAATGAAAAATGGAATGAATATTGAAAGGTTACCTTGCGTTGGTTCTCTTTGGCTTACTTGCTCTCTAGCCTCTGGTTGCGTATGAAATTCTCTGTCATCAGAAAACATGTCCAGTCTAACAAGCAAAGTATTGATCTTGTCTCTCATTGTCACCAGTTCCGATTTGATTTCTTTCACTTGATCATGTTCAAGTGGTCTTGGCTTCTGATTGACTGAAAAATGAATTGGAAATCTTTTTATCCCTTTACCGCCCTGGTCAAATTGGGCAGTGAGCTCCATAGTGGTGCAATGCAGTCCTAAAAAGCCCAAAGAATGTAAATCTTTTAGTTGGTGACTTGAACAAGGAAATTTTTCCAGCTTTTCTAGGAAGTCAATCTGCTATATTGGAAGGCTTTTTGGACTGAAAGTTATCGGTAATTACTTTGAGGTGGCCACCATCAGGAGGTGGATATTTCTAGAGATTTGATTGGGCAAATACTAGAAGTGCTGTCAACAATGGTATCAGACCGTTATGCTAAGGTATAGTACGGCAAAAATATCAAGACATGATTAACAGATAATGTCAGTAACACATTCAAGTTTTAGAAAGACAGAGCATGCTAAAAACATTAGCAAGACATATTTATGCGCATAATTACCAGATAATGTTAGTTTCAAGTATCTGCTGAGAGACTTGGCAAATGAAAGGTCTGAGCTGTCAAATATTGTAATCAGGTCTCCATCTAAAAATGAAGCATGTACAGTTAAATGAACCAGCAGAATTAATTTTCTCTCAATATAGAGTCTTGAAAAATTAATTTCAGTTTAAGCTTAACCTGAAACTGAAACAGGCTAAGTAGTGTGAAGCTGTTGCAGAGAAATAGATAACTTTCATGCCTTTTCTTCTGACCACAGCGACCACTCTTACCCCTTTCCAGCACACAGTAACCACTAGAGCTTGTGAACCAAATGACCAGAGTGATTAGCCATTCTGGTGCAATTTTCTTCCTGAAAAGGTCTGACAATAGGAGCACCAACTAGTGAACTAAGCAAGCAATACTTTTATCTTATACTTGATTTCAGGCTGCTTTTACAAGGCTCAGATTGGAACGGTTCCATTGGGAATGGCTCAATTCTAGTGCGCATTAGGGCTTGCATTTATACATACGGGCCCATCTTCAATTGAGTGACACTGTGAAAAAGCTCTGTACTTCACAGCCTCCAGGAAAACAATAGAAAGAAAACAAAACATTCCTTTGTCTCGTTTTTCATCTGAGTTGGTCAACCTGGGCTTTGGGGGGCTGAAAATGGGATTATTTAAGAAACTGTGGGCTGGTAATGTGCAGATATTCCCTAATATCTAACCATTCCACCTCCTCTTCTTCAGGCCTTTGGTACCCATGCCAGGTCGGTTCAGTACCTACCCTACACAGGCTCTACTGATGGCAGATATAGATACAAGGAAAGAGTTGAGATTTATATATTTCAACAATCAAAAACCATTCCTGACAGTAATATTCAATCATGTTATATGTCCCATAGACCGGGAACAATATTAGGCCTATATGTGGCCCCTCAGCCAGTCAGCAATTCTCGACAAGGCCTAATGTAGTGCACGGACAGGTGCAAAAAATGATGGCGGGCATGCAACTGTGTGGGTGAAATTTCCAACCAAGAAATTAACTTTAAACATCTAACTGGTTTACCTTCATCTTTGTATTTGATAAGGACATCATCGGTATTTTTTATCTTTCCTCTGAACAGCCGCTGCATCATGAGCAAAAGCTCGTCGTACGTGATCTCTTCGTTGTGGATAGGAATTCGGCGAATGTCGTCCCCAAGCTGCGCTTTGATGATCAGCTTGCCAGCCATGTCAATTTGAGGGGCAGCGAAGTTGAAGGACGCAGAAGTCGCCATTGCCAATCAGCCGAAGATTGAAAGTTCTATAATATCAGCAAGCACTTACTTGGGTGAGTTTTTCATTTGTTTTAGCGTGAGTTTTGTTGTTTCGTGATGTTCATTGGCGATTTACTCCTTCTTCCTTCTCGCCAAGACGCCAGAGCCAATGATCTCATTTCCAAAACGAGATTTCCGGTTATGGACGATCTTCGCTGATAAGATTTCAAAAATTCTCTCTAAATTTCCACCCCTCCCCCAAGGTCAGAATTTGAGTTCCCAAACTTGTATCGTAAAATTATCGAAGATTTAGAAATATTTCAATTTATATTGCAGCAGTCTTCAAGTCTTAACTTTTTTTTTTAGCGATCGGCCTTTGAGGGAACTCCGGTGAAGCAAACATGTCGGCCCACAAGACCTTCAAGATCAAGCGAGTGCTTGCAAGGAAGATGAAACAGAATCGTCCAATCCCACAATGGACTAGGATGAGAACTGGTAACAAAATCAGATACAATGCCAAGAGGAGACATTGGAGAAGAACAAAGCTCGGATTGTAAAATGTGACTCTGCTCTGAAAATCCGAAATCCCCTTATCATGAAATTGAAAGTTCATAATAAAAACAACACTAGAAAAAAATTATCACATAGGAGTAAGAATTTGTGAGCTACAACCGAGGGGGGGGGGGGGCACTTTACCCAGTCTTGGATGGGGACATCCCATCCAAGAATCAAAATATTTACCCATACCCATACTCATACCAAATTCTTGAAAATGTACACGAAATGGTTCGCAAAAACGTTGAAAATGGATACAAAAACCCACATTGAAATTATTTTTGAAAATTTGAGACCCATATTTACACCAAAATCACGAACAAGGATACCCATATTTATACCTAAATGGCGAAAAAGTACACCCATTTGGGCGGCACGTCCTCAACTCCTCATTTACCCCTGTTTAATAAAAGATTTGATCTATCACCCAAGAGCAATTTATGAATTGAAAATCTAAAGAAACACCTAGGTTAAAAAAACATTTCTGACTGAAGTCTAAATATAACACGAAGTAGTCTTTCCTCTTTCTTGATTCTGATAGTAAAAGTCAAGGACTATACACGCATTTTATTTTACAAGCGATTTCACCTCGAGCTCAGTACTAAAAATTGCTTAGCAATTGCCTAGCTTTTTTACTTTAAAAATCGTTTCTTAGAATACTCACAAGTTGCTGTTCAACATAAGTCGATGGTATCTTGCACACCAAAGTGTGCCGGGGTACCAATATCCACAGTAGCCTACTTCTCTATAGCTGCTGCACGATTTCTATTGCCAATCGGATCAGAACTAAAATTTCAAAATTGCTTAGCATTCCTCTATCCAGTACTAGAATTGCTTAAGTATTTGTCTTGTCGATTACTGACTTGCTTATAAAGTAGTTGCTTATAAAAGAAGTATGTTGATAGGGAAAGGCAATCTCGTGATCTTTACTAATGTATATCTCTAATGAAACAATTTGACAAATCAAGAAGGCCCTCAGTAGCACAATTCAAAAAGTTTCCACAAAAAATATGTACAAGACATGACATCATGACTAATTCGTTGCAAAGTCAAGTAAAAGACGTACGAACTCAAACTCACTATATTTTTCAATATGAATTGATTAATTACAATACACTGGTTAATTACTCCTAGAAATACAAAATACAAGTAATTTTGTAAGTACATAATGATGACTGCTAATAAGAATGGGAATATATCAAAGATAAGCAGTAGGAAGCATCCGAAACATGGGAAGGGCCACGACGCTTCAATGGAAATTTTCAATAAGCAAGAGGGAGAATCTCTTGAAGTTAAAAGGCACTTTATTATTTAAGGGGAGCACGTGCCCCTGGTGCCTCCAAGCTCTCACGTCCCTGGATTAAGCCAATCGAGTTTGAGGATATTTCTTAAGCATCATCTAAGATTATAAAAAGAGTATTTTCAAAATTTTGAGTAATACAAATGTTTGTTCTTATTTCCCCTTACACTCTTTTCTTTGTAAGAAAAATTTTATAAGAACACCAACCTTAAATTTGGCCAAAAATTAAGAACAAGCTAAGAACCAACCGAAGCTGACCTTTTTTGGTTAAATATGAAAATTTTATGAAATAATCATAAGAATGAGAAATAATTATAAAACAAGCAGATTGGCAGCACGCAGATAATGTCAGATGGTCAAGAGAGTCAAACTTTGCAACAATGAACACTTATGATAGCAAAAAAGGCTTCCCAACCATTGTAAAAGTTAGAGTTAGTTAAGCTATGGGTGAGGGTCACATAGGAGGGGAGGGGAGGGTCATGTTCCCTGTTCCCTTATAGAAGTTGCAAATAATCCCTCATCCCTGCTTGCTGTCAATTTTCCCTTGTTCCCAGCTTAATTTGTCTCATGTTCCCATGTTACCTTTTTTTTAATTTCAAGCATGTTTTCCTGTTCCCTTGAACCCCTACATGACCCTCATAGATCCATTTTTCTGTTGGCATATGTACATTCTAAAACAACTATAAAATTTTTAACATTTAATAAACAAACAACAACTTAATTTCCATGATTAGTTCAACATACAAGATTCATAAGTTGGAACCATGTATTTGATATTGATGAAAGCGTCCTGGCCACCGTACTTCTCCATAATCTCAAGTGTCTCTGTTATCAGGTCACCGACATTCTCGTTCTTCTGCTGGCTATAGTCAATTGAGTCACCACAGTTGAGGTTCTTATTCTTGAAAATATTCATAATCGGCAGAAGCTGTCGATAATATGGCACAAGGGCCTCTCCAACCAAATCGCAGGAAACCACTAGATGTTGCATGATCTTCAAAGTGGTGCATATCGTTTGGGGATCTCTTGTCTCCAAAGCATCTCTTAGTGGGACGATCAGCTGGGGTACCACTGCAAGGATCTTGTTGCCTCCATGCTCTAAAAGATCATGCACCCCTTGTCTTGCAAAGAATTCATATGGGTGGTTTCTCTCTTTGAGACCATCAAAGAATAGGGGGAGATAATGATGATAGTCGAGCTTCTCTATTTCGACTTTCCATGATATTTTGTTCCCTCTTGTGTCATGTTCCAAGGCAATAGGTAGATCACCTCTGGTATAAAACTTCCGAAATTGGGTTGGTTTTCCTTCTGGGCGCTTTTTAAATGATCCAGCCGAGGGCGGTCCAATTATCTGAAAAAATTAATTTGTTTGTTGATTACAATCTGATGATTGGATTATAGGTTTTACTTTCTTTTTAGTCCTTTACAGGACACATATTGATAACAGCATTTTTATGTTGAAATGTACATCCTGTAAAAAGATTTGTTATATCATATTGTTATTATTATTATTATATATATTTACAAGATTAAAATTCAACACACATATCTTTTTAAGAAACCAAGCTTCATGTACGGTAGTAACCTTAGTTTACCAGAAATCCTAGTTCTACGTTCCTGCTGGTTCTATATAAAAAAGCATGTATACCATAACAAAAAGAACAAAATAAACATCTAATTACATCTTGAAGTGTATCATAAAAAGTTAGTTTCTTATAACAGGGGCAGGGTTTCTTGCTGGGTACAAGTTAAACATTGTATTTGAAATGTAACTTGTGATTGATATGAAACTGACTATGAAATCTGAATCAACTGCAAATAATCTTAAGCTGTCAGTAATCTAATGATATCATTTGGATAAAGAAAATTTTTTATTATTCTCTTTGATTTATTACTTTATTCAGTTTGGATTAGTTTGGTTAGTTTAATCAAAATATAATCTATGATTTTGAAGCAGACGGGACGAGATCACAACGACGACAGATATCAAACGAAAAAGAAGCGGAAGTCCCCAAGTCAGAAACACACATTAGGCCTAAAATTACACATTATTTACCTTGGCATTCTGGTTGGAAGCCATCGCCGTGAAGCCATGCGTTTGAAACGTAGGTTTCCTTGCCGATCCGTGCTTCCCTTGCTGTTGAACAGACGCTGACATGCTTGAGTATTTGCGTAGTTTGAACTTCTGCCTAACAACAACAATGAGCCGCAATCGTTCCTGATCCTGGATAAGACCGCCAACAGAATGATTTGTTGATAAAGTTGCTACGAAACGAGTACACACAGCTTCTTTCTTTCACATCGCAGCACATTGGCTTCATTGGCTTCACTGGCGGAAATGTAATTGATGTACACGTGATTCATCTCTGATTGGTTAATTGTTTCGCTAATGATGTCATCTTGTGAGAGAGGCTGATTTAAAATGGCCATTTAGCACAAAAAGAAAAAACATAGATGATACAAAGAAAAGAAGTGTGTCATTTAAATTCAGTAGTATAACTCTAACTGAATGAAGGCAACTGAATATAATCATGATTAAGAATATTTTATATTTCCTGGAGAAGCTTGAGAAATTGCCATTGTTTTCCGTGACAAGCAAGGAACATAACATATTACATTCATCACATATTCCAAAAACGGCCTAAAAAGCGGCCTAAGTTAAATCAGTAATTCCATAAAATACAGACATTGGAAGCTCTCTAAATCCTGCACTGAAAATTATCAAGAATGCTGCCCGCTGCTGGAGCTGTTTTTGCTGTGGCGTTCTGGGTGATTGTGTTTGTGGCAGACAGCATCTTAAGGGTATGTATGTAGTATGTATATAATTTCTTCACTGAACTGTTGTGAATAACAGATCTTAAGCTAAGAGCTTATTTACAGCCTGGTTCACAAATTAAAAATAAAAAGTTTAATAGAAATACAGAAAGATCAATCACAATGTAGGAAAAATTTTAAATCAACCCTAAACTATAAAACTGTATTTTAGATCACATTGAGGATAAATTTGTCCATAAAATAAGTCCTTCACCTAGATTTAAAAAGTGTATAAACATTGGTATCAGATGTATAACAAAGGTATCAGGTGTGCCAAAATATGCACTACTCTAAGGGTTTAAAAGTATCGAAACGATGACGTGAACATGGCGGGTTAAGGTAAGGGCTGGGCTTATGCCTGAAACTCCCAATTATGATTTTTGACCCCTAGAAACATCCTAAATGAAAAATTTCATCAGAAATATAAAAACAATAACCCACAGTATCACAAAATGTTAATTTAGAGAAAATAAATCCTTTTAAAGTCTCTTTTAAAGATTAAAAGGTCAAGAGAGTTCAGAACCACAGAAATATGAGATGGGGAGTAGAGCATAGTAATATAAATTAGTAAAATGTAAACATTTCTTGAATATTTTGCTATCAAATGCAGTTCAGGATTTATATTGAAAATATTACTTAAAAATAAAGGGGTTTTATCCAAATTTCAGTGCCGAAATACTGAGAAACAAATCAAGATAATTTTGTGCAAGGATTGAGCGCTATGAAAAAATAATTTGAATTCTGAACACCTAAATCAAAGCTCGGAAGATATAAACTTTCACGACAGCCTTGAGAGAAAATTTACATTAAATGCAAAGAGAATTTAAAGTGCCTCTTGAAGAATAAATGTTGGAGCTAGAAACTTATCGTAAACTACAGAGTAATGTTGACATTTGTCGGTGGACTGAAAAGGGGAGTTTTAAAACTTCCCTTGCCAATTTAACAACAAATTTTATTTGATGAATATTCGCTTTCCTGTTATTGATTCCTAGCTCTTGTGGTTGAAATTGTAAAGTTAAACTTACTTTGAATTAGTTTCAGGAGCAAATAACTTAATTCCTTCAAATAATCAGTACTTTACAATTAACTTTTGCAATACAGCTCGTTATCCATTGAAAATATTCCTTCCCCGTACATGTTTAACCTCTTTGCCTTCAAACACTTTTTAGAACTGAGGAAATAAGCTTTGTGATACAATTTTAGGTCGTGAGAGAAATTGTTTTTGTTTTTGCATGGAAAGTTTGAAGCGCAGACAAGTCACGAGGTCAAAAATTGCCAATGAAATTCAAGGGCCCTTAGGCCATCACAGCTTTGGAAGCCATGTTTACGTCATTATTTTGATACTTTCAATCCGTTACAGTACATTTGATGAGCTATATTCGTAGGAAATAATTCATCAAAACCTGTCCTAAATCTCGAACTGAAAATATTTGCTTTCGTTTAATTCAATTGACTAGATGGACAATATCAACTAAAAAGTTATAAAAGATTTATTGATTACCAGCATGGGCAGATTGGCAAGTCAGGCTAGAACCCAAAGGTCCCAAATGAAGCAAAGCAAAACAGGCCCCCAAAGAACCCGGTGTTTCAAATTTCTACTGTTAGGTCAGTAAAAGACATCCCCTAAAAAGTGAAAATTATAAAAATGTGATTTTTGCTTTCTCCATAGGGCAAGCAATATGCATCAAGGTACAGAAAATTCCTAGAACGGACTGGTTTAACTGTTTCTTTCCTTCAAATAAAATCCTATACACGATACTTCAACAAGTTTTTCATCAGAGTTGGGAAAATGCCTGGAAATATAATGCTGATTTGGTTTAATCTTGGCATGGTGTTTGGTGGCATCGCAATGGTCTCTTCGCTTGTTATTCTTATGGTGATGCTGCAGAAAAATTTAACTGAAGAAGAACCAGAACAATTATTAACACCGATCGTGAGTTTTGTTTGTATTTCATGTCCATGGCAGATTTCAAGACTTCACGGCAAAAAGATACAGGGTATACATAATTGTAAATAGGCCTGATATAAGCAGAATTGAATTCTCTATCGTTCGAGGGGTGGGAAGAAAATTTTGTAGGATGAATACTTAAGGTGTAAATCACAACTTTAAAATGCGATAATTGTGCGATCTATATCAGCCTGTCTTTGATATCCATAACAAAACATCTACTTGTAACCCTGGCTCCGACCAGAATTTATTATCCTTGATTAAAGGCGGCTTTATTTAGACTTTATCCCTCTTTCTAAACTCAGAATTTTATCCAAATTGCAACATGAATCCGTTGGGAAAGAGGATTCCCCTGTGACAAGTGAGTTTATGCAATGCACCATCTTTCCTGAAAATCAGAGTCCCGATGAAAATCTAAGTTTAGATTAGAAGATTTAGCTCTGTTAATATCAGAATGTTTTTTTTTCAGATACCTGGTGTAAACATACCATGGAGACATGTCATTTACTACTTTTTCACATTAGCAATTGGAGGGACGTTACATGAGGTTGGGCATGCCATTGCTGCATCAAGGTTAGACCCAACATTCTCTACTAAAACAGTCTTTGGATGGTAAAAAAATTCAAAATTGCAAGAAATACCCAAAAAGAACGAAAAAAACACATGGATTACTCTGTTTAGGGTCAGAAGAAAAGCTTAAAATAATCCATGTGTTCGTTTTGCTATGTTTCTTGTATTTCCGGCTATTGTCTACTAATTCCTCTTAGCTATCCTTTATGGTATTTTCTACTCATATCTGACATATGCTCAATTTCCACTGCTGTTGAACATTAGATTGATTCGAGTTGGTGAATTAAATCAACTGCCTTGATACTCAGTAGGTAGAGCACTAATGTGCCAGATCAGTGGATTGGAATCTCCCTTGGGTTACTTTTCATTCTCAAAAATTAATCTCCCTGATTTCTCAAATCCTGCTTCTAGTCAGACACACACACAACACACAAATAGGATTTGTATTCTGGCTGTTTTTCCCGCTAGGTGGGGGGTGGAAGGAGGGTGACCGGTCCATGGATTTGTCTTCTCAAAAGCTCCCTATTGCTTGCCATCCCCTTCTCCTACTCCAATCTTATTTTTTCTCATCCCCTTCTTTATCTCCTTCTTCTCCCCTTCCCCTCCTCCTCCTCCCCCCTTCTTCTCAGTTTCATACCATTTTTTCCAGTCCTATTTTCTTTTCATTTTAGAGAAAGTGTTCGAGTAATGGGGTTCGGCTGGTTCGTCCTTCCGATATTTTGTGGTGCTTACGTGGAGTTGCAGACAGATCATCTCCAAGTGGTGTCGGCAGTGAGGCAGCTGAGAATTTATTGTGCTGGAGTCTGGCATAATTTTGTATCGGCATCCATTGCAGTTGGTTGCTGGTGGCTGTTTCCCTACGCTTATCTGCTTCTTTATGATACTAACAAGGGAGCTGTGGTTTCCGAAGTTTTTAAGGTTTGTCACTCAAACTTCTCTTATACTGGTGCAAATTCTTCATTATGCCATTTTATTTAGGTTTGTTGCAATCAACAAGACAAGGCATATTACAGAGGTACATTAGGTAAAATACATTAGAGAAGACTTATTACAGAAGACAAATTAGAGAGAGAAATGCACATTTAAGGAGAAGGGAATATTAGAAAGGCAAATAAGAGAGGGATATTTACAGAAAACACATTGGTAGAAACAGGGCCGGATCCAGCACCCATGGAAAGGGGGGGGGGGGGATATAACACACATATCAAAGGGTAATGTAAGGGAAATAGGGTATTATCAAGCTAATTGTATTGTTTTTCTACCAAAATAGGGGGCGTACACCCCTTACGCCCCCCCTTGGATCCGGCTCTGAGAAAGGAAAAGGTGCATTAGAGAGGGAAAGGCATATTAAGGCAAATAACAGAAGGCACATCAAGGAAAAGAGGTACTTTAGAGAGGACAAAGGCATATTAGAAAGACGTTTATTAGAAAGGCTCCATATATTTCTCTCAAATGTTTTTACCTTACTAGTAAGGGCATATAAGAGAAGACACACTAGAGATGTTGCTTAAAATGTTTTCCTCGATTTGCTGTACCATACCAACGAGTACTCTTTGAAATTTTGCAAATTTGTTGTGATGAAATATTTAGATGAATGCTCAAAGTACAAAAAAGTTTTTCAAAAACTATATTTTCCTGTGTTTGCGTCTCATTTCATGTATTCAATTATACCATACATAATTTTAATTTCCTATATTTCTTTTTAGGAATCGACACTCCATCACAACCTTAGGAGGGGTGATCAGATATTGTTGATAAATAACTGCAGTGTCAAATCAACACAAGATTACGCTGAATGCCTGCAGAAAGTCGTTACATTACAAAACCCGGGTTATTGTCATAACATCAACAGTATCAGTAGAAGGAATACATCATTACCACGTATGCACAATTATTGTTGTTTTTATCTCAGAAAAGCCAGGAAAATGGCAAATCCAGCTAAACGTATTACCATGACGATTCCGTCTGACACTACTTAGTGCAACGGCCTGTCCAAATATCATCGTTACTAATCAAAATAATTTTGCATCTATTTACAATAACTACAAAACGATTTACTTGTGGTATCCCTTCACAGCACTGATAATAATTATCCCCCCTCAGTACTGAAAAAACCTTACAGTACTGACGACAACCCCCAACGGTACTGGAAATCTTCCAATGTACTTATGGATCCAACACTTGATATCGCTCCATAGTACTGAAAATCCCCCGGAGTTATTATGGTATCCCTCACCGTTATGAACACCCTCTATGTACTAATGATATCCCCCATACAGTACTGAACTTCCTCCATAGCCCTGATCATCCTACACAGTACTGCACAGGTATTACCAAGGGTGCTTGTTTCGGCTGTTTTAAAAGTGAATTGAATTCGCAAAGATCGACAATAAATTAATTCTCTCTTCAATGTTCAGA
Organism: Pelagia noctiluca; assembly: GCA_963924455.1. NCBI lineage: Eukaryota > Metazoa > Cnidaria > Scyphozoa > Semaeostomeae > Pelagiidae > Pelagia > Pelagia noctiluca. Next base: position 1,936,709 of record OZ004319.1, on the reverse strand, counting down.
TTTAACCATGAAAGGATCACAGCCTGAATGCTGCAGTGGTTCTTCACCATCCAGGTTCTGCTTCTCACACGTGATACATAACCACCTGGTAAGTCACATGATTCAACCTGCTTTTCTATGAGAAATATATGAATTTAGGCACCCTACTCCGTTATAACCTTAAAAAAGCTTACATCAACATAATTATGTAAACTTTTTAAGTTCAAGGCTAAGTTAAGTCAGGTTCAGTTCGCTTAGGTAAGGTTAGGTTAGGTTAGGTTGTATTTGAAGTGATATCCCTCAACAGTACTGAACATCCTCGACAACAGTACTGGGTGGTATCCTTCCGGCAGAACTGATAGTATCCTCAAAAGTACTGAACATCCTTAAAATGTACTAATGGTCTCCCCCTACGGAACTGAACATCCTCAAATGTACTGATGGTACCCCCCCCCCGCCCACAATACTAAACACAAGTTACAAAAAACTTCCACAATTCTGCATAGACGCCCCAAGGGTGTTCATGTGTCTTAGAATTATCTACAAAAATAACACAAGTTTATCGATATCACTCTACTAATACAACAAATACTTTACACCACTCAGATTTACAATAATTACTGATTTTTTAGAGTCTGCCGGGCTCAGCTATACATACATTATACAATGATCATACACAAACTAATTACACACACACTAACTAACTTCAATAGAAATGATATCGATGTTTTTCCCAGAAAGATCATGAAACGTAAAATAGGCTGTCGAAAGATTTTGAAAAGAAAAGCGATAAAGGATAGAATTAAGAGAGTTGGAAACCTTAGAGATATAAGAAACTAGTTTTGAATTTCAACAGACGAAATAATTTTTTTATGCTAGTAAAAATGCCTCACCTTAAGAACAGGTATTAACAATGTGATACCCTCACCACCCCTATACCACCCCTTACTTAACCCTATTTTTACCCTGATACCCCTTTTGACTGATTCTAGAGAGTAGAAAAGATGTGAGTTAGAAAAGAAAGCCTATTAGAAAGATCATTATTCATATTTTTTATTTAAGTTATTATTGAGGTAAGAATAATATAATTGATAAACTAGAAAAGAAAGATACCATCAACCTTACATACTTCACTGATATTCAGAATCCCTCCCCAGGAAAGTTCAGCTGAAATCAGTTCAGAATGTATAGGCCTCTAGCACCAACATAGCCTAGTCTACAAATAAAAACATTCTTATTACTTACTTACAGCTGTAGGAAAATGTTTTAGTTGAGCAGAGCACACAACGAAGAAAGACTTTGATAATCTATGATAATACATCACCCAAGGAGTCATCCCCATGCTCAACTCAAGCAACATACTACCAGAGAAAATCAAACTCGTTTTCCATGGTTGCTCTGATAAAGAATTTAAAGAAAAGCACAAACTAAGAGAAACCTTAAAGAACTCTAACAAACAGTCAAAACTAATTTTCAAGCTATTTAAAAATCCTTATTGAAAGTTAAGGTTTTACAGGCATTTTTATTATCATGAAACAATTATTTTTTCTGTTATTTTTATTTATGGAAATTTTATTATTTTTTTTGGATTTTCTGCTAATTTTTTTTGGATTTTTTGCTTTTTAAACTTTTTTTGGGTTTTCTTCTAATTTTTTTTTGGATTTTCTGCTATATTAACTTTTTTTGGGTTTTCTTCTAATTTTTTTTGGATTTTCTGCTATATTAACTTTTTTTGGGTTTTCTTTTAATTCTTTTTTTGATTTTCTGCTATATTAACTTTTTTTGGGTTTTCTTCTAATTTTTTTTTGGGTTTTCTGCTATATGTACTTTTTTTGGGTTTTCTTCTAATTTTTTTTGGATTTTCTGCTATATTAACTTTTTTTGGGTTTTCTTCTAATTTTTTTTGGATTTTCTGCTATATTAACTTTTTTTGGGTTTTCTTTTAATTCTTTTTTTGATTTTCTGCTATATTAACTTTTTTTGGGTTTTCTTCTAATTTTTTTTGGATTTTCTGCTATATTAACTTTTTTTGGGTTTTCTTTTAATTCTTTTTTTGATTTTCTGCTATATTAACTTTTTTTGGGTTTTCTTCTAATTTTTTTTTTGATTTTCTGCTATATTAACTTTTTTTGGGTTTTCTTTTAATTCTTTTTTTGATTTTCTGCTATATTAACTTTTTTTGGGTTTTCTTTTAATTCTTTTTTTGATTTTCTGCTATATTAACTTTTTTTGGGTTTTCTTCTAATTTTTTTTGGATTTTCTGCTATATTAACTTTTTTTGGGTTTTCTTTTAATTCTTTTTTTGATTTTCTGCTATATTAACTTTTTTTGGGTTTTCTTCTAATTTTTTTTTGGATTTTCTGCTATATGTACTTTTTTTGGGTTTTCTTCTAATTTTTTTTGGATTTTCTGCTATATTAACTTTTTTTGGGTTTTCTTCTAATTTTTTTTTGGATTTTCTGCTATATGTACTTTTTTTGGGTTTTCTTCTAATTTTTTTTTGGATTTTCTGCTATATAAACTTTTTTTTGGTTTTCTTTTAATTCTTTTTTTGATTTTCTGCTATATTAACTTTTTTTGGGTTTTCTTCTAATTTTTTTTGGTTTTTTGGCTAATTGTTTTTGAATTTTCTGCTTTATATACTTTTTTTGGATTTTCTGCTATATAAACATTTTTTTGGATTTTTATGATTTTTTACACATTACTTTGCTGAGCCCGGCATGCGACTATTGTTCTACTGGAGATTTCTAGGAAGAAGATCATCGATCTTCCTCCCCTTCTCCAGATTCTTTTCCAAGTCAACCAAAGTGTTGACCCCATCTATGACCTTCTGCACCAATTGAACCTGAAACACAAAAATCCAAGTTATGATTCGTTGAACTACCTCGAAACCAGTTCAAAAGTTGAAAGATTCAGTCCAAAATTCAGTTTACTTGACTCTAGTGTAGAGACTTCTCGTATATCAGACCCATAAAAAGGGAAAACGTGTAAAAAAGCAAGGACGCTGATGCCAAAGGCTTTGATGCTTGCAATGAAAGATAAAGAATTGATCTTACCTCTGAGAAGCCAAGACGATCAAGGTTGGAAATGTCAAATGTTCCACCCACTGCTGCAGTGTCAACACCACCTAAAATATAAGTCATTCCGATTAGGAACCATTCAGTGGCTCTTGTGCCTTCAATAGGAGTCAAACGTTTATTGGAGAAGTAGATGCATTTATTAAAAAGTTTATCAAAGGTTTTGACTAGGAGTTTTGATTAGAAGAGTTTGATAAAGGAGACTGTGATAAGATCTGGTTCGAAACAAATATTATCTGCCTTCAGAATGTAAGAGGAAATGATAATGGTAATGATAGAGTAAAGCAATGCTTCTCTTACCAGTTCCCCTCTTCTGCAGACGAAGGTGTTCCAAGAGACTTGCAAATTTCTCATGCTGAAACGACAAGCATTTATTTCAAATAAACATGCATGAAATCAGAAGCAGTGTGTCAAATACTACTAAGCAAAGGTTGTCTATTCAATCATCACCCAAATATGCTTCATAGTTTGCCAAACGTTCAGGCTCTTGACTATATTCCACAAAAGTTATGCATTTTCTTACCTTTGCAAGCAGCGGTAGTTTAACGTGGACGCCAGCTCTCAGTCCGGTTCCAAGGTTTGATGGGCAGGTTAGGATGTACCCAAGATGTTTGGACCACATGAATCCTTCACCAGCCTTCTTGATGTTGTCTTCAACCTTCTTCAAACCATTGCAGAATCGTTCAAAGACTCTCTTCATGTTGCCACCCTTCTCCATTGAGATGACACGAGTGTGGTCTTCTTCGTTGACCCACACGAGGAAGTTCTTTTTCTGGTTGTGCCAGATACCACGGGCATCAGGCCAGTCTCTTGCCATACCAGCACATGTAAGAAGTGGTGACACTGGCTTGTCGAAGAGGAAGTGATCCTCAATCAACTGGTTCTGCTCTTGATCAGTCATATCTTTCAAAGGGTAGTACTTTCCTTTGAATTCACCTGGAAATAGATTTTAACATTTATGAATCGACTAAGATGAAAAATTATTATGAAATTTACAAAAGAAATAAAAAGTTTCCAAGGATTGAGGATGGAGAATGACTCACCTGTGAGCTTGGCAAGAGATTGCTTGACCACTCTTTCTACCTCTCGTCGTTCAGCTCTAGTGCAGTGAGGAGGCAAGCTGTAGTTCTTGATAGAACGGCCAGTACGGCATCTGGATGACAGCACGTAGTTTTCATCAAAGACACCACCCTTCAACTTTGAGGCATCCAAATCAGTGACGTGATTGTCAGTTTTCTTGTACCCATTATGTCTCTCTGTGATAATCGGATCGAAGAGTTCCCCAAACACTTCATAACTGTCTTCGTCCCCAGCTACAATACCAACTGTAGTTATGAATGGGTGTCCAGGGTTGTCTACTCCTGTCTGGATGGCTTGGTCGAGTGTGTAGCCAGTCGGAGTTTTCTGGAAAATTAAAAAAATTAAATATTAAAGATTATGTTTTTAATGTTGTTATGTTTATTGTTATCTTCGTTCTTTTATTCCCTTACATCTTTGTCTCCATTGTCTATACTATTGAAATGTAGTTGCTGCTCTTATCTTCATGTTCCTATTTCATTATCCTTTCTCTTGCCCCATGCCCTCTAATATCGTTAAACTCCTTAATCAGGGCTTATTACATAAGTCCCCCTCTTTTATCGTTCTTCTTATTTCTATTTTTGTCTCCATTGTCTATACTATTGAAATGTGGTTGCTGCTCTTATCTTTATGTTCCTCTTTCATTACCCCTTCTTTGACCTCTTACCTTCTCGTATCCAATAGCTTTACGCCCCTTAAATAGGGTTGATAATGTAGGCCCCCTCCATCATCGTTCTTTTATTCCCTTACATCTTTGTCTCCATCTTCTATACTATTGAAATGTAGTTGCTGCTCTTATCTTTATATTCCTATTTCATTACCCCTCCTCTTGCCCCATGCTCTCTCCTATCTAATAGCTTTATACTCTTTAGTAACGGCTGATTATTTCATTCCCCCTGTTATCGTTCTCTTTATCCCTTATATTTTGTCTCCATTATCTGTACTATTGAAATACAGTTGTTCCCCTTATCTTTTTCTTCCTTTTTCTTAACCCCTTCTCTTACCCCTTACCCTCTCGTATCCAATAGCTTTGCACCCCTTAAATAGGGTTGATAATGTAAGTCTCCCTCCATCATCGTTCTAGAAATCCTTTCTATTTTTGTCTCCATCGTCTATACTATTGAAATGTAGTTGCTACTCTTATCTTTATGTTCCTCTTTCATTACCCCTTCTTTTACCTCTTACCTTCTCGTATCCAATTGCTTTACACCCCTTGAATAGGGTTGATAATGTAGGCCCCCTCCATCATCGTTCTAGAAATCCTTTCTATTTTTGTCTCCATTGTCTATACTATTGAAATGTAGTTGCTACTCTTATCTTTATGTTCCTCTTTTATTACCCCTTCTTTTACCTCTTACCTTCTCGTATCCAATTGCTTTACCCCCCTTAAATAGGGTTGATAATGTAGGCCCCCTCCATCATCGTTCTAGAAATCCTTTCTATTTTGTCTCCATTGTCTATACTATAGAAATGTAGTTGCTACTCTTATCTTTATGTTCCTCTTTCATTACCCCTTCTTTGACCTCTTACCTTCTCGTATCCAATTGCTTTACGCCCCTTAAATAGGGTTGATAATGTAGGCCCCCTCCATCATCGTTCTAGAAATCCTTTCTATTTTTGTCTCCATTGTCTATACTATTGAAATGTAGTTGCTGCTCTTATCTTTATGTTCCTCTTTCATTACCCCTCCTCTTGCCCCATGCTCTCTCCTATCTAATAGCTTTATACTCTTTAGTAACGGCTGATTATTTCATTCCCCCTGTTATCGTTCTCTTTATCCCTTATATTTTGTCTCCATTATCTGTACTATTGAAATACAGTTGTTCCCCTTATCTTTTTCTTCCTTTTTCTTAACCCCTTCTCTTACCCCTTACCCTCTCGTATCTAATAGCTTTGCACCCCTTAAATAGGGTTGATAATGTAAGTCTCCCTCCATCATCGTTCTAGAAATCCTTTCTACTTTTGTCTCCATTATCTATACTTTTGAAATGTAGTTGCCACGCTTATCTTTAAGTTCTTCTTTCCTTCCACCATCTCTAGCCCCATGCCCTCTCGTTTCTAATAGCTTTACACTTGAAAATTGGGGTTGATCTATATGTTCCTTTTCTGATTACCTTTTATCGACCCTTCCCCTCCTATCTTATAGCTTTACTTCCTTTGTGCAGGGCTGGTCATAATATTCCTCCTCTTTCATAGTTCTCTTCATTCTTTTTATCTTTTTCTCAAATAGATGGACATTATGAAGTATGAAAAAGTTTCGTGTGAATAATTTTGTATTCTTCATTCCTAAATCTACTGAATTATAAAGCGTTGTAAATCTTACCAAATCACGGAGTTTCTTGTAGACTTTTTCAGTAAGATGGGTTGCCATGCAGTTGTTATGCTTTGTCAAATCTGGAAAGTCGTTGGCCGCCGGAAACTTCGCGTAAGCAGAGCGTCCGCTGCCGCATTCACCTTCGTTTGATTCCCCAATGTATTTCGATGCGTTGAATGCGGCGAACGCACCGCCGGCAGCGGCTACCGCTTTGGTGAAGTTGCGCGATGCGAAGTTGACGAAGGATGCCATGTCGAAAGGTTTAAGATGGAAGATATCAAAGCTTGGTCGGAGCTCGAAATTTCGATCCTTCTCTGATGATTGAGGTGAAGTTGTGGCACCGAAAACTTGTTGCGTTGGTATTTAAAATCCGCGCGAAATCGATCTATTAACGCTAAGTTTTGATTAATGTGGCGTAACATGCTGCTGTGTTGCTAAGTGTCACGTGACGAACACGTAAGATTATATTGTGATTAACAACAACAACAACGAAAGAAATGTGTTTAGGACTGGAAATTTAGGCCAAAGTTTTAGGCCCTTAAATTCTGTTGTTTCGTCGTGATGATTTAATTGTGATGGGTGAAACTGCTCGAAACATACAGTAGAATCCCGATAACTCGAGCAAGCAAGGGACGATCAAAATTGTTCGAGTTATCGAAAGTTGGAGTTATCGAGTCTCTCGATAACTAAAATAAGGTTCAGGGGGAATGCCAAATCTGTTCGAGTTAGCGAGAGTTCGAGTTATCGCATGTTCGAGTTATCGGGATTCTACTGTATTTCTTCTAGGACTTAACATTTCCTTGAACCTCTTTATTCAAAACTAGCAATATTATGAACTAATACCGCATTCACACTGTCTTGTTTAACGAATTATCGAATTCACCAATCAGAGTCATTTATTCAAAAACCTGTTTTGAAATAAGCTGGTTTAACTGCTAGCGTGAAAGTGGTGTGAGTTCCCCGTTCTTTGATTTGGCAGAGATGAAGAAACGGTATAGTGGTGTACATGGATAGATGTGCATAGCATAGAATGGTACGGAGATATGCCGCTCGTATACGTGCGTTTCTTGCTCCCAATACAGATATGATTTTCCTGTGTCAAATTCTGTTTAAACGGGCATGAAATCTAAGGAATAACTTGTTCATATAGACGGGTCAAAATTTTGCCATAACTGTGAAATATATCAGTAAATCTTAGCGACTTCTCATTGATAGTTTCGGGAGTCATTTCAAATAAAGTGTTGCTGTAAGTCGATTAGGCAAGGACAAACCACTATATCTTCTTTAGTGACTTTTGCTACAATGATTTGGGATCTTGTCAAATACCTGATCAACCCTTTACGGGCCGAATATTCAAAGATTCATGAAAGAACCCTAAAGGCCGCATTACACTATCATCTTCAGATACAATTTATTTTCTAGGCAACCATCAGGAATTGCCATGATGACATGATCAAATAAGTTTTAAACTCTGCAAGAATCAAGCCTCGATAACAATCACACGATGTAGAAAAAGCGTGCCATAAAGTGGCGCCAAAGGAAAATTGTCGGTCTCTTTGAAAAACTTGAAGGAAGGACTCAGCAATTTGACCAGCGATCAAATTGAAATCCCGCAAGAAGGATTAAAAAAGTCGTCAACAACACTTCAACGAGCAACAACGAGAAAATTTAAATGTGCTTTACACTATCACACTCGCGCGTTGTTCAACATCACCGTAAAAATATGATGAGAATTGTATCTGAAGATGATAGTGTAATGCGGCCTTAAAACATTTTAGTTCCTGAAGAAGATAAAACCAGCAAAACGTCTTTGCACAATCTTTTACAATTTATAAACTTAGGTAAATTGGCTCACGTATTAGTATTATCATAGTATTAGTATTAAAGGGGATGTGCTTACGAAATCGCAGAGGCACACCCTCGTTAATATCAGGTTTTGTTTGTGTACCCATCTGGACCCTGCCTTCTCTTGCTGATTCATTCCTCTTCAAATAATGATTATGCTTGTTTACTTGTTGCTTGTTACTTGATTAACTCTTGATTAAAAACCGCCTCTTCTTCTTAGACACATTCCTGTTTACCTGCCCGATACATCGTCGTGAATAAACCACAATGCTCTTCGAACCTGGACTGCAAGCCACACCCTGGCACCATCTGCGTCAGCCCAGTTACAAGTAATGACGAAAGATTCGTTAAGATTTCTCACGTGAAGGGACCTGAAGTATTGTTTGTGGGAAATCCATACGAGCTATTTTATCATGGTAAGCTTCAATCTGTTTTGTTTTATATGAAATATTCCATTTTCTTTTTAGAATATAATGATTATTAATAGTTAGACCATGCCTTATGAACTAAAGTCAATATAACATCCTTCTGACGAAGGAGTCAACCCGAAAAAAAAATTAGCAAGGACTGTGGATAAGCAAGGAGTTAGATACACCTTGAGGTTACTTTACTGGTTAGCACGATCGTCTAGGTGGGTAAAGGCAGATTTCGAGACCTGGTGATGGTATATCAGCATTTTGAAAACCCCAATTGGTAAAACGTATTTCCTGTGTTAGATCATACCTGATGAATTCATGTAATTAGTAGTTATTTGACTCGATGATTTTTGATTTTTTCTGGTTTCATGAATTCTAGAAAATGTAATAACTTGGACAGGACTCGAACCAAAGAGCCTCCGGGTGGACCTCCCTATACTGGGTCAGTGGTAGTGCGATATGCAAGACTGATATAGCTTGGATTTGTCCATGAAATGTTGTTAATTTGAGCTTTTTCGGTTGCTCAGCTGGTGGAGCGGTTGAGGCGTTGACTCTGAGGTGGTGGGCTCGAATCCTACCGGTTCATTTCATTTACGCAAATTAATTTCCATGATTATTTAACTTATTCTTGATTGATTGTTTCCTTTTTAGTTTCAGTTAGCAATTATCTTTCAAATTGGAGTCTGATTCCCCTGGACATTCCAGATTACATTCAGACATTTTTAATGTATCCTTTCCAGTATTATCATTACTTCTTTGACTCAACACAAACCATTGTCTGTGTTTGTAATTTCAGAAGCATTGAGAAGGTACTGATACAATTGATCAACAAAAATTCTCAATTTATTTATATATGTTGATCCTTATAGGTAAGTGGTTAGTACTGTAAACTTGAAAATTGCAGATGGGTCTGTCAAATATTGAGTAAAGATACTTCATACCAATTGACAGAAACAAAACATTTCTACATTTTTTCATTATTTACACAATATCTCCATAGGTGAGACTTTGGTTTTTGATGCTTTTATTTTCGAAAAAGATTCTGTAAAAATATGATAACCCGCAATCAGCGTTCCGTTTGTCTACGCTAGATAAAGAGTGCTGGATGCCATGGGCAGAGCGATATACACATAGATTGGTTATCTAATGACCGCATTAATGCGTGAAACTCTGAGTAACAACAAATGTATGCTTCTTTTCCGTGTCTATCTCTGCATAGCCCTAAATTTAGATTTTGTTTCCGTCAATACCTTTAGATTTGAATGTTTTACGAAAGGTGAAATTTCTAGGTTAGAATTTTGGCAATATGTGATGAAATATATGCAATTTTTTGATTAAGAAATCCGCCAAAGAAGCCCACGTTTCAAAAGGAAGCTCATGAAACAATTAAACTGAAGTTTCTTCCTTGACTGACTATCAGATATTTCGCTTCATTGTCAGGAGCCCTAGCAATCCTGAACATGATTCCATGTTACTGCCTCGACGGGCAATGGGCGTTAATGGCATTCATAGAATACTTCCTTCCAAGAATTATCAAGAGCAGTAGCATAAGAGCTTTGATTTACCACTCCATCTTATTTTCCAGCTTTGTTTTACTTGTCACGAACATCATGTTTGCATTCTGGAATCTCAGGGGGCAGGGTGTCCTTGCTATGATCTTCCAACGCTCAAAACCTGATTGAGCATTGTTTTATCTGTAGGCTCGTTAGGGAGCCCCATGGGATATACTCCTGTTATAGCCTAATATGGGCCTTACTTGCTCTTGTTGTGGGCTTACAAGGGAGCTGTATAAGGCAGAAGGCACTAAATCATCGAATCTGGAAACAGAGATATCTATAGATGGCTGTTTGTCTTGCTTTGGCTCTTATTAAATTTGAATACTCAGAGCTGTGGAGAGCCGGCCACGCTCCAGGGTAAAGGTTTATTCAATGGGCCTTAATTCTCCTGAAAGAGAGCGTATGGTGAATAGATATATGAATTAGATTTTACAGATCCCTCAGAGTCTCTGCCCGCTGGTAACAGCCTAAAGTGTACCACCTACTCAACGCTACTGCCCAACTGATCTGTGTGTTGGAAGCTTTGGGACTCTAAACTCGAATGCAGATGAAAAGTAACTACTATCTTCTATCAACACGTAGTCAGACAACAAGTGTTATATGCTGAAATTCTGGGCCGATCAAACACTTTTTCATGCAAAGGCAGTATCAGATAATAGTAAATTGATGAATGGGAATGAGATGTAAGAAAAAGTGCAGCTGTAATGGATAATCGTAAAGTATGTGTTAGTTCACGTGATAACAGTATTGTACATAATATTCTCAAATGATTACTAAAAAACTGACTAAGTTTTTCTTTCTAAAATTTGTTTGGCTTGCAGGAATAATTTTCTTGACAAAAGGTTAACCATACCTCCTTACCAGACCTATGTATAATGTCATCCCTCAACTGAAAAACTTTCCTGCAAAATGGAGACAAAGTATTTTACTATGTAACTTATTGAATCACGAAAATTTCAAAAATGTGTTTGCATTTTGTATCTGTTTTGTCCTGAAATCGAATTCACCTTATTAGGTGTTTGCAATCGACCTGATAAAAGATTTTGCATATTCTGTCATAAAGTACGTTTGTGCTCACAGGCAGGTAAATATACTACTTCGTTGACTTGTACCTCGACAAGTGCTTTACTTTCCATGTCCAATATATGAACGAACAAGTGAGATATCTATTTCAACTTGGTCCTTGTCCTTGGTCCTTCCTTGGTACGTCACTCGACCCATCACTAAAATCAGTATCTTTGCTGCAACTAATTCGTTTTTGCTACAAACGATTTTGGCAATGATGAGTTGGCAATGTCCAGTGATAAGGCAGTCGTAAGGACGTACCATCATCAACAACTCAAATAGAGAAAAGTAACAAGCAACTAGATTTAATTCAGCGGTAATCTTTCGTTTCTACTAGATATAAGAAATACAGCTTACATCGGCACAAATGAATTTAAATCGGTAAATTGGCTTCCAGTCAGGGATAAAATGAAACAAAACATCTCCTCGACGTTTTCAAATGCAAAGTTCCAGCTTTTTATGGAGAGATTTTTCATACTGCCCAACGAGGTCCAGTTACTGGAAGAACCAAATTCAAACTTGATTTTCCATTTCGATATAGAAATATGGGACAAACAGCATGTCGTTTTTTGGAACGAAAATTTAGAATGCTCTGCCATCTGAGCTAAAATCTATGAACAATCTAAATACTTTTAAACACATGTTTGAAAAAGTTTATTTGCAAACATTTCGGAAAGAAGAAGATAATGTATATCACTTTTATTCGTATCCAGTGATGTATTTTCCCCCAAAAACTTTTTATTCATTCTTGTTGCTCCCTTAATTTTGTCTATTCATTCACGCCTCTAAGGGGACAATAATGGAAATAAAAACACCTTGACCTTTTTAATGCTATCCCTGCCATTCTATTTAGGGTTATTTTTAAATCTCAACTTGTTTTTTCTTCTTGCGTTTTTAATGATGTATTCTTTACATTTCTGTAACTTGCCTAATTTGATTAGCAATCTTATTTTATTTTGTCATTCCTGAAATCTAATTTGAAGTGGCAAATGAATACTTTGCTATAGGTCATAACTCTGCTATGGGTCAACATTTGCTCGACAACCCAGAATGTGCTAAAGCCTACAGTGAGATTTGCTTTCGAATAACTGGAAGAGCAAGATCTACATTTCACTTAGGTATTTTGGAATCAGTCTACATAAAAACCAGGGTTCCCCTATTATGTAGACAGAGAGAGTTTGTTTTCGCCTTAGGATTCTTAAAGTAATCTAATTGGTCAGCTCACTGTATCGTGGGTGTTGATTGGTTTTCCCACACCATACTAATCATTCACCTCTTTTTTGATTGCCCCATTTCGATCCAAATCTCTTTCATATCACTCTGTTGAGTGTCTGACAAAAAGCTTAAGTGATCTATGTGTTCGTTTCATTATGTTCTCGATACTTCTGACTAAATGAATATTTACTTACTAAATGAATTTGATTGATTTCGAAATCCTACTTCTTCTCGAGTTTGATATTATTTTTCCCAATTGCATTTTCTTTTTCGTCTTAGAAAATGTGTTCAAGTATTAGGGCTCGGGTTGGATCACCAAATCCGGGGTTATTTTCATCAGTATCAGTAGAAGAAATACATCACTTCCACGTATGTACAACACTTGTTTTTGAATTTATCTCAGAATAGCCAAGAAAATGGCAAATACAGCTTAACATATTAAAATGATGTTTCCGTCTGACACTACTCAGAGCGATGGCCCGTTCACAAATTATCGTTACTAATCAAAATGATTTTGCATCTATTTTCAAAAAATATGAAAAGTTTCTCAATGACTATGAAACAATTCGCTGAATGGTATCCCACCACTATGCTGATAGTATCCCCAATTATACTAAACACCATCTGATTAACTGATCATACCCCTACAGTACTGAACATCCCTCCACAGTACTGAACATCCTCCACAGTACTGAACATCCTCCACAGTACTGAACATCCTCCACAGTACTGAACATCCCTCCACAGTACTGAATATCCCTCCACAGTACTGAACATCCTCCACAGTACTGTTAGTACCCCTTCACATTACTGAACATCCTAAATGTACTGTTAGTACCCCTCCACAGTACTGAACATCCTCCACAGCACGGAACATCCCCCGACAGTACTGAAGATCCTCAAAATTAGTTTCTGTACAGTCGTTCCCCAGGTTGCTTATTTCATTCATCCAAATTAACTCCTTCTTTAATGTCCAGATTTAACCATGAAAGGATCACAGCCTGAATGCTGCAGTGGTTCTTCACCATCCAGATTCTGCTTCTCACACGTGATACATAACCACCTGGTAAGTCACATCATCGAATCCTCTTTTCTGTTAAGAATATATGACTTTAGGCACCCTACTCCGTTATAACCTTAAAAAAGCTTATATCAAATTAGGTTTGTATACTGTTTCAATTCAATGCTAGGTTAGGTTAAGTTCTGTTCGGTTAGGTTAGGTTAGGTCGTATTTGAAGTGATATCCCTCAACAGTACTGAACATCCTCAACAACAGTACTGAATGGTAACCTTCCGGCAGAACTGATAGTATCCCCCAAAGTACTGAACATCCTTAAAATGTACTAATGGTCTCCCCCTACGGTACTGAACATCCTCAAATGTACTGATGTATCCTTCCCGCAGTATTGATAGTATCCCCCAAAGGACTGAACATTATTCAAATGTGCTAATGGTCCTCCCCCCACCGTACTGAACATCCTCCATAGTTCCAAATAGCTTCCACGGTTCTGCAAAGACGCCCCTAGGGTGTTCATGTTTTAGAATTATCCACAAAAATAACACAAGTTGATCGATATCACTCTACTAATACAACAAATGCTTTACACACACTCAGATTTACAATAATTACTGATTTTTTAAAGTCTGCCGGGCTCAGCTATACAAACATAGTACAATGATCATACACAAACTAATTACACTAACTAACTTCAATAGAAATGATATCGATGTTTTTCCCAGAAAGATGATGAAACGTAAAATAGGCTGTCGAAAGATTTTGAAAAGAAAAGCGATGGAGGATAGAATTAAGAGAGTTGGAAACCTTAGAGATGTCAGAAATTAATTTTGAATTTAAACAGACGAAATAATTGTTTGATGCCAGTAAAAAGGCCTCACCTTAAGAACAGGTATTAACAACGTAATACCCTCACCACCCCTATACCATCCCTTACTTAACCCTATTTTTACCCTGATACCCCTTTTGACTGATGTTAGAGAGTAGAAAAAGATGTGGGTTTGAAAAGAAAGCCTATTAGAAAGATCATTATTCATATTTTTTATTTAAGTTATTATTGAGGTAAGAATATTGTTATTTATAAACTAGAAAAGAAAGATACCATCAACCTTACATACTTCACTGATATTCAGAATCCCTCCCCAGGTAAGTTCAGCTGAAATCAGTTCAGAACATATAGGCCTCTAGCACCAACGTAGCCTAGTCTGCAAATAAAAACATTCTTAATACTTACTTACAGCTGTAGGAAAATGTTTTAGTTGATCAGAGCACACAACGAAGAAAGACTTTGATAATCTTTGATAATATATCACCAAAGGAGTCATCCCCATGCTCAACTCAAGCAACTTATTACCAAAGAAAATCAAACTCGTTTTCCATGGTTGCTCTGATAAAGAATTTAAAGAAAAGCACAAACTAAGAGAAACTTTAAAGAACTCTAACAAACAGTCAAAACTAATTTTCAAGCTATTTAGAAATCTTTATTGAAAGTTAAGGTTTTACAGGCATTTTTATTATCACGAAACAATTATTTTTTCTTTTATTTTTGTTTATGGAAATTTTATTATTTTTTTTGGATTTTCTTCTAATTTTTTTGGGTTTTCTGCTTTTTAAACATTTTTTGGGTTTTCTTCTAATTTTTTTTTTGATTTTCGGCTATATTAACTTTTTTTGGGTTTTTTCTTCTAATGTTTTTTTTGGATTTTCTGCTATATAAACTTTTTTTGGGTTTTCTTCTAATTTTTTTTGGATTTTCTGCTATATAAACTTTTTTGAATTTTCTGCTATTTAAATTTTTTTGGATTTTCTGCTATATAAATTTTTTTCGGATTTTCTGCTATATAAACTTTTTTGGATTTTCTGCTATATAAACTTTTTTGGATTTTCTGCTATATTAATTTTTTTGGATTTTCTACTATATAAATATTTTTTTGGATTTATATAATTTTTTACACATTACGTTGCTGAGCCCGGCATGCGACTATTGTTCTACTGGAGATTTCTCGGAAGAAGATCATCGATCTTCCTCCCCTTCTCCAGCTTCTTCTCCAAGTCAACCAAAGTGTTGACCCCATCAATGACCTTCTGCACCAATTGAACCTGAAAACCAAAAATTCAAGTTATGATTCGTTGAACCACCTCGAAACCAATTCAAAAGTTGAAAGATTCAGTCTAAAATTCAGTTGACTTGACTCTAGTGTAGAGACTCCTTGTATATCAGACCCATAAAAAAGGAAAACGTGTAAAAAAGCCAGGAAGCTCATGCCAAAACCATTGATGCTTGTGATGTGAGATGAAGAATTGATTTTTACCTCTGAGAAACCAAGACGATCAAGGTTTGAAATGTCAAATGTTCCACCCACTGCTGCAGTGTCAACACCACCTGAAATACAATTCATTCTCATTAGGAACCATTCAGTGGCTCGTGTGCCTTCTATGGGAGTGGAACATTTATTGGTGAAGTAGATGCATTTATTAAAAATTACTTTCTTTTGTCAAGTGTATCAAAGGTTTTCCTCAAGAGTTTTAATTTGAAGAGTTTGATAAAAGAGACTTTGATGAGATCTGGTTCAGAACAAATATTATCTGCTTCCAAAATGTTAGAAGAAATAATAATGATAATGATAGAGTTAAGCAATGCTTCTCTTACCAGTTCCCCTCTTCTGCAGACGAAGGTGTTCCAAGAGACTTGCAAATTTCTCATGCTGAAACGACAAGCATTTATCTCAAATAAACATGCATGAAATCAGAAGCAGTGTGTCAAATGCTGCTTATGAAAGGTTTTCTATTCAATCATCCCCCAAATATGCTTCCTAGTTTGCCAAACCTTAAAGCTTTCAAAAAATATATCTTATAGAATATCTTACCTTTGCGAGCAGTGGAAGTTTAACGTGGACACCAGCTCTCAGTCCGGTTCCAAGGTTCGATGGGCAGGTCAGGATGTACCCAAGATGTTTGGACCACATGAATCCTTCACCAGCCTTCTTGATGTTGTCTTCAACCTTCTTCAAACCATTGCAGAATCGTTCAAAGACTCTCTTCATGTTGCCACCCTTCTCCATTGAGATGACACGGCTGTGGTCTTCTTCGTTGACCCACACGAGGAAGTTCTTTTTCTGGTTGTGCCAGATACCACGGGCATCAGGCCAGTCTCTTGCCATACCAGCACATGTAAGAAGTGGTGACACTGGCTTGTCGAAGAGGAAGTGATCCTCAATCAACTGGTTCTGCTCTTGTTCAGTCATATCCTTCAAAGGGTAGTACTTTCCTTTGAATTCACCTGGAAATAGATTTTAACATTTATGAATCGAATAAGATGAAAAATTATTAGGAAATTTACAAAAGAAATAAAAAGTTTCCAAAGATATAGGATTGAGAATGACTCACCAGTGAGCTTGGCAAGAGATTGCTTGACCACTCTTTCCACCTCTCGTCGTTCAGCTCTAGTGCAGTGAGGAGGCAAGCTGTAGTTCTTGATAGAACGGCCAGTACGGCATCTGGATGACAGCACGTAGTTTTCATCAAAGACACCACCTTTCAACTTTGAGGCATCCAAGTCAGTGACGTGATTGTCAGTCTTCTTGTACCCATTATGTCTCTCTGTGATAATCGGATCAAAGAGTTCCCCAAACACTTCATAACTCTCTTCGTCCCCAGCTACAATACCAACTGTAGTTATGAATGGGTGTCCAGGGTTGTCTACTCCTGTCTGGATGGCTTGGTCGAGTGTGTAGCCAGTCGGAGTTTTCTGGAAAATTAAATATTTAAATGTTAAAGACTTTAATTTTGTTCTTAATGTTGTTATTTTTATTGCTATTTTCGTTCTGTTGTTACCTTACATCTTTGTCTCCATTGTCTATTCTTTTGAAATGTAGTTGCTACTCTTATCTTTATGTTCCTCTTTCATTACCCCTTCTCTTATCCCATACCCACTTCAATCTTATTTCTTTACACCCCTTAAATAGGGTTGATAATGTAGGCCCCCTCCATCATCGTTCTAGAAATCCTTTCTTTTTTTGTCTCCATCGTCTATACTATTGAAATGTAGTTGCCACGCTTATCTTTATGTGCCTCTTTCTTAACCCCTTCTCTTGCCCCATTCTCTCTTCTATCTTAAAGCTTTACATCCCTAAATGGGGGTTGATCATGGTTTCCCCCTCTTATATCGTTCTGTTAATTCTTTATATCTTTGTCTCCATTATATGTAGTTTGGAATATAGTTGCTACTATCTTTATGTTCCTCTTTCTTTACTCCTTCTCTTGCCCCATGCTCTCTTCTATCTAATAGCTTCACACCCCTTCATTTGGGTTGGTCATGTTATTCATCTTTTATTTTCACTCTCTTGATCTTCTACATCTTTCCTTCAATATTTAAACTATCAGAATGTAATTGCCACTTGCTAGTGAATAAATTAAAATGAAAATCAAATTAAATGAAAATGATGAAGCACTTGAGGCAATGTTTTAGGTTTTACATTTCTATATTTGTGAAAAATTCGAGCTTTTTAAACCTTACCAAATCGCGGAGTTTCTTGTAGATTTTCTCAGTAAGATGGGTTGCCATGCAGTTGTTATGCTTTGTCAAATCTGGAAAGTCATTGGCCGCCGGAAACTTCGCGTAAGCAGAGCGTCCGCTGCCGCATTCACCTTCGTTTGATTCCCCAATGTATTTTGATGCGTTGAATGCGGCGAACGCACCACCGGCAGCGGCTACCGCTTTGGTGAAGTTGCGCGATGCGAAGTTGACGAATGATGCCATCTCGGAAGGTTTAAGTGGAAGATATCGAAACTTGGTCGGAGCTCGAAATTTCGATCCTTCTCTGATGATTTAGGTGAAGATGTGGCACCGAAAACTTGTTGCGTTGGTATTTAAAATCCGCGCGAAATCGATCGATTAACGCTAAGTTTTGATTAATGTGGCGTAACATGCTGCTGCGTTGCTAAGTGTCACGTGACGAACACGTAAGATTATATTGTGATTAACAGCAGCAACAACTTAGAAAATGTGTTTAGGGCTGGAACTTTAGGTCAAAGTTTTAGGCCCTAAAATTCTGTTATATCAGTATGATAAATGAATGGAATACCAAGGGTAAAATTGGCCTGAGGCTCCTCCTTTCAAAACCAGTAGTGTTATCAACTAAGTACCCCGTTCTTTAGTATGGTAGTGATGTAGAAATTTAGTAGTGGTGTACGTAGATAGTTTCGCGTAGTGTAGAATTGGTACCAAGATCGGCCGCTCATATACGCTCATATATTTTTCTTTACATGGCTACGATTTTTCTGTCTAATTTCATTTAAAAAGGTCTGAGATCTAAGAAGCAATTTTTTCATAAAGATGGGTCTAAAACTTACGTCTTTTAGAGCATTGTTTGTCCTTCACCAATATTTCATAATTTTTAAACTTAGGTAAATTTGCTTTCCTATTAGTTTTGCTATAATCATATTATGCTTGTTGTTTGGTTCCTTGCTTGCTTCTTGATTAACCCTCGATTAAAAACCGCCTCTTCTTCTAGGCCCGTTCCGGTTTACCTACCAGGTACATTTTTCATCAAATTTTCATCTTTGCCCCCCCCCCAGAAATAAGGTCCCACTACGCCCTTGAAACACTGTGGTAATAGTATTTTACTTGATAGTCTCAGATTATTACTCAAAGAAACGGAATTTTATCATTTTGTCTTCCTTTTTTATCCTTTTACTGAATCTAAGTTTTATCCATCTTTTTTATCAGGGTTGTTATTTTAATTCATCTTCTCTTAATCGTAATATATAATTTAAAAATGGAAATCCCAATAATTTCTTCCTAGAATTTGATGGATTCTTTCTCGACTTATGGCTTACCATACCTTTTATATTAGAAACAAGAAAGAAGACTTGCTCTCTGTGGGCTCTGTTACTCAATGTTTTTCAATCGTCGGACAGACTATAATCTTACATGTTCATCGCTGCGCTTCTTACATGCTTATATACCTCTTATATGAAACTAAATGAAAAGTAAACCATTCTTCAAACATTTCGATAAAATCTTCTTCAGTAAACCATCAAATTCTTATATAATGTATATGCCTCTTTCTTATGAAGCCAGTGTTTTGGTTTTCAGAAAATAGTACTCAATACATGATATGATAGTAGAGCGTAAATGTACAATATATAATATTGTATATTACATATGTAATATTGTCTATTACATATGTAATATTGTCGAAATGAACGTGTAGTTTCCTGTTTCTTTTTTGCCAATTAGTGTATACCTCTTTCTTGTATACTTCTTATGAACCCTTATACGATGTCATCCCTCAACTTGAAAATCACTCCACCTATTTCGTGCAAAATATGTTTTCTTAAGATCACTCAACCTGTTTCTTGCAAAACGCTAAAAAAATCTTATTATATAACTTATTGAGTCACGAAAATCTCGAATACACGTTTGAATTATTTATCTCTTCTGTGCTGAAATCTGAAATCGAATTCACCTTATTAAGTCTTTGTAATGGACTTGATAAAAGATTCTGCATTTTCTGTAGAATTTTACATTTACGCATAAGGGCAGACAAATATATTACTTCGTTGTATTTACTTTTACCTCGACAAGTGCTTTACTTTACATGTCGAATATGTATGACCGAACAAGTGAGATATCTATGTCAACTTGGTGGGTCCTTCGTCCTTGGTACGTCACTCGATCTAGGCCTAACTTCTTAGAAAATCTTGGTTAGCTGATTGCACCAATCACAGAGCGGAGCAGTGTTGCGCGTTTACTTAACTTTCCTTCGAAGAATGAAGCAATGCTTTGATGCAAAGTAGTGAATCCCAGGAGAGTCTCTTTAGTTTCTAGCAACTGGAGAAGCGAAAAAATGGAGCCAATTCTATCGGCTACTCTTGGTTTTATGTGGGCCATGTTTCTGTGGGAGCTTTACCTTGGATTCCGTCAGGTATCGTATAGAAACTGGTCGAAAGTCGCCCTGCTATATGAATTTTGATTTTAGGCCCAACATTCAATCATCAACGATAAAGGAGGTGCATACATTATTCAACTGCACACAGCTGTTCATTGACACTAGCATTCTGATTCTGTTGTTGAAGACAATTGCAAATGCACAGTCTAAGATTGATAAATTCAATAGATTTGAAGGGTTCAGCACCCAGTCTGGCAATCTTCAATGTCACTGACAATCTGGATATCCCAGGCTTGGGCAGAGGCCAGGTTGGAAAACATGTCATTTTTCTCTAACGTGTCATAGCGAGCAAAATAATCAGAACAATAGGCTTCTTCATAAAACATTAGAAAAGGTGCAAGCATCATTGCAAGCGAGAGTAGGTTTTCCAACATGGGGCAAAGGCGTTTGCTGTTTTTCTTTCCTGTTGTCCTATTAACATCAGGTGTACAAAGGTTCACACTCACTCTACAGTAAAATGTAGCATGATAGCCCCTTTATTTACCTGACCTAAGTTCTCTCCAAGACCAAGTTTCCTAAACTTATATAATTATTTGGACTACTTTATCACTGATATATTAATTCATAAGGCATGGTCTAACACGGGTAATTAAATCATACCAGAGCAGGCTACTGCAATTACTGCAATATTGACATATGCTTCCACCGGGTCTCGCGCGCTAACCACTGTCCTAAACCAATCCTTATCACTGATATTATAATTAAAGTTTGAATTTATCATGGAAGGAAACAAATAATAACTTTTAACAACAAATACAAAAATGAACAGTCATCATCAGCACAGAATTTTGAAATTAACCTGGCTTTTATAGACCAGGCGAGGAAGGGGGGCTATCGTCACCCGACGAGGGAATTTATGAGACCAACTTGATTTGGTCAATTTCAATACGCTGATTCCAAAAATCGATGTTATACGGGCGAAATCGGTACCACCGAGCCTCCATTTCATGTTTAAACCTCGTTTTCGATGGAAAATTAACCGTTAGGGAAACAGGCAAGTTTAAGGGTTCCAATCAATTCTCGGCTGCTGATTACGAAAATTGAGTCTATCAAGTGCAATTCGGCACCTTTGAGCCTCGTTTTGACGATAAAACCTCGTTTTCATGCCGAAACCTCGGTTTTTCCAGAAACTATGAAGTCCGCGATTATTATTGATTTCAGGTTGCTGATTTCGAAAGTCGATGCCATATATAAAAATTCAGCATCACTGAACCCCTATTCCGTTTCCTAGCCTAGGTTTCGTGTTTAAACTCCGTTTTCAGCAAAAATAAACATTGTCAAAAGCACCCATCAATCGTTTTCAAAATTGGCACTGTCCATATTCTAAAATTTGGAGCATGGCCAATCTTCATTTTTGATCGATCTCAGGTTCCTAATCTCGAAAATCGTGCTTATTTTGCTCGGTCCCACTGAACTTGTGGAGTACCAGTAAGAAGATACGAGAGTTATGCTTAAAATATATAAAGACTTTTAACCTATTATCAGAACTGAGAAGAAAGAAAGACTATTTCACACAACGTAAGAAGTTTGGTAACTACTAGAGAATAACTAATCTAAAGAGTCTGAGTAGCTTCTAGTGAGTATTTCGGCACTCTGAATTCTTTAAAGAACTTTTACTTCAAGAAAACTAGAAAAATACTTTCAAAAGATTTTGCGATTGCTCATCTGCGTTGGAAAGGTCATTTTGTTTTTCGTATTCCACAGAGTGACAGTGCTTGAAATTTACTTCGCTTGTCAGCCCCGGGTCTGTCAGGTGAGGTATTTCTGCACATATAAACAGGCCCTTAATTTCAGTCATCAAAAGACTTGTCGGTAAACTCGTCTTCCAAGGCATCGTCATTCGATCCGTCGTAATCATCTTCATCTTCTGCGTTCGCATCCAGAAGCAGGTCGTCGACATTTTCAGGGAAAACTTAGCACTTCATGAAGCGTTCCCTTTTGCATCCCAGCCATGTTCCATCGGACTCTCAACATCTAATTCCAACTGGTCAGCATTTCTGCATATGTTTGCTACATAAGCTAATCTTGCGATGTGCAGATGTAGATTAGCAGCACATGGTGGCATTTAACTCAGGTCAACCACTCTTCTTCTTCTTCCAAATACTTTCTAAAAACACTTTGAGCGAGCGTTGTTGATCTTGGTAACAGATGGAAAACCATAAAGAAAACATTTGTACTTCTCAAGGAGCTCGATATCATCTGCATAGGAATTGACGTCTGTTCCATGCCTTGCGAAGGCGTTGTTAATTTCTTGTCGCTTTACGTCGCTTTCCAAAATGACTTCTTTCCTTATCGAAAGAAGCGAACACGTAATCGTTGCTGGAGATTGCATGCATGCAACAACCGTCCATGCAGTTCAACAACCGTCTATGATGTCACGAAAATTAGTTTTCAGTTCTTCCCAACACTACTATCTCACAAAACCTTAACTTGCAAGGAATCGTGTGAAAGAAACAATGTAATCATTTCGATGTCTGCTGAAGGGGATCGTACTACCGCGGCTTATCAAGGTTAAATAGGTGCTGCCTTGACAAGTGCTAGTAATTTAGCATAGGTTACTTCGTGATTGCTTTGTAGCTCTAGAAATGTTCTTGCTTCATCTTTGCTCACTTTCGTACATTGCGTTGCATTTGAAAAATACATGATGCGGTTATTCAAACTATGTCAGCCGTCTTGGATCGATTGTTGAATCAAGTTAAAAAGCATTCTCTTGTTATCCCCGTTCTTCAAAAATGTAACAAAGTCGAGCAAAGGTTTTGCACTTCAAGGTTTTGTTATAAAGTAGTGTTTGGAAGAACCGAAAACTAATTTATGTGAAATCATCGACACTTTTTCCAATTAAAAGACGAGCGGTTGTTGGACTGCATGGACGGTTGTTGGACTGCATGTTCGCTTTTTTCGATAAGGAAAGAAGTCATTTTGGAAAGCAATGTTAAAGCGACAAGAAATTAACAACGCCTTCGCAAGGCTTGGAACAGACGTCAATTCCTATGCAGATGATATCGAGCTCCTTGAGAAGTACAAATGTTTTCTTCATGGTTTTCCATCTGTTACCAAGGTCAACAACGCTCGCTCAAAGTGTTTTTAGAAAGTATTTGGAAGAAGAGGAAGAGTGATTGACCTGAGTTAAATGCCACCATGTGCTGCTAATCTACATCTGCACATCGCAAGATCAGCTTATGTAGCAAACATATGCAGAAATGCTGACCAGTTCGAATTAGATGTCGAGTGTCCGGTGGAATATGGCTGGGATGCAAGAGGTAACGCTTTATAAAGTGCCAAGTTTTCCCTGAAAATGTCGTAGAGCTGCTTCTGAAAGCGACCAAAGAAGATAAAGATTATTATGAGGGATCAAATGACGATGCCTTGGGAGATGAGTTTACCGATGAGTCTTTTGATGGAGAAAGCAAAGAATACGACTAACGAAATGACCTCTCGAACGCAGATGAGCAATTGTAAAATCTTTTGAATATATCTTAATAGTTTTCTTGAAGTAGAAGTTCAGTGGGACCAAGCAAAATAAGCACGATTTTCGAGATTAGGAACCTGAGATCGATCAAAAATGAAGATTGGCCATGCTTCAAATTTTAGAATATGGACAGTGCCAATTTTGAATACGATTGATGGGTGCTTTTGACAATGTTTATTTTTGCTGAAAACGGAGTTTAAACACGAAACCTAGGCTTGGAAACGGAATAGGGGTTCAGTGATGCTGAATTTTTATATATGGCATCGACTTTCGAAATCAGCAACCTGAAATCAATAATAATCGCTGACTTCATAGTTTCTGGAAAAAACGAGGTTTCGGCATGAAAACGAGGTTTTATCGTCAAAACGAGGCTCAAAGGTGCTGAATTGCACTTAATAGACTCAATTTTCGTAATCAGCAGCCGAGAATTGATTGGAACCCTTAAACTTGCCTGTTTCCCTAACGGTTAATTTTCCATCGAAAACGAGGTTTAAACATGAAATGGAGGCTCGGTGGTACCGATTTCGCCCGTATAACATCGATTTTTGGAGTCAGCGTATTGAAATTGACCAAATCAAGTTGGTCTCATAAATTCCCTCGTCGGGTGACGATAGCCCCCCTTCCTCGCCTGGTCTATTATACGTCATTCAAAAACTGGGCATAAGAGTAGTATATTGACCTTGTCAATGGCTCTTGGAGGACGGTAACCCCTTAAACAAATTTTCCACACAGTCAAGCCCAAAAGTGTAATGATTATTTGTTTGTTTGTTTTTTAGAAATAGATATGGAGGCCAAAATGGCCCTTAATCTGATCTGCTACAACAGTTACAAAACATTATTAACACTAAGCTAGTATAAAAAGAATTACAGCAATTATATTAACATCTACCAAAACGACCAAATTATAGAATAATCAACATTACAGCATTTTAGTGACGAATTAGTTATGAAAAATTATATAAATCAAATACCATATACCTGTAATAATAAAACATCATATTTTTTGTATTATGATATCCATTATAATTTGTTATAAATGATTTTATCATTATGATAATGCTGTGTAGGTAATATGAGATAGATAATGATTATTTTTTCTGTCGAAAGGCTAGAAGCCTGTCACAGATCTGCGGAATGGCCTCACCCTAGACCTATACCATTCTGGTATATCTGTATCCAGGAGATATGAAGTTATTGCATTACTTTGTCTTGAATCTTACCACTTATTTATTCTCATTTGTTTGGTTTTTAGTACACTGTTTACAAGTCCACCAAAAACATCCCAATTGAACTGAGAGATCACATGAAGGAAGAAACGTTTGAGAAATCAAGAAGTTATGTGATGGACAAATCAAAGTTTGGGTTTTTCTCTAGCATTTTTTCACAAGTTGAAGCTACTGTAAGTGTATTTATTTGTATTCTGCATGCATAATAACTCTTCGTAATGGGGTTGAGAAAATTTGTGAGGGAAGACTTAGAGGAACATATCTTATCGGGTTAGTTTGTGAGGAAGCCCTTGATCATAACTTTGAAGATTTTAGTAATTAACTGTGTGTCTCTGTAGACTGTAATTTATGAGAAATGACACTGTGGAAATGATACGACTTGACTAAAAGGAACTAATTGTCTCTATGTCAAAGTTTTGTTACACGATAGCACATGATGGAGACAAAAGTTAGCCATTCTGGTTCCTCTAACTGTATTTACACTCTTAACTCTACTGCAGTTTCTATTTTGTCTACTTATTTTGGCACATCTGATATATGATGTTATATCTTACATATATTTTTTCTCAAGCTAATCCTTACATTTGGAGGTATTCCATTTCTTTGGAACATATCAGGAGCTCTGATCGGAAAGGCTGGGTATGGTTCGGAATATGAGGCAAGTTAAAAGTAGTTCTTCACAATTTGTTTATGGCTCTTGACCCTGTAATAATATACTAATAAGTTAGTAAGTTTATGTTAAAAATTCTAGTCTGTAAAAGGCCAGCATATTTTAATTTCTGCAGGATTCATAGGGGCCCTAGTTTAATACCCCTTCTTAAAGATGGTAAAGTTAGTCGAGTCAACATCTTGAAGGTTACCCACCCGGATGTTGACCTCATACAACCAAACTTCAGCTGCACCTAGCAAACCAAGACCTGGCCACTCGAGGCAGTGACTGACCTGCTCCACCTCAATACCCTCCACATTTTCTCCAGGTAGGCGATATATTGCCCTCCTCTTTGATTAAATTCCAAAGCAACTGCCCAACAGCAGCATTGTTTTACTCAAGACCAGGGCACCTAACATCTATCAGAAGCACAGAGCATGGATGGTTGATTTGAACAAATTTGATCATCCGTCTCTAGAAATATTGAATCTTTGCATGTTGGTGTATGAGAGATTTTAACCATTGGCTGCAATTCAAAACACACTAACTGTGGTTGATGAAAAACGCTTATTAAAGCACTACCCCCTGCCAGAAATACAATGATAATAATTAAGACTACAGTGCCTTTGAAATTATTTCTAATTTGTTTTTTCTAAAAGATTATATTAGTGTATTGTTAGGTGTTTAAGCGCTCATTTGAATATAAATATTTATTCTCAATCACATCATCTATAATCTTATCTTTTACGTTTCAGATAACTCAATCAGCAGTCTTCATGACTCTTTGTGTCGTGTATAGTACAATAACTAGCCTCCCTTGGAGTTTGTATAGTACCTTTGTCGTTGAGGAGAGGCATGGATTTAACAAGCAGGTCAGGGTTCTGTTTTCTTCATGCTATTTGCTGTTTAAGTTATGGATCTTTTATTTTGCAGAAATAGACTCAAACTTGTATTAAAGATTGGTTTCTTGTCTAGATCTATCTCTATGTAGATCCCTCTGCCCATGTAGATCACTTTTTAACCAGAATAGGCAAACAAAAGATAGAATTTCAATTTGATAGATTCTGAAATTGAGTTTGATCTCATTCTTAAATAGCCTAAGGAGTTTTCAAGGTGCGGTATTACAGAACTGAGGAGAAAAGGACTTTGCAAATTTTCCTTGCAGGATTTCCTAACACTCAAATGTATTCCATCCCCAGCATTCTGTCCTGGCCTCAAAAAAAGCCGGAAACCCAGGAACCAGACTCCAAGGACTATACGAAAAACATCAAGATAATTTGTTTATTACTAACACATGAAAGTGAATAGTAAAATCCTTTAACTATTGCATGACATTTGCTGGAATCTCTAAGTCCTGAAATCTTTCCTATTCACCTGATTTTGCCCCCATCAATGATAGACTGTTAATAACAATGAATTTTTCTTTAGCAGAAGTAGGGTTTTGAAAATAAATCAAACCATTTGTGTAGAATATTATTAAATAAATAGGATTCGAAACCATAGTGTCTGACTTTGTGCGCCAATGCTCTTACCATTGAGCTATCAAGGGCTCAAGGCTTGATGGTATGTCATGGGTTGAAGTCCTACTCAGGTTATGTATGTTATTTAACACAAATTATATCAATTGTTATTTTGCATGTTTTCTTCACTGCTTGCACGTTTATATTAATCTTTTTGTTGAAAGTGGAATTTCCTGTTTCCTTTCCGCATCTTATTACAACGAACAGAAAACAAGTATCCTCTCTTAATAGCCAGAAATTCGGGAGACATTTCTGTTTCGTTCTCTTTCTAACGTATTACTCTGTTGAGTGTCAGACGAAAATTTTAAGTAATCTATGTGTTCGTTTCGCTATGTTTCCGGTATTTCTGGCTATTTTGAAGTTTTTACCATCCAAAGACTGTTATATCCTCTCTTACTCCAACTCCAATTGATCACGTATCAAGAGTATTACCAATTGCTTTACAGACTATTGGATTCTACATGAAAGATCTGGTTAAGAAGCTAATACTGACCAGCGTGATTTCACTGCCTATAACATCCGTTCTTATTTGGATCATCAAGGCTGGTGGAGATTATTTCTTCATCTACGCATGGGCCTTCACCTTGGCAGTTACTCTGGTAAGTTTGATTTTACCCCCTTAGGAACAAATAGATTCTTTAAAATTTTCTATTTTGAGATAAGTTAAAACATATGTACAGCATGTTGAAATTAGCAAAAGCTTTTCGGATAAAAACCATCCATTTTTTAACATCTAGCCCTGAGGATGATTTTTAACCAAAAAGCTTTTGCTAATCTAAATTTGTTGTATATACATTCGTATATTATACTTGGAACTATATAGTTTCAGGCTTAGCAAGCATGAAGATATATTTGTTAAAGCAGGTTTGGAGTATGTAAGCTTGCAGCTGATGTGGACCTATAGCTAGTGCCCCCAGAATTATTTTTTTAGAATGAATATCCTGGCTCATTACCGACATCGAAAGGTTGGACAGTTGAGTTGTTTGACGGCTCGTAGCTCATGATTCTGACTGCTCGTGGATTCGAACCCACAAAGGTTGCCCTTCAAGGATTATAAATCCACTGCCTTAACTACTAGGCACCGTTGAAAGGTTGGCATACTGCATTGCCTGTATTAAAGAACCTGCAAAATAGGTTGGTCTCTACACTGGTGGTGCAATTTGTGTGTTTGATGTGGCACGAGTTGCTTAAGGACCCCATTGGGCTCTTAAACCTATTTATAGCAGTATTTTGTCAAAGATTTGTTGATTCCTTTTAAATTGGTAATGGAACCAACCAATATACACATCTTTGTGCACCTCTTCTGAGAATAGTATAACAGAAAATTATGAATTTATATTTGAAACAACCTCAAAAAGTGTAAGTTCTCCTCAAGAATCTTCTACTTTAAATTTTGACAGAGCCGTTTCCTCATCAGGTAAACAATTCTTCGCTGAAAAAAGCTGCTACTCATAGATTTAGGTAATGTAGCCTCTTATGAGAAGAATTAGTCCCTACAGGGGACAGCAATTGCTGATTCAGTGTGGCTTTATAGTAGTCATATACTCTGTTAGAATGAAGAAGGTCGAGAGGAAGAACTTCATGTTTGGGTAAAGATATTTTTGCAGCTCTGATCAAAAGGTAATGAATCGACAGTTTTATTCTAAAAGAGTTTTTGATTTTTGTAGTTCCTGATGACAATTTACCACGACTACATCGCTCCGTTATTCGACCGCTACATCAGACTGCCAGACGGAGTCCTGCGATCTGCAATCGAGAAACTAGCTGCTTCAATCGAGTTCCCATTAACAAAGATTTTCGTCGTCGAAGGCTCAAAAAGATCAGCTCACAGTAACGCGTATTTCTTCGGATTCTTCAAAAATAAGCGGATCGTTTTGTTTGATACGCTGCTGAAGGAAAGTCCGTTCGAGAAGGAGAAGTTGGAAGAAGAAGAAAGATTGAAGAAGGAAGGTGAAGATAAGAATGAAACAGTCGAGGAAGATGGAGTCGAAAAAGAAGCAAAGGAAGAAGGGGATAAAACAACACAGAAAGTAAGTCAGGCGTTGTAATTTAGGAGTTTCACGGAATAGTTCAAATAAGCAGATACTAAACGATTTCGATCAGTTGGTTATGATTTTTAGGGTGGATTATCTTTGCAAAGTGTTTTAAGCTGTAAATCTCTTCTCGATTGCTATGAAAACATGAAATCCTTGCGAATCTTTTTGAATTTGTTTTGAGTCGTTTTAAAAACTTTGCCAATATTTGTCTAGAGTATTTGTCTAGAGTAATTGTCTAAAAAATCGTATTGACCAGTTCCGAAATCGTTGCAAAACTTTTACTTGTCTCTCGCAGGAAAATACGGAAGAGAATTTCACACAAGATTCTGTGAAAGAAGGAGAAAAAGATTCAGATAAAGGTTGCTCAGATGAGGAGATTCTAGCAGTTTTGGGACACGAATTGGGACACTGGAAGTTAAACCACACACTTAAAAATCTTCTTATTGGACAGGTACCGTTCATTTCGTACCTTACATTTTGAAGGTTTGACATTTTATGGGCCAATAATTCAAGGGTTTGTTCATCCTCCCTTTGGGCAAGGGTAGCCAAAGTTGATGAGATTTAAGCAGTTTTAGGACATGAATCGAGAGACCGGAAATTAAACCATATTCTTGAAAATCTTCTTATAGGACAGGTACTGTTGATCCTAAGTTCTTCAAGGTGTGAAAATTATTTGGCCCATGACTTAAGACGTTTATGCTCTCGGTACAGGGGTTGTGGAACTTTTGTAGTTCTGGGACATGAATTGGGACACTAGAAGTTAGACCGCAAACTTGAAAATCTTCGCATATGAAATTTACTGTTGGTTTTATATCTAAGCTCTTCAAGGTTAGACATTTCACTAGTCAATGATTTATAATTTTATAATTTTTTTTATCTGTCTTTAGTTGTAAGGTATGTTATGCGCCTATGAGCCCTGAGGATATACGGTGCAATAATAAAAATGTCTTTCTTATTATTATCATTATCTAAGGCTTCGTTTATCCTCTCCCGTACGAGAATAGCCAGGCCATAGTTAATGAGATTTTAGCAGTTTTCGGACATGTATTGGGACATTATTTTCTACTGTGTCTCCTTACGATTTTTGTATATCCACCTATACCACTGAATGGAAGCACTGCTTGCTTATTGACTTATACTCTGTGAATTTTCTTTCAGGTCAATATCTTCCTAGACTTTTTCCTGTTTGGCTTATTGATGGATAAAGAGATCTTGTACACAAGTTTTGGTTTCTATCACTCAAAACCAGTTTTGATTGGCTTACTTATTATCTTCCAGTTCATATTCTCTCCATATCACGAGGTATGCTAATTTTATTTCGTTTGATGTTATAGAATTAGAACTATAAAAAGTACAAGAACACCGATCTTGAGGAAATTTTCACCAATTTCCAAAATGTTTTGATATTTCAAGATTTCTTTAATAAGTCCAAAATAAAGGTTTTACAATCGCTTAATATCGAGGATTGACCCCCCATAGTAAGGTTTTTAAATAAGATGTTGTTTCTGACCCCCTTGACTTATTAAGGGCGTCTCCCTCCCCCCGGAAACACGAAGAAAACAAACTACTATTAGTGAGGATTGTAGCTTATTTTGACAGCTAATTCTATATGAAAAAGGGTTTTAAAAAAACATTTGGGTTACGGTACGGGAGAAGGTTTTTCTTCGCTGTTACTTTTTTATTTAGATTAAGGCCATAAAAATCTCATTTATATATCAAGATAGAGAGTCATGCCTGGTATTTTAGCTGTTTGAATGAGTGAATGAACGAGTTTTTGTTGAACTTCCTAGCCTGTCTAAGGAAATTGTTTTTCTATGCTGATTCTGTTTTAGTTGGTTTTCCTTTGTGGAATGTGTTTTTCATATTTTCTGAAAATGGCAGTTTCTGGAGCTCTCTAAAATCTTATCCACTAAAGCTTGGAATATTCAAGAGACCGTCTTTTGTGCTGGTTCAAGAGTTTTGATTTATTCTACAAAATGAATAAAGCTCCTGTCGTAATTTGATTTCGAGCTCCCTTGTTTCTTGAAAGATCCTTTTTAGTAGTACCTTCATTTTTATAAAAATGGCTGCATCATCAAATATTTATGACCCTCCATGTTTTTGTGCACTAATCTATTCAATAATTAATCTTTTTCTAAACTTTTATATTTGTTTTTCATAAGAATCGTTAATTCAGTTTTACTTTAAGGTCATTCATTGTTTTCTCCAATTTTTAATTCGGTTTTTATCCCCACCTCAAATAGAGTTAGCTCCATGGCAATGTTCTGCGACTGCAGAGAATGTCACTGTTCTTTTTATTTGCTTATTGACTGTAAATATTGCTAGTTAAAGACGCATAGCCTCAAGTCGATTGATATGAGAGGATTGCAATTCGTCAAGGTTTATTACCAGAGATAAGTTAGCATGTGGTAGATTTCATGAAGTTGCTGACAAATTTTGAAAAATAAGCGTCTTGCTTGGGCTAAAACTCAAGAATCTGTGCCAAACACAGAAATTTATGCCCTGGTAGTATTTTAAGGGATCTTTTAGCCTTCTAGAAGTTTGAGTTAGCGTGTATGAGATTAAAAGGCCTTTTCAGTGAGAAAATTGCACCAGAGTGGCAAATCACTCTGGTCATTTGGTTTTATAAGCTCTTGTGGTTGCTTTACCAATGTGCTGGAAAGAGCTAAGAGTGATCCCTCTAGTCAAAAGAAAAGGCCTGGATCAACCTAGCAGGGGGCATAACTTCTTTTTAGCAGGGGTGTGATAGCATCAGTGCAACTCTACATGCAATAGCATCAGGTCCTATTATAGTTTCTTACACCCATAGTAATGCAGAAGTTATTGATTTGAAACTGCGTATCAAACGCATCTCCCTTTTTTCTTGTGCATAAAGCATTTCGGCGAATATGAACTCATTAGGCTTGGTCTGACGGGGAAATGTAGTCTTACTACTGTGCTATCAAGTTGGCCGTTCCGTTAACCGTGTTATCAAAAATAGCGAAATTCCAAAAGCATGCCTGGTTCCAAGATTGATACATGCTTCCACCAGGTCTCAAATTGGGGAACTTGTCCATCAAAGTTAAGCGCACTAAACCACTGCCTTGAATCATGACAATAAGTTAGGCAGTAGACTTAAGGTGTATCCAGCCACAGGCCTATTCACATTAGAGGCATTCATTCGTGTTTCGGATCAAATCCTTCTTCAGAGCAATGAATATGATCGCTTAAATTCATAAGGAATGATCTTACGAGGGAAATTATTCTTTACCTAAGTAGCCTACCAAAGTTTTGGTATGCCACCACCAGGACTCGAACTCCGACTCTAGAGTATATAGGGTTAGGGAAGTAGCCTTCAGGTGTATACTGCTTTAGGCTTATCCACAGTTGTGGCATTCATTCGTGTTTCGGATTAGATCCTTCTTCAGACCCATTTACATTATTTTATAGATTTGTGAGGCATGGTCTAACATATATTTCCACAAGTATTCCAGGGGATATTATCATGAAGTTCTTCTTTTGCAGCTTCTCAGCTTTTGCCTAACCGTTCTCAGCCGAAGGTTCGAGTTTCAAGCTGACGCCTTTGCAAGAAAACTCGGATATTCAACCCAGCTGCAATCATCCCTCATAAAACTCAACAAAGATAACCTTCAGTTCCCTGTGGACGACACGTGGTATTCGGCGTACCACCACTCCCATCCTCCTTTGCTCGAAAGACTCAAGGCACTGAAAACCAAGGAAGAATAGCAGTGAAGTAACAGGCCCAGGCCTCAAGATAAGTTGTCATTGCGTTGATAGCTATTGTCCACAAATTATCTTTACGAATTCAAACGAATTGCCACGATTCGGTAACGATTTTGAAACAATTTTAGGACGCATTAACTAAGTCTTGAGGCGATTCCAAACGATCTGAAAGCAATAACTGCAACTTTTTAAAATATATAGTTTATTAAATAGGATATCAAAATAAATTATACCTTTGCAAGATCATTTCAGGTACGTTCATTTAAAATATTTTGTGAAGCGAATTAGAAACTATAATTTGTGGACAATCCATATATTATGATGAAGTTGAATTGAGTCGAATTAACACAGCTTTTCATGAGATACATAGAATGTTAGTTTGTGTTCGTTAATTTTTGGTAAACATTAAACATTAGCCCTCGGCCTTCTCATAAGCTGTATTTTTGGCATTGCTTGGCATTTGTTGTGTTTTTGGCCATGGGCTTTATACCCTCGAGCTTTTTGGTTTATCTCAAATAGATTTGGACTCCCCCCAGCTTGGTGTTCCTATTGATATTTTACTTAAAAAAGACTTGCATTATTGGAGGTGCTTTCAGGGCTTTATCGAGGTATCATCATCCAACTTAGCCTCGGTAGCCCCCAGGATAAAAGTTCTAATGTCATTTGAAAAATCGGTCATGGAAAGGATTCGGAAGCAGGAGCGATAAGTATTCCAAGTAGAACCACTCGTTCTTGGGTGAACCACCTTTGAAACTACCAGAAATTTCAAAACCTCGTGTGCGAAGAGGAATCGGAGAGAGTCTCTGATGTTTTACTGGTAGTCTAAGAAATAGCTTGAAAACAGGGAACAGCGAGACAAGCCGAGTCCTCTTCGATTTAGAATCAGCCTCCTAGATTTGAAACAGCTAAATATTTCAGAATCTCCTGCACGAAGAGGAGTTTCAAAGAAAATCTCTTCAAAATTAGGTCAAAACAGAGAGAAACTGAGTAGTGCCTGTCTTGTGGTTGCACGTGTGGAAACTAAATCAGAGCAAATGCAGATAATAATAGCTTAACTTCACGAAAACAGCGATTAAATTACTCGCTCATCAACAGTTAAAAGCTGCTTGAGATTAGATTATCTCTTAAGTAGGAGGCTTTTTATAAGATACTCTCTAACCTGAAGACCAAAACAGAAAAACCTAGAGAAAACTGGAACCTAAGAGGGTTTGTTCAGAAATGTACAGGGATATTATCAGTAACGTGGAGGGATATCTTGCAGCAATTTACAGGGATATTATCAGTAACGTGGAGGGATATCTTGCAGCAATGTACAGGGATATTTTCAGTAACGTGGAAGGAAATCTTTAAGTAATTTAGAGGGATATTATCAGTAACGTGGAGGGATATCTTGCAGCAATGTACAGGGATATTATCAGCAACGTGGAGGGATATCTTGCAGCAATGTACAGGGATATTATCAGTAACGTGGAAGGAAATCTTTAAGTAATGTAGAGGGATATTATCAGTAACGTTGAGGGATATCTTGCTAATTTGGAGGGTATGTTCAGTAACGTGGGGGGTATTTTGAATTAATGTGAAGAGATATCATCACTAACGTGGAAGAATATCTTAAAGTAATATAGAGGTATATCCACAGTAAAGAGGGTGAAGTGTAAACTAGAGGGATATCATAAGTATAGTGTGAAGAATTACTGAACATTTTCAGCATTACTGCAGGATATCCCTGCACATTACTTAACACCCTGATATCCCTTCATATTACTGAACATTTATACAAGATACCTCATCGCCTAATTGATGATTTATCTCTACATTACTATAAAAATCCTCCATATTTATTACTGCAAGACATTCATCCACTTTACTTAAAACCCTTCACATTGCTGCATGTTAATTCTCCATGTTACTGAACACCCTTCACGTAGCTTCCAAAGTCCCTCTACATTACTGTCTGCCCTTCACATTACTGTACACTTATGACCTAGGCGGGAGGGATGTCATGAGAAATACGAATGTTTTCCAGCAAAAATCCTCCGCACTGCTGATGAATATCCACAATACTGAACAGCCTACACATTGCATAGAATGCGTTTCGATGACTGTTTTGCTCTGTTACAGTGCAGGAGATGAATTGGATCTTGAAGATAGCGTGCGAATGGCGATAAAAGCTTGAGATTTTGGCAGACATTTTGCCCTGCTGAAAAAGATTAGAAAGCGAACCTCTCTGGAAGTTTCCCACAAGCTATATTGTTTGACGGGGCCTCCTTTCTATTTTCTCAAAGAAGACATACCTTTCTTCAAACAAACTTTCTTCCAAAGGCAGATAATAACACGAGAACCTGTTTTTATTCATTATCGGCACTGAATGTTTCATTTTCATTTTGTATTGATCTCTTCCTGGAAGCTAAACTCTAAAAATTGTAAAACACCCCCAGAACTAAAATTGACGCTGATTCAAAGTATTGCTTTGAAGCTTTCTTATAAAAATGCGCGTTGCATGATTTCGAGAAATAGTCAAAATTATATAATAGTCGAATTGAAAGAAATTTAGAAAATATCTACAGTATGAATTATATTTTGTATTTTGTACCAAGAATGTTAGTATTAAATTTCTGGTTTTGCCTACTTTTGCAAACAAAATATAACAAGACCCTCATCCAACAACCACAACAACAAATGTTCGTCCCATGTCAATTTATAGTATCACAATTGGATCTACTGCAAGTCTCGCTATGCTATATTTGGATGGCTCATCTTCTTGGCTTTGTCTGGTTTATCTATGTGTGTACTTCTGACAAAAATTGAGAATGACTTTTGGTAAAATCATTAAATTATTCACCGTATGTCTGAGATCCACTGGAAGAAGTTGTGGTATTAAATCTTTTGTTTGTTTGATTATGTATCTGGAAAATTAGTCTGCTTTGGTCAATATTTGCGTTTCGTTATGAAATTGGGAAATTACTGATGGTGAAACGATGAAATCATTTCGCAGTCTTTCAGGTTTGTTCAGTGATTCGACATTTAGTTTTTGCATGCTTGGTTCGCATTTTCGCCCTTACAGTACTGCACATCCTCCATGCGGTACTGTTGGTATCCCTTCACAGTACTGAACATCCTCAATGTACTGTTAGTATCCCTTCACAGTACTGAACATCCTCAATGTACTGTTAGTATCCCTTCACAGTACTGAACATCCTCAATGTACTGTTAGTATCCCTTCACAGTACTGAACATCCTCAATGTACTGTTAGTATCCCTTCACAGTACTGAACATCCTCCACAGTACTGTTAGTACCCCTTCACAGTACTGAATATCCGCCACAGTACTGTTAGTACCCCTTCACAGTACTGAACATCCTCCACAGTACTGTTAGTATTCCTTCACAGTACTGAACATCCTCAATGTACTGTTAGTATCCCTTCACAGTACTGAACATCCTCAATGTACTGTTAGTATCCCTTCACAGTACTGAACATCCTCAATGTACTGTTAGTATTCCTTCACAGTACTGAACATCCTCAATGTACTGTTAGTATCCCTTCACAGTACTGAACATCCTCAATGTACTGTTAGTATCCCTTCACAGTACTGAACATCCTCAATGTACTGTTAGTATCCCTTCACAGTACTGAACATCCTCAATGTACTGTTAGTATTCCTTCACAGTACTGAACATCCTCAATGTACTGTTAGTATCCCTTCACAGTACTGAACATCCTCAATGTACTGTTAGTATCCCTTCACAGTACTGAACATCCTCAATGTACTGTTAGTATCCCTTCACAGTACTGAACATCCTCAATGTACTGTTAGTATCCTCCACAGTACTGAACATCCTCAATGTACTGTTAGTATCCCTTCACAGTACTGAACATCCTCAATGTACTGTTAGTATTCCTTCACAGTACTGAACATCCTCAATGTACTGTTAGTATCCCTTCACAGTACTGAACATCCTCAATGTACTGTTAGTATTCCTTCACAGTACTGAACATCCTCAATGTACTGTTAGTATTCCTTCACAGTACTGAACATCCTCAATGTACTGTTAGTATCCCTTCACAGTACTGAACATCCTCAATGTACTGTTAGTATTCCTTCACAGTACTGAACATCCTCAATGTACTGTTAGTATCCCTTCACAGTACTGAACATCCTCAATGTACTGTTAGTATCCCTTCACAGTACTGAACATCCTCAATGTACTGTTAGTATCCCTTCACAGTACTGAACATCCTCAATGTACTGTTAGTATCCCTTCACAGTACTGAACATCCTCAATGTACTGTTAGTATCCCTTCACAGTACTGAATATCCGCCACAGTACTGTTAGTACCCCTTCACAGTACTGAACATCCTCCACAGTACTGTTAGTATTCCTTCACAGTACTGAACATCCTCAATGTACTGTTAGTATCCCTTCACAGTACTGAACATCCTCAATGTACTGTTAGTATCCCTTCACAGTACTGAACATCCTCAATGTACTGTTAGTATCCCTTCACAGTACTGAACATCCTCAATGTACTGTTAGTATCCCTTCACAGTACTGAACATCCTCAATGTACTGTTAGTATCCTCCACAGTACTGAACATCCTCAATGTACTGTTAGTATCCCTTCACAGTACTGAACATCCTCAATGTACTGTTAGTATCCCTTCACAGTACTGAACATCCTCAATGTACTGTTAGTATCCCTTCACAGTACTGATTGTATCCTCCACAGTACTGTTAGTATTCCTTCACAGTACTGATTGTATCCTCCACAGCACTGTTAGTATCCCTTCACAGTACTGAACATCCTCCACAGTACTGTTAGTATCCCTTCACAGTACTGAACATACTCCACAGTACTGTTAGTACCCCTTCACAGTACTGAACATCCTCCACAGTACTGTTAGTATCCCTTCACAGTACTGATTGTATCCTCCACAGTACTGTTAGTATTCCTTCACAGTACTGATTGTATCCTCCACAGTACTGTTAGTATCCCTTCACAGTACTGAACATCCTCCACAGTACTGTTAGTATCCCTTCACAGTACTGATTGTATCCTCCACAGTACTGTTAGTATTCCTTCACAGTACTGATTGTATCCTCCACAGCACTGTTAGTATCCCTTCACAGTACTGAACATCCTCCACAGTACTGTTAGTATCTCTTCGCAGTACTGAACGTCCTCAATGTACTGTTAGTATCCCTTCACAGTACTGCGCATCCTCCATGTACTGTTAGTATCTCTTCACAGTACTCAACATCCTCCAAAGTACTGTTAGTATCCCTTCACAGTACTGAACATCCTCCAAAGTACTGTTAGTCCGTTAGTATCCCTTCACAGTACTGAACATCCTCCACAGTACTGTTAGTACCCCTTCACAGTGCTGAACATCCTCCACAGTACTGTTGGTATCCCTTCACAGTACTGGACATCCTCCACAGTACTGTTAGTATCCCTTCACAGTACTGAACATCCTCCACAGTACTGTTAGTATCCCTTCACAGCTCTGAACATCCTCCACAGTAATGTTAGTATCCCTTCACAATACTGAACCTACTCCACAGTACTGTTGGTATCCCTCCACAGTGCTGAACATCCTCCAAGGTACTGTTAGTATCCCTTCACAGCTCTGAACATCCTCCACAGTAATGTTAGTATCCCTTCACAGTACTGAACATCCTCCACAGTACTGTTAGTACCCCTTCACAGTACTGAAAATCCTCCACAGTACTGAACATCCTCGACAGTACTGAACATCCTCCACAGTACTAAACATTCTCCACTTTACTGAACATCCTCCACAGTACTGAACATCCTCCACAGTACTGAATATCCTCCACTGTAGTGCACATGCGTACCTGACACTCATCACTATTATTGGTAACACTATTATTGGGAACCTGTGGCTGATGTGGCTGGTATATTTGTACGAAGAATAACTGCATTTGGAAAATTGAATATAGAGAACAAGAGATGATAGTGAGAAGGCATTTGAATTGAACCCATTTGGGGGGCAATTAAGGGGCACGTCCCCCGTACCCAAAATATGCCAGGGACTTAGCCAGGGGGGAACTGTTTGAAGAAAAGTCTGTACATGTTGGGTGCTAAGATCATTATCTATTTGTTATCAACGAAAAAAAAAAAATTGAAATTGGTCAATAGCTTCCCCCTCTCATTAAGAGCTTCTGGATTCGACCCTTAATACTAAGAACCCTTCGGGGTGAATTTTGGTAATAGCTTTGAATCATTTACCAGTGAAAAGACTTCTAGGTCTACTTAGTGGCACGACGTCTTCCTGTGCTCATGTTTACGTATGTATGCGGAAGATTTGTCTGCTTTTCAATGAGGTGGGATGAGCTTTGCGAATTATTTAATTATTGATCGATTGAGTGTGCAACATCTGCAGTTAGTTCGCCGTGAAATTTCTAACAGGCTTAAGTATCTGGAAAATGTGTCTAATTTCGCTAATTTAGTTTGACGTAAGGGCATCTTAAAACAGAATGCACTATTCAATATAGAGACCCATCATTTAGTGGGTTAAGCCGTTATGACGAGGGAAAACTGGACGCCTGGATGAAATCAAATTGATTCAGAAGATTGTGGGATTAGTGGGTGCATTTGTGTCTTTCCCTAACCAGCTGCTTGAAGCTAGAAATTATTAATGACGTAGGTTCGACACCACAACTATAGAGGGCTGAAAGGCTCCCGAACGGGCAAATTCTAAAGAATCTCGTAAGTTTTGACTAGAAATCCCTAAAAATCTTGAAAGATCTTTAGCAGCCTTTGATCGGTGCAGAGCTGGATCATGGCGAGAAAAATATACCTTAGTGAAACATGATGACTACTAAAACTTTGCGTCTGACACTCATCAGAGTAGTATGCCAGAACAGTTTTTGATCGACAAAGAACTTGAGGATAGCGAGAAAAATAAGAAAGATAGCGAAACATGATAACAACTAAAAAGCTTGGCGTCTGACACTCATCAGAGTAGTATGCCAGAACAGTTTTTGATCGACAAAGAATTTGAGGATAGCGAGAAAAATTTGAAAGATAGCGAAACATAATAACAACTAAAAAAGCTTGGCGTCTGACACTCGTCAGGCTAATACTGCTAGCTTTATTTCGATGTAACCAATGCCGCTCTATTAAAGAGGTCTATCGTCTCTGTCCCTAAACTTTTGATATACGTTATGTTCTTCCCATCAAAGCTCAAATTTCTAACACATGTTTTTCCGCATTATAACTCGCACAGTTTTCATATTAGCAAGACAAAAACTTCTTCGGATTCTCTTTATTGCTTTAAAATACTTTTTAGCCGTATTCCCCTGCGAATAATCAGCCTCATTGTTGTTATTTGAAGAAACACCTGTAATCCGAAGTGTAATCTAAATTCAACTTGTCATCCATAAATAAAATTCAACATCGTTGCTCGTTATTGTAAACATGGTTTTTGAAGATGGACGGGAAAAGTTTGAAGTTAGAGAAGTATGTTTTCTTCCATTATATTTCTGTTTTAACCGGTTCAGTATTTCGACCATGTTTTCTTATCATTGCCATCCTTATTAGGAATGGATATGCAGATGGTAGGAATCGAACTTACGACCCCTTGGTTGGAAACCAATGCCTCGACAATTGTCATATGAAGCACTTGAGCTAAGGCTGGGAAGGACGAGTAGTTGTGTTTACATTACTGCTTTCCAGGCCTTGCTTCAAGCGTCATCCAAGTGACCGATTTGTGCTTTGCACTGATGGACCAGTTTTATTGGCTACCAACATAACATAAAGAACTGAAACAGCTAGGAGTGAAAAGCAACAAGATTTGATTTGGTATCTGGACTTGCAGTGATTGAAGGAGAAATTAAAATTCCTTCCTCTAGTGTAGATGCCCAATTGCCATCCCTCAAATAATGGGAATTTATCTTTATAGCATTGCGTTGTCTATTTCTGCTTCTTAATACCTGGTTTTCGGAAGCAAATAGCGATATTAACCTTGAAACAAGAGAGAAGATTGGCTCTCTGTAGCCCAAAGTTAGAGCTAGATGGATGAGAATTTATTAATAGGTTGGTATGACCGCGTCGCACATGAATAGTATGGCGTAATTACACGTCATTTCTTGCCCCTATCCTGTTGGATTGGATAGACTTGTACCGAGTGGGACTTATCCTATACAGCTCGCGGTTTATCCTGTATCCTGTGGGTTATTGTCATGCTGGATAGACGCCCGTGTGCTCGGAAGTATTATCCTGACCCACTACCTGGATATGGGCATGGGTTACATGGGCTGAATTCTGAACTGCAAAAGAACGTAGCCTCGTTTTCATACGTTTCCATTCAAGCGAGGCTAATTTCTGCAAGCTCTTATTTTAAACTTCGATGGACGCTGCGTGAAATAGGCCTATTCGTGATTCACGAGCCTCCTCACAATGGCTCTATTTTTAGTCTTTATGCAGCAAGTTGTGTAATAAATAAGTTACGTTCGGCTTTGTCGATGACCCTTCATTACAATGGTCCATGTTTGCAATTTATCTTTGATGTTTTTATCTTTATTGAAAGATCAGTCCTTCCCAATTAGAATCAGTTTTCTACAGCTTTATCCCCGATTCGCGATTTCCTCATCGTTTAACTTTTGTCTTCTCCTGGTTCTTATTCTTTCTTTCTATTCTACTAAATAATAAGAGCGTTTCTATTATGTCGATTTTCCTTCTTTTGCTTGATATTCTAAAAATAAATGCTCTGAGATTATTTATTTTCATTCAACAGAGATTCTTGAAATTTGCTGAATCGTAACATTGTTCAACAAAATCAACAAGACATTATTGGGAAAAGAAGTTTTCGAAAAGCAGGTAACTTTAACATTATTTAGGCATGTTTTTATTTAACACTGTAAAGTTTTTGGTATCTGTTCGGTTAACCAAAAAATCAGTTTGTTGCTTTTGCAGGGGTTGTTGGCAATGAAAGCAATAAATATGAAACTTCGTAAGGTGTGCAACATTGCCTGAATCTGTAGCGTTATCATTAATAAAAGTAGTTTTCTCCTATTCAGTTAATCCATTCTTTTCAAATGTTTTTTTCCTATTTTCTATATGTTTGGTTGTACGACCATACAGCCATCCTCAGAGTGAAAATTAATTACAATTCGAAAGTCTTAAAGCTGATGCCAATTCTTAAGGGACAGGCACTGAAGAGAAATATTTTGGTTAATATGTTGGCTTTGGCTTTAAAGCTTAGGTAAAAATCATTGTTGTTCCTTTAAAGGGTTAGGCTTGAAAAATGTTTGTTATGGAATAGTTTGACGCAAATTGTGCCCAAATTATGAAAATTCCTCAAAGTAGCGTTAGAA
The DNA here is from genome assembly GCA_963924455.1 of Pelagia noctiluca. Classification (NCBI taxonomy): domain Eukaryota; kingdom Metazoa; phylum Cnidaria; class Scyphozoa; order Semaeostomeae; family Pelagiidae; genus Pelagia; species Pelagia noctiluca. The sequence continues at coordinate 1,894,230 of OZ004319.1, read as the reverse complement.
TTTTGACTTTTTTGGGTTGATAATTGTGGCCTTGATGATCCTTGCAATGGCTTGTCAAATACCAAAAATTACCAAGGTTTTATTTTTCTTCTTGAGACTTTGATAAGAAGTAGGTTTTGGAAAATCAATCGAAATAATTGTGTGAATGGAAATGGCCTGTGTAGGACCAGAACCCGCGACCTCTAGTAGCTAGATAGAGTACTAATTTAGAGGTCGTGAGTTCAAATCCTGCTCGGATCATTTTCATTCTAACATAGTATCCTGATTGAACTTGTACGACCCATTTTTCCATACTTCTTGTCTTGGAAACCAGTCAATTTGATAATTAACTCAGTGCCAATCAGTTTCCCCGAAAATTAAACTTACTATTTGCATATCTTCCGTTTCTGCAAGTTGATTTTTATGACCAATATACCAAAGGCAACCCCCACCAAAAGTTTTGCAACACTTTCATGATTTTTACAGTTTGCTAAATTAAACCCCCTCCCCTTGCCCCTTTACAATGTTATTTCTGATAACAAAATCAGCCCAATAACATTCAGCTAGTGTTTGGTGTAGTCCGATAAAGTTCCTTTTGAAAACAACATTGTTTTGAGGGGGAGGGGGTTTAATCTGAATGAAATGCTAAAGCTGAAAAAGTAGTTACTTGTCAAGAAAAAAAAGGACGCTCCAACTACTTTTGGTGGGGATTGTATGTCCAAGTTAACACAAAAAGAGTCAATTTATTTTACCTTGAAAATTCTAAGTTACCCATCTTTTTTATATTCTTGAATAAGCAGGGTCTCTTTTCTGTGTGACACCCGGTGTCTTGTTTTGAATTTCAATACCTCCAACAATTACTTCGAATGATACATCTTTGTGGGCACCTCAAACGATCATAATCTCACTAAATCTGCTCTCCTAATTCTCAAAAACAAGCAAAATTATCAAACTTGTTTTTCGCAATCCGATTTTGTTACATCTACATTCACTGAGCTTGCCACACACCTTTCGCATATGGCTGGCTCAGTTCCCGAAATCGCATCGCGGAAGAATCCTCAATCGAAAGATGGCTGAAAACTGCAAGTTCCTTAATAATGCATCAGAGTAGCTGATTTTACGATTGATAACAGCAGGCAGGTGAAGTAATTAGAAAGATTTTAGTGCGATTTAAAGATTTTCAGCAGTTAGAAACTTGTTTTTAGACTTGGAGGTGTGCAATGTAAACTTTTTAAATCCTTTTTTGAAGTTAGTATAAAAATAGGTTCGTATTTATCTATTTACTAAGAAGGTCAGACTCAAAAAACCTTATTTTCTACCGAAATGTGACCTTAAATGTGTTCTATCTGCGAAAAAAGTGACCACCAATCAATCAACCATATATGTGATCTTAAATGTGTTCCACTTATCTGACATAAGTGACCACCATATGACCAAACAGATATGTGACCTTAAATGTGTTCCACTTATGTCACATGAGCAGAACCAGTGAGACCAACCAGCAAACCAGCATTGTGACCTTAGACGTATAGAGCCTCTGTGACATTAGTGATCACTTATGTAATCAATGTGATAAACTAGAAATGTGACCTTAGATGTATACAGCCCCTTTGAAATTAATGACCACCAATGTCACCAACCATAAATGTGAATTTGAATTTGTTCCACCTATATGAGATTAGTGACCAACCAACAATGTGACCTTAGATGTAAACAGCCTCTTTGAAATTAGTGACCACCAATGTCACCAACCATAAATGTGAATTTAGATTTGTTCCACCTATATGAGATTAGTGACCAACCAACAATGTGACCTTAGATGTGTCTCACCTATGTAACATCAATGACCACAACTAAGACCAGCCAGCCATGTCACCTTAGATATGTCTTGGACAGACATTTTCAAAATTATTATTTCTCCACTGACCCTAATCAAAACTTTTGGAGCCTGACTAGAACACGTAGTAATGGATATTCTCGTAGCATTGCGAATCTGACCCCCTGAATAGCAAATCCATATGAGTACGTTACGTAAGTCTGGTTTTCTCCATTATCCAGGTAATTCCCCTTGAGCCAGGCTAGAAAGATTTATCATGAAAGTAGATTGGATGATTCATCGATAATTCGAAGCAGATTGTGATGTTGTGTCGCTACTTTGCTTGAAGTTCTTAAGACCCGTTTAATCTTGCTTTTCATCAACCATCTGTGCACAATATTCCTGAACACTTTCCATTTAACAGCCCTTATCTTCGTGTTTTTAAAAGTTGTCTAGACGAGTTCACTCGTCTTGAAGATACAACTTTTGATACTTACGTCGAAGCTCTCTCCTTCCCTTCTCTTTTGAAAATATCAAATCTGTTTTTCTCCTTTGACGGCGTTAAGGGAGCTAATGCCATCTTGAAAATGATCTTCAGAGTTCTGTTGCCACCAGTGTTTGCACTAAGATGCCAGTTGGAACTCCTTTCTTCCATTATTATTAGAAAATAACACTTCAAATTTCAATTTTTTAATTTTGCTTCAAATTAACTGGCTTCCGCTGATGAAGTTAAACCTATTGCATTCATTTATCAATTGATCCTAAACACAATATACAAGAAGTTTCATTAGACACACACTAAAACTAATTAAGCTTTGTATATAAAAAGGGAAAACTAATTGCAATATGGTATTTAGAATGAATTAACTAAGGAGGGACTCTCTGAATAGATTGAGTCACCGAGAGGAATGGAGCTCAATACCTTTTTGAACATGATTTTCAGAGTTTTGTAGCTACAAATTTATGCCCTAAAATGCACCAATGCAGTTTTTTTCCATTGGCACAACGCTTTCAAGGAATTTATTGCACTCTTTAAATAGCACAATAAACCCATTAGTAAACAAGTATGTTCTTCATAAACAGAACACTGTAAGAAGAGCACGTTTTTTATTGATATCATTATTAATGTGTCAAAATATGATTGCTCTATACTCGAGTATATCGAGCACTATAGCCAGGATAGGCACGCTTCACTCGAGTTACATGTATTGCACTTTTTCGATTTTGGATTTACCGGATTGTTCAGGGGTAACGCCCAGTATTAGACTTTTCGAAGAATCAAAAATACCCCTACAGCTACAGCTGTTTCTTTTCAGGTGCTAAAGCTAAAGCTGTGGAAATTTCTACCACTGACAGAGTTATTGTCTTGAACCACTCTTATACTTGTTGCTCATCATGGAGTATATTCTATAGCTGGTACAAAAAAATATTAAAATGTTGATAAACTTCATAAATAGGTGTTTTCATAGCCTTGTCTAAAGACAGAAAAATTAGCTCTTTGTGGCTCAACTCACTGTTCTACCAACATAAATTGCTCCCCCTAGCTTGATCCCTGTAGCCACGGCTCTGCTTCAAGTTCAACTTTTTGAAAATGCACAGCAAGAAATCCCAGTTCATCCCGCTTTGCACTGTTTTCAATTACCCATAAAGCCGTAAATACAGCAGCTGCTGGGCCATATTTTGTAAACTACAATTTATTTGTCGAAAACAAACTTTTGAAAAACGATTTGCTTAGAACATCATTTCTTTGAGATTTGTAGGTCTATTTATTACTATTAATAAATAATACCGCATTTTCCATTTATAGCGCTCGAAAGTAATTGTCTAGAATTGATTCAAGAACTTTCTCACTGCAGAGAAGATTACTATAAATAGTTTTTAGCATAAAGGCCTTCTCATCTCACAGAGAGTGTAATTTATTCCACAGTCAGTCTAGACTCTTTTGTCTGGCAGAAGTGTGCAGTAGTGTCCTGCACATAAGAAAAAAACATTTCCGACATCAGGTCTCAGGCGTTTCTGACACTCTTCAATTTGAATCAACAGGTGTTATCAAATGAGTGGTAATATTGAGATATCAGGTCTGTGCGCGTGAATCAGTGTCTCTTTATCATGTGGTATACTCCTCCATTTTAGCTGGCTAAGGTCGGCAGCGGGACCATCGACTCGCTATTTCATGGTTGAAATTGAAGTAGGGCCACCACCTTCACTCCATATCACTATAAACTCTCAGATTAAATTACCCTGCTAGAATTTCATAGATAAAGACACTGGGTAAAGAAGAAAAGTTTAGAAAATTTAGAAAAAATTTAGAAAAAATTTAATTCACTTCCTTTCATGCAGGAATCACTCTCTTTAACTGTGAATCTTCTTCCTTGATTGTCAAATTTACATCCTAGAACATCGAGCTCAATTCCTTGAAGGACGAATCTACTTCCTGGTTTGTGAAATTTACCTCTTCTAGAACGCTGATTTCACTTCCTCTGGAACATTTGATTTACATCTTAATGCTGAATTCACTTTTTATACTGATTGATCTACTTCCTTGATTTTTAATGTCACTTCCTTGAATTATCAAACTGATTTCTATGAACGACAAATCCACTTCCTGGAACCTTAAATTTACTTCCACTGAAACGTTGAATTCACTTCATCTGAAATATTCACTTCCTCCGCAACTTATTTCCTTTGAAGCCGAACTACTTTTTTTATACAGGTGAATCTACTTCCTAAATTGTCAAATTCACTTCCTGGATTATCAAACTGAACTCTTTGAACGACTAATCCATTTCCTGAAACGTCAAATTTACTTTGCAACGTTGAATTCACTTCCTTTGGAATATCTAATTTACTTCATTTAATGCTGAATTAATTTCTATGGTTAATACAAAATTTTAAGCTTGTTCTTGAATTCTTGCGAAATTTTATTCACATCTTCTAAAAACTATTCTTATAGAAAAGAAAATCTAAGTATACTATATTATGCTATTCTATACTAAACTATACTATACTTTACTATTGTATATTATACTTAAATTACTATACTATGTTGTATAATACCATACTTTACAATACTATACTAAAATATACTATACTGTACCATACTATACTGTAAAGAAATCCTGGCCGCGGCACTAAAGAATCAATATGAACTAATAAATAAAATGGGTCAACGGATAATTGATGCATTCTTTATGACTCCTGTTCACAAGTGCGAAACTCAAAAAATCAAATTACAACTAATAAGATAAAAAAGGTTCTTAGAGATAGTCGACAATTGTCTCGGGTTAATTTTAATTCTTAATTGAATAATGGAATTTGGTGCTGAGAAAAGCGTTTTCCGTGATCTCTGTAATCTTGATTTTGTCAAAGTGCAGCTAGCTCAATTAACCAAATGAAAATATAAGTAATCGATACGTGGAAAACGTGAGATTAAGGATTTTAGAATAGTGATTTGTAATCTTGTTAGGGGAGGTTTTAGAGAATTTTTAAGCCATTTGTTTGCATGGTTAATCTCAAACTTTGCTTTAACCAAACTGAGGTTCCGCAATGATTAAGAAATTGAAATTTATTGGACTTTGGGTGTGCAGTTCGTCTTCATAGCGGTTTGCTTTGTGTTGTTCATAATGTTTAGCACTGACCAACTGCAGACGACGAATTTTATATTACTTCCTATTCATTAATGAACATGTTACTAAACGGGCTACACAAAATATTACTTCATCTTTATCTATGTACCAACATACCGTATTTATGTAGCTGTCCATCTTTATCTATGTACCAACTGCAGACGACGAATCTAATATTGCTTACTATTCATTAATGAACATGTTACTAAACGGACTACCCAATATATTACTCCATCTTTGTCTATGTATCAACATACCGTATTTATGTAGCTGTCCATCTTTATCTATGTACCAACTGCAGACGACGAATGTTATATTATATTGCTTACTATTCATTAATGAACATGTTACTAAACGGACTACCCAATATATTACTCCATCTTTATCTATGTACCAACATACTGTATTTATGTAGCTATCCATCTTTATCTATCTACCAACTGCAGACAACGAATGTTATATTACTTACTATTCATTAATGAACATGTTACTAAACGGACTACCCAATATATTACTCCATCTTTATCTATGTACCAACATACTGTATTTATGTAGCTATCCATCTTTATCTATTTGCCAACTGCAGACAACGAATGTTATATTACTTACTATTCATTAATGAACATGTTACTAAACGGACTACCCAATATATTACTCCATCTTTATCTATGTACCAACATATCGTATTTATGTAGCTGTCAATCTATATCTATGTACCAACTGCAGACGACGAATTTTATATTCCTTCCTATTCATTAATGAACATGTTACTAAACGGGCTACCCAATATATTACTCCATCTTTATCTATGTACCAACATACCGTATTTATGTAGCTATCCATCTTTATCTATTTACCAACTGCAGACAACGAATGTTATATTACTTACTATTCATTAATGAACATGTTACTAAACGGACTACCCAATATATTACTCCGTCTTTATCTATGTACCAACATACCGTATTTATGTAGCTATCCATCTTTATCTATTTGCCAACTGCAGACGACGAATGTTATATTGCTTACTATTCATTAATGAACATGTTACTAAACGGACTACCCAATATATTACTCCATCTTTATCTATGTACCAACATACCGTATTTATGTAGCTATCCATCTTTATCTATTTGCCAACTGCAGACAACGAATGTTATATTACTTACTATTCATTAATGAACATGTTACTAAACGGACTACCCAATATATTACTCCATCTTTATCTATGTACCAACATACCGTATTTATGTAGCTATCCATCTTTATCTATTTACCAACTGCAGACAACGAATGTTATATTACTTACTATTCATTAATGAACATGTTACTAAACGGACTACCCAATATATTACTCCGTCTTTATCTATGTACCAACATACCGTATTTATGTAGCTATCCATCTTTATCTATTTGCCAACTGCAGACGACGAATGTTATATTGCTTACTATTCATTAATGAACATGTTACTAAACGGACTACCCAATATATTACTCCATCTTTATCTATGTACCAACATACCGTATTTATGTAGCTATCCATCTTTATCTATTTGCCAACTGCAGACAACGAATGTTATATTACTTACTATTCATTAATGAACATGTTACTAAACGGACTACCCAATATATTACTCCATCTTTATCTATGTACCAACATACCGTATTTATGTAGCTATCCATCTTTATCTATTTGCCAACTGCAGACAACGAATGTTATATTACTTACTATTCATTAATGAACATGTTACTAAACGGACTACCCAATATATTACTCCATCTTTATCTATGTACCAACATACTGTATTTATGTAGCTGTCCATCTATATCTATGTACCAACTGCAGACGACGAATGTTATATTGCTTACTATTCATTAATGAACATGTTGCTAAACGGACTACCCAATATATTACTCCATCTTTATCTATGTACCAACATACCGTATTTATGTAGCTATCCATCTTTATCTATTTGCCAACTGCAGACAACGAATGTTATATTACTTACTATTCATTAATGAACATGTTACTAAACGGACTACCCAATATATTACTCCATCTTTATCTATGTACCAACATACTGTATTTATGTAGCTGTCCATCTATATCTATGTACCAACTGCAGACGACGAATGTTATATTGCTTACTATTCATTAATGAACATGTTGCTAAACGGACTACCCAACATATTACTCCATCTTTATCTATGTACCAACATACTGTATCTATGTAGTTATCCATCTATATCTATTTACCAACTGCAGACGACGAATGTTATATTACTTACTATTCATTAATGAACATGTTACTAAAAAGACTACCCAATACATTACTCCATCTTTATCTATGTGCCAACATACAGTATCTATTTAGCTATCCATCTATATCTATGTACCAACATACTGTATCCATCGTTATCTATTTACTAACTGCAGACGACGAATGTTATATTGCTTACTATTCATTAATGAACATGTTACTAAGCGGACTACCCAATATATTACTCCATCTTTATCTATGTACCAACATAAAGTAAGTCTTCTCATAGAAGAAGTGGCAAAAAGAATGCTTTACGTGGATAGTTAGCGTATATGCCTATCAACTATCAATGCACTGCTCGATTAGTCTATCTATTCAGTGGGCCCTTAATACTTTGAACCAAAAAGAATACTTTACGAAAGTAGTAAGCATATTTGCCTATCAACTACCAATCATTTATCATCGTCTCTTCCATTTTGCCAACTCTTTTTAGGCCTAAAACCCCGTTTGAAGCAAACATAAACAGTTCATCTTCTCGATTTCCCCCGTTCGCCCTTCAACACACGCTGCTTAATCAAACATTTATGAGTTCCTAATTTTTGCAGAGAAAAGATTGCTAGAGCCAGCTGCCCAGCAAATTTCATTTCATTTCTGCGTTTGGTCGTTGCCCGTCAGATTGGGATCTTCGCGTTGCAAACTTAATTCCTGCTCTTAATCGCAAATCTCTTCTCGCCAAGGCGTTCAAGAATTCGGCTGCAAGTGGAACTTATTGGATCAGTTGCATAGCCTGTCACTGGATGCAGACACAAAGCAGAGGCAGTTTGGCCAGGTATGAAACTGTTTCATCTTTCTTCATGGAGCATTTTCAGAAGTTGTACAATATTTCATCACCAATTTTTGTTTTTAAGAAGAGCATTATTTTGCTGCTTGACTGCTTTAGATGGTTTTGGATAAGTTTAATTTCCAACTGAAGTTTTTTCTTACGTGTGTTGCCCTCTATAATTTTTAGATGTTTTTAGATATTGTATGATATTTCATCAGCTATTTTAGTTTTTGAGAATGCATCCTAAATGCTTTTCGCAAAGTCTTCATAATATAGGTTACTTTTGAATCTGTTTATTCACCAACTGAAGTTCTTTCTTACGTGCGTTGATCGTTATTATTTATAGGTTTTTTAGATGTTGTACAATATTTCATCAGCTATTTTTATTTTTGGGAAAAACATCTTAAATGCTTTACGTAGAGACTAAGGCATTGGCATGGTTTTGAATAAGTTTCTGCATCTACTGAAATTTCTTCTTTGCGATCGAAGCCCAGCTCAGCTATTCGAGTGAATTTCACTCAACCAGAATATGCTAAAAAAGTACAGTGATTATTTGTTTGCGTCATTGGTAGAGTGTTTGTTTAGGAAATTAGGATTTTTCTTCATCTGCATATGTCTACATCTACATGTTTCTGTGGAAGGAATGGAACAAACAACTTAACTACCTTTGGGGCTGTTTATATGTATGAAATCTCCGGGCCTGAAGCTAAGAAGGAAGACAAAAACTGGTTGAGTTTATTTGTGAGATTTCACTCTACCTTCCAGTTTCATCAGATGAAGTTTGGGATGCTATTTTCATCTTTTATTGTTCTTTTACCTATTCTGTCCCGCCTCCCAGCGTTTATATGAAATGATTGTGTCCCACCTAGGTGGCATCCAACCTCTCAATAGGCGAGATCTCACTCGACCGGAATGAAACGTTTTCTACATAAACAGAGGATAAGAGTTACAAAAGATGGAAGACGGGATCCTTTTGTCAATCCTTACAAGCACGCTCTTAGGTATACAATAGGGTTCAAATTGGGTATAGATTCACTCATTTTGGAGGGGATAGATTAAGTATTTCCAACAACCAATGCCTGTTTCCTACTCGTTAATGTCCGTTTCTTATTCGTTTCTTATTCGTTTCTTCTCGCTCCTACTTGTTCCTACCCGACTCCTACTCGTTTCTGTTCGTTTCTGTTCGTTGGAACTAGTTTCATGTTTCAGTAACTACAAAACTCTACCTGCCTTCCTATGAGATCGACAATCCATTCGAATGAGTTTATTAGATTTATTAGATCCATTACTGCTACGAAGCTTTTCGTTCATCTCCTGTGCTCGTTTATGTTAATCTCCCTTTACAATCCAGCTATAAGTTCTTGAACGTGCGCAAGTCTTATCTGAACTGCCTAATCCTCGTCATTCATTTCATTTCTGATTTCAAAGTCTCCATCATCCCTATCTGTTGCTAGAGACTTCATTATCCTTTCTCGACGCAGAAAGAAGGGTTGCTAAGCTACGTGCAAGTTTAAGTTACAGCATTCCGGGATCCGCTTTTCGTTCAATATTTTAACAATTTCAATATTCTCAATCTGGAAATTCTAAAAAATAGATTTTTAGGGCGTTAGAATTTAGGGTCCATGCACAAGTTGTTGCACAACAAATGTAAATGGTATCTTGCATACAAAAATGTGCTGGAGTACTAATATCCAATGTAACCTATTTCTCTATAGCTGCTGCACGATTTTCATCGCCAATCTAATCAGAACTAAAATTTTCAAATTGCTTAGCATTCTTCTATGCAGTATTAGAATTGCTCAAGTTTTTGTCTTCTCAAGTACTGCCTTGCTTATAAAGCAGCTGCTTGTATTGTAGTGCAAAGTCCCCATCTTCTAGTCTGTAGCATGTTCAAATATAGCTAAATCTTTGTCTGCTGTTGTTGTTTTATTCTATTCAACAGTATTTCTACCCAAAAAATTAGTTATCTCCTGGGACTCATTCCTTAGGAAAACAGGTGAAAATGAAAATGAATTTGGGGGGACCTGAGGCAAAATCTTGCAGAATTCTAGCAGAATCACCCCCACCATCCCCATCATCACCCTACCATCCCCATGCAAAATATTTCATACCAACCCTAAACCCAGGAACCACGTGTTAAGCAGGTTTTATAAAGGAGTTACCTCCTTGGTGGTAGCAGATAACACATATCAACATAGCAACATTTTTATACCAACCCTAGCCCCGTGAATAACCCTGGTAAACGGGGTGTATAAGGAGTGAACTACTTGGTGGTAGCAAATAACACATATAAACGGAGCAAAATCTTTTATACTAACCCTAAACCCCGTGAATAACCCTGGTAAACGGGTTGTATAAAGGAGTGAACTACTTGGTGGTAGCAGATAACACATTTAAACAGAGCAAAACATTTTATACCAACCCTAAACCCCGTGAATAACCCTGGTAAACGGGTTGTATAAAGGAGTGAACTACTTGGTGGTTGCAGATAAAGCATATAAACAGAGCAAAATATTTTATACCAACCCTAAACCGGTGAATAACCCTGTTTAGCAGGTTGTAGAAAGGAGTGAACTACTTGGTGGTAGCAGATAACACATATAAACAGAGCAAAATATTTTATACCAACCCTAAACCGGTGAATAACCCTGTTAAGCAGGTTGTAGAAAGGAGTGAACTACTTGGTGGTAGCAGATAACACATATAAACAGAGCAAAATATTTTATACCAACCCTAAACCGGTGAATAACCCTGTTTAGCAGGTTGTAGAAAGGAGTGAACTACTTGGTGGTAGCAGATAACACATATAAACAGAGCAAAATATTTTATACCAACCCTAAACCGGTGAATAACCCTGTTTAGCAGGTTGTATAAAGGAGTGAACTACTTGGTGGTTGCAGATAAAGCATATAAACATAGCAACGCCAGGTGAAAATTCGACTTGAAGCAGAGACAACTGTGCTCAACGTGTTCACAAACGGTTATCGACGCGGAAGGTGCGCTTAATTTGACTGGTTTCGCCACAGTGATGTGAGCAAATTCAAGCTGCTTAATCCATCGCAGAAGTTTACCAGTGCAACTCTTTAGAAAGCCAACTGCGATGTTTCCCATGCGCAGTGCTGATAACTGCGTATCTGAAATTTTCGGTGGAAATTCTGTTTCTTGACACGCTGGGTTTCCATCGAATGGCTTCAGAAAGAGGTTGAGCCTGGATAACAGGTGAAAGTGCATGGGGGAGTTATTGGGTATCGTGGCGGGATGGTCGAGTGGTAAGACCAGTTACTTATTAATGATGGTTATAAAGCTGCATCCCCCGTTCAACGTGCTTATAGTTATTGAGCGGTTGTCAGGTGTTTATGATGTTTAGGAGTGCGGGGCAATCTTCACCTCTTGGGCAATCTATCTCTGAGTAGTGTGGAGATTTTTCGTTGTGTGGTCCAAGGGGATGGGGGGTGGTATTGAAAGAACCTACTGAGAATCTCTGAATCTGATAAAGGATAACCCCCATACCACTGAACATGCCACCACTCTACTTCATACTAGAAATTGCAGCTCATTTTTCAAATTCAGTATGCCCTTAAGCAATAGGCTTCGGAATATCTATTGTCTGCCAAAGAACAATAAACCATTGTATTCTTTTGCCTTAGTGGAAACTGGTCCCTTGTCATATTTTTAAGATCCTGATAATACAAAACTGCTCTCATCAGAACTTCTAACTTTTCTGTCCGGTTTATAAATGCACAATACAAGGTTTGCACATTTCGAAGATTAACTTTGAACGTATTGAAACACCTCGTAGGCTATGTTCACACTGCTCTGTACAACGGACACCTCCATATTCATACAACGGACAGATACTTGAGTCCCAAAGAGGCCCCAAAATTCAAGAAGTCAAAAAAAGCAACCGCTTTACAGTGGACACCTCTCTACAACGAACAATGAAATTGTTCCAAATGGTTTTCGTTATATGGAGGATCCACTAAAATTAAAAGTATCCGTTTTTGCTGCTTTTTTGCTTTTCCAAAAGTTCCTATTTTCTAAAGAATCCGTTTTTAGAGTGGAGAAATGTGAACGCAATGCGAAAACGGATACTTTTTAATCAGTTCGCATATTATACGCAGCATTGTGAACGAAGTCTTAAAGACTCAACCTTTAAACCTATCAACAATTGTATCTCTTATCTGATAATGCATATGGGATTAATGTAGTTAATGGTCTTTCCCATCGAGTTTGAAACATGTGTTTGCAAGCTTCGACCACTCTTCAGACTTATCCAATTATATCAATTTTTGAAAGGAAATATCGTAAACTCAAAGTAAACAAATTCGAGCATCATTGAGAATCAGAGAGAGTAAGAAAAGAAATTGAATAATAGAATAAGAACAACTAATTAGAAAGAATTAGAAAATAATGCGTGTCCATCCTGCATATAGTGCTTAATATACAAGTATACAAGTATAGAGCAATGATACAGTAGAATCTCGACTCAATTACGAGAAATGGGAGAAATATTGGTTTGTTTGGAAAAGTATGTCTCCTTATTGAGAATAACATGTAGACAAGCGAAGAAAATTACAAACATAGAAGAACATATCTCCTTATTGAGAAGAACATGTAGACATGAGAAGAACATTACAAAAATAGAAGAACATATCTCCTTTTTGAGAAGAAAATGTAGGCATGAGAAGAACATTACAAAAATAGAAGAACATATCTCCTTTTTGAGAAGAACATGTAGACATGAGAAGAACATTAGAACAATAGAAGAACATATCTCCTTTTTGAGAAGAACATGTAGACATGAGAAGAACATTACGAAAATAGAAGAACATATCTCCTTTTTGAGAAGAACATGTAGACATGAGAAGAACATTACGAAAATAGAAGAACATATCTCCTTTTTGAGAAGAACATGTAGGCATGAGAAGAACATTACGAAAATAGAAGAACATATCTCCTTTTTGAGAAGAACATGTAGGCATGAGAAGAACATTACAAAAATAGAAGAACATATCTCCTTTTTGAGAAGAACATGTAGGCATGAGAAGAACATTACAAAAATAGAAGAACATATCTCCTTATTAAGAAGAACGTGTTAACATGAGAAGAACATTAGAACAATAGAAGAACATATCTCCTTATTGAGAAGAACACGTAGACACGGGAGGAATATGGGAACAATAAAAGAACATCTCACCTTTTTGAGAAGAACACGTAGACACAAGAAAAACATGAGAACAATAGAAGAACATTTAGACACGAGAAGAACATAGAAACAATAGTAAAACATGTCTCCTTATTAAATATTGATTCTCTTGCATCATCACCCAAATTGTGTCTATGAATTTATTGTACTGTATTAGCACAAGTCTTGATAACGGCTATCGGCCCGAAAGCTCGTATGTAGAAATCAGTTTTTTCAATGGCACTTAATATCATATATTTGAAATATTTACTTCTGCTTTATGTACCGAAATGCTACCTTAATTATTGACTCTGCACATTTTGATAACTTGAAATGAAACGATGACCTAACCATGATTATTTCAATTTTACATGATACTCCATCTTACACTTATCAGCAAAAAAGAGACGGCTGATTACTTGTTCGGTTCTACAGACCTGTTTCGTCACTGCTCATTCATCAGGAGATTTACTAATGACTCTGTCTTACCTTTAAGGTATGAACCGCTCCAGCCTGGGGTTAGATCCACTGTAATGATTCAAAGTTTCTATGCTAAGTATCAGCCCCCCGGAGAAGGGCGGGGTAAATCCAAAGTGTCATGATCCTAACCATCATTATTGTAATTACACATAATACTCTTGAAGTTATTTCAGATGATTATGAAACTTACTGCCCATCACTATTTCTGATGCTAGGCTTCGTTATCAATGTTAATGATTTCAAAGCTCAAATGCCATTACTTGCAGATAATCTTAAGACTTAAGATGATATTTGACCACTTAACTTGAACGTCTATTTTGGGATTAATCTCCAAATGCAAATGCATCAAAAATGTGTCTGGTTGAACTGGAGTGTTCCACCTGCCTTTGGAATGTCAACTCGTGTATTGAAACGCCAGAGTGATTCCATTCTTCGCCTTGTTCTGTTTAATTTCCGTTTGTTAACATTTGTCGTCAATGTTGACTTTCAATTAAATGTTATTAGTGAATGAGGTGATGGTTTACAACTTGTTTGATCAGATCTATGTGAGGACTTTCTACTAGATGTGTCTTGCACTTACCGGGCTCATCTGCTTCAACAGTAGAATCAGTTTCTTCAAACTGTACTAAAGAAAGGGTGTTAGACAGTTTTGAATCCTAATGGACAGGAAATCGCCCTGAGGAGGCTCTATGAGAGTAGAATTCCAGAGTATCACAGTAGCTTTTTGGTGAATGTTTGGTGGATGTTCCGTACTCTAGGTGATGTTCATTCAGTACTGTGTATATCATCAGTTCTTTGGGGGATACCATCAGTACATTGGAGGATGTTCAGTTTTGTTGGCATATCATCAGTACTGTGGGGGATACCATCAGTTCATTGGGAATGTTAAGTACAGTTGGCATATCATCATTTATGTGAGGATATCATTAGAACATTGGAGGGTACTCAGTATTTTGAAGATTTCGTGAGTGGTTTGGGGGATACCATCAGTGCATTGGATAATGTTCAGTTTTATTGGCATGTAATCAGTACTGTCAGTACTGTGGGCGATACCAATAAGATGTCCAGTATTGTGGAGGATATCATCAGTAGTGTGGGGGATACCATCAGTACATCGGAGAATGTTCAGTATTGTTGGCATATCATCATTAATGTGGGGGATGCCATTAGTACATTGGAAGATGTTACATATTGTGATGATATCATCAGTACTTATGGGGATACTATAAGTACATTGGAGGATGTTCAGTATTTTGGGGGATATCATCAGTACTGTCTGGATACTATCAGTACTGTAGAGGGATACCATGATGTTGTCTCTACGGTACTGAACACCGTCCAGAGTACTGATGATATCCTCCACTTACTGCTCTGACGTTCTTAACTATGATAAGAGTAAATGTAAAGGGCTGTTGCCGGGGGGCAACTAGCTCAAGACAATATCGTACACTTTTGGCTAAAAATCTTTAAAGATCTGAAAAATCTATAAGAAATCTCAAAAATCTTTACAAATTTGGCCTGAAAAATCTAGAAAAATCTTGAAAAATCTCAGAAGATTTAAGAAATCTACAAAATTCCCTGTAAATACTGTTGCTAATAACCTGTTATATTTTCATTCTAGATATGATCCACTCTACCTGTCCAGATGCCAAGTCAATGTTTACAAAAATCAAAGCCTTGACTGAGTTTAGAGAGATATCTTTCCATATATGCAACATTTTCTCACTTCAATAGCATCTGTTTTTCTTACAAATAGTATGCACATCACTACCTTAGCATAGTAGCATCTCATCAATCGCTGCTGAGTAAACAATAAACTGACTCAAATGTTTCACAGATGATACAAGTTGGTTCGACCTTAACAATCTACAAGCACCATTTTCTTACTTCGAGTTAAAAAATTAATTCTCTGCTTCTTCTTCATAATGGAATTTGCTGTACTTCGCTTGGAATATGCTTTGAAAATAATTGAATTTAGATTGAATTTACCTAAAGATTCAACTTCATCTTACACACCACTACACTTTCCACCAATTTACCGTCTATCTGCGAACTTGGCCTAAACAAGGTTGATTTATTGAAACCTAGAGTCAATTCTTAGGCCCTTCGCTATTACTTACATCGAGCACTGAGATATTTTGGTACAATGTTATACATCTCATTACCTTTACTTATTTTAGTTGGCCTACTTATCATCCTGGTCAATTTATTTACGCTAGCAACAATATTCTCCAGCCGCTCACTGACCAAACCTGCAAACTACCCAATAATATTGTTTCTTATAACGGCGACCGTGCAAGGTTTCGTCGTCGTGCCGATGTACTCGCTCAAGCATCTCAAATACGATGCCAAGTTCCCTTGGATCTGCGACGTCTTCAGATTCCCGTATTTTGTCTGTGGCCACTTGCTGACGTTAAGTCTCGTCCTCGTCTGCATCGACAGAATAATCGCGACGAAATATCCTTTAAGATACCGGAAAATAATCACTCGTGCGAAAATGCTTTTCACCATGGTTGTCGTCACAATCGTCGTAATCGCTGTGGATTTAATGCCATTCGGAAACAAAGTGCCAACTGAGACGAATCTTGGCGATAAGTGTGCTTATATCCCATGGGTTGAGTGGAGTGTCTCCGTGATAACAGGGACGATAATCATCCCTCTCATTTTCCTTACTATATCGTACTTTTACATCTGGTTGATCGCCCTGCGACTGTCGAAGGGGCAACCCAAACCCAGTACTGTAGGCCGCCGGAAAGTCTCAATAACGAAGGCCTTTTCGCAGAATATCAGCAAAATTTTGGAATTGAGGGCGACGAAGACGTCAGCACTATTGATCGGCGTTTTCATCGTTTGCTGGACGCCGATCGCCGTCTATTATCTAGTGGAGAATATCTGTAACAGCTGCATCTTAGACTATTTCAGCGAGAGTCAACGCCCCCGTGTGGGTTTTGCCGTAAAGGTGATCTCGTTTACATCCAGCATCTTATCGCCTCTCGCCTACTGCTGGCGAACGAGAGAATTTCAGCGCGAATTCCGGAAGAATTTGAACAAACGGCGATGGAAAGCGGCAAGAATCGCCCTTAGTTTTGTTCAACATGGAGGAAAAAACCCTTGTAAACAAAACCTCAGTAACGTTGACAATTATAGGGAAAATATTTCTATGGTGGCTGTTGAGGAGACCTCTGAAGATCGGGTCACGAACTTCAATATGACGATGTTGTCAACTGATGTGCTTTTGGGTAAATCCACTGCTGGGCGATTCCCCATGGAGGAGATTCCCATGGAACGCTTGTCTGTGGCCCATTCGTCATTATGTCACACAGGCTCGAGCCGTTTATCTGCTGATGATTCGTTCGTGGATAAGCTTCATTTGGACCAATCATCTGCAAGTCATTCATCTTTGAACCAATCACATGCGAGTCATTTATCTTTGAGCCAATCATTTGCAGGTCGTTTTCCTGATGGTTCACCTATAGACAGATTGCTTGTGGACAAACCTGTTAGTCTGTGGTCTATAGACCAATTTCAGGGCCAGGAACAAACAAACCAAACAGAAGAAGACCGGTTATCTACTAGCCAGGCTCCTACAAACCAGCTGCAATTATCTGAAGATCAGTTAGATATACACCGGTTAGTTATAAACCCGCTGTCTGTTGACAGGTTATCTCCGAATCAGTCAGACCAATTGCAAAAAGATGGATTTATCAAGGAACAGTGTCCTACCAGCCGGTTATCTGTGGACTGCCAAGAACCGCTGCTGTCAAACCAGGAGTCTAGAGATTATTTATCTATGACCAGCCTACTTGCTGACCCATCTATAGACAACTTATCTCAGACCCGTTTGGATACAAGCGTAAATGGGTTACACATTGTCAACATACATACGAATCGTCTTTCTACAGACTGTGTGGACCAGTTGTACCCAAGCAAGTCATATAGAAACGAGCTGCCAAATCATTTACTTTCGGAGTCATCTAAGGACAACTTATCTCGAGACTTGTCAGATACAAACCGTTGTTCCGTAGATGAGCCGCGTAACGACAGAATTCATGCAAACCAATTATCTGGGGAGCAAGTGTTAAATTCGAACCATTCATTTTGTGACGATTTGCCAAACCAGTTACTAATGGACATGGACCACTTATCTCAAAATGTGCCAGATACAAATCAGTCACCCATAGATGGGTTACACTTGAGGCGAATTCGTTCAAAACAGTCATCTTTCGACTCAGGCCAGTTGAATAAAAACAATTTATCTCAAAATCAACTATCTATGGACCAATTATCTCTGGACCACTTTTCTATGGACCACTTATCTTTGGACCACTTGTCCCAAGACCAGCTTCACGTAAAACAGTCATCCATAGACGAGTCAACCGTTGCCCCATCACATGTTAGTACAGGCCAACTAGATGACCACCTCCCTCCTGTGAGTCGACTGTCTTTAGATCAGCTACATTTTAACCGGTTATCCGAAAATCGGTTGGATACTGACCAGATGTTTCTTGGCCAATTACCTGTAAAGTATTTATCTTTAGAGGAGTTACCTGCAAAACATTTACCGATGGATAGTAGATCGCTTGACCATCGCAAACCTTTTCACCGTTTGTCATTTGACCAGTGTCTATTAGCTAAACGTAAAATTCAGTCAGAGTACAGCGATGCAAATACTGGACCGGTCTGTAAGGTCCCATGGAAGATGGCATCTAACGGTTCTAAGACAACTTCAATCGAACTTATGAATCATGATGTAAAAAGAGAGAGTGAGAATTTACTGCTGTAAATCACGGGAGCTTTGATTACTCGAGATCAGATGTGAATGAACTCCAAGCTGGAAAATATCAATTCTAATTAAGTTATAGTTAATTTTTTGGAGAGTTATTTGTACCTAATTTATTTAGGTGCTGCAAGGCTGGACTCCCAGGGGGGCACTCAATAAAATTTAAGATAGGGATGCTCATTTGAACAAATTTTTTGTCTTCAAAATTTCAAACCCTAAAGATGACAGAATTATTCTCAAGCCCCCATAAAACCCCACTATCCCTTTTGTATAACAAGTTAAATTGAGAGCAATTCGGTAACACAAAAAAATGATGCAAATTTTCAATGAACCCAAAAAAATGACGGCAAGATTTTCAAACCAAAAAAATGACGCCAATTTAGGGAAACCCAAAAAATGACATTTCCATAAATTTCAAACCCAAAAAAATGACACGAGCATCCCCTGGGGCTGGACTCAGCATCCATGGAAAGAGGTATATCATGTATATGCAAGGCCACTATGTCAAGGGAGCTAATTAAGCCCTCTCAGCACCTTAAACCCCCCCCCCCTCCATGGATCCGGTCCTGTGGTGTGGAATACACGGTTTCATGAGAGTTAGCATTCTACAAGTTAGTTTCGATACTTAGAAATACAATCTAAAATCGGAATAAGAAAAGACGGGAAGCAGTTTTCATTTCCTGATTCAAAAAAATGAAAAATCTCTACTACATGTTCTTTGCTAGATTTTATTTGAAAAATCTCTTATGACTATCAAATTACTGTATAGGACATAGAATGCTGACTCACTGTGTATCTGAGCAGCTAGTCTCGATGTCAGACTTGCAGTTTTAGGAACTGCAGGCCCCCTACCCCCGGTAAAAAATCTGGTCCTAATATCATTTTTTGCGTTTTGTAACATGTGCTTGATATGTAGTAGAAAAACTAAATAAAAAGTAAAACAAACAGCACAGTATAGCTTATATATTTCATTATAAATGAGAGAATTTTTTTATTTTATGAAAGGTGTGGGGCCCTTTTTTCCTAGCAAAAGCGCGGGGCCTGGGGCCATGGCCCCCCTACCCCCCCCCCTAAAACCGCCACTGCTGCAATGGTCAAACAGTGTGCTCAATCAAAAGTATTCCCTTCTGTATCATAATTCTTAAAAGGAAGTAATAACCAAAGCGATCTTTAGCAATCACTTATATGACCCCTTAGAGGCTTTAGCTATTTTGTGTCCATAGCATACAACATCAAAGCAGTTTTTAGATTATCACTTTTATTTTCAAGTTTCGTTCCTTTTTCACTAATGCACGCAGAGAAAACATTTTCATGAGATGAATGCAATGGAAATCAAGTCTCGAAATTTCACCTTAAAAAAGAATCACAAAAATTCATTTCTTAATTTATAGGCCAGAAAATTTAGGAATAATTGGTTTTGATGACTTCACAAGATTTCCAAATGGCTGTAGCTCAAAATCTAAAGGTTACATTGCGATGAAGAAATTACAATTTTGTTCAGCATCTTAAGTTCTATATGATATGCTATTCAAATTTTGAAAATGATCATTTTGATTATTGACTTAATTACCGCTGATTAGATGCTAATTAAGACCTCTTCCAGTCAAAATTCCAGGTGATCAATCATCTTGGGTTATGATTCAGCGACTTTTAATTCATAGGTTTCATATACACTCTTTTTTTAATGCATAGGTTTCGTATAACAGACCCAAGGTTGCCCATTTGCTAGATTGTTAGGAGAAAAACCCTGTCTAATGTGAAAATATAGTGCATGATTTCGCTCCCTCTTAATTTGGTGAAAGAACTTCTATCTCCCTTTTGAAATGGCTGTATATATATTTATGATATTAATTGTTTGTTTTGCACAAAGAGAAGAAGCTTATGGAAATATTATTTACAGTATACATACCTTATTTATTTTATTATTTATTCTATTTACATCTGTACTGGGTCAGTAAGAATTTTTGTTTTTACTTTATAAAATTATCGTTAACAATATGGTAAATAATGAGAAAGTTTTCGTTTGTAAAATTTGTAATGTGCAGAATGTGTAGAATGTGCTATGAAAACGATAATTGTGGAAAATGAAGTGTTATTAGGATCAAATCGTCAAAATATTTTATAATTGCTCCCCATTTTTGACATGTCAGGATGGCCGAGTGGTCTAAGGCGCTGCGTTCAGGTCGCAGTCCACTCTTGTGGGCGTGGGTTCGAATCCCACTTCTGACAAATTTGTTTTATTTTTGCAATCCATTAAGTATAATATCAGAGGGTTTACATTCTATATTTTAACTACAACATATTTTTTCGTAATTTGATGGTTCTCAACATTATTTGAAATTCAAATTCTTGGGGATTCATGAAAGTTTTTAGTATCCCATAGGCCATAAATAGGCAATTTTCTGTAATTTTTTTTGAGAAACCTACCCGACGTTTGATTTTATACTTGGTTTTAAACTGACCAAGTAAACTCAAATAAATAAGACTTAAGAATAAATTTGATTTTGACCGGAAGTGCCATTTTTGATGACGTCGATAACTGTTGTTTCTAGAACAAATGTTGCTTTAACTCTTTGTATATAAGTTTGACATGTTCGGGAAAGGAGGCAGTTACACAAAAATGTTTTTTGAGCACACCAAGAAATAATTGCTTCTACTACAGCCCTCCAATCAGATAATGCAATGAAACTCCACACAATAACAGAAAAATTAACACTCTTTCTAATTATACAAGTTTTAAGTATATAGGGGTTGCCGTTGCCATGGAAATCGGCAAAAGCTTGGGGGTCACCTTTACAGTTAGGAACATTTTTTCTGTTAAATACACCAGGCAGAGTGGGTTTTGACATAGTAACATATTAGCTGGCAGAAGGTCTTTCAGTTAAGTAGAAGAAATCACTTTACCCCTCTTCGTTGCCGGGGTAACCCCCGAAATGACTGTTTCCATAGCAACAGCAAAATTTTGTGTTAGGTCAAAAATTCTTCTACTCATATTCAATTTCAAAGCTTGAACAATATACAGTGATAATCTGATCATGATAGGATTAAAGATCTAGAAGTTATGTGTTCCTGAAGTTTGGAAGCCCTGAAAAAGCATGTTTTGAGAAAATTGCACTTTTGTAAAGCGCTATAGATTTAAACACTTCACGGTCCTTCCTTATGACATTTAATAATAATTTCACTTTAAAATAGTCAAAATATATATGGTTCAAGCTCAGAAATGACCTGCCCTCATCTAACTTAAGCTATTTTCATGATTTGGCTGTCACTAACAAATGTTATATTGATGTCCGTGGAAGAGTGATGTCCCTGTTCGTCATCCCCGACTTGTCTCTGCAATATTCTTGTGGGTTTCCTTTTCTGGACAATTTTTTCAATTTTGCTGGTGGTTCCATAGCAGGGTTTGTTTTAAGGATTTTTTATCATTGCACATATTTTGGTAAGTTTTGATAATGTGGGCGTTGTCTTCCTAAATTTTTCATAACCACGCCCTTTTACTAACAATTATGTTAAACATTATGCTCCACTCATTTGGACTTCTGAGGAACAGAAGCTGAAACACGGTTGGTCATGTTATGGCTATTTAGCGGATGTTGTCTTGAATTATACACGACCAGCAGGTTCGAGGAAAATAAAACGAGTATAAGTTCGATTTTTTGGTTGTAGCATGTAAAATCAAGATTCTCTTCAACCCATTTTTAACAGAACAATATTATGTAACAAAAAAGCATAAAGTCTAAATGTTCACTTCTGGTGTCCAAATCCTGTGATTTCTGCATTCGACAAGAAAATTCCTTTCACGACAGATATTAAACTTAACATAAGAGGGTGAGATGTGGTTTATTTCCTGTCGGAATCAGGTTTATTCAATTGACCTATCAGGTGTTATTTCTCGCTATTGTAAACTTTTTGAATAACAGACAGGCAAGGCAAGTTGATCGAGTTTCATATCATACTTTGTTATTCAGAATTCAGATCTTGACTTGGTAGCTCTTTGATATGTGAGGTAGCCTACTTTTAAATATGTCGAAAAAACAAACTCAGATCAATTTCTTTACCATTCCTGCTGGAAGTAGTAGCAAGCAAGCAAGCAAGCAAGCATATTTATTTGTTAACGCAGGTCAGGGTTTCTGGCAGCTCTACAGCTGATGTGGACCTGCAGCTTGTGCCCCCAGAACGAATAATATCGTTTCACAGGAAGAACAGAATAGCGAAAACAGTAATCGGTTGACTCAACAAGAGAATGAGGCAAACGATCCAGATGAAACAGTGGAATCAGAGCATCCTGTAGCTAATGAAACCAAAGAATCCTCTTGTAGCACAAGTATGGAAACCATCTCCAGCAGACGTACGACAATTGTGGTTGTGCCAAGAAAGAAGGGCGAGCGTAAAAAATTAGATGCGAGGTTTGTGTCAAGTACCCAGACATCATTAAGAAGTTTTGTTACAGAGGACGGATTCCACCAATTTGTACAGTTACTGGAACAGAAGCACGATCCGAAACAGAAATTTCTCATATTGAGAGTGATGCTCATAAAGAAGCGGTTAAGGCAGAAAGAATCAATGGACTTTCTTATAAAGAGAAAGTGGAGACGGTGCCATTGTTTAAGATTTCTAAAGCCCAAAATAAGGAATTTGCTGATAAAGTTGGAAAATTGATAACACATGTATACAATGATGCTAAGTTGTTAACTTCCTCTGCATTTTCATGGCCATCAAGAGTTGTGACATCTGAGATTGCCCAGCAGTTTGACATGAACGCACAATTTGAACCCTATGTTGCCTCAACATTCGATCTACAGTATGTCTCCCCAGCAGGTCACCAGGAGCTTCTTGAAGCCATAGTTAAAGCTGATATCCCAAATTTTCAGAGCGATATTGACAATTGCCTGGCTGTTTCTTTTCGTTGCGATGCCTCCATGGACAGAACACAGAAAGACAACGAGTTCATGCTCATCAAAACAATTGACAAAGAAGGCAACGAATCCTTGCGATATGTTGGTCTTGGCTTTGTTAAAGGACATGGTGCTGAGGGTCATTTGGAAGCCTTGAAAGAAGGGCTAAAGGACACGATTGGGTTTGATAAATTGCTGGAAATTGCAAGCCACTTGTCAACGGATGGAGAGAATAAAAACGTCGAAAAGAATAAAGGCTTGTGGAAGCTCATAGACAATGAAAGGGAAAGCAAGGGAATGAAATTTCCAATGCTAAAGTCAGTCTGTGCTGTGCATTCTTCTGCACTAGCATTCAAAGATGTGTGCAAAGTTGTAAAAGAAGTTGATACAATGTTAAGGAAACTTTCTAGCATATCAGCATATTTTCATTCGTCAGCTGCACGCACATCCGAGCTTGAAGAAATCGCAAAAGAGCTAGATTTTCGTGTTCGTCGGTTGCCAAAATATTTTGAAATTAGATGGGCAGAGTTTGCAGCTTCTTTAATTGATTCCATCCTTTCATCATGGAGAGCATTTATTTCATATTTGAAAGATCCGAAGAGGAACAAGCAAAAGGATTTGGAAAACTCCTATCAAATAAAGATAACTTGACCCTCATATGTTTTCTTGGTGATGTGTTGTTTCTGCTGAAGGTATTCCAGAAAAAGCTACAAGCTGATGATATCACCATAGTAGATGTAGTTCCAGAGACTACAAAGTTCATAAAAATGCTTCAAAAGCTACATGAAGGGCCAATTCTGGGCGGTTGGGAAGAAACATTCAAAAAAGCTTTTGATGAAGAGAAGGGTATCTTTTTCGAGAAAGTGCTCTGGCAAAAAGAACGTCGCCAAAGTAGGATGAATTAGTTTGTTTCTGAAACAAGAAATGTCAATGCAATAAGATCTGAAATTTTGATTGCAGTGGAAAATATCATGAAAAACAGACTGGTATTGGATGATAACGTCAAGGCCAGTTTTTCCAAATTCGTGAAATTTACTTCAGAGAAAGATGGCATTTGTGAAGTCCATGATGCTGTTGCACCCGACATTGACCTTTGTGTCTTAGCTGACCAATATGAAGAGGTGAAGGAGAGCAGCATAAATAAAAAGGATCCGAAAGCAATCTTGCGTGCTTTGTGCACTTCAATGCAAGAATATGACGCATTGAAAACGGTGTTGGCCAGGATTCTTGTTTGCAAGCCCCATTCGACAGATTGCGAGAGACTCATTTCTGCATACAGTCTCATGAAGATGACTTCAAGAAACAGACTTCAACGACAAACAATAAGTAACAATTTGTATATATATTTAAATATGCCAGTATTGGGGCAATTCGATCCACGACCAGCCGTTCATTATTTTATGACAGATAAAAGACGTCGAAACAGAGATACCCCGAAAGCTGACAAGCAGTCTTGGTTTCGAAAAGTGTTTGAGAACCAAGAAATTGAAAACGAAGAACGTGAAAATAAGCTGGTCCAGCGAAGCTTTTGAACTCTATAGTATTGACTTTTTAATCTTTATTATTAGCTTCTTGTTTGCATCAATGACCATCAGGGTGACATTTACTGTAAAATTATTTTCTGGAATTTGTCTAAAATTGTTTTGTTAAAAATTTATCACTGCACAAATTTGATTTTATCACTGCACAATCATGATTTATCACTGCACAAATTTGTTATCACTGCACCTTAAAATAAACCCTGTTCCATAGCCTCCAGCTTGATAGGACTTGTCCGTGGTCTTTGACTTTTTTGAAAACTTCAAATTTTTTCTGCTTCTCCTGTATCTCAAGGATGCCGAATTCTATCTTTGTCTTCTTTTCGCAAGGCCCTGATCATATTTTGGCCAGGAGCAATGCCCATTGCTTCAAGAAGCGTTGCGTTGCTGGCTGCTCCAGTGTTTGCCAAACAGATTGTTTCACAAACAGCAATAGTGACTTTTCTTTTTCCACAAAAGACTGTTTTTGGAACTCTTGACCAAAGTCGACCATTGACACTTTCGTTTTGATTTTGGGTGAGTCCTAGAAGACATCGCTTGAGCAGATTATCTTGACTAAGCCTTTGAAAAATGGGTTTTAGCTCTTGCATGAAAACATATGGCAATCTCTTTGAATCTTCATAATTGGAGGTTCCATTTGCTTTATCTTGCCAATACCTGCACCATGTGCTTGCTCCTTTAGGACAATACTTATGTTGCTCTTCAAGTGCAGAACCATCACAGCGTATAACACGGTGCTGTATGGCAAGTATTGCCTTTTTCATTTCCTCGAGGTTGCCTGAGTTTTGACGGATAGCAAAACCATAGTAGTTTTGAATCTTTTTTATTACTTCATCAGTCAACCTTCCCTGACCTCCTACATTTTTGCCATCGGCCAGCTTTTTCCCTTTTTTGGCTTTTTTGTAATCAAGCAGAGCTGCCCCCATACGCTTTTGGACATGTTCAACACATTCTTCCTTGGAAACTTCATACGTATCACCATAATTTTCCTTCATAGCCTCAGCTACACGTCCAAAACAGCTGCTGTCTCCATCGCCAACAAATTTCGAATACCTGAGCTTATATCTTTCAATGCTTCTTGAAAAAATTGCAATAGCTCCTTTCGCTTCCATATCCCCAGAAGAACCCTGATGATTAATTTGGCATTCAGGGTCATGGGCCCTTTTCCATGCTTTGAATTCTTCTGATTCTTTGTCCAGATGATTATGGGCAAGACAGCTATGGCAAACATGGGAAAGTACCTCATAATCAAGGACTTCACCGGTTAGGACTGACATGACAAACACGATTCCAATCTTTGATGTATGACCTCGCTTTTGCCACGTCCCATCAACAGAAACGGCTACATTGGCTATTGATGTTCCATCCTCATCAACAAAAATGTTGTCTGGATCCTCTTTTTCCACCAAAGTATGTAATCGTGTGGCGGCTTCCTTCATGTTCTGGTCAGCTTGGTTTATGGCTGATTTCTCAGCCCTTTGCATATGCAGATAGTAGTACGCAGTTAGACAGTACTTGATCAGACCTTTCGATTGATATATAATTTGTTTGATTTTAACAAAATCTGTGCAATTTCTATGACGTCATCCATCCAATGACGTTATATTTAAGCTATTTTTGGAATCAATTTATCTCGATATTTCATCGATCTTAAATAAAGCGACCACTCAGATTCCGAATTCACAGTCGATGGACAATTATTAGGTACAAAAAGAGTGTGTTTAGATCATGCAACTTTTTAATGGTTGGAAACAATGGAGATTGTGACATGCAAAAGACTCTATTTCTTTATTTAATAATAGCTCATGCTCATCGACTACAAATTCTAAATCTGGGTAGTCGTACATGAAAGATCATGTCAGAAATGTCTGTAAAAAGGAATTCTACCAACTGTATGGACTAAGGCAAGTCAGGAAGTGCTTCAACCGTAACACCTTTGAAAATTTAGTTCATGCTTTTGTGACATCATACATTGACTATGGAAACACCGTGTTATTTAAACTACCTGATGTCACAATTAAACAACTAGAGAGACTCTACACAGAAATGTTGAAATTATTACACTGGTTACCTATCAGGCATAGGATCTAGTACAAACTTTCATTACTAGTGTTTAAGTGCATAAACAATATAAGACCGGCTTATTTAAAGGAATTATTGATCAGTCAAAAGAGCTCCCAGTACGCTTCGATCAGCAGAGCTATTCCAAGAGTCAGAACTGAAACTTCTGGCAGCAAGCAAGCATTGAGATATGCAGCACCTCACACATGGAACTCTATACCTCTCCACATCAGACAAAGTCAGGACATAACTAGTTTTAAGAAAGCAATGAAAACTCATTTTTCCGAACAAGCATTAAATATTAAGTATCTTTTTTTTACTGTAAATACTGTAATTTTAGAAACTTTTATTCTAAGTTTTTATAATTTGAGTTTGGTTTTATTACTTTTACTTATGAATTGTATGTATAATATTGTTGTACATTATAAAATCAATTATGTCATGTATGTTATGTTATTTAGTTCACATCGAAGAAAAAAACTGGGACAAATCAATTCTAGAAATAGCTCAATTATGACGTCATTGGATCGATGACGTCATAAAAATTATTCAGAGTTCGGCAAAATCAAAGAAATAATATATCAATTAAAAGCCCTAATCGACTTCTGCCTAACTACATTATATTTTTGAACACGTCAGCCTTACAAACAAATCGTTGTAGCAATATTAATTCTAAAAATGGCAGTCATTGACGTCATCAAAAATGACACTTTTGATCAAAATTCAAAATGTTTTAAAGTCTTGATGATTGAGTTGGCACAAATCAAGTATAAATTCAAAGGTTAGGCAGGTCAGTTTGCTGGATAGTTACAGGACATTCCCTTTCTAATGAATTCTTAGTACTGGTGAGTGGCTGTTGTGGTGCATTAGCCTTTCCTAGGCACCTAGACAAGCTTTCTGGGTATGTCAAGAAACAAATTCAGTATAGCCAGAAAAATCGGAAACAAAATGAAACGAACACATGGATTACTTAAGCTTTTCGTCTGACACTCAACAGAGTAATACGTCAGAAAGAGAACGAAACAGAAACCTAACTGATTTATATACCCAGATGTGGATCGAAATAGGCCAATCAGAAAAGAGATGAATGATTGGTATGGTGTAGGAAAACCAATCAACACCCGAGATACAGTGAGCTGACCAATAAGATTACTTCAAGAGTCCTAAGGCGAAAACGAACTCCTTCTGTCTACACAATAGGGGATCCCTAGTTTTTATGTAGACTAATTCCAAAATAATTCTGTTGAGTGTCAGACGAAAAGCCTAAGTAATCCATGTTTTCGTTTCATTA
Organism: Pelagia noctiluca; assembly: GCA_963924455.1. Classification (NCBI taxonomy): domain Eukaryota; kingdom Metazoa; phylum Cnidaria; class Scyphozoa; order Semaeostomeae; family Pelagiidae; genus Pelagia; species Pelagia noctiluca. Next base: position 1,865,495 of record OZ004319.1, on the reverse strand, counting down.
TGTTTCCGAATTTTCTGGCTATACTGAAGTTCGGTACCATCCAAAGACTGTTCTAGAAACAAATTCCTGTACCTTGTCTTATCTTGAGCTCAAGCCAATGCAATTCACACACTTCTATCTCAACAGAGGCTAAACGGTAAACCTTGGAAAAGGAAGGAAGGAAAACCATGCAGCGAAATTAGAGAAAACGAAAGCAAATTAAGAGGGGAAACCAGATATACCCAATTTGGAAAAGGTGGGTAGGAGAACTAGAAATACCAAATTTGGAAAAAGCATCAAGCAATGGGGGAACAATGGACAAAGATATGAACAATACCAATCAAACAGGGAAACAAGGACTTGAAGATGACTCAAACCCAATCTCCAGATAATCAATTTTCTCCATTCATTTATTAATAACATGCAACACTTGTCCAAGAGCGTCGTCAAAAATGCTAACAATTACAAATACCAGAAAGAAAGGGCGAAAATAAATAATCACACAATATCTATTAGTCGAATGAATGACTAGCATTGTCCAATATGGGTTTCTAACCTTTTTGACGCAAGTCAGGGCGTACAGATGTTACATAATGGCGCCAATATCAGCAAGCCTCGTCACATGATACTTATCAGAACTTGGAATCCTATTTCGGTAGCCTTATCTTAATTGATTTGCAGTTGTAATTCTCGTCAAGCTTGTCATTAATTCCTCATCCATTAATTAGGTTATTGTCAACGTTTTTTGGTAGACTGCCAGAACATACGTTAATCTCCTCCTTTCCATGGTGATATGGGTAATCTAGATATACCCCACAGTCACAGTCACAGACATAGCGTTATTGGAGATTAGAGACACAAAGCACTCATTTTCATATGAATCAAACGCTTCCAAGGTGCGACCTCGGGTTAATTCTGGTTAAATCCACAATTGTTGCGAATAAAAAGGCAGGGCAAATATTATCGCAGGAAAAATACGTAAGGTTCATCCATTGATCCAGCTAGTATTCTCGTTCTTGTTTATGCTACGACAAGTCATGTTTTCAACGTTGAGAAAGGTTGGCTGTTTTCTGATCTTCTTGTTTTTGTTTGTCTTGTTTGAAGTAGAGGGCATTCCAAAAAATGGCCAGCAAAGAGCTCAGATTTGCAAGACGTTTCTGAAGCCCTTTCAAGACATTTGTGCTCCAGTGCCAGATGAGCAGGATGTAAGAGGGGGGAAGGGAACCGTTGATTTTCAGAAGCAAAAAGAGGCGTCTGTAAGTGTCGAAGATGAAGATGGGTTGGATGAAGAAAATGAGACAGGGTTCGATGGTGAGAGAGTTCATTCGTATTTTTACTTATGTTACTCAGAACTAACCCCTTTAACTGGATCTAGTCATTACTACGAGGGGAGGGTAACTTCTATAGAAGACTTGGTATTCATGTGCCTGCCTAGGTCATTGGTTCATGCTGTGTTATGTCCATTTTTGGGTTATATTTCAAAGATTTTTAAATGTTTGACATGGTTATAGATCTGATACAAGGATTCTCTAACATTGAATCAATTAAACCTCAATTTTGGCGGAATCTTTTAATTTTGCCATATCTATGGCTCCGAGTAGCTTTTGCAAAACAGGGCTGTCATTATAGCAAATTGGGTTAAGGCTGTAGATCCATGCTTCGACTTGCAAGTAACTTGGGCTATGTGTTTTTGTTATCTAAAACTACCCAGGGTGTTTGCACAGTTCAACCATATATTCTTCAAAACTGTTGAGAAGGAGGATGTTCAATACTCTGAAGAGAATGCTCAGTATTGTGGAGGGTGTTCATTACTATGAAGAGATGCCAACAGTACTGTGGAGGATGTTCAGTTTTCTAGGGATATCATCAGTACTGTGGGTTGATACTATCAGTACATTGGAGGGTTTTCAGCACTATGGAGGGGAACTACAAGCACTAATAAGGTAATACCCAAAGTGCTTAACATATGTCGTTTATTGTTTGTGATGATTTCATGTATGATACTTTTGTATTTCACTGCTTTAGAAAATATCATTTCTGAAGGCTGCCCGATCGAGAATTGCTCTGTCTGTTACGATGGCAAAACTTGCTCTACATGCAAAAGAGGCTTCCGTGTTCAATTCGACAGTGAGACTGAAAAGTCGATTTGTGTGGAGAATTGCTTTGTGGGATATCAACAGAGTACTGACTCTAATGGGAACGAAATATGTAAAATGCCAGCTAGTGGTAAGTCGTATGAATATATTTTTGACTGGAAACTATTTCTAAGGTTAGGATGAAAATTGTCTGACACCCTTATATAATTTCCGCTACGAATATTTGCACGGTACCGGACTACATCATATTTTTTCGGTAACCAGGCTAGGAAAAACCATCTGACCATGTGACCAAGCGTTCATTTAGAATTTTAGGAATAAAAGTTTTCCTGCCTTACCAGTAACCCTTGACCCTTAACCCCTAACTCTTGACGTATTGAGACCCTTGACCTCTAACAACCGTGCATAACATGAAGCACTTCCATCCTTAGATTGCTTCATAAACCATTGCATGGAATGCTTCGACAAAGAATCCTGTATATCATGCCAGAGAGGCTACTTCACTCAACTCGAAATCGAGAACGAGCGGTTTATATGCGTGAAGAATTGCTTCATGGGATACTATCCGACCTTGGATGAGCTGGGAACGTATGTCTGCAAAAGACGGAGGGCAATATCAAGTACGGGTAAGCCTTTTAAAACATTTGTGCAAAAAATCAACCATCACCTGCGTTCCAGTTAGACACCTAATAAATTGTGTTAAAACGCCATACCTGAAAATTACTTTGTTTCTATCATCAGACTGAGGAACAGTATAGTACTGTGGAGGAAGTTTATTACTGTGGCGGGATATTATCAGAACTGTTGGGGGTAAACCATCAGTACTGTCGATGTATGGAGAGATATCATTTTGTACTATAGATCGATACCATCAGTACTGTAGGGCGATATAATCAGTACTGTGGAGGATATTCAGTAATATGGAGGATATATTCAGTAATGTGGATGATTTTCAGTACTATTGGAGATGTTCACCTCTTTGTTGAAGGGATATCATCAGTACCTTAAAGGCTATTCAATACTGCAGAGGAAACCACAGGCACTGCGGAGATAATACTCAAAGTGTTTGTGTCTTTTTATGTAGTTATTGAGTAGTGTTTGCAATGAGGCATATTGCTTATTTTGATCGTGAATCTTTGAAATAAGCGTTTATAATTAAGCTACTTTAACAATACACTTACAGGAGCCTTTACGATATTTCTCATTTCACTGTATAATTTGTTGTAGTTGGTTGCTTAGACCTTCTTTGCACTGCCTGCAGAAATGGATACTTCTCCCTTCAAACGAACGGTTCTTCGAAGAGATGTTCTCGAACGTGCCCACATGGATATCTGAAAGACAGAATCACAAGGAGATGTGTATTGTACGACCAAATGAAATGAGCCTACAGCCTGTACCTTACTACAAACAATTTGTCAATTAATTTGGAAAAGAACTCATTATTTCAACAAAGCTACCCTTTCCCTACAAACAAATACCTGCCTCAGCAACCACATGTGTGTGTTAACACAGAGTACTTCGTAGGCCACACCCTTCAACTCTGGAATTGCTTCATGAGTCCTTGTCTTCCTGTGTTCACTATAGTTAAATGACGTCAGCATATCAGAGAACGTAGGAAAATGAGGACTCTTAGAGCAAGTCTTTAACAATTTGGCTAAATCCCCAGGTTTCTGAGTAGAAAGCATTTATGTTGTTGATATTCAAGCTTAGCTAAGGTTGGCAGGTCTGCTCCCAGGAGCCAAGGATGAGGTGGGACTTTTGACGTTTGACAACTTAACTCGAACAATTGATTTTAGAAAGTTGCATGACGAGGATATCAGTAATAGAACATCATATGGGCCCACCTGAATCTTTATATGTATACCAGAAATATTTTTAAAAATAGAAATAAGAATTTAGAATCAAGGGCCACCCAAAAGAATTTAGAGAAGACTGCTGGGGCATTTTTCAAATCCTGTTGGGCCACTTCTTCCTAGTCACTAATCAACATTTCTCATACTTTTATCCTCATTTCTTTTTTCATTCTTTTTCCTTTTTATCCCATTTACATAATTAGATACTGTAAAAAGTTGTTTTATGTTAAATTGATTTGATTTGATTCGATTCGAGTCGTTTTTGTCTTTTTGAATGAAGAAGTTTCTTCCATTCAAATATCCAACATTAGTCTGCTTCAAGCCAAAAGAAAAGCGAAAGGGTGCTCAAGTTAGACCCATTAAATTTCTAATTTGGGTTTGCCCAAAAACTGTGGACCCAGGGTGATTGTTTTTAGGTCTATCGATATATTTTATTGATCGATGATTCATATTACATGCCCTTTCTGTAAAATGCTTTTAATACTCTGGGTCTGTATCAATTTGGACAATTTTGAGCAAGTTCTAAGACAATTTCCTTTGGGTCTACATATTTTGGGTTTTGCTTTGGGCATAGTTTCAGTTTCAGTTGTCATTGATTATCATTTAATCTTAAACACAATCTATCATTACATTAAGCTACAAATAATTGCATAAAAACATCGATAAATTCAAACTACATTAACATTGATTTGAAGGTAAACAAAAACGACAAACACATTTTACAAGATGATATCCTAAATTAATTTACTAAGGAGAAACTAACTAAATAGATAAACTAATCGAGAGAGAGAGTAACCCCATTAGAAATAAGAAAACTAAAAAGAATTTTATCAAAAGCATCAACTGACCAAATGTATGTTTATAAGCCTTTTATCGGTCTAGCCGATTGTTAGAATTTCAATGTAGCTAGTTATGACACTATCAAGGATATAAGACTAATCGAAATAATGAAGTAGATAGAAGAACTAGAAACATGAATGAAAGTTGGAAGTGTGTTCCAAATTTGGAGTCAAAACGGAATACATTATTGTTTTTAGAACCATGTAGGGTAGTGTTTTTGAAGAAATTCATGAAACCATCCCGTAGAGCACCCTGTAAAGCATTTTATCCCCATTTCCCTAAGGGGGGGGGGGTTAACCCGAACATTTCTTTGACAGGGATGCCACCCTGAGAACAATTCTTAGCTACCCCAAAAATATAATGTGCCTAAACACAAACTCCAAAAAAAGAAATACCAAAGAAGGACACTGCCAAAGAAGGCCAGGTAATAGTTGAAAATGTTTGAAACCTGAAGAATAGTTGAAATCTAGCTTAACCCAGAATAATAGCTACAAATTTTTTTAGCCCAGTAATGTTGAATTGGGAGAAATGTAGAACCCTTAAAAGCAGGACGAGCATCCCAATCAAAATTTTTACGAGAGCCCCCTCCCCTGTACCCTCAGGCGCATTTTGGCTCGATTTCGATGCCAGTCCGGCCTTCTCTTGTCAATTACACCTGGCAACCCTGTTTCGGTTAGTTCGATTTCCCTTCTTTATTGCAATGCATGCTGGGACGGAAGAGGGTCCTTTACGCGGCCATGTGTCAAAACGGTGAATAACGAGAGTAGTAGCCTAAACATCAACACGGAAATGTGCTTTTACTGCAGCAAAACAAGTGGAATACAGAAAAAAATATGATTTTATGAAGATTCAAGACCCTTATTACGCCCTTGTTATAATTTTATAGTGTGGAGTTTCGAAGGTGTATCCACCAGACCTGTTGTTAAATTTCAAAATGGCGGACATGGAACTCGTGAGGATGTTCAATAGTGAGGTACAAACTCAATATTTTTTGATGCAGGCCATCCAATCCAAATACCCCAAGCATTCTTTGAGAAACTAAAATTTAATTTCTTGACAACTATTTGCTACTGTTAGCAACATGATTTGCTGTGATTGCCCTTTGTAACTCTACGAACTGCAAAAAAACTATGGTGCTTTTTGAAAGTTCTTTGCATAAAAAGATGGAGGGACTCCTGTCTGTTTGTTGCCCTAGCAATGGGGATGTTGCTGCCCTCTAGCACCCTTCCTGCTGGAGGCTCCAGTATTTGGTCTTGGGTGGTTAAAGCCAGGAGGGCAATCTTCAGCATTTCTCCTAGAAGTAAAAAATTCCAGGATTCTCTCATGCATTATTTTACAATTAATCTGCTCAAAGCTTGGCTTTTCAAAATGGTTTTCAAATCAAATTCTTACATTGCTTTGAAGCAAGACAGAACTGAGAAAGTTATGAATAGTACATTAAATGTAAACAGCTATGATACAAGAGCCATTCTGCGCATGGGTTTAGTAGAATTTTTACAGCTCCGTAAGTTGTACCTACAAATGGACAAAATTAAAAACTGAAAAATTAAGATAAGGCTGAAACAAAGGAAAATTTTGAGTTTGTCAAAACGCACATTCACTTGTTCAAAAGGTTATAGTATAGGCTCGCTGAGAGCAATTGTTATTTAGTTGCAGAGTCAGTAATATTTTCTAGGTATTCAATATTGATTTAGACATGGGTAGAATCACTCCTGTACTCATAGCTGTTTACATTTTATATACAGCTCCTGTATCTTTAGCCATGGAGAGAAAATTAGTCCCTTCTGGTTTTAAATGTGTAAAAAGCCTGAAAATGTTCCTTCATGAACCAACTTATTAAGAGTAAGTTTGAAACCACATAGGTATAGAGAATATCAAATTTAAAATCTCAGCATTTCTAGGTTTAGGGCATGTTTACATGAGGCGGGCTGGCCCGTGAGCAAGCCGGCTCACCTTCAAGCTAGCCTGTTATTACATAAGAGATGCAATAATGGACCAGCCCCGAGCTTGCCCGCCCTTACTGCCAAAATTTAAACAAATAATGTGGTTGAGAGGCCATGTTTAAAACTTAGATAGTAACTCTGCGCGTGCATCATGACCTAGTTGTCACAGTCTCAGACCGGCTGGTACCTTTCTTCCTTTTATATGAGGAAAGGGAGCCGGTTTGAGGCAGGATCCAGACTGTCAATAACTGGCAAGCCCGTCGTTCATTTAAACACAAACTGACTTTTACAAAGCTGTGACCTGGTCAGTAGGATCTCGCCTCATATAAACAGGCCCTTAGAGTTTCAAAAAGATGAAAATATGGAAAGGAAATATGTTGGGCCCATTATAGGGTATCTACAGACTGCATGGTATACAAAATTACCAGGAATCTGCGATGCAATGAAATAAAGCTGAAAGCTGTTGGTTTCTAGAATAGAACTTTAGATTAGTTGGTTTCCAAGATAGAACATTTCAAGAATAGAATAGCATGTTGTTTATAGCAAATTATTGACTACATAAGTTATTTTTTTGCAGCTGTCCTCGCTATATGAAGGGAAGCCCCCCATATCAAAAGCTAAGATGACATCCATTACAAAATATGCAGTGAAAGGTGTTAAGGTGTGTACTTCTATTGTTGTCATGCCCAAGAATTAAAAGTATGATGTATTCATGAGATTAACTTGTTTTTAAAGAATGAAATGAATATTAAAAAAAAGTTATTTGCTTGTAACCTGGATTAGTGAATGATACAGCTAACACACAACAGCACCAAGGGGCACATGACATATCGTTGGATAGGGTGTGCAGATCAGATTTCATAAGCCTACCCACTTTATAAATACAATTATTTTGAAAATGATACCCAACATTATGAACAAAATAGTTCAACGAAACCCCTCAATTCACATTTATATTTCCCAAATGGTGCAATTTAGACTAATTTCTATGAAAAAGGTACTTATTAGATTTTATATCCATTTATATTGGATTTGGCAGTAAAATCGCACCCATGTCTAGCGATTTTTGACAAAATAGCTTCTTACAATGTTGCCGTTTCAAGACTTACAGCAAGTATCTCTGCAGAAACTATGTAAAATGTTTTAAAAGCAGTTGTGGACATAATTTGATACTTCTTGAATATGAGTACGCTGGTTACCATAGCACCAAACTGACTGGTCCTAACCTATCATTATTGACATTTTTATTCTCCAAGTTAAATTCTTTCCTTGAAGAGAAAACTAAATTGAGTGACTTACTTGTTGTGGCGAGTGGCCAATTTGACAACCAAAATGCCACTGAAGTAGTCTTGAATATTTGAATTGATTTTTTATTCCCTCTTTTCTAGTTCTACAAGCATATTGTTCACAGTGTGGAAAAGTTTGTTCAGAAGGTAAGGACTTTGGAAGAAAAATTTGTAAAGTTTTAATGTTTCGCTTCTTGTTCTTAAACCTTTCTAATTTAATAAAGTCATTTACATTTGAAACTATTTGTGGATAGAAATGAAACAAATTTTATAATCCAATTTTGTATTTAATTTTGGAAATTTGGCTTTTGTTGGTCCTTTTATTGTATTCATAGCTGCAACATTTGTTTTAGAAAATGTCCCAAAATAAATTTCAGAACAAGTACTACCCATGATTCTTCATGTGGGGTAGGACATCACAGACTGGCCATTCTAAATTGATTAACATTCTTTTGTGGACAAAAATCAACCATCAATTCAGACTTAGTCCATACCAATCTAGAAATTTCAAATACAAAGTGACACCATTCCGATAATTTCCTGTAACTTTTCGATATTTATTTTAGCTTTTTTTTCAAGGTCTTTGTGTGGTGTCTTGAGCATCAATGAATAATCTCTTACTAAAAGCCTTTCATCTGTTTTAGTGTCGTTCTGAATACAAGGTTCCTGGACTTTATGTGATTGATTCCATCGTCAGGCAATCCCGGCATCAAGTAAGTTGACATTTATGAGCATTTAAAGGTAACTGACCAAGGGTTCAAAACTTACTTTATCATGGTTTACACTTGTCGTTACTGTAACTGCGCTGGTCTACTAAACTTTTCTAGCATTTTCTGAACAATAATGTCATTCTGCTTTCTGTCAAGGCACAGATTGTTGATCTCTTACATGTAAATTATATGCAGATTTAATTTGAGTTATCCCCGTAAGTCTAGGGTCCTTGTGTTTGGTTTTTCCCACAGATCATCTACAAGGTTGTTGTTGCTGCTTGGGTTTTTCCCTGGGACACTTGTTTACAGCTCAGTTATTTCCCCGAGTTTTATCGTGACTACCTTATATGGGAGGTGTTAATTTGTTCCATGTGCTGCAGCATTGATTCTATGGCATGCTGTTTTGATCAGCAATTGAGTTTTACTCACTGACCAAGCATAGAACGCAAGTCTCGCTGTTCTTTCGAATCCCACCCACCCACTCCTTCTTAGGGGACTTTTTCTAGTGCAATGGGGTTTATTTATTTCATTTTATTGTTTCATTTGATATTTGCATTTGCACTATTTTCTGCCTTTCCTTTTCCAAGGCCTACCATCTGGCTCCTGTTTAGATGGAAGGGGTGCATCGGCTCAATGTTATTTGCCAACGGGGGGCTGGAATTATGTTCCCTGTTACGTCACCGACTTAGAGAATGTTATTCTCTGGGTAGGTAGGGCTTGTGCGCCTCCACAGCCCACTCCCCAGTGTCTAGGACTTACATAAGGGATAATCTGATATTTCAAATCTTGATATGATCTCGTAATATTCAACTTTGAATGATTTATATAGAAATGGGGGATTTATGTAGATACAGGCCTTTTCGTTTTACAAGTGGGATTGCACATCGCCAACGCAGAAAAATCAGTTACCAGGGCGTTTGATATTTCTAGACTGTGAAGGAACCCATAAAACAAAAAATGTTTGAGGGGCGATCACCCTTGTAATGTGGGTTGCCAGGGCTGGCCTGTGGTATATTTTGCACAAAAAGACCTGGTAGATAGTGGCCCTGCATGATTTATGTAGTGTCTTGGAGTTTGAAATAGATTTTCTGCATGAAGCATGATTTCCAAATTTCCCTTCTTGATCAACCAGCTGTCACAAAAGAAGCTCTTCACTGTAAATAATTTCAAAAACACCTTACTGACAGAAGCAGACACTGGGAGGGAGCAAACCTACTGTCATAATGGAAATCATGCAACACACTGTTCTGCTATAGAAAAAAGGATAGTGCTTCTGAAAATATATTGGTATGACGACACCCCTGGCCTCAGCAAGTGTCCACCATTTTATTGATCATCCAGGAATGATTAAACCAGCACAAGGCCCTTTTTGTGGGGCCTTGTTTCTTGCCTTGCCTGGAAGCTTTTATTATTTTTCACATTAATTTTTTAGTTCGGCCATGATAAAGATCTGTTTGGACCAAGATTTGCTAAAAACATGAAAGGCACCTTTGCGCATTTGTATTCATGTCCTGAAGACGAAAAGGTAAGATGGCTTTTGTATCTGTTACATGACTATTTGATATCATAACAGAAAATCTTTCAGTTTATTCTATTGCAACACTCAATTACTTTTTTTGACTTTCATTTGTGCTTGATATGAGAAATACCAGAAGCTTTTAAAGCTCATTTAGAATAGTAGAATTAGCGACTGAGAGATTCGAATTCTTTTGAATCAATTTTTACTTTAGATACTCAAAATACTTTATAGCTAATAGTCAGCTTAAGTCAATTTGTACTATCCCGTTTCAAAAACAAAACCCTGAGACTAATGAAAACCTTGCCCAGTTCAGCCACCCAGTGTTTCAACTGTGAAAATATCAGAAGTATTTCAAATAAGAATTGCTGGGCAAAATTGTTACTTTAAAATCAAGACCGTTAACCAGACCAGGCCAACTCAATGTCCTAGTAGGCGCTGATGAGTGGCCCTCCTCATTCATCAAATTCGAAGTGAATTTCCCACCTCAATGCGCACTTTTACTAAAGGATAGTCCACCTGACAGCAGCAAGGAAGACGCGTCACTGCCTACTAACTGTAAGTCTCATTACGTAGTCTGTCCTGCACCTTCATCATCAGAACTTAAATAAAATGCAAACAATGAGCTTACACAGGTGCAAACATATGAGCTTCTAAAACTTTGAATAGGTTTATGCCATAATCTTTTTGTATTTCAAAGAATAATTTATTTGGCATGAATGTGAGAAGATTGCTTGGTAGTCTGGCCACTCAATGGACCAATTAAATATCATCACTCTAGATTGTGGTTTTTTGGAAAATGGTGACTAATGTACTTGCACATAATGCTGTAGGCAGAGACAGTGAATCATGAAGATAGTACTCATATACTTTCTCTCTTTCAGCCAAAGATTGTAAGAGTTCTGAATTTGTGGCAAAAGAATGGAGTCTACCCACCAGAAATTGTCCAGCCTCTCTTAGACATGGCATCATCGTTCAGAAGACTTTGTAAGTGGTTTTTTGTTTCATAATCTCCAAGGTCCCACCCAAGGGATGTGAGATCCACTACAGGCTGATTGGCTGAATTCTGAAATTGTTCAGAATCTGTAGCGCTAAGCAGTTGGTTTACAGATTCACTTTACTGCAATAACATCTTTAAAGGAAAAACTTTTTTATGTTTTATGCACTTGTCACTGGCTTGGTGTTGGCAGGTAAAGATTCAAGCTTTGTCTTTTAAAATACATACCTTCTAATTATCCCGATTTCCCCAGGAGACTCCTGATTCTTTCTTTAAACATCAAGGGCACCGCCACTGAAAAACAATGTAAGGTGGCAAAGATCAAAGAACCTCCCAACTTTTATAACAAGGAAGTTGACAAGTCTGAAAATTAGGCAGTTTGATGATTGTTATCACTGAATGCTGCATGAAAACTGAATCCCCTCCAAGCCATCCAGTCAGAAAATGGCAACTTCTTCAATCTGGATATGGCAGGACTTTGAAAAGAATTGTATTCAGCTGAGTTTAGTTTGATCGATGCAACAGATAAGTTATTCTCCAAGACCGCTACTCCAACAACTAACAAAGATATTTCCATCAAGATGCTTTGTGTAAATGAAAATGACCCATGCAGTACTGGAACCTACAACCTGGAAATACTCACTACCACCACGCCCTAGGTACATCAAGCATTCCAATCACACAAAGTTTTTTTCGTTTCAGTCTTGCCCTGGTCATTTTCATTTACACAACAAATCATCCAGATTGATTTTTCCAAATCCTTCTTCTTCTCAAAGATTTTTCTACTTAATCTTGCTAATTTCCTTTTTTTTGACAGCTGGTGATTCAAACGACTCTCCTATGGAAAGTTTTCCTACAATCGAGACTGGGAAACCGGCCCTCAGCAAAGATTATCTTTCTGCATTAGAACAACAACGACAAATGCAAGACTCGCAAATCAAACAACTGAAAACCCAACTCGAGCAGCAGCAGCAACAACAACAACTGTTGCAACAACAATTACAGATCCAGTTTCTACAGCAACAGAAGCAACAACAATACCAGGTATAGATAAATTGTGAATATACAAAGTCTGTATTTTGATTAAACGAAAAATTGTTGGATATATTTCAGTGCACTTTTATATACACTTAGGATAAAAGACTCAAAATATAATTTATGATAATTTGAAAAAGCAAGTTTCCTCGTCTCAAAACCATCAAGAGATGTACAAAATGATGTATAAGAAGTCTGTATTTCGGTTAGCCGAAACAGTGCTGTGCTTGATACATAGAGCAAAATAATAAGCTAAGAAGGCACGAAACATAGACTTTAAGCATCTCCACAGACCTGTTTTTTGGTTTTCCACTCATCAGGACAGCTGATATATATTCTCAAGATAATTAAGATATCATGAAAAGGTGTAAATAACAATACATAACTAATGATAAGTGGATAAGAAACAGGGAAAAAGACGGGCTCTTTGTTACTTAAGGTTTTCGCTATTATCAGACAGCCTATACTGATCATATCATATGAATTATTTTCTTATCATCTTTTTAATCATTTCACAGGCAGCTCTTCTGCAAAAGCAACAGCTTCAAGGTGCAGCAAGCACAAGCACATCAGCAAATATAATAGCCCCGACCAATACTTTCCCAGCACCGATGGATCTACAAAAGGCAGCAAACCTATCAACAGCAACTCAGCAGCCACAAGCAGCACAGTTACCTGTTGCAGGACAGCCACTCGCTGAAGAAAAGTATGTTCTCTCAAGTACCAAATAATTGTTCCCCGATTATTAATTATCAAAACATTTCCCAGTAGTCCCCATATTATTCATCCAGACCCCAGATTATATCATTATTGAGATTTATCCAGCTCCTCTCATTATTCTCTGGATCTAAAAAGTGCTCAGTATTCTATCAATTATTTAGCATATTGGGCATAAATCTTTGGGTAAAAACTTTCTGAAATACTAGATGTCATGATTTACAACAAGTTGAACCTGAAGCCACCAAGAAGCAATAAAAATCCTTGTTTGGGCTTAGCTGTGATAGGCCTAAAGCTCTAAAGTGGAATTGTGGGTACTTAATTAGGGGTCAGGGTGAACCTTTTTTCTAAAAGGGAATAATATGACGCATCCTTGTTCTAGAATGGAAGGTTATTATTTCTTACGATATTGGGGGAAGTAGGCGCAACTGAAACCCCTGGCCCCCCCAAGTATCCACCACTTATCTCTGCAAAATCGTTCAATTTTCAACAAATTTGTAGACTCACCCTTGAACCCTCTCTTGAATAATTAGCAGCTGACTCGCACGTTCCCTACAAACAAGCAATTCTTACCTTCCCCCATATTTTCCAGCAACCCCCTTGCTATTCTTACCTTCCCCCATATTTTTCAGCAACCCCCTTGCACCTGTGGCAGCCGTTGGTGCTGCGCAGTTTATGGAGAAGTTTAAGAAGATGATGAAGGATAACGTCAGCCAAGACCCGCAAATTAATATGACCGGAAGTGAGAAGCCAATGCAGGCTGAGAAAGGCAAAAGTCCTGGATTCAACCAGGTATGTTTTTTTATGACGATTTAAAGGGTAATCAACATGTGCTTGCTTAATGCCTTAAACCAATGGGACAGTTAGGTTATCTTTCCCGATTCTTTGCAAGTTAGCTCTCAAAAAACCAGGGAGCTCGTGAAATTGGGTCCCTTGACCTTGATAAGAATATTGCAAAATAATTGTTTTCTTGTAGGCAATTTCTTGTTGGCCAAAGCGCCAAGTGTCAAAATCTTACATGATAGCTTTGGTATATATGCTATCAATTATCTCCCCTCACTGTATGGCAACTAGCATATGTTGGTTATTCTTCTCTCCTTTCTATTTGCTTGTTAATTTGAGAACCTGGTTCATTATGGAGGAGTCAAGGAAAATAATTAACATGGAATAGCAGAGGAAATTTTGTGAAAGTCAGAAGCCATGGCTTTAAGCTTATTTTAAAAAGGAAGCTTCCACCGTTAAAAACTATGCATTTCCAGAAAATATCGAATAAGTCTGGTTTGGCTGCAAAAAGTTGCCTCTTTTCAAACGTGTCTGAATTTTTTGGTGCCTACTGTGTAGAATTAAAACGTACTTGCGTCACAGTATCAGATCGTTTTGATCATCCCTACAATCAGCAACTGTAGACTAGATGAGTTGAAAAATTCTCCAAAGCTCGTGGTAAATTTGAGGTTTTCTACGAAAGCTGAACCAGACTTTTTCGCAACAAAGAGCCCTCGTTTAGGGCTAGTTGGTTAAAATAACTAGAGGGTCAAAGCTTTTGTTTCTGATTCATTTCGCAATCAAGATTTAAAGCAGGCACTTTATTGAAAAAATACTGGTTTTGAAACTTTAGCAAATTTTTGGTCCGATTGCCTTAAAAACTGCTGCATCTCAAAAACACGATTGTTCGACTTCTGGATCTCGAGTAGAGATTTTATCCTTCTCATCTTTATGTGATTAAAACATCCTAGTATGAAGTTTCCAATTGCAGATACTGGTTCGCATTTTATCAAAAATCACTAGAACAAATATATTTTCAATCATTAATGAGATCAGAATCCACCAAGACGTTTGCTTTGAAAACTATGAATCGACCCTCTAGTCCTTTTAGCTTATTTTGATTTTATTCTCGGCCTCGTTATGGCCATCACTTCGGCCTCGTTACGGCCAATCTTTCGGCCTCGTTACGGCCTGGCTGTTCTCTGGCAAAGGGGCCTCGTTATGGCCAGTACGAAACCACTGATTATGGCCATTTAAGAAAGTGTATGGTTTGAGTGTGAATGGGGGCAGAGATTCTTAAGGGTAAGTAAGGGCGTTTTATTACCTTCCTCTGATACGATAGGAAAACAGTGAATTGAAAACAGTGGCAAATTTAACTGAATTTAATCTTTTGCATACTTTTCATCGTCAATGCAAACCGCAATACGATGAAACTAAATTCTCAGTGTGCTAACATTGCCCAAACAAATTTAAGATCATGCGTGGATAGAAGGTAATGTTTCAATGGGATCAGATATGATTTTGAGAGTTATAAGAAATAAGAAATAGGAGAAACATTTTCCTTCATATTCGTTCTGAAAGAATGCTCCAAAGATCAAATAGATATTTTTTGACAGACCAGACTATCATGTTTGAGTGGAGTTGGAGAGGAGAGAGAGAGTTATATGTGTCACTAGGAGGCCTATTAACCCTAGATACCCCATTAGTACTCAAATATAAGTCTGATAGGGGGTCCAGTCGTAGTAAAAGAGGGCCAAGGATAAGATTTTGATAATCATCCTCAAATGGTAGCCAAAACTCTGCCATCTGCCTGGTAGCTTGATATCAACAATATTCTAGGGGATTTTGGCGCGTTTTACCCAATTTTCGCACAGTTCTCCTCTTAATAGCTCGAAAAAGTTTTATTCGGAAAAATCACCTGCCATTGTTGCTCTGACAGCTTGACAAGGGAAACTAATTTAAGAATTAATTAGGCCATTTACGAAAACCCTTAAACTTATTTTAGCCCAGTGAGGCCATAATGGGGTTAACGCAACGATTGTACAACGTGTAAATATTTTACTTCTTACGATTGGCAACATTTGTTATATTTTGGTTAAAACTGTGGCCTCGTATTGCGGTCTGTAGTGGCGATAAGTGTTGTGTTCATAATTGTTATTGTGTTGCCCAACCTCGTTTTACAACAGGCTCTGTTGGATGCGTTTGATTACGGCGATGACGAGGATGACGAGCAGCGCCTTGCAGAGCAGAGGCGTCACCTTATGGAGGAGGAGAGCAGGCTGAGAAAGAGGTAATTACAATATGCTTTTTTGCAGATTTATAGTAAACAATATTAGAGGTTATTAATAGCAAAATTGTAACTTCAGCTATTTTCCCTCTGAGTCAACACCTTCAGTTGATTAGGGGTAGTAATTTCTAGAGAGGGAGTAACCAGGGTAGGGGCCCATGGCTTTAAGGGGGCTTTAAGAAATAAGCAATGCATCCTTTATAAACTATTAGGCTTCTTTCGGTGAAAATTAGGCGGCCACATTTGTCAATGCAGCCCTGAGTAGGGGCAATCCAAATCGATCACCTCCATTACTTTTTGTCATTATAGAGATTACTTGATAAAAAAGTAGCGATGGCACACCTTCAATAAGGGATAGAATTTTATTGGAAAATGAAATAAGCAATTCTTCCAATTGTTTTTAAAATCAGCAATGGCTATTCGGCGATTTAAAACCCAATTTAGCGTGTAATTCGGACGGTCTCTAATCTAATACAAGGGAATATAGAAAATAAGAAATATGAAAACGCTGAAATGCATAGCATTTTCAATTAAGCTCGCCCAGAAACAATACATATTCAAGTTTTATTTACTTTTCGAATGATTTGTATAAAGTAACATTGACCATCATCGGAAGTCATGGGCTCGAGTCCTGCCTAGGCCATATTTCTTAACACCTATTAACGCCTATTCGTAAAGGGGGTATACACGAGAAAGGGGGCAACAAAAGCTTGAATTTCATTCCAAAACTAAGATGAGGGTAGTTTATTTGAGGGATGGGGTATTTTATATTTATCATTCCTTATGCACAGACAACATCTTTCGATATTGAAAATTTATGGAAAGCTTTGCAAGACGGTTCTGTTTTCTCATATTTTAACCGTTTTTAGATAGCCTGTTTTGTTTTTCTACACAAACTAACCCTTTAGGTGCAAGCTTTAAAACTTATTTTAATGTATGATTTTTAAAAACATGGTAAAAGAAACGAAAAATCCAGAGCCAAAGCTAAAAACTTGTTTATTATCATTAAACTTGTAATTTTTTGAAAAGCTAGATCTTCTAGTGAGTTATGTTTTGCATGTCATAACTCCTCACATGAAAGTATAACGTTAAAGAAGCTCAACACGTTTTTTAATCGGCACAGAACTTCAGGCTTACCTTGTCTAAATGAAGGCTTGCCTTACTCAAGTTTTTATCATTTCGCTCTAATTTCATAAATTTAGGGCAAGTTTGATAAATTTTAAAAATTAACATTCCTTATCGTTGATTTTTAAATTCATTAAAAATTAATGCTTATACCAAAACACACACACTACATGGGGTTTCTACATATCAAGTTTTGACTGCAAAGCATTAATGATGACCGAGAGTTTTTAAGATGCTGGTTGATTAGAGGGTATTATTAAAGAATTCAAAATCGATTTAAGGGACCGTTCAAGAATTATCTTAACGAATTGGAACAACAACTATAGTCAGTTCACTAAGTTTTGCCTGAGTTTTGTTACAATAGGCGTCATCAGAGATCCAATATGGCTGCTTGCACGATCCTGCAAAAAATTATTCAAAAGTTTATTCGTGCTTCATGAGAGGGAACTAATACCAATGAAGAAAGTAGAATCTACACTCAATAAGCAGACATGTTCTTCTGTGAGTCTAAGTTTAGTGCTTACATACTCGTCAGACTGAATATACCAAGACATTGTGTAATCTTTCTGACGAGTGCACTCGCACGAGACTCGGAGTTAGTGAGGAACATGTCTGTTTATTGAGTGTAGATTCTACTGATTGCTCTATATACATATAGATTCTACTAATCGCGTGTATCGAGTACTATAGGCATGCTCTACCCGAGTTAAATTCATTATAGATGAATATGAATTTTGGTAGCTTATAGAGACGAGATTGTTCAGCACGTTGGACTAATTTTCGATCTTATTGTAACGAAACTGTGCTAAGTTTGAGGGTACTGACTGTAAAGAATATTTCCAAAAATTGTAGATCTAGTCTCGCGCAATGCATGATGGGATTATGCCACCTAGCAACGCATAGCTACCAAAGCTTAAGACTGCAGCATCAAATCTTTACTAACGACGTAACTGATTTAGGCCGTTGAAAATTCACGTCTGCATTTTTTGGTGCACAGGAGCATCCTCAGTTCTAAGCTGTGAAATCAAAGGAATAAAGCCAGGACCATCGAAAAGGGGGCTCAGGGCTGGGCCTAAGGATAAAGCCTAATTCAAAGGGCCTAAATTCCCCTTGAAGAGAGCTTATAATGAATGGCCACGAATAACTCGT
Organism: Pelagia noctiluca; assembly: GCA_963924455.1. NCBI lineage: Eukaryota > Metazoa > Cnidaria > Scyphozoa > Semaeostomeae > Pelagiidae > Pelagia > Pelagia noctiluca. Next base: position 1,847,200 of record OZ004319.1, on the reverse strand, counting down.
ATCGAACGAGCCCCTCACTCCCTGCTAAACCCCTTTTCGATGGTGCTACCTTTATCCCTTTGATAGGACGAACGGATACCTGGTTATGATCTAATTGTCCCAATGAGTAATCAGAAAATTAGCTTACAATGCTGGGAACTGCTTTCACTATCTCTTTCTTTCCCGGGGAAGTAAAAATCAGGTCTTTAGGTCCAAAACGTTTCTGTTTTCTTGGGTTCACCCAGGAGAGCGTCTGTGCAGCACTTTGGAGACTGCTCAATATCTTCAGTAATATGGTGGGCCTACCATCGGTTCAGTGGAAGGATACCATCATCCATTTCTGTAAAGGCTGGTCAGTACTGTTTGACATACCATCAGTATTGTCTGGGTATACTATCAGTCCTGTGAAGGGATACCATCTCTATTTTACCAAAATTGTTCTTACACATTATATTGTAGATTGAACGAATTGGAAAACTTGCATGTTTTCCGTCTTGGAATGGAAGAAGGGGGCCAACAAGCTACCATGTAAAATGCAACTGGCCTGATGACAAGGAGGCTTAGTGCTGCATGATTCAATCAGCGCCTATCATTTTGATTCATATTTGTTTTTATTTTTTGAAATTCCGCGTTGGTTAGTTTGCCACTGTTTTCAAAATTCACTGTTTTCTATTCATATTATTGAAGGTTTTCAAACTATATTTGTTGCAACAGGGAGCTCTCTGCCACGTTCGCCAACCTGTCTTATCAAGGTTGAATGTAGGAACTTGGGCATGGGGGCTGTTTTCAATCCTATACATTGAGAACAGCACTACTCTTCGACTTAAAAACTGATTTATGAGAAGAAGCAGCTTGTTAGATGGCAGAAAACGTACTTAGGAAATCCAATTGCACATCAGGAAGTTTGTTCATGAGCGAGTGAGCGACTGCTAAACATGCTAGCCTAACTAAGGCCAGACCTTGACCCTGCAAGGTCACTGAAGTATGCTCCATATTCATGCATTCAGTACACGCATTTTTTTTTATAAGCAATTTCAGCTTGGGCTCAGTACTCAAAATTGCTTAGCTTGAATGTCAATTTGAGTACTCAAAATTGCTTAGCAATTTCTTAACTTTTTGTGCGTGTTTTTTTGGAAATAGATTAGAAAAAGGTAAATATGGGGCCACATACATGTCAGAAGGCACAATCAATTGAAGATGTTGAAGCAAATTATTGATGTTGTTAGCGCTTGTTATTCATGAACACCAACTGAACCAAATATGATATCTTTATTCAAGATATTAGCTCCAAAATTTTTCAAATTGCTTAGCAGTCTTCAATCCAGTACTGAAAATTGCTTAGCTTTTTGGCTTGCCCAGTACTGACTTGCTTATAAAGCAATTGCTTATAAAAAAAATGCGTGTAGTATGGGATCCTAATCTGTTTTACTTGCTATGAGTGAGTGAGTGGGGGTCTGTTCAACGTGCAAGCCTGACTAAGGAAAGGCCTTGTTACAATAGCAAGGGGTACAATAGCAAGATACATTACACTCTTTTTTATATGAAAAGTTTTATAAGAACACGAGCCTCAGATTTTGGCGAAATCTAAGAACAAGATAAGAACAAAATGAAGCTGACCAAATTTTGCTCAGTATAGCAATTTTAAGGAATAATCTGAATATTGAGAAATATCCACAAAACAAGCAGATTGGCAGCACATTGATATGTCAGAGGGTCAAGAAAGTAAAAATTTACAACAATTACCACAACTGATAGCAAAACAGGCTTCCAAATCATTATGAAAGTAAGAGCAATTTAAGAACATTTCAAGCTGAAAACAGAGGAATATTTAAGAACAGCCAGCTTCAAAACAAATATTAATGGTTCTTATAAAAAAAAGATTGTGTTACACATTAGTAGTAGTGATGTAGTGATGTAGTGACTTGATATAGTGATGTAGTGACTTGCCCATCTGAGAAAAAACCATGGCCTTAGTACGAAACCGAAAGTCACTCACTTATGTACTATCAGACAATTGTGTTGGATCCCATACTAATATATATGTTACACATTAGTAGTATTAAGTTCTAGCCTCTTACCGCACCCATCTATGAATGAGTTTCTGTTGAGCTTGCTAACTGGACTAGGCCTCTTAATAAAGCAGCATGATATACTAGTCTATTCCTTGTAACCATGAGTTAGTGAGTGAGTTATTTTTTGATGTGCTAGTCTGACTAAGGCCAGGCCTCATTCTCTGCAGGGTCACTGTAGTGTGCACTACATGTATGCATAAGTAGTATGGGATCCAACACAATTGTCTGATAGTACATAAGTGAGTGACTTTCTGTTTCGTGCGAAGGCCATGGTATTTTCTCAGATGGGCAAGTCACTACATCACTACATATAATAATACGAGGTCCTTGTCCTTTTATTGCATCAACATGTGAATGATTTCCTGTTGAGCGTTCTAACCTGGCTAGTCCTTGTTTCCGGTAGGGAATGGTATCACGATATATCACTGCATATTGTAGTATGAGATCATAGTCTTTTTGTCTCACACATTTGTGGCACAGAAATCATCAGCCTGCGTATAAAAGTGGCCACTGCACCTGGTGTAGAAAACCGTATTTAGTAAACATGTTGTTGCTTATAGCCTGAAAGAATCTCCCGAGTACGACCCGAATGTGGCCGGAATCCTCCAGCAGCTGCAAGAAAACATCAGTAAACAGCAGGCCCAGACAGTGCTCGAACCGAAGCCGGAACCACAGCAACTGAACCTGCCGGAATCTCACAAACTGAAGCAGCCGGACCCTCGAAATGGTGCAAGAGCACAACGCCAGTTTTCAATTGGTAAGTTGGTGTTTGCGTAAATGTCTGTTGAAATATTGCCTGTGCGTTGTTTGTAATGGCGTGCAGTACTATGGGGGGTATCAGTGCTGTGGAGGTTTATGGACAATACTGTTGAGGGTGTTCAGCACTGTAGAGGGATACCATTCAGTGCTGTGGAGGATGTTTTGTGGTCATATTCAAAGTGTATTTTTGTAGATTCTAAAGATAAACATTTCATAAATATTACTTATTGGGTAACTGACCGTCTTCACTATTACGTAAATTCTTTTGAAATACTGCTTAGAACATTACTATCCGGGATATCATGTGATCCAAATCTCAAAAGTGCAAATTGCTCTCAGCAACATAAGTAACTGTCTATGGATGGTACAGAACTTCAGTATAGCCAGAAATATCGGAAACATATCGAAATGAACACATAGATTACTTAAGCTTTTCGTCTGACACTCAACAGAGTAATACGTCAGAAAGAGAACGAAACAGAAACTTAACTGATTTATATACCCAGATGTGGATCGAAATACACTCTTAGAATAAATTTTATAAGAATAATGAGGCTCAAAATCGGTGAAATTTAAGAATATTTTAAGAATATCGTGAGGCTCAGATCTCATGGAAAAATATTTTAGCGAGTGTGGATGAGCTCTGTTTTACAGGAAATAAGGATATTGTTCTGTTACTTTAGCCTCCATCTTTGTAATACTGTAGGTGTGCGTTTTTTGGCATTTATGACAATAATAACAATTTATTGCTATATTCGTGTTTTCTGCCGTAAGAATAATTTAAGAATATTCCGAGGCTCAAAATGGCAAAAAATTAAGAATATTGAGGCTCAGAAAAAAATTAACTATTCTTATAAAAAAAAAAGAGTGTAGGCCAATCAGAAAAGAGGTGAATGATTGGTATGGTGTAGGAAAACCAATCAACACCCAAGATACAGACGGAAAGCTTAAGTAATCTATGTGTTCGTTTCATTATGTTTCTGATATTTCTGGCTATACATAAGTAACTGCCTTGTATTTGCATTAAGTAACTGTCTTGTATTTGCATTAAGTAACTGTCTTGCATTGACAATTTAATGATATGGAGAAGATACCTTTTTGTGTAGGGAATGATATCTTTTACCTCGAATTGTGAATTAGATTGTGGGAAGGGTCAATTAAAATCTCATTTCTATAACACATTTCGGAATCTATAGAATTCTTTAACAAGAAACTAACGTGTAAAATGTTGATTCTTGAAAACTACACTTGATTAATAACCGAGGGCAATGATTTCTGATGTCATATTTGTTGCAAATTTTCAGCCACATGTTAATGAAGTAGTGTCTTTTTAGAACGCCAAGATCCTTCAAGTAACGATCGTCAAATGGATGCAAAGCCTCAAAGTGCTCTCGACGGAAACAGAGACTATTCTTTTCGAAAAGAAGACCGCGCGGACGAACGAAGAGGAAACCGTGATTTCTCTCAAGACCGTGGTAATGACCGTCGCGGGAGAGATGAAAAGCTTGAACGCGATTCTAGGGAAAGAGGAATAAGAGACCGGGACAGAGAATTAAGAGACCGGGACAGAGAATTGAGAGACCGGGATAGAGATTTAAGGGACCGAGACTCGGGTGACAGAGATCGCAGGGACAGAGACCGCGCAGATAGAGATGGCCGAGACCGGAGGAACCGTGATAGTGAGAGAGGAAGGGACAGAGATAGAGACAGGGATAGTGACTATAGCAGAGGAAGGGATGGTAGTCAGAGGGACAGAGATTCTGGTCACAGAGATAGAGATTCCAGTCGTAGGGAGAGAGAACGCGCAAGGGAAAGAGACAGCGGAAGGGAAAGAGACACTGGAAGGGAAAGAGACACTGGAAGGGAAAGAGATTCAGGCAACAGGGATAAAGATGCTGTTCAGAAGGAAGAGGACAAGGAAGGAGCTGTGGAAGAGAAAGAAGGGAGGAAGGAGTTAAGCCCTGAGGAAAGGAAAAAACTCGGTTTCCCAGATATTAAAAAGGGGAGACTCAGCTGTAAGTTTGTTTATGATTAGTATTTATAGGATCATGCGACCGACAAGTGGTTTCTTCTTGTAATCTCCCTGAAACTTTGATGTTAATAGCAAATGTCAATGCTTCAAAATAACTTCTTGGGGGAGAAAATAAGTTAACTGCCTGAAGAAACGGAGGAAGCTTAACATTTTATCTGGCCATTCAGATTTGTCAAAGCCATTTCAAATTTCAATTTCATTAGTAAAACGTAGGGGACTAAATGACAATAATAGTCGTATTTTATATATTCCAAAGAGAGCAGAGCTTATCTAGTATCATTAATTGTTTAATCAATGTGTGCTGCAAACATATCGTAGCTGACAAACAACTAAGATAGCAATGAAGGATCCACATGATGGCATGATCAGAGGCTAAAATGTAACTTTTTCATGTTCTTTGTGCCCATGGACAACCTAATATTCTTCTCCTTATCAGTTTGTCTTTTTTTGTCTTCCAGTATGCAGTCTGACAATTTGGGTTGGTCATCTGCCACCAAGAACAACTCAGGATCAGCTGAAAGAAACATTTGGGGAATTTGGTGAAGTTGAATCCATTGATGTAATTATTACTTTTGTACTATTTCTTTCCATAAGATAAATTATTTTGAGAGGAATCAGGATTTCGGAAAATCAATTGAATGGGTCGGGTTGGGTGGATTAAATGGCCCTGGTATATCCATTGGTAGACTGGCCGAGGCGTAGACTCTGACGGTGCGGTCTAGAATCCTACCTGTGTCATTTTATTTTCACAAATGAATTTCAATAGATATGATTTCCTGTTGAAGATTTTTAGAGATTGCTAAAGATTTGAGATTGCTTTGAAACCACCCACTTATTGCTACACTTATGGGGAACTTGTATTTCCACCCTACCTTTTCACTGTATGCTATTGTTGAATAACAAATTAACTAGAAGACCCCAACTCAGCGAATAATCTTCAGAGTTTGCCTAAAATTACCCTGAACAGAAGTTAAGCACAAAAGAACGATCCACAGATATGGACCTATTTTATTTCATTCTTAGTCCCTTCTATCATCATCCTATCACCATCAACAACTTCTATTTGAAGTAGCTGTTTTAAAGCTAATAAGGCCTACTGTATACTATATTTTCAAGAGCCAGAGTTTTGGCTGGTTTGTCTGATAATTTATTTCTTGTTGTTGGTGAGTTATTCCTTTTTATTGTATTATATATTCCTGATGATTTTAAACGACCCGGCTACATAAGCTTTGCTTTTCCTAGGTCTTGATGGGTCAACTGTGATCATTCCCACCCATCAACAAACATAGAATTGAATTGAATTGATTTTGTAGCTTGTGCAAGCACGTGGATGCTCGTTCATTGTTATGAAGAAAAGAAAGGATGCCGATTCGGCACTGAAACAAATGAAAAACTCCCGTTTCTTTGGACATGCAATAAGGGTGAGTGGATGCTTTTCCTTCATTATTTTTCCTTCCATTTATTTTCAAATTTTGTGCCATTCGTATCCAGTCGCTTGGTATGCAGAATCTACATAAAAATCTAAGGATGTGCTTTTTTGATGCATATCAGGAATTTTTTACACTTGGGGGATATACTTGTTGTGACTGTTATATATGACCACGTACATATATGGAGTATGGAATTTTGAAGGCTGAAGAAAACGTATTGGGTGTCTGATGTTGAAGCCAGTCAATTTATTTGGGGTCTGAGATCTCGATTTTGACATATGAAATCTTGAAATCATGATGAAAAGAATTTTATATTTCACATTTGCCAACATATTTAGGGTATTCAAAAATTTCTTTTTGTACAACAATATTTGACAGCATCTCCATCTCTGGGCCAACTTAATGCTCATACTTGAGATTATTTCTACTTTTAGACGGCATGGGCCCCCGGCAAAGCAATAAAAGGATCAGACTTCAAGAACTTCTGGGATGAAGACAAGGGGGTCACCTATATTCCATGGGACAGAATCAGAGGACAGAGCTTGAAGGAACTTTCAGACGGGGGTGTCGTTGATCCGGACAGTTTACCCCCTGGCATGGAACTTGAAGGTAGGTTGAGTTTCTTATTGTTCTTGACAAATTGTGCTGGGTTGAAGGTTTCCCTCACTATACGTATTTTTGTCTGCGAGCGCTTTGATCAATGTGATAGTAATACTTCATCATTATCAATTTCGATTCATCTAAGGTTGACGATAGCTGCAGCTACTGTAAACGCTCTTTTAAGCCCCCTCTCTATTTAGAGCCCTCTTTTCATATAAGCGAGACTACATAATAAAATGTGATGGATAGCTAATGGATCTATTCTATATTTATATTGCGATATTCTTATTTTACATGCTTGAGAGGGAAGAATGTTTTCTCCTTACCCACTATAGAAATTACCCACTCAATAAGCCCCCCTTAAGAACCTAGGAAAAATTAGATAAGCCCCCGGGGGCTTAATAGAGTATTTAAGGTAATTAACCAAAAAACTAAGAACTTAACTGTAGTTATGATGCGAATAAAGCTATGATAAGCTATAATAGCTGCAGCCATAGTAAAATTTAATGCAAACCAAACTAAAAATCGAGAACTAGAATTACAAGTTTTGAATTAAAAACAAATTCTAAAACCATACCATATTTACATTAAAATCGTTTCAGAAACACTATAATAAAATTAGAATAAAATGATGGTGTCAAGTGAAGCCCAGACTTGGTGTATATGTTTTATAGAGTCTACATTCAGAAGTTAATAATAAGTTATTGTAGGATGGATTGTTGATTTTAATAGAAATAATGAGGGACAAATTAACCATTCATTCTCAACAAAAGCTCTAATCATGACATAATCATTACTTCTTGAGTAAAAAGCAAGTGGTGAAATGACTTAATTGCCATACGTGCTTAAGGAGTACTTAAAGGACAAGTCAAGGCTCGTAGAATTGTCCTATTACGTCACTTAATATTGTATCTGAACGAGGCTGCCACTATGCTGAATGGTTGTGGAAAAACTTCGAGGATGGTGACAAAAATTGGCCTGATTTAAAAGATTACATAGAAACTTATATAGCTACAGTTCTGGTTACTTCACCAATCTGAGCTTGTGTAATGTATTGAAATCAGGATAAAAGTTGAAAAATTTACACCAATACTCTTGAGTTTCATACTCTCTCAAACAATCTTCAGATTTCTATGGTATTCTCTACTCTATGAGTATCGAGACCTTTATTTTGAACAAGAGTTCCCTCTGAATAAGAAATCAGCATAAACATGTTCAAGTCGCCAGCCTTAAGCCGAAAACACGTTCCGTATGAAATAATCCTCGTATGACCTGAAATGCATTCCCGTATGAAATAATCCCCGTATGACCTGAAACGTGTAATCCCCGTTCGAACGGGTCAGGTGGTAGTTGAATAGACATCACTTTTATCCTCCGAGCTTATTTCGCAACTTTAACTATTGTCGAGATCTTCACAGAACGGCCTTGCCTAAGACGTTCAACAGATATGAATAAGAATCGAATAAGCGCCGAATCGTGGATTTTCTTGCGAAGCTAGCATCTGTTTTTTCGGCTTGTGTGATGTTTTTGCTGCGAAAGAACCCCCAAGCACTGCGGGGTTTCGTTCCAACGAGCTGATTATTGAAGTAATCGCCTTGATGTTTCGATATGCAAATATTACAGAATAATTGTAATTCGTACTGCTGGAAGTGTGCACGCAAAGGCATGGACAACTAGAGATTATCATTGCCGATTCTTTAAAGTAGGCAAAGTATAATAAAGATAGCTGTTAAAAGGATAATTTAAAGGCCTGTATTACTACTTACAATTCATAAACGAAGAAGAGAAATAGGTTCGAAATATTTCAAAAAATTTACCATAGAGGCTAGGACTATTTCAGTGTTTTTCTTCTTGCAGAAACTTTAAGAACTAAACCAATATTATTTAGAATTAAACTTTTGAAATCAAGAGGCACTAAAGTTTTAGAATGAAGAAGCATGTCATGCACTATACTGTATGGGGATACCATCAGTACTGTGGAGCATCTTCAGTACTATGGAGGAATACCATCAGGACTGTGTAGGATGTTCAGTACTGTAGGGGGATATCATTAGTACTGTCGAGGGATACCTTCAGTAATGTGGAGCATGTTCAGTACTGTGAAGGGTTGCCACCAGTGTTATGGGGGATACCATCAGTACTGTGGAGGAATACCATATGTACTGTGTAGGTTGCAAGTACTGTAGGGGGATATCATCAGTACTGTGTAGGATGTTCAGTACTCTAGGGGGATACCATCAGTACTGTGGAGCATGTTCAGTACTATGGAGGAATACCATCAGGACTGTGTAGGATGTTCAGTACTGTAGGGGAATATCATTAGTACTGTCGAGGGATACCTTCAGTAATGTGGAGCATGTTCAGTACTGTGAAGGGTTGCCACCAGTGTTATGGGGGATACCATCAGTACTGTGGAGGAATACCATCAGTACTGTGTAGGTTGCAAGTACTGTAGGGGGATATCATCAGTACTGTGGAGGGAGGCAATCAGTACTGTGGAGTACGTCCAGTACTGTGGAGGGTTACCACCAGTATTGTTGGGGATACCATCTGAGCACATTACATTTAAGTCTTGAATGCCAAACACTGACGTCTCTCCTCCAACCGTGACAGATAATAAGAATCGAAACTTGAATAATTTGATAAGAAAACCTGTTTGATTGTCTGACTCCTGTGAATGATGATAATAGCAGACCATGCAAGTACATACGTAACAAGGGTTAGGTGACTGCTTATTCATGCACGCTTTTTATAAGGAAGATACATGTAGAAGGTCATATTGAATTTATACCAAGTACATTTGCTTATGGAATGTCCCTTTTATGAAAAATGGAAAATTATAAAGGCTTCTAACCAATTTCAGGAAATTTGATACTTAAGATCCCATGATATCCCAAAATCTGGGGAACGTTTGCGTAGTACTTGGGAGGGTGCTCAGTACTGTGGAGGATTTTCAGTACTGTGGAGGATACCATCATAACTATGGAGGGTGTTCAGTACGGTGGGAATACCATTAGTGCTGTGGAGGAATACCATCAGTACTGTGAAAGATATTCAATACTGTTGAGGAAAACCCCAGGTATTGCGAACGAAGATAATACCCAGAGTGCTGTGGTGTCCCCCTTCACAGTACTGATGGTATCCCCTCACATTACCGAACATTCTCCAATGAGCTGAAAATCCCCCATAGTACTGCACAGACGTTCCTCTTGGTAATACTACAAGGTGATTGCATATTACTCTATTTTTTGTATCAAGGACCGGTTAATCTAGCCCTAGGTTACCTTTGATGATTAACCCAATAAGTTTGCTGCCGTATTTTGAGCGTGTTTTAGTACACAAAAATGATAAGATAGGCCTTACTGTAACGAATTAGGTAAGAAGCTGATTTACTTATAAAAAAGCGTGTAATGCGTGGACGCACATGCGTAATAGCTGTCATTTGACTGTTGCTTCACAATGTTGATAATGATAACAGCTGTTATTTATTGATGGGACATAAAGATAAGATAGTAATAAGATTAAAAAGATATAAAAGTACAAGTGATAAGATTAGTCCAACAAATATTCCAATTAGGCAGGTGATTGCTAATTTGCAAGAGCTGATGTTTATCTTTCTTGGTTTACAATCAGAGAGGGTTGTCATGCTTTCAATGCATAGCATAAACATTCCTTTGTAGGGGGGATAGTGGACCTGGGTAGCGGACCTTGATGAATGCACTTATTATGGTTAATGTATAAAACCAGTTTGTAAGGAACCTAGAGCTAGGACTTAATTTATTTACAATTCAACATTTTGTTCTACGGTTTCCTGTAACAATAGAAAACGATGGAAAATTTAAGGAATTTTTAGCACTAGGCCTTGAGGTAGGTTCCATCTTGTATAAGGAATCAGCATATAAGAAATCTAGAACTAGGATCTCTTGTAATTAACAATTGATTCTTTTGCTCTACTATTACCTGTAACAAAAGAAAACAACATAAATTTAAGGAAACTTTTAGTACTAGGCCTATAGATAGAATAAATTGGGGTTTAGAGCTTGTATTACTAGTTTCATACACGGAAATAATAAGCATGACTGCTTTAGAATAGCAGGTTTTAGTCTTTCCCGTCTGCGTTGCTTATTGCTTATTGAAAACGTGTTTTCCTGTAAATTGATTCGAAATCAAGGCAATTTTGTTACCAGATGTTTTTGTGTGGCCGGACCAAAGTTTCAGCTAGGTTATTCTTTTTAATTAAGGACACAATATTGCTCCATACAACATTAGACCAACTATAGACAGCTTCCGCCAGGCCTGATGTTCTACTGGTTTCATGTAATGGTTAGCATGCATGTTTTAGAATAGCCGAGTTCATGAAACGATGTTCGGTTTCTATGGAGCGCGTCTCAGTGATCATATCTCTATGTGAATCGCATAATTTTGGCTACGCATTCAGCTCATTTGCGTAACCCAAGCGAGGACAGACACGAAAGAACCTATATTCATGATTCTATCTTATCTATCGTGTTGTTCTTGTGTCTTTTTAATTAACTCGTTTTTAAGCGTGTTGTTCCCATTCAATTCAAAACATGCCGTTGTTTTTCCGAGATTACACCACCGTTAATTTTTAATGTGCTGCTTGTACTGTTTTTGTTTTTATACTTTTTTTTTTATACAGAACCGGATTACAAGGTACATACGTGTAGGCACCTCTTTACAGGTTGGGATTCACGCATCCACGCAATCTGACATTGGATTTTCACGCTTAACTCGTCTATATTTTAATCCTAATTCACGAAATCATGCATTAAGCAATCGGGTTTCACGCAATAAAATAGCTAAAACGCGTAAAGTATTGGGGACACATGTAGAAGGTCAAAAAACTTAGGGAACTTACTACTGAAAGCAAAATCACTGAGGAACTTTTTAATTCTACACTATCCTCCGCACAATTAGTAATAAGGAAGCCACCTTCATAGATTTCTCTGTCAAAGTTACTTTTCTCACGGGGCTCTCTGCAAGTTGACTTGAGAAAGCAAAAGTTTGCAGTATTGCATCTATCAATTCTTAGACCCCAAATTATAATTTAGGATTACGAAGTGTTGATAGGCCTTAAAACAAGGTTTTTAGAGAACTATGTCCTGAGCTAGGTTCCTTATAAAAAATCGGAAATTCACGTGCGTCAAAGAAGATTTCTGGCGCCACCGGCTTGTGTTTGCTTCACCAATATTCCAGATACGCTCAGTTTTATCGTGCGGCGTTTGCGGTAATGTGCTACGAATTCTGCATGCAATACAACCATTTTGTGTTTTAAAATTTTTGTAATGATTTAGCATTTTTGTTTCATCTATCATTCTTTAAATATGATACTTATTCAACAAAATAAGTAGCAAAACTGATACTTGGATTGAAAATGATATTCAACTTAACCTATTAAGAGCCTGTTAGTTCTGCTCCTCTTTTAAGGGGTCACTTTAATTACTGAGCTGTCACTTTAATTACTTAGTGTTTTAGAACTTGTCTCAAGCCGGTTAGGGAGATATTTGCTTAAATACTGTCCGTTTAGAATATTCCATTTTTCATTCTTTGATATATAGAGATCCTAGTTTGGAATATGTTAATCACCCCATCTCCAAGGCCAAAATCTTAGAGGTACGATGAAAACAGCACAAGTTTATATGCGAAATTTCATCCCACTTTCCAGCTTCAAACAGCCTAGGTACATGAAATATTCATAGAAGAAATAACACTAAAAACAGACATGTTTTTGTGTGAAGAAAATATGTTCGTTTTTCATTGATACTTCTTCTACACAATTGCTTTATGCCTAACCTAATTCACGCACTTTAGCCAGGATAAGTCCGCTCTACTGGAGTAAGATATGAAATACGTATTTAATTTTTGCTCATCAATATGTCTTCTTACACATTTTCCTTCTCTTTCAGTTGAACCAGAACCACAGATAGCTCAGCAGACGGCAATGCCGGTCCAGATGACGCCTCAAGGCATGATGGCACCCCCTCCAGGTATGCCAATTCCTCCGCCCGGTTTGATTCCCTTCCCGCCAGGAATGATGCCAATGCCTGGTATGCCCCCACCTGGAATGATGCCTAATTTTGCTATGGGTATGCCCCCACCTGGTCATGTCCCTCCTTCCGGATTTGTCCCTCCTTTCCAGGATAATATGCAACCACGGCCAAACTTTGATGGACCTCCGCGCAATGACTTTCCTGGGATGCATGACGGTCCGCCTGATGAGCAAAGGATGATGATGGGAGAGCCTGATGACTTTGGACCGCATCATCATGGTCCGAGACCTAGATGGCATGAGCCGAGTAATAGATTTTCAGGTCAGATGGGACCTCGTGGATTTATGCGTCCGCCTTTTGATGATCGCCATATGTCATACCGACCAAGGTTCCCAGGAGACCGAGGCCCGGATAGAGATTTCCCACCGGAACATCACGGAGAGCAGGGTCCGCCTGAAGAGTTTCAAGATGAATTTCAAGGTCCGGCATGGCGGAATAATCAGGCAGAGGATTTCCCTCCTAAGGATGATAATGCAGAAGGACCAACTTCGGGCATGGAGGAAGAAAACCGCCGGCCGGATGATAATAGAAGAGACCGGATCGGTGATAGGGGAGGTGAGAGAGGTCGGGACTTGGATGGACCAAGAGACCGCCGTGACCGGTTTGATCGGGATCGCCCTGACCGTGATAGAGGTGAGTAGTTTTGCAAGCGATATTTTAAGGAAAAACTGGACGTAGTTTTGCAAACGAAATAACTTTGTAAAATAGATTAAGATTTTTAAAAATCATCCTGGACTTTTATTTTGATATTCATTCATAGCTAGGCAATTGTAAATTAGGTTTTTAACATTTCTTTTCCTTTCTTTTTAAGCAGGACAGGCATTTAAAACAGCAATATTTTTGTTGAAGCTTTAATCCTGTTAAAATATTTGTAAAATTGTGTTATTATTATCATTATTATTAAACTTAACAGACCAGTTTTTAGAATTTTACTGGTTAGTCTGTTGCAAAACCCTCTGCTAAGCTTTACATTTTCAAACTCTTTTACCAGGTGACCGAGGAAGAGACCGTGATCGGGATCGAGACTGGGACCGCAGACGAAACTTCGGAAGAGACCGGGACGATCGTGATCGCGGAAGAGACCGGGACAGAAGATTCCCAGATCGCGACCGTGATCGCATCCAGGATCGTGACCGCAGCCGTGACCGAGATAGCAGCCGTGGAAGAAACAGAGATCGGGACTCCGACCGGGACAGGGATCAGGATCGGGATTCTGACCGGGGTAGAGACTCTGACCGGGGTAGAGATTCCGACCGAAGCAAGAGCTCAAAAGAGAAGGATGAGAAATCAGACAAGAAAAGTGATGATGCCTTCCAAGAGCCGGAAGTCAAGCGGGCTAAGAAAGATGACACGGACACTGGGAAAACTGAAGAAGATAAAGAGCCCGACTCTGGAAAGACTGAAGACATCAAAGATACTGAAAGCAAAATGGAAACAGCACAGACTGATAACTCTAACGATGAATCGAAGGGAAAGGGGGGCTGGACAACACTTGGTGAAGCTTCTAAGGAGACCAAAGAGTCTCCTCCAAACGACCCACCAGGAAAGCCTCTTCTACAACAAGGATTCGGGCTACTGGCCCCTCAGAAGAAGATTGGTTCTTTAAAGCCTGCTTTATTTGAAGAGGAAAAAGAACCCAAGAAGAAGATCGATATGTTCTCAGTTGATTCTGATGAAGAGAAGAAGAAGGAACAGAAGGAAGATATTGCAGAAAAACAGGTGGGACATTTGCAATTTGAAATCTCACTTTTATAGCAACCAGTTATTGGGAATCTTTACCTTTCAAGGAAGGTTTGGTTTCCCAGTTGAGTTGTCTTCCGGTCAACAGACCTTTACTCTTTACTCTCTTGTGAAACGTTTGCGTACAAACATTAAGAAAAGTTTAACTAAAGGGATATTATCATCAAAATATTCTAAAGCATGGTTTATTCTTGTCTAATCTTTTGAATATATTATAAACTTTAGTAAATTGTCTCCATTCCATCTATATCTACATCTAACTAATAATCAACTACATCTAACTAATTATAAACTGCATCTAACTAATTATCAACTGCATCTAACTAATAATCAACTATGTCTAACTAATTGTATCTAAATAAATAACTATATAACTAATTATTCAACAACACCTATATCTAACTATTTATTCAACAACACCTATATCTAACTATTTATCTCTAACTAATTATCTCTAAATAAATAACTACATCTAACTAATTATTCAACAGCACCTAACTAATAATAGACTACATCTGACTAGTAATTAACTACACCTGACTAATAATCAACTACATGCAACTAGTAATCAACTACACCTGACTAATAAACATCTACTTCTAACTAATTATCAACAAAATCCATAACGGGTGTCAGGCTGATGAGGTTATGACCACTAAATCTGCAAAAAAGTTTAAAGGATGAAAATGAAAATGCTCTCTTTATGATTATTTTAATCTACCTCTATTATAGCTACTTGCAAATAACCAGTATATCTGCAATCTACCTCTGAATAAATTTTGTTTTATAAAGTTTCTGATGTCAAATATTTACTTCCAGAACAAAGAAACAAGTGAAAATAAAATGTCTGGTGTATCCAAGAAAGAACTGAATAGCCAGCTGGCAGATAACATCCTTGAAAACGACCATAAACCATTCTCAGTCATAGAAGATCACGACAAAAAGGAGGCTGAACAAGGAAATGAGGCGAAACACGATAAAGAGGCAGATACTGTAAATGAGGCCGAAAATGCTGAAGTAGACATGAATGAAAAAGATAAAATCATTGAATCCGGTAAATCGAGTTTTGGTGAAGAAATTTTCGATGAAAAATTAAATGAACAATCCGAGAAGAAAGTCGAGATATGGAATGAGGAAGTTTGACAGAAATGATCTTTTGGGAATTGAGTCACAATCAGGTATTGTTTTTGATGATTATAGATAGGCCTATGCAAGTGTCCATTGTACCCTGTCTAATTCAAACTGTCTGGGTTTTATACAAAATTTCTACCTCCAATGCGTCTCAGATGCGTCAAAGCGTTTTGCTTTCTGCAACTTATATCAACAACCTCACAAGAAACTTTCAAGGTTTGAAAAATATAGGGTTGCGAAACTTCTGAAAAAGGGACTTCTGAATAGTTGCCCAGAACTTCTGAATAGGCGTAGGCCTTCTGAAAAGGGTTTTCTACGAAACATAAAGTTATTACTGAAGACGGCGAGGGGCAACTATTCTCAATCTCTGCCCCCTAAGTCCACCAATACTTTTTATCATGAAGTGCTCTTCTCTCCAATGCTTCCCCATAACAAATCATGAAAAAAATCAAATAAAGGTATTCCATAAAGACTCAAATAACCGCCTCAAAGACTGAAAAATGGCGAGGAAAATCTCTCTGAAGCATACGAAACTATCAAAGCTTCTCGACCTGGTAGATTACCAAGAATTTTCTAAAACTGCAGCTACTTTTGAGATTTCATTATAGAACTTTCTTATGGATAAACGTGTAAAGATTTAGTTCTGTGCAGACAAGTTTGAATTTGACATGGTAGACCAGTGGTTTTTTAAATGTTTAACCATCCTGGTACACTGAGGTGTGAAGAACACGCTAGACACTCAACATCCTTGACAGATTTTATCAAATTTTGTAAGAAATAATTTCCGAAGATGTTCTTCATTTGGAAGATAAACTTAATTTTGATTCTTCTAATGTAAGTCATGTCGAAATTGTAGATTGAATTTTTTAGTTTCGAGCTGGCATTGATATTCACAAATGTTTTGGCTTTTTGTGTTTTAACCCTTTCGCAAGTGAGTGAGTTTTTGTTTTACCTTTAAGCTTGACTTAGGCTGGGTCTTTTACTGCTAGTGGTAGAGAGGTAGACACTACATCACTTCATATCATATTATGAGGTGCTTATGTGTTTACTTGATGAGTGAGTGAGCTTCTGTTTAAGGCCCCGTTCACAATACTCCGTATTCAAATGAAAACAATTTTAAAATATCCTTTTTCGCCTTGTGCTTACACTGCTCCAACCTGAAAACGAAGACTTTTGAATACACAAAGATGCAGTGCAAACAGCGAAAACGTAAAAGGGATACTTTATATTTTGATGTTTCAATCCGACTCATAGCGGAGCAATGTGAGCGCTTCATTGTTTTCGTAGCGTTTTCATATTTACCCAAAGTACTGTGAACAGGCAAATCGAATCAAAATGAAAATGGACAAAAATTAATACGGAGTAGTTTGAACATAGCCCAAAGTACTAGCCTAACTATCGCTTGGTTGTTTTTCCAGTAGAGGAATGGTAGCATACACTAATCACTGTTGATAGTGCTTGAGGTCCTCCTATGCTAGATTTGTGAGTGAATGAGTTCTTGTTCAACCTGGTAACCCGACTAAGTATTGGCATTACTTCTAGCAAAGGCATAAGTAGCATGAATTACATGAATATATGAACTGATGATATGAAGGTTGTGAGGCTCTAGTGTGTGTTATTTGTTAGTGAGTGGGTTTCTGTTTAACATGCTGAAGTTTAGTAGTAAGATGTCTTAGGGTGCTTTATGGAGGATTAAGTGAGTTTCTACTAAACCTGCTACACTGGCTCAGCCTGGTTTGACTTCCAGAAAGATTATCACCACATTAAGAAGTGGGGGGTCGTAGTATGTTGGGTAGCATTTGGGTTCCCTCAATTACTGTTTTTCTGCCATTCATTTTGAATTAATATATGTATCTCAAACAACATATCTCTACATCATTTACTACAAACAATTTATTGAAAAAGAGGCAAAGAAACACAACTGTAATACAGTACATTAAGGCCTTTCGCACTTGTGTCCTCATTTTTTACCTTTTTTATTAAATATAGTCGAATTAGTTCAAATAAAGAGATGGGTCCATTCTGTATTGCTCAACAAACGAAAAATGTCTGTGTAAACTCACGGTCTTCCAGCAGAACATCAAAGGAAAGCGTGCAGTGTTTACATTATTTATCTTATTGATCAGATTATGAGTATCCAATGTTTATGCGAGCTGCTTTAAGGCTCGAACCGCAACTGCAAACATGATTAAAGGTGCACAAGCTGTTCGTGTTGTTGCCGCGCGGAAGAAGGTGCGGCAAAATTAAATGTAAGTAAGGCCTGAGCAGATGTCTCGTTTGCAGTCGTTTCTAAATGTCCCAGTCTATGATGTAATACTTCAGTACATATTGATTTTAACTGCGATATTGAAGATGAAGGCGAAGAAGATAACAACCCTAAAGGACTCTGCAGTGGGGCAGCCTTCGAAAATAAGGGGAAATTGGGTTTGGACGATGCCGTTGCAAGCAAGATCACGCCGTTACCCCCTGAAAAAGTTTCGCATTGGATTGAAGTGATAGTCGAAGAGTGGCTTTTGGCAAAGTGGGCTTCTTCCGCCTATTAGAACCCTTGATGTCTTTGGGGCAGTCACCCTCTGCGTTTTTCTCATTGGGATGTCACAATACCACTAAACGCCAGCTAGAAGGGGGTGGTCCTAATACCATTTTTGGTCTGGTAGCTTAAGACTAAAAAATTTTCATGGCAACCATTTTCTGAGAACAGTAGATGTACAAGGTTTCTTTTTTAGAAAAAATATTTTGGGATTCTAGCTCTTTTCAACTTATATCCAGCACAGAGTGAGTTTCTAGCAAGGACTGGGTAGCATCACGGTAGTATTACGTAGAACAGTATGAATTCCTAGCCTGTGTATTGCAAGTTACTCAGCTACCGAGATTTCAATTCTAGAATTACTACCCACTAGACTACCCTTCATGGTATAATAGAACCCATGCTACCCTTAATATCTTAGCTAGTCTAGCAAGAGCTCGAATTTCAATTTACGCATGAAAATCTTTTGATAAATCCTAAAAAGATCCCTCCTTTTTGTCGATTAGAAAAACACGATTTCAAACGTGGTTTCCCAACACAAGATGCTTTGGGGTCTTTGCATAATGAAACAATCTGCGGCCGTGCACACAATAGGAGGCAGCTAAATATAGCCGCCATTTCATGAGGTGAGGCAGCTGAGACTCTGAATGGGATAACAGCTTTCGCAACTGAATCTAAGGAAAAGATTTCCCCAAAGCCATCGCAATTTGCCTAATTATTATGTCGGTAAACGTATTTGTAAGGAGATTTTCTCAAGGCCTTGGAAACTCGCCTCAACACAGTCTGCAGAGTGTCATGTCGGTCAGCTATGACGTAGAAACCCTGTTGCTGTCCCAGAATGCAATGCTGGAGTTTTAGCTGTCCCATGATGCAATATTAGATGTTGAGCTATCCTGTAATGCAGTGCCGTGTATGAAGCTCTCTGGTAATGCAATGTTAGATTTAAATCTCAGTCATATAGTCAGTTGATAGTCAAGGGTCTTACGAAACTAAAAACTCAACGTCGCTGTACTTGCATGAGGAATGTCATCTGCGCATGTGCTAAAAACTCGCAGCCATCTCTCCACCCAAAACGCATGCAAACGAGGCTTCTTTTTGGCTGCTTGGCCACATAGTGCAAGCACCTCTCAGGAGCCCAACGGTTTCATCTCTATCAATTCACTTTACAGATTTCTATTTCATTCAGTAATGTTTTCTTTGCCCACCCTTGATGTGGCAAAATTGGAACCAGGATAATACAATAAGATAATACCAGACCCTGAATTGTTAGACTCAACCAAGCGTAAGGAAAAAAGGAGCCGGAGTTATTTTCAAAGAACGCGGAACGTCAGAAATTTGTTTGAAAAAGCCCTCAAAACATGAATGCGAAACAGGTCCGTGCGTATCTGTGATGAAATTAGTTGTTTTTCTTGAGAGATCTGCAGGTTGTTTACCGCAAATTATAATCTGGTGATATTCGCCGATAAGAGCTCTGGTCTCGATTTTGCTTGAATAAGGATCGCCACTGCGGTGATTCGCATCCATTATTCATGGCAGGGCTTAATAGGATAGCGCATGGCACGTCCCTAATTCGCTGATTAATCCCTGCTTCTTCAAAGGCTTCTGCTAACCTTTTCACGCCAGAGTCATCATCGCACGTTTTGTATTGCAAACTGATTTGTGTGAGGCCAGACTTTGTAGTTCTATGCACAACCGTGAGCACTGAATCGACAGAGTCTGTGCTCTGTAATGTTCCATTTCTTGTGCCTTACCAGAATTGGACCTCTTTTGATATATTCTATCACCTGCGATTGCTGCCATTTGGCCCCTTGGTTCAAAATAATCAGGGATGGATTGTCCCAGAATCCTTTGTATGCTCGTTTTAAGGCAATAGGCCTCTTTCACGCAGCAAAATTAAAAAAGCCTTGTCAATTTAGCCTCATTTTCATACTTTCAGATTCGAACGAGGCTGATACTGCGAGGATTGATTTCATGCTGCGATGACTACCGTGAGAGCAAGGAATGCTTAATGCTGCATTCTTATACCTGATTTTCCATAATAACCTTTGTCAGGGGGGGCTTTTTCTATAATACATATCTCAAATGTTTGCATGTAGCAAGATTCTCATCACGACGGGGTCGTACGCTTTGAACTAAAAGCATTGGAACGGTAAACCATTGTTTAAAACGTGTAACCAATAATGACTGCCATTGAGCAAATCTTGTACGTACCGTGCTGTACATTTTCTTGTCACAGTAGTTCGCATGACCATTTCTTTGTTAGGCGAGTACATACGTACAATGGCCGCACCCACGGTTTGATTGAATGGCTACGCATTTCACTGACAGGCGAACAATAGGAGTTATCGTTCCAGTCTTTTTATATGTATAGTTCAATGGTCGTAGGTAGCTAGATTTACTACATGAGTCACAGTTTTCCGCATTGAATTGAATTGTTGTGATATGTAGCTTCAAACGGAGGAGTAGTGATGACGTAAAAATCAGATAAAAAAACTTTGAACGAATACAAGTAATCACGTAGTAAGTCAAAAGGAAGCTAGGCCGGTAAAGCGTAACTGATGGCCTTTGAAACATGCTCATACTCGCACCTTGATTCGTATTGAAATACCGTGCAAACAGATAAGACTGCTCCATTCAAGTTGTTATTTTTGTTTTCAATAGTGAGGTTATTCCCAACACAAATGTCAATTATAGATTACTATAATTGGAGTTATCACAAGGGCCTGGGTTCTTGTTCCGTTTCCTGTCACTAGGCATTTCTTAGCAGGGGGTCTAGCGTGGTTATCCCTCGTGTTGGGCTACAAATATTTCTCTTCGTTACTTGGAACGCTCGCGCACGGAGGACACAATTTCTTATAATTTTTGATTCGATAGTAATAGTTCTTTTGTACTTCCTAAGTTAAGTTAGGTTTTATTATTAAGTCTAAATGGCTTGATGGTTGGTTCTACGATACTGAATGTTGCATTTGGAAGAAGTATGGTGTGTTGTTATTTCCGTGGCTCTACCAAGGTCAAGATCAGATCACAAGGTCAAACAGCAACAAAAACAGCTAAGTCAAAATTTTTTATTTTGTCATTCTCTTAGATCTTATCAACCCCCATTTGTCATGATTGTCTTAGGGGGTCTTAACTGAGAAACAAGAAAACGTGAAGCAGTGCAACT
Source organism: Pelagia noctiluca (assembly GCA_963924455.1). Classification (NCBI taxonomy): domain Eukaryota; kingdom Metazoa; phylum Cnidaria; class Scyphozoa; order Semaeostomeae; family Pelagiidae; genus Pelagia; species Pelagia noctiluca. The sequence continues at coordinate 1,825,696 of OZ004319.1, read as the reverse complement.
GCTTTCCGCCACTTTTGGTAGCTATCAACTGTTATCACGGTATTCTTATTTGCATACTTGCGTACCCTCTTCTGCCCTCTTCCATGCTTTGATCCTTTGCCCTGCTTGATAATGTTTTATAGACGTGATTTTTCTCTTTCACCCTGATAATCTCCAATTTTTGATCACTTTAATTTTAAGATTTTGTTTTATCTGTTTACAGGGTTATCTAGAATAAGTCTACCTTAGCTTAAGTTCTGGTCCCTCCAGGTGAAATAACGTAAATCTATTTTGCATGTTTTTCCGGTCTTCCTCAGCCTTTAATCCATTATCTAATTTGTTCGGTTTTTATAGAGTGTCCCTTTTAGATTCTTTCTTGATTTTTCTTAGGAATATTACATTCTTCGTCCATATAGAACTAATTTTATTCCAAGGGTGGACAAAAAATTTCCCTGAAAGCTACCACGGTCTTTATAATAGGCAAGGTAAAGATGTAATAATGTAGACGGGGTCTGACGCTATCAGAAAGATTCATTTGGATTTTCATTATAGCTTTTATTTTTTGTTCTAATGCTACTTTTGGGTAATACATATGTAGCAAGACGGTTTTCCCTCTCACAAGTCATTCCTAGTATAGTTGATACATGTAGTCATACATATTCATATAGTTGTCACTTAAATAAGAAATACAAATGGTGGTTAGGGCCCCCTGTATTTCACTGATGTGCCCTCTTTGATTCTCGTGTTGATGAATTTCATGACAGCAACTTTAGGCTAGGCTAACGCTTGCCAAAATGAAGAATGATGGAAATTAGTAAGGCAGATTAAAGCCTGATTAGGCAGGTAATCATATGAAAAAGAATGCAGCTTCCAAACGGAACTAGATTCATATTATTCATTTTGTTGAGTATATTCTTTACTCATGCAATCAGACGTACTTAAAAAAAAAATGAGGTCTACATTTGATGTTTTCCCATCAAAGAAAGCTAGATGATAAAAACGACAGATTGGCTGACATTCAAATCGAATTCCGGGCCAGGGGCATGCCTACTGATTCGCAAGAACCTTTTGTCTATTCTTGCTTGGAAATATAAGCAAGCTGTTCGCGAATTTTAATGCATCAGGGTTTACACTCTTGGCCTTTTACTGGACAATTTGATAGAAGATTGAGGATTAAAATTGCCCAATTACTATGGTAATTTAAGAATAAACAACAAGAAGGTTTATTCCTAGAGTTGTTGATCCGAAAAATACGAAGATAGAATCAATATATTTAATGAAAGGGGTGTAGAGCCTATGCAACAGGTATCCCTCCCTACGGTTTTGTGACATTTACATGTTAGTGACTATCTAAGACTATTTAAGACTGACAAATAAACTAATTACACGAGATAAAATACACGGTTGAGAACGATAGGGAAGAAAATAAGAAAGTTCATACAATAGGTTAACCGTTTTAAAGAGGCTAGAGGAAGTGACGTATAGAGCAGTTAGTCCTACTACAGTCTACCCCTCCTTGATAAAAAAATGATGAGCGTAGTGAGGAATTTTTTCTAAACTAAAATACGCATGAAATATTACAGGCATGAATAAAGTTGAAAATGTCACGTATTTTCTTAAAACTACATAAACGACGTAAACGAGGATGAGAGTTTCCTAGATTTCTTAAGAATACTGAATGAATCCTAATTGCTAGATTTCCCTAAGGTGTCATGAGAGAAAATCCAAATGAAGGGTGATTGACAAGCGGTGTGCTGTGCGGTGCGATTGAGACACAGTGCGAAAAGGCTAATGCAAAGAATCGGCGTCTCTGCTATTTCGCGTGCTGAGAGACTTGGGCGAAGTGTGCTAAGCCAATGTCGCTTTGAACACGAAAGTTGCCAAAATACGCCAAGTTTTGTTTGGCAAAAACGACGAATCCTAAAAAAGTGTGGCCTAAAAATTTGAATCCTAGGGCCATGGATGATCCTAGCTAGATGAGAATAGCCAAATCCAAGGGGCATTTCACTCCCTTATAAAGCGTACGAGATTTTCTAAAGAACTAAAGGATTTCCAGTGTTTTTCAAGGGATTTTGCTAAGAAAAATAGGATTTTCAGAAAAAGTGTATAAGATTTTTAAGGAGTGATTTGCCCCTTGGGTGTATCCCTCAAAAACGCTTTGAGAGTATTCGTGTTTGCGTCATATCACACAAATTGCTGCTTGAACAATCAGCAACGAAGCATTTCCTCCTCAGACGCAAATCTCCCTCTAGGAGCAAACAGTGGCTTGTCAGAGTAGGTGATGTCTATACCCTATGGGGTGTTGTGTTAAGGGAAAGCCTTGATAAGACCGAAAGTATTTACTTTGTAGAAAACAGTTGTTGTTTGTTTGGACTCTGTCCGTATTTGTTAAACTTGCCATTAGAGTTCTCAATGTGCTGTTTATAATGCGGTGTATATAATATCAGGTTTCAGATAAGCTCAAATCGAAGAAAGTCGGTTACCTGTGACTTGGTTGAATCTCGTGCAGACTCATGGTCTGAAAAAAGCAAATGTGCAAATTTCGAATATTTCACTGTCTAGTTTGGTGTCAAACTTTAGCAACTGTCCGAACCAATTCAATTAAATTCTATAGTAGTTTCTTGGTCTGCAACCCAGGTTTTTTTTTCGATTTTGTAAGGTTTTGTAGTATTACACTCCAATCATTGTTCCCAATTTAATTTTTACGCTTTAGATTCTTAAGGGGTCTTCCCTTTTTAAAATGTACACTGCAAAGTAAGCGATAAGGTTTTTCCCTCATAGTTCTTCAATATTTTTAAGTCATTGAGCTTTTGTGGAGTTAATAGATTCCAAGCTGTAACAGTGAAGCAGCAGATTCCTTGCAATATTGTCTTGGTCTTCACGAGTTATGTCGAATCCCACTTTCCCACACTAATGTTTGTCATGATTATTTAGGTCCCATATTAGGACAATCCTATGCTTTCCAATCAAGAATAGTACAAGAAATACAGTGTGATTTGATTTATAAAGAAAAAATAATAAGACTTAAGGGTAACTTATGACCCCGAAATGTTTGTTTTGAACCAATAGTAGGTCAAAGTCATGCTCATTCTCTATTTTGTTGGCAAAGCTCATCTGAGCTAAGCTGTTCCAGTTTTTTCCAAAAACATCTGTCGGTGAAGGAGGGGTTGTCATCAAATCCCAATGTGTCCGAAAAAATTCAAATTTGGTCAAACCATGGTTCTTTTTAAAAATTTATGTGCTTGCTCATTTTGTGGCAGATGAAGTTTTTATTGCGCTCGATGAAGTTGCTTATGTTAGTCTACCTTCGTGAATGCTTGCTATGTTGTAAAATAGCAATAAATTATCAATTCAATACAGTACAAGATGATTGCGGTACCCATGTCTTTAAAGTTATAACCCCAATAGGGTAGTGCCAGCGGTGCACGTTTTGTTAAAATTATGCCTCCCATAGGGCAGTGCCAGTGATACACATGTTATTAAAATTATGCCCCCATTTGGGCAGTGCCTGCAATGCACATTTCGTTAAAGTCATACCCCCATTTTTGGCTATGCCGACGTTGCATACGTGGTTAGAATTTACCCCCCGCTAGGGCAGTGCCAGTGGTGCACATGCTGTTGAATTATGCTCCCATTAGGGCAGTGCTAGCGGTGAATATGTTTGTGACATCGAGGTTTAAATTATACCCTAATTAGGGCAGTGCCAGCGGTACATATGTCATTAAAATTATGCCCCCATTTGGGCAGTGCCAGCGGTGCACATGTTGTTTATTATACTCCCGTTTTTGCAGCACTATTATAATGTCCTGCGTTGGGCTAATGCCATGGGTGCACATGTTTATCGTTTTATAATGCCCCGTATTGGGCTAGTGCCATGGATGCACATGTTTATCGTTTTATAATGCCCCGTATTGGGCTAGTGCCATGGATGCACATGTTTATCGTTTTATTAATAGTAATAATGCCCTGTCTTGGGCTAGTGTTGTGCCATGGGTGCACATGTTTAACGTGTTATAATGCCCTGTGTTGGGCTAGTGTTGTGCCATTGGTGCACATGTTTATCGTGTTAAAATGCCCTGTGTTGGGCTAGTGTTGTGCCATGGGTGCACATGTTTAACGTGTTATAATGCCCTGTGTTGGGCTAGTGTTGTGCCATGGGTGCACATGTTTATCGTGTTATAATGCCCTGTGTTGGGCTAGTGTTGTGCCATTGGTGCACATGTTTATCGTGTTAAAATGCCCTGTGTTGGGCTAGTGTTGTGCCATGGGTGCACATGTTTATTGTTATAATGCCCTGTGTTGGGCTGGATGATTGATTTCTGCTATTCTCGCTGTCACTCGTTCCGCCTTTATGTGGCTTTCTGTCTTTACTTTAGTTTAGGATCTAGGTTTTTTGGAATATACCCGGGATGACTAGTGGGTAGGTTTTCTAGCAAGGTATTTAGCCGTCGGTGTCTGGGTGCGCACACTCGTGTGTACTTTGGGCTGGAAATGTTTTTCCCTGTTTTCGTCACCGACTTAAAGATTGTATTGTCTGGGCAGTTCAGGGCCGGTGCGACTCCGCAGCCCATTTCCCAGAGTTTCAGGACCTTAAAGGGATAAATGTCAATTATAGATTACTATAATTGGAGTTATCACAAGGGCCTGGGTTCTTGTTCCGTTTCCTGTCACTAGGCATTTCTTAGCAGGGGGTCTAGCGTGGTTATCCCTCGTGTTGGGCTACAAATATTTCTCTTCGTTACTTGGAACGCTCGCGCACGGAGGACACAATTTCTTATAATTTTTCCCTCCCACCTCCCCTCTACTGTAATAGGATTTTATCTAGGTGGTTAATTTAAGGCTTGCTCTTGTCTGCCATCTGGCTCTTTTTCCTTCTGCCCTTCTGTTCCAAAGGCGTTTCATCTGGCCTCTTTCAGATGGACTGGTGTGCATCGGCTCGTTGCCGGAACAGGGGCTGGAAATGTTTTTCCCTGTTTTCGTCACCGACTTAAAGATTGTATTGTCTGGGCAGTTCAGGGCCGGTGCGACTCCGCAGCCCATTTCCCAGAGTTTCAGGACCTTAAAGGGATAACTGGCTGGCGGAGATTAGATGAGATTTCCCAGGGGATGTGCTTGTGCTGTGACGACTGTAAATCATGAAGCAACTCGATCTTTTACGAGAAATATCTCAGCTTGTTTGACCACCATTGCAGCAGGAGGGAGGGTCTCGGTGTAATAGATTAAACATGCTTAACTCCTTCAATCCCCGCCAAAAGTAGCTATAACACTCTTGTTTTTCTTCACGAATAACTACTTTTTCTGCTTTCCTACCATTTTATTTCCAATTAAACTCCCCTGCCCACACATCCGCAAGGCTGAAGATTCCGCATATATATCTATATATATATATCTATCCCACCCTCCAGTTTCTTTCCCACCTTCCAGCGTTTAAGAGCAAGCTACATGGTAAACATTTATCTCATGCAGATAAGGTCCCAGCTCTTAACGAGTGAGATCTCTCGAGTAGGATGTAACGTTTTCCACATAAACAGAAGATGAAAATTGAAGGTGAGATCTCAGCTCGAGGGATGGAATATGAGATGATTTTGTTCATTTAAACACAGTCAGCCTAGCACAATTAGCAGAAACTCGCTCACTCGCTAATCACATCTTGCTTGCTTATGCTTGAACTAAAACAAACCCATCGTTTAAACATCCGTCCGTTTTCGCTCTCACAGCCCTAAACACGCTGCTAATAGACAAAGTTAAAAGCCTCGCACAATATTAATGACTTGATGGGTAATGTAATGTCCTGCCGATAATGAAATGTGATGCATTGCAAATGAACGCGATGTGTACAGACACCTGTGATCCGAGTTGAACTATTGGCTTTGGACTTCCAGTGTACAGGTTATGCTGTGGAGTGCTTGATTATTGTTTTCCTTCCCAATCACCCAGTTGGAAGGTTTTTTAGTAAATATTTAGCAAGCTCCTTTGCTCGGGATCATTTGTAGAGAAAGATCTGAGCTGAGACTCGCTCCCTGTCATTTTGGGTAAGTCAAGTCAGGGGCAGCACTGCTGATCGGTACCCCTAACCCCTCTCCCCTTCTTTCAAGTCGGAACACATCATTTACAAATCCACGATAAAAGAACTCGATGGAAAAGGCTACTATCACATCAATTTGAACGAACAAGTCGTCATTTAAATGAAAACTCTAACAATGATAAGATTGACTGGTGCCCCTCTGTCTCCTTGCCCCAGATAGGGAAGCAATGAATTAAATGAGTATTGGTATGATTCATTGTTGCCTCCTCTTCCCTTGCCCCTCTGCCCCCTTAGTTACCCCACTAAGGGAGGTATATATCATGATCAAACATAACAGAATTCTACAACAAAACACCACGATCGAACTCCATTGACCAGTCAATATGAACAAAGGGCCTAGTAATATTGAATGAAAGGGCGAACAATAACATCGATTAGTGCCCCCTCTGCCCCCCCTAAACCCACTAAGGGAGACATATATCATGATCAAACATAACAGAATTCTACAACAAAACACCACGATCAAACTCTACCAACCAGTCGATGTGAACGAAGGGCTTAAGATTGTTGCCCCTCTGCCCCCTTACCCCACTAAGGGAGACATATATCATGATCAAACATAACAGAATTCTACAACAAAACACCACGATCGAACTCTACCAACCAGTCGATGTGAAGGAAGGGCTTAAGATTGTTGCCCCTCTGCCCCCTTACCCCACTAAGGGAGACATATATCATGATCAAACATAACAGAATTCTACAACAAAACACCACGATCGAACTCCACCAACCAGTCAATGTGAACGAAGGGCCTAATACTGAATGAAAGCGCGAACAATAACATCATTGATTCATTTGAAACGCATTCAGGTCTGCTTGTTGTCGTATTAACAGAGCGTATGCACGACTTGAGGTGTTGCGTTACACACGGGCTGGTTATGAATCAGAAGACACGGGTGAGGGGGAATTTCAGTCGCAATTAAATATGCATGCATGGAATCAAGAAACTGAAGCAGTGCTCCCTTCTCAGTTGATCTGTCTGCTCGTCGAGACATCGGCAAGCTGAGCGTTTCGATTGCGGCCTTTTCGTCGTGTTTACACTCGGCAAGAAACACACAGCTCTCTGCGATTCGTTTACAAACTAGCCTTCGTTTGCTGGCAGGTACAATACTGTTTTGTTTTATGCTTTTCTGGTAGTTTTATTCAGTTTTATTTCTCTTATTTCGAAATCACTCCAATTCATGCTTTTTACTTCATAAATTCGCATTTTGATCTCGTCTATGAGTTTGAGAATATTGTTTTACTACACTGGGAAAGCTAGTACAAATGTTTCTAACATGAACATTTTCAATTCTCAGTCAATTTTCTGCTTGTCTCAATTAGTTATCTCTAAACGTAGTATTTATCACCAAATGTTACCAGACTTTCAGTTTTACAAGTTTATATACCTTTTTAAATATTTCAGGATTTATATTTGAAGATCACAAACTACTTTTACTCGACTTAAATACTTATTTCGCTTATCTTTATGTTTATAATCAAAACCACTCAATTGAAAATTCACCCACTACCACATGTACAAACTTAATGAAATTTAGTCTCTAAATTAAAACGTTTAAAACTCTCAAATAAGAAATATAACAATGTTTGCAATAATACCCTAATTTGGTTACTACTTTGTTTGTTTTTTATGAGTTTCACTACTCAACAAAGTTTTAACTTTGATATCCTTTCATAGTTTTCGGGGATATTCGTTCAGTATCTATAAGATTACAGTTGTTAGGGCCACTAGATTTTGATATTTGGCATAAAATACTAAGTAGCATTGATCAGCATAAAATCTATCGATCTCCCTTTATTGTTTATTGAATATGATGAATAGAGCGTATAGTTTGTTGATAGTTGAGTTTTTGTATTTAAGGCATTTTCTGTATACACTAAAGATAGAAGTAGAACTTATATGTACATGTATTTATATAAAACTTTTAGATAAGCAACAAAAAATGAGACTGGCTAACAGAGAGCTAGTCTTCTTTCTTGTTTCTTACCAATATCGATCAATGTGTACTTCTGTACATCGAGCACTATGATGCAGGGACTGACAAATTAATGCTATAGAGATATATGAATTGCATGCAGTGGCGTAGTCGACGGTAGTTACCTTTAGGGCGAACCACTAAGGGCCCCCACGGATATGGGGCTATGAAGGGGCCCCCAACTGAAAAACTTACTGGCAAAGGGCCCCAGACCTCCTACTTCACTTAGGGCCCCGACCACCTTAGCTACGCCACTGATTTCATATGCTTGTACAATGTATATTGACATAAAAGAAGCCTCTGGACCAATCTAAAATTTCCTCCCTAATCAGATAATCTATTCTTAAGGTATTCATCAACGACCTTTCATAGAATTGATAGATGTTTTCTTTTGCAATGCAGAGAAAGCTAAGGAAGATGTCTGCAGAGCTCCACTCAGTCAGCTACATAACGAACCACCTAGAAAGACTTCCCCTGGTCGACTCCTACACCCCCGAGAAGATCTCTTCCTTGTTCTGCTACCACCATTTGAATGACCCCCACGAGAAAAGCAGCAAGTACTTCACCGCAAACACGATTAATTTCACGCGCAGGGAGACGAACCGGTCGTTCTATGCAAATCGTAATTTCCTACACAACAGCAGACCACGTTGGACGGATTTTTCACTGCATAGCACGGAAAACAAGCACGTAAGCAACAAAACACAAACAAAACAAGAAATCGAGTCAATAAGAATGAGGAGTGATTCGTTGGAAAGTTGTAGCGATGGATTCGTCTCCGATTCCAACTGTCAAGAACCGCTAACGAATAAGCGGAAAAGATCAACGGATTCGGTTGCCGCTCTAACGGACACGGATAAATCGATGTACGATGAAGAAATAGATCGGATATGCCTGAATCATAAAACTTGTAAAACGGACAGAAACACTAAAGTTCATGGGACACTCAGTGCAATGACCTCCCCGTCCTTGAAACGAAAGCAAGTACACACTTCACCACCAGATCAGAAGCGGCCTAAAAACCGCCCCGCGCTGAACTTCGATACCATGCAGCGGCGATCTTCGTCGTCGACTTCGTGGTTGCAATTTAAACTGAAATCCTCGGAAAGAAAAGTGAAAATAATTAAAGTAACTCCGCTAGATCTGGATAAGCCGTTGCGTGTTGGGGCGTGCGAAGGCAAATTGAGGGATGATGTGTATTTTAGGCCTATTACGTTTGATGAGCGGTGATTTACAAGCGGTTAAGTTAACGAGCGGTTAACTACAAAGAAATTACGCCAAACGAGGAAGATCTTGCGTTTTTGCTCGATTCCATACATTTAGCAGTAAGATGAAGAAATGATTTGAGATGAGACTTTGGGTTTTTCATCGTCAAACGCTACAATAATGCGAAAACTTTTAGAGGCAAGTGCACGCTTGCAAAAAGCCTGAATAGAAGTACTCCGTTGATAGTTGATAAGCAAATATGCTTTATCTTTTTTAGGTATTGGTTCATATAGAAAGCACAAAGGGCCTATTGAACAGGTAAACTAATCGAAGCAGTTCACTGATAGTTGATAGGCAAATGTGCTTGATATTGCTGTATTTTCCCTTGGGAAAAGTAAGGAAAAATCTTCCCTTAAATCAATAGAAAAACTTTTTGTCCCCTATCCCAATGCTGTGTATGTTCCAATTTATCGGAAAAACCCCACACAAAACTCCTTCCGCCAAACTTCGCTTGTCTTGACTTTTCCGCTCCATGGATTTATTAAAGAACCTTAGTTATCAATTGACCTGTTCCTTATTGAAAATACCATGTCTCAGCAACACTGTTGTGCAGGTGATAGACTCTACCTGTCTGTAGCAGATTATAACACGCGGTCAAGCTTTCATTTTGCAACCAAAATTTTCTTTTATTAGGCCCTCGCATACCTTGTGATTTACGTTCAAATTTTGATCTTTCACGCATTCATGGGCTTTATCATCACGCTTAATTCATCCTAATTTTTCATATTTGGGTCTTTTTACATACAGGAAAGGTCATCTTCCTCTATCGATTTCTGTGGTTTACTTCTCATGTCAGGTTGGGTCACCCTATCTATTAGTTATGGTGACCCTCATAGGAGACCAACTTAAGCCATGTAACGCTCAGACCACGTGTGAGGGAACTTCATCCCTTCCAGAGCGTACGATTTTTTCAAGAATAGAAGGATTTCTAGAGCTTTTCAATGAGAAGTATTTTGCCCCTCGAACACGTACGTGTAAAGTTTAAATTTGCAACCAAAATTTGCTTCCACTAGGGGTCTCCATAAAGGTTGTATAAAGACAATAGAATGACTCGACCCAAATTTTTTCATTTGCAAAACCATATTGTGGATTCCCAAGACGTCCAAATTTGGGGAAAACCACACACTGAGTTGGAACTCGAACTTTATTCCCTCTGCCAAACCTTGAGCAATATAGGGCAAATAATAGGACCAATGAATGATCGGCGTGTCCGTCTCACATATTGATAAACATTAGAAAATTTAACCATCGTATTAGCTGTTGGTTTGTATAACAGACACATATGCCGTTGTCGTTTGTGTATTTATGAAAAAGACGAATGAAATATTTAGAATATTATAAAAACATGAAACAAAACGTTAATATAGGCGGAATCTGGCTTGTTTAATGTGTTATTTCCTCACCAAACATGCTTTTGTAGTGAGATATGGATGTTTAAGGAGGGATTTTGCAAAGGATGAAACTCTGTTGTTCTGTCACAGCTCTGTTACTGCCGTCGAGAATACAGATGGCCTAAAATGTGTATTTGCCCAGCGTGACGTTAATCACCCCGCTGATTTCTTGAGAGTTTTTTGTGGAGTCGAACGCAGTTCCCTCTGTCATGTTCTAGTCGGCGAATATCTAGGTTAAAGGTTATCCTTATAGCAATTGCGTTGTAAAGACCGCATCGTAGTGCTCGATGTACAAAGCTACATAGCGATAAAGAGCAGGCGAAGGCATGAAACTTTTTGAGTAACAAAGAGCCAGTCTCCTTTTTGTTCCTCCTCTAGGTTAAAGGTTAAAGTCATGGTTCTCCTGACAACTGTTTAACCTCTGCAAAGGAAAGTGCACGGAACTTTTGCTACTTTATAAAGTGATATTCAATCAAGGTCCTGCCTTAGCTATACTAGCGTGTTAAACAGAAACACACTCATTCACATATTCGTGTTACTTTATGCATTTAGAACAAGCTGAGAAAAAACCGAGGCTAGCCATATCAAGGTCAATATAAGAATTGTACGAAATAAGTCTGAGACTGACAAATAATTATAAAAAAACCTAATTGACAGCACACAGATATATCAGATTGTCAAGAGAGTCCACATTTGAACCAATTAACATGACTGATAGCAAAAACACGTTTCCAAATCATTGTAAAGTAAGAACAATTTAAGAACATTTCAGTCTGAAAATAGAAAAATATTAAGAACCACTTTCAAATCAAATTTAATGGCTCTTATCAAACAAAGACTGTAGTGGTGTAGTGTATCTGACTGTATCCCTGTTTCAATTAAGGTCCTGCCTTAGCCATACTAGAATGTTTGACAGAAACTCACTCATTCATCTATTGGTGCTCTCTTATATAGTGATGTAGTGTATGCTACGTGTCCCTACTTTAAACAAGCTCCTGCCTTAGCCGTACTCAGGGCCGTCGAGAGCCAGCTCGGGCCCCGGAGTATTTTATAAAACCGGGCCCCACGAGCTGGCACTTTTAAGAAGTTGTGAAATTTTTTTTCGGTAAAATTTCTTTGCGGGCCCCTTCGGGGCCCGGGCCCCGGACCTTTTACCCCCCCTACCCCCCCGTCTCGACGCTCCTGGCCGTACTAGAATGTTTGACAGCAACTCACTCATTCATCTATTGGTGCTCGCTTATATAGTGATGTAGTTTATTATGCTACGTGTCCCTACTTTAAACAAGTTCCTGCCTTATCCATACTAGGCGTGTTAAACATAAACTCAGTCATTATCACATGTTTCACCCTCAGTTTTTGTAGGGAGGCCCTGCAATACCAGGATATCGTGCTACTTCATATACTGACAAACCACTCCAATATGTCTTTCAAATGGCTGCTATAGAAAGTGGGGTGCTCAGCCATTAGGTATGACACAGGGGAGGAATTCCACATTTTGTACACTCTAATTCCCGGATGAACTCTGTGTGTTTGCCATAACAATAAATAAGAAATAGTCTACACTAACCCCTCCCTACAGTATGGATCTCTGTATGAATTGATCCGAAATATTAATTTTGGTCTAACCTAATGTATTTACTTTACGTTAATCACCCCGCTGATTTCTTGAGAGTTTTTTGTGGAGTCGAACGCAGTTCCCTCTGTCATGTTCTAGTCGGCGAATATCTAGGTTAAAGGTTATCCTTATAGCAATTGCGTTGTAAAGACCGCATCGTAGTGCTCGATGTACAAAGCTACATAGCGATAAAGAGCAGGCGAAGGCATGAAACTTTTTGAGTAACAAAGAGCCAGTCTCCTTTTTGTTCCTCCTCTAGGTTAAAGGTTAAAGTCATGGTTCTCCTGACAACTGTTTAACCTCTGCAAAGGAAAGTGCACGGAACTTTTGCTACTTTATAAAGTGATATTCAATCAAGGTCCTGCCTTAGCTATACTAGCGTGTTAAACAGAAACACACTCATTCACATATTCGTGTTACTTTATGCATTTAGAACAAGCTGAGAAAAAACCGAGGCTAGCCATATCAAGGTCAATATAAGAATTGTACGAAATAAGTCTGAGACTGACAAATAATTATAAAAAAACCTAATTGACAGCACACAGATATATCAGATTGTCAAGAGAGTCCACATTTGAACCAATTAACATGACTGATAGCAAAAACACGTTTCCAAATCATTGTAAAGTAAGAACAATTTAAGAACATTTCAGTCTGAAAATAGAAAAATATTAAGAACCACTTTCAAATCAAATTTAATGGCTCTTATCAAACAAAGACTGTAGTGGTGTAGTGTATCTGACTGTATCCCTGTTTCAATTAAGGTCCTGCCTTAGCCATACTAGAATGTTTGACAGAAACTCACTCATTCATCTATTGGTGCTCTCTTATATAGTGATGTAGTGTATGCTACGTGTCCCTACTTTAAACAAGCTCCTGCCTTAGCCGTACTCAGGGCCGTCGAGAGCCAGCTCGGGCCCCGGAGTATTTTATAAAACCGGGCCCCACGAGCTGGCACTTTTAAGAAGTTGTGAAATTTTTTTTCGGTAAAATTTCTTTGCGGGCCCCTTCGGGGCCCGGGCCCCGGACCTTTTACCCCCCCTACCCCCCCGTCTCGACGCTCCTGGCCGTACTAGAATGTTTGACAGCAACTCACTCATTCATCTATTGGTGCTCGCTTATATAGTGATGTAGTTTATTATGCTACGTGTCCCTACTTTAAACAAGTTCCTGCCTTATCCATACTAGGCGTGTTAAACATAAACTCAGTCATTATCACATGTTTCACCCTCAGTTTTTGTAGGGAGGCCCTGCAATACCAGGATATCGTGCTACTTCATATACTGACAAACCACTCCAATATGTCTTTCAAATGGCTGCTATAGAAAGTGGGGTGCTCAGCCATTAGGTATGACACAGGGGAGGAATTCCACATTTTGTACACTCTAATTCCCGGATGAACTCTGTGTGTTTGCCATAACAATAAATAAGAAATAGTCTACACTAACCCCTCCCTACAGTATGGATCTCTGTATGAATTGATCCGAAATATTAATTTTGGTCTAACCTAATGTATTTACTTTACGTTAATCACCCCGCTGATTTCTTGAGAGTTTTTTGTGGAGTCGAACGCAGTTCCCTCTGTCATGTTCTAGTCGGCGAATATCTAGGTTAAAGGTTATCCTTATAGCAATTGCGTTGTAAAGACCGCATCGTAGTGCTCGATGTACAAAGCTACATAGCGATAAAGAGCAGGCGAAGGCATGAAACTTTTTGAGTAACAAAGAGCCAGTCTCCTTTTTGTTCCTCCTCTAGGTTAAAGGTTAAAGTCATGGTTCTCCTGACAACTGTTTAACCTCTGCAAAGGAAAGTGCACGGAACTTTTGCTACTTTATAAAGTGATATTCAATCAAGGTCCTGCCTTAGCTATACTAGCGTGTTAAACAGAAACACACTCATTCACATATTCGTGTTACTTTATGCATTTAGAACAAGCTGAGAAAAAACCGAGGCTAGCCATATCAAGGTCAATATAAGAATTGTACGAAATAAGTCTGAGACTGACAAATAATTATAAAAAAACCTAATTGACAGCACACAGATATATCAGATTGTCAAGAGAGTCCACATTTGAACCAATTAACATGACTGATAGCAAAAACACGTTTCCAAATCATTGTAAAGTAAGAACAATTTAAGAACATTTCAGTCTGAAAATAGAAAAATATTAAGAACCACTTTCAAATCAAATTTAATGGCTCTTATCAAACAAAGACTGTAGTGGTGTAGTGTATCTGACTGTATCCCTGTTTCAATTAAGGTCCTGCCTTAGCCATACTAGAATGTTTGACAGAAACTCACTCATTCATCTATTGGTGCTCTCTTATATAGTGATGTAGTGTATGCTACGTGTCCCTACTTTAAACAAGCTCCTGCCTTAGCCGTACTCAGGGCCGTCGAGAGCCAGCTCGGGCCCCGGAGTATTTTATAAAACCGGGCCCCACGAGCTGGCACTTTTAAGAAGTTGTGAAATTTTTTTTCGGTAAAATTTCTTTGCGGGCCCCTTCGGGGCCCGGGCCCCGGACCTTTTACCCCCCCTACCCCCCCGTCTCGACGCTCCTGGCCGTACTAGAATGTTTGACAGCAACTCACTCATTCATCTATTGGTGCTCGCTTATATAGTGATGTAGTTTATTATGCTACGTGTCCCTACTTTAAACAAGTTCCTGCCTTATCCATACTAGGCGTGTTAAACATAAACTCAGTCATTATCACATGTTTCACCCTCAGTTTTTGTAGGGAGGCCCTGCAATACCAGGATATCGTGCTACTTCATATACTGACAAACCACTCCAATATGTCTTTCAAATGGCTGCTATAGAAAGTGGGGTGCTCAGCCATTAGGTATGACACAGGGGAGGAATTCCACATTTTGTACACTCTAATTCCCGGATGAACTCTGTGTGTTTGCCATAACAATAAATAAGAAATAGTCTACACTAACCCCTCCCTACAGTATGGATCTCTGTATGAATTGATCCGAAATATTAATTTTGGTCTAACCTAATGTATTTACTTTAATGTTTTAGCATTTTTTATAAAATGGGCCTTTCCTCTCAAACGCATGCGTCAACGAACTAAATTAGATGTGGAATTCCTCCCCTGTTTATCATCCATTTATCAGATACAAAATGAAGCTCCTACCGTGCGGCTGATCTCTGCCGCTCAGATCATCCCCCTTTATCATCAAATTGTTTCAAAATTAAAATGCTTTTTAGAAAGTTTAAGTCAGTTTTTCACAACCGGCTTATTGCTAACAAGATTTTATTGTTGTGTGATGCCACATAGGAAATTACGACTCCTCGAAGATGAAAGAGAGGTCAAGTCTTAATCTTTTTGTTCGGGTCTCGGGTCATCTTGAGATTCAACAAAGAAATAAGATTTGGTCAAGAAAGTGTAACAAAACACAACACAAACGTTTTTTGAAGCTTATCTTACTGCAAGAAATAAGTGAAAATCTTGAATATCAATACACTCGTCTTTTTTATAAGAACAATTTATAAGAACACGGGCCTCGAATTTTGCCGAAAGTTAAGAACAACCTAAGAACAAGCTGAAGCTGGCCATTTTTAGATCAAGATATAATAACAGATAACGATGAGACTAAGAAATAAACATAGACATGCAAATTGTTGACACCCTTATGTGTCAGGAAAGGAAAGTAAAAAATATTCGATTTTCAGCGCAAATGACAGCAAAATAGGCTTACAAAGCATTGTAAAAGTAAAAGCAATTTAAGTAGTGTAGTAGAGATAAAACGATAGAGTCATGAGCTTAACGAAGCAGTGAGGTGGAAGGGTTTTGGAGGGAAAGGGGGGCGAGGGCCCCTAGAACGTTCCAAAGATACGTTTCTCAAGTGATTATGTACTGTAGGAGAATCAAAGTATGGAAGCGATGGACCTAAATCTATGAAAGCGAAAAGACAAAACGAAGCTTAATAATCTCCAGGAAAAGCACATTTCTTTAAATTTTCTTGATTTGGTCATGCCAGCTTTTATTCGTGCGAAAATGTTCATAAAAATTGCACAGCCTTGTTCCCTTGTTTGGCGTTTTTGCTGTCGTAAATTTAGGCCATTCGTTTCCATAAGTTCATCCTCTTACAATATTTCATATTTCATATTCATATTTCATATTTCATATTCATATAATTCAGCAATTTCAATAGTTCTCAGACTCTGGCTGCTCTCCTTGAATAATCTTGTCCCAAGCTAATAGTAGGGGGGTCAATATTGCATTTCATATCACCCCTCCAAAGATTTTCTAATGACCCCAACTTTTTAGAATAAAACCTGAAATTGAGGCTCCTGGATAAATTGCCAAAGTCCCGTCTCTTTTCCAAATTGAGACTCTTCTTGTGCCTTTGCCGCGTTTTTCAAGTTGTTTTGTTTTGTTGAATTGAATGGCTGCATGGCTGCCAGAGATCTTGAAGCAGAACAGTTGATCACCAAATAATGGCATTTGAAACCGCAGAACAAGGCGAAAGCAATTTCAAACTGGAGTTAGATGAAGATGTAATATCTCTTAACACTGAATCAGAAGATCTGAACAGTCCACAAGTCGAAGGAAACACAGAAAGTGAGGATAAGTATGAAGATGATTGAACAGTTTTATTAGGCCAACAACAGCAACTGATTACCGCATCAAAACAAAAGTAAAATGGCCCAATCGTTTGATGCATGAAATTACCATTGAAAGCGTTTGTTTAGGTAGGATAAACAGGAAGTTATCAGGAATTTCAAGTTGTTACACTGGAATTATTGAAGTTATTTTTGGAATGGATAGACTTACAAAACGATTTTTCTATCCTAAACATCAGAAGTCAATCTGTCGTTTGTAATTCCACCCCTCCTCCCTCTTCTAAATATCAGGTGAAATTTTCGATAAACAAGTTCTTACAGTATTCGAAAGTATATGATGTTCAATATTTATATGGAATTGTTGATCTTTATTGGCTGAATCCCCCACCAAACGTCAGATTGACGTTTAGCAAACCGCATACCTTCCAACCTGTAGAGAAGGCATAGCGGGAGACTTCGCGAGCGGAGCGAGATTCACAAAAAAAAAAAGACGTAGAGCGTTGAGTAATAAAATTCCAAAGTTTGGCGCCTGGCTTTATCCGATGTCGTAGTCGTAACTATTCTAACGTTTTGATTTAAATCACATAGAATCGTTTTGTCCGTTATGAAAAGGTTGCACTGTTGACAGTGATCTTGATTCTTCTTTATTTTATACCAGTTTTTTCTTTTTATTATAAGTTTTTTGCAAAAATAGGGAGGATTTTTTAATTGTCGGGAGGTCGGGAGATGACCACTGAAACTGGGAGTCTCCCGGTCATATCAGGAGGGTTGGAACATATGAAACAGAAATCAATTTTATGAGTCTTCCCTTAAAAAGGAAATGTTAAATAATTAAAACAAAAACAGATAAGTGCCCTACCAAGAAGTTTGGGTGTCTCACTTGAGAAAGCTTTAAAAACCTGCGACGATATTTCATCTGCCCTTTGTTGCTGTGATGTTAAATAGTCATTACTGCTGATTACTGGCCAGTTTACTGATAATGGATGATTTGTGCTGCTGGTTCTAGTGATTTTTGTTTTTAAAACCTACAAGTGATATAATCCTTCATTTTATTCAGAGTTTTTTACTATTTTAACACTAACTACATTCAATGAATTCAAACTTTAGAAATAATACCTTTCATACTTATTTCATCTCCTTAGATGAAAGTGGAGACGAAAGTGATTCAAATTGGTCGGTTACGCAACAGTCAACCCAGTCATCAAAGAACAAAAAGAAAAGTGATGGTTATCAAAAAAAGAAGCGGAGAAAGAAAGGGCTTTACTTTTCAGCAGGCCAAACAGTGCCAAAGCCCAAGGGTTCTTATAAATGCACCAATTTCCTAAAGGTAATTTTGGTACTGACTTATGTATTGCTCTTAATTTCCATACCATAATTGATTGATTGATTGATAGGCACATTCGCTTACTATCTTTGCAAGGCATGGGTTTTTGTTCTAAGCACAAAGGGCCTACTGAATAGGTAAACTAATTGCGCAGTGCCACCCTGGTCCTTCCTCTCGATGTGACCACATCTCGTGACTCATAATGATTCACCAACAACAGGTCATTTTCATAGGTCAAAGATACAGGACCATCAAGAAAGGGGGTAACCAGGGTAGTTAACAGGGGCCTAGGGCTCTTTTGTGCCGGTAAGAAATTACCAATGCATTCTTTATAAATCATAAGGTTTCTTTAGCTTAAAACTAAGCCGTCATATCTGTTATTACCCTGGCACCCGGCCAATCTCCCAACATGTAGAATTTTATAGGACCAACGTCAAAGCCAAATACAGGTCTGTTTTGAATCTATCCCTAAACAACTTTTTCCCAATCAGTTTTTATAGGTAAAGACGGTTAGGCTGGGGAGGACTTTATATTTTTTCATAATCAACCCTAGGCAGTAAATGATCCCACTTGATCTTCAAAATATGAAGTGGGTGAATTTTGTAAAGATATTGACATCAAAATGTGTTTCAATTACCAAAACTGCCATCAAACATTGTTATGTGATCTATAAATGCAAGCTTCACTGGAATATTTGTTCCACTTCTTTGTATGAGAATACTTGTTAATTTTCTTGTAAGCCTATAGATTTTTCAATTTATGCTTTGGCCTAACGATATTCCTGAACAAATGATATTTTGGCGGAATGATATTCCTAACTTACAAAAGTGGTTCCTACTAAAACACGGAACCACCTTTGTAGTTGATAAGTATGATACAATAATACCAATAACTTTTATGGTTTTTTTTATGCTTTTTAGGAGGACCATAAACAGCCAATTTTTGGAATTCAATTTTTCCAGTCATTTAGTGAAGAGGATAAAGATCCACTCGTCTTTGCAACAGTTGGCAGTAATCGGGTTTGTTTCACTTTTATTTTTGACATGTTTCATGGTAGTGCTTCATATTTTTGGCTAAAACTCTCAAGATCAATAGCTTTCAATGAATACAATTGACTAAATTACATAGATACATAAGGCATGGTATAACACTGGAAACTATATTTCAAGGGGGTAAAGCAATTCTCATATGCTATTACTAGGTCTCAAACCTTGGCTCTACCTACCAAAGACAAGCACAATAAAACCTCTGTCCTAAACCATGACAGCAACCTAGCACAGTAGTCTTGAGGTATATCCAACTCAAGGCTTTTCCATGGTGAGGCATTAATTGTTGTCGCGGGTTAAATTATTCTTATTTAGAGCTATATTTTATTGACATTAATTCATAAGGCATGGTCTAATACCAGAAATTATATTTTACCAGATCAGGCTACTGCAATTGACATATGCAAACATTAGGTCTTGAACCCAATTTGTTACAACCGAAGGCGAGCGCTAACAACTGTCCTAAACCAGGATAAGAAGATAGCAAAGTAACCTTGAGGTGTTTATAATTCCAGGCTTATCCAGAGTGAGGCATTAATTTTGGTTTCATATTAATTCTTTCTTCTGAGCAATGTTTATAATGACAAATTCATAAGGCCTGTTCTAACAGATAAATTTATATTTTCCCGTAAGCGTACTACAATTGTTGTATGCCACAATCAGTTCTGAGGTGACTGAATTACATAAATAAACAATTTGATAACAAAGAACCGGTTATGAGGAGCCTTCTTTTAGAAGCTCCCAAATAACTAATCCTATTACAATGGTTTCTCATTTCTTGACAGGTTTCTATCTACAAATGCGAAGCGTGTTCTGGAAGAATAAATTTATTGCAAAATTATTGTGACTCTGATGTATCCTTTCTATACATTATCAAATTTCCATCTCCGGCTATCAGCGTTCTAGCTGTATAGGGCTGTAAAGCCTCTTGGACATTTAGGCATGCGATGGTTGGTTGGGCATCAAAAACTAAGGATATCTCAAAGAGCAACCGTTATATCTCTAACTGAGAAGAAGCCGGGATTGAAAAATGGAGCCAAACCTTTGCTCTGATAAAGGTCGCAGGATAAATCAATCGAGATAATTGGGGCACAGGAAAACCGATTAGGGCTCACTGCAAGACCCCTAACCCACAACCAGTCTTACTCAGTTCATTCTTAAATATCACAAATGATCTCGTATAATATCAATGTCTATCCCTATTTTACATTGCATACCTAGCCTGCGTGCAATGTAAAACAATCTTCTTTAATTAAGACCCATCTACCTGCGAATAAGAACAACTAATCTTGAACATTGCCTATAAGATCTCTTTTGAAACCGATTTGTTCATCTTAACTGTGATTCAACCAATAGCCGGAGGAGAATTACTATACGTGTAGTTGGTCATATAACATTGAGACTTATGATCCAATATTGGCATTTGCTGGCTCCAAAGGCATCATCCACATTGTAAGGTAATTTGATATATTTTATGGCATTGAAAATTGCTTTTATTGCTTTGCATTTAGAGTTTTATTGCTTTATGTTACATTTATCGCATTTAAAACCTTAGTTCTTTGTTTGATGGTAGCTTCTAGTAATTTTGATTCATTATCATTTGGGAAACAAAGTAAAACGGTGAATATCTGCAATCATTTTTCTAACCAAATCTAGTAGTTAACCCTTACCCTATGGAGTTACATTAAGGGACAGGATTATTATTTCAGAGGTTGCAGAAAGGATGGGTCTAGAGTTGATGGAAGAGTGGTTGAGATGGTTTGGGAATGTATTGAGAAGTAGGGACACAGAAGTAGTTGGAATTTTAAAAATCGACGTGGCAGGAACGCGAGGGAGGGAACAATCAGCGAGGGAATGGAAGAATGTGGTAGAGATTGACATGAGGTTGGAGATGGGGATGACAAGCAATAAAGAGATAGGGGGAGATGAATCCATAGACGTTTTTGTGTCCTACTCCTGTGGCTTTCTGTGTGTGTGTCTGTGCTAACCTATGGAGTTTGACCAAACCCTATTGAGTTAACCCTAGCCCTAATCATAAGCTATTTATGTAGATATTTGATAAATTCAACATCAGTATTGCCATTATTGGGACCTCGGCCCAGCTGGAATCAATTACATGATAAACGTAGCAATGCTGGCTAATAATTTTTTGCTAGCTCTTATAGTTAACAATGGTGGTTTTTCGACATTTATTATAATGTTTGGTATATGATGTTTACATACTTGAGTTGAAAATGCTCTTACAAATATCTATTTCCTTTCTAGTACTGTACGAAGAGAAGACACAAAGGTATCTATTGGTTTTCCTCTTTGATCAAGGTTAAAATTTATGCTTTTAGATTCTCTTATCAAATGAAAACATTTGTTTCATACTTGAGAATAATTCTGGTTTGATTTTCAGTTATACCAGAGTCATGGTAGCAGCATAAATGAGCTTCGGTTTCATCCGGTCGACCCACCATTGCTGTTTTCTGCTAGTAAAGGTGAGAATGTCATCAATCCTGATCATTTGCTTCATGGAAAACGACCCAAGTACGAACCAAACTCATCATGACCTCCATTACCCCAACTAGCGAGAGAGTTCCTCCTTAAGAAATTCCCCTGCATACAGTAATTCTGCTCTTCTCATTGTAATATTCATGTCACCATATTAGTATAACTAATTTAATTGTAAGGATTGAACTGTATATGATAATTGTATGTTAGATTATTTATTGCATGTGGTGGGATTTTAAAGTATATGAAATGGAAACTCATGACCTTTATGTTATAGCTCAAGTGCGCTATCAATGTGCCACTGGGGCCTATGGAGATTTTCTAAATCCTGCTTGTTCTCAAATTAAGAATGTTTTTCGAATATGGAAGATACCTGATAACACAGTTATTCCACCGACCTTTTTGATTTTCAAAGATATAATCAAAGTTGTTAATTAATGTTTTTCTTATTTGATTATATTTTTTTCTATAATGTTTATTAATTTGATTAGGTCCAGTCATTATAGATCGTAAAGCGACTTCTTGATCCATGTTGTCTACCATCCCTAAACATAACCATGGGCCTAACCTTAATACTTGACCTAGCCATAACCATAAACATAACCCCAGCCATAACCTATTATTGTCGTATAAAATGATCATTTTCCCCACTTAATTCATTATAGCTGCATGAGAGACATCTTTGCCTGTGTTATCCACCATTGTTAACGATAACCCTAGTCCTGAGCTAATCCTAATCCTCACACTTATCCTAACCATTTCGCCAACCCTAACCTACTATTGTTATGAAAAAGTAATTATTTCATTTTAGATCATTCTATACGGATGTGGAATATCAAGACAGATGTTTGTGTGGCAGTGTTTGGTGGAGTGGATGGTCATAGAGACGAAGTTCTTAGTATAGTATGTCAAATTTCAATTCCTTAGGCTATTTTCACTCCCACTTTAACTGAATTAAATGAAAAGCTTCTTTTATCAATATAAAAAGATTAAAACACAAAATTCGTTACATTCTACTGTGCAATCTAAAACAGGGATAGACGCAATGTCATCTCCTCCCTACTTTGGATGACACTTAAATTCTAGTACTCAAGCAAAGAAAAAACAAAAAACAAAGAAAAGGCAGAATCAAAGGTAGATTTGTACCAAATAAAAAGCCTTCTATATTTTGGATTCCAATCAAGTTTTTGAACCTTTATAAATGAAAAGATGATAGTTTATTATGTTTTCCTGGTTTTCCGAACTCTCTGGCTATTCTGGAGTACTGCGTCGATCACAGACTAACTGATTTTATTTCCTGAAGGATTTCGACATCCTCGGGACAAAGATGGTTTCTTGCGGGATGGATCATTCTCTCAAGATCTGGTCTTTGCAGGATGACAAATTCAAAAAGGTTAGTGAGAATCCATGATAAGAAGCTTACTGTATTTATATGATAGCGATCAGGGAATGTTCACATCTTGTTTAATACTCTTCAACTTTTTTACACAAATTTATTTATTCCTCTCCAGAGAAAAAAAATTGTTGTATTATAATATTTTTTTGGCACTTCTCTTGATAGAGAAGCGCGGAACCCTTTTCCTAACACAGCTGAGCATTAGGCTTACGTCTGTGACGGAAGGAGTTTGTCGATTCCACTATGAACGAGTACCTTGTGTTCAATTGTTCATAACATTCCAACAGTGATCAAATATTGCAATAATCCTCGATAGAATTCAATGTCTGGAAATGATCCTTCCAATATGGCTGCCATTGACTTCATGTTTAATCAAAAGATGCTCGATCCATTTGATTAATGAACTATCTATGCATCCTTCTTTACAAGGTTCTTATGTTGTAAATTCTTCCTTGTAGACAGTGGAAGCCTCGTTCAAGTATGATACCTCTTTAGAACCAAGGTAAAATATTTGAATCGTCTTCTTTGGCTGAACCTGCCTTCATTCTCTTTCACATCTCTCTGAATAAACGTGATAATATGGAGGGTATCAAGAGTACTGTGGAAAATACCACCCAGTATTGTGGAGGATGTTCAGTACTGTGGAAAATACCACCCAGTATTGTGGAGGATGTTCAGTACTGTGGAAAATACCACCCAGTATTGTGGAGGATGTTCAGTACTGTGGAAAATACCACCCAGTATTGTGGAGGATGTTCAGTACTGTGAAGGATGCTCAGTACCTGTAAGAGGATGGTCAGCACTGTGGAGGGTGTTCAGCACTGCGGAGGATGTTCAGTACTGTGGAGGATATTCAGTACTGTGGAGGATGCTCAGTACCTGTAAGAGGATGGTCAGCACTGTGGAGGGTGTTCAGCACTGCGGAGGATGTTCAGTACTGTGGAGGATATTTCATTCTCTTTCGCGTCTCCCTGACTGAACATCATAATCACCAAAGCTTTTCGTCTGACACTCATTGAAATAATACGGAAGAGAGAGAAATAAAACCTAACAAATTGATTTACCCTGCCGTGGATCGAAATCGGTCAATCGTTAAAGAGGGGAATGATTGGTATTGTACGGAAACAATCAATCACAAGTGGTTGTCTAGTGAGACGAACAATTAATTTCCGGAAGAGTCATATATGAAAAGGGAACCATATTTGTTTTTAATGATACGATAGCCACGACGGAACCTTCCAGGCAAGGTAACCGAGTTGGCTTGCCATGTCCAAGAAGTTGGTCAAGCTTCAACAGTACAATTGATTTACTGATACATTGATTTCCTTTGCAGAAATTTCAAGACACTGAACGTTCATTATCCTGCGTTCTCAACGAGAGATATTCATCGCAACTATGTTGATTGTGTCAGGTGGTACGGCGATCTAATACTTTCAAAAGTAAGTCTGTTTGTCCCAAGAATTCTCAACTTCAATATAATAGAACATCAAGACAGATTTGAATAAAACTTTATTTGGTCTGTACTGTCTTAGAATCCACAGTTCATGATTTGCAGTTTTAGACCTGATAACAACGTGAATGCGTGATTCATACAGCATTGCTGAGAGAAAGCTGAGGCCTGGGGGCTAAAGTATATAAAGCCAGATACGTAGCCAGCCTGCGTGCAAAGTTTACTAGTCCAGGGGCAAGGAGATCGTCTGAAAGGTATCTGTAAAGTCTGCGCGATCGCTCGAGTTTTCTTGTTTTTCTTTATAGAATTCTCCGACGGACAGCCCCCAGATTTACAGATTCCTTTAAGTCAAACTCCTCGCCCCCTTACGAGCAAAGTATGCACGCAGGCTACCCAATGCAAGGCCCCTCATGAATCAAGAAAAATATTGACTGAGATATTGCTAATTTCTGTAATTTTATGGAGTTGCTGGGCTGTCATTTCAGGGACACTTAGAACTAAGATACAAACCATTTTGATAGTGCAAAGTTTAGAAAGAACAGTAGAAATTCATCTCTGTATCCAATTTCCCCTATGGTCAGTATATATGTTTTTGTCTTTCCGTTTTCTTGTATTTTGGGCTCCACTGTTTCTAATGTTGAAAGTATCGTTTCCTTTCAAGTCGTGTGACAACAAAGTGATCCTATGGAGACCGAAAATGCCAATTGATGTATTGTTTCATAAGGTAATGCAAAGTTACATGTTTTGCCTATTTCTATTCATCTGTTGTTTGCCGAGGCTGATTTGGCATAGGGTAATTTCTTGTTGCTTCAACCTCTGAGCCTTCCCAAGTATCAAAATTGGATTACATTGTTTGCATATAGAACAAGGTAAACCTATAGTAGAACAAGTAAGTCTGAATTTACTATTCTAAATTTGTTCCAGTCTTGGATTCTATTATTGACAATGGATAACAATTTACAGCACACAGAAAAGGGGGTCTATTATAGCGTACCTCAATGACAACAAGCCGCCTAAAATTCCTACTTTCAACCGCCCACCTTAAGCCATATTTCCCAATAAACTGCTATCCGCTAATAAAGATTTAGAAACCGCCAGCCGTTTCTTACCAAAAACTGTTCTTCGCATCCAAAATGTACCCGAATCTGCCAAACCTTTACAGTTTACCAGACCCCCATAAACTGACTAAAAAATAGAAGCGATATCCTTGAAAGCAGAAAAATAATGACTGTCCCAGGCCCATAGAATAAAATTAATTTACTTCGAAAAACTGAGAAACGCATC
The DNA here is from genome assembly GCA_963924455.1 of Pelagia noctiluca. Classification (NCBI taxonomy): domain Eukaryota; kingdom Metazoa; phylum Cnidaria; class Scyphozoa; order Semaeostomeae; family Pelagiidae; genus Pelagia; species Pelagia noctiluca. Next base: position 1,799,811 of record OZ004319.1, on the reverse strand, counting down.
ATAGACTTAAAAGATGATACAAAGCAACTAGAGGCACCTAAAGAAAATTTAAAAAAAAGTTTCGTAGATTTATCAAATAGTTGTTTTTATCTAATGCACGATTGTTGGTTTTTTAGAAATATTCGACGGAAGTTGGAGTTTCAATCTTACATAAGTGAGTTGTTTTTTGCTTTCAATTATTGTTTGAACTTCCAATCCCTCTGTTCCTTGTCCAGTATTTTGACAGAGTTCTGTCTAACTATAATGCCCTCTTCCGGCTGACTTGGATGGCGCGCTTCTTTTTGTTCTCACTATGATAATGTCCTTGAAATTAGCCTACCTTTCATATGGTAAGTTGGATAGCTGGTTTCCTGACACCTGTTGTTTGGTGAAATTTAGCTGTCTTCAGCTAGAATTTTCGATATGAACTTGATTTAACTCTGTCAAAGGTAGTTGTCAACAGCTTCTAAAATGAGACTGGCCTCTGTTTCGGTGATGGAGTTTTCATATCAAGACAACTTCAAAATTTTCCATGCGAGTGAGACAGCTTAGCATACCGGGGCCACGGTCAAGCAAGATGATTTGTTTACATGGAAAATTACCAAAAGATGATTCAAATCCATGGCCACTGACCTGGTGTGTCTTTGTTCTACCAACTGACCAATCAGAGCAGGCTTATGTATGTACCAAAACCAAGTTGAAAATTGTCCCGTTATCTGAGTGAGACAACTCAGTGGGCTCGCATTCTTCTTATAAACATGGCGTGATTCCCGTGTGATGAATCCAGGTCTTTGGTTGGCAAAGTGATATCTTAAAGACCAAGGAAATTTTTTAGTGGTAAATAATAAAGATATCCATAATATGTGCTTATTCTAGGATGTTATAGTTGCCAAGAATATTCAAATAAAAACTGCTCTTTCTTTGCAGATTTGAAATCACGCAGTGCGATATTTGGTTTATCAAATTCGCTTTGGATTATAACCAAAAGGTCAGTTTATATGTTCTGATACATATTCTTGAATTATACTTGACTTAATTGTATTTATACATTTCCCAAACTTTTTAGAACTGCCTTCATCTGTCTTTATTTAAAAAATGAATTTCGTTCCTCAGGATGGCAAGGAAAATCAGAAACATATTAAGTATAAGCAATGCATGATGTATGACACTCATCAGAGTAGTGCATAAGAAAGAGAACGAAAACAAAACCTAATGAATTATCATACCCAGTTGTGATTGGCTAGTTTCTATCCCCATCTGGTTATGGTAATTCGTTATGTTTTGGTTTCTTTCTCTCTCTGACGTACTTCTCTGATGACGTACTATTCTGATGACGTACTACTCTGATGACTATCGTGCCTAAAAGCTTAAGCATAAGTAGTTATTCTGTTTTGCAATATTTCTTCGCCATCCTTAAGTTCTGTACCGTTAAAGGTCTGTTCTATTATTGTTCCTTGCCTAAAATGCAGAGTCATTGATTGAATAATGAGGGAAATTTGAAACATAGTGAAACGTACTGTAGGATTCAATATGAAAGCTTTTCTTCTTACACTAACAGGAGTAATACCTTCGATCAGTGTCAGACTAAAAAGCTATGTTTCCGAATTTTCTGTTTGTAAACCTTATATTGCAAAGCACTCAATGTCTTTTTATCTTTCAAACCATCATTTTTCGTAGTATCTGGCCGTTGGTAACCAAACTGGGAAAATCTTTCTTTGGGATTTAGATGTTGATCAGCCTTCAAATGCCAAGTACGTTATCAACTTATTCATATATTTACTTGTTTACATGTTTACTGAGGAGCTCTCTTCAGGCGAATAGAAAAAAGTTGCTTCTTGAATATCTTGATCATAACTTTAGCTTGTAGTTTATGTTGCCTTATGTTGCAAATTAAATACCATGGATACGTTTTTAATTATTTGAAGGAAGTCAGTCAGAGCAAAAAAAGTTCCCTGCCTTCCATTTCTCATAGCAGTTAAAACCCTAACCCTAGACCTAAGAATCAGGTGTTGCACTAGATTGGCTAAATAACAACCACATGATTGCAAATCCTTCAAAGTTCCATGCAATGCTAGTTACAAAAAATCAGACAAATACTAGTGGGGTTAAAATAAACATACAAGAAAAAACTATTGAATCAGAAGATTCAGTCAAACTTCTCGGCATTGAGCTCGATCATAAATTAAACTTCGAACCACACATTTCAAAACTGTGTAAAAAGGCAGCAACTCAACTTAATGTTCTGAAGAGGCTTCGAGCTTATGTTGGTTTCAAAGAAAGAAATGTTCTTGTTCATAGTTTTATATATTCAAATTTTAATTATTGTCCTTTAGTCTGGCACTTTTGTTCTGCAAAATCTATGGACAAAATAGAAAAGATACAGGAACGCGCACTAAGGTTTCTCCACAATGATTACTCAAGCTCATATAACGTTCTTCTCTCAAAATCGCAACGGTGTACTATGCATGTTTCAAGACTTAGGACTCTTTCTTTGGAAATTTTTAAGACTTTGAATGACCTGAATCCTTCTTTTATGAAAGATATTTTTAAGGCCAGAACCTCTAACTACTCAATGCGGAATCCGAATAATCTTGCTCATTATAGACCGAATCAAGTAACTTTTGGCTGTAATAGTCTAAAATTCTTAGGACCACAAATATGGAACTGCTTGCCTGATGAGTTAAAATCTGCAGAAGATCACAAAACTTTCAAAGCCCTAATAATGCAATGGAGTGGCCCATCATGCAAATGCAATGCCTGTCTTTTTATTTTAAATAGCGAATAATCATTTGAAAATTTGGAATAATCACTTGGTTTTAATTGATTAATTAATGTAAAATCGATTTAGATTAGTTCACTTGTATATTTATATATATAATGTACATAGTAGACTAGATATTTTGATAATCGATGTAAAATAAAGTTACAACAACAGAAGATGGAAAATAATAACTTTTTTCTGTATCTATAGATGCGTCACCATCTCTCATCCCAAGTGCAATACGACTGTCCGACAAATCTGCTTCAACAGAGATGTAAGGTAAGCAAACATCTTATTTCTTAATGAAATAGCAAGGAGAGTTCTGGCAAAATACTACTGTAAAGGGATTCAACTCTGTCAGATTGAGCATAATCCCACAATTGCAGTGATTATACGGATGATATCAGTATAGAGTATTCTATTGTTTATTTAGTTCCTTGTTCTATCTTTTACAAAACAATTCGTTCATTTTAGCTTTCTGCAATAGTTTCTGATTATTTTCTAAGTTTTTTAAATGATATGATTTGTGAGAGAGTAGGACTCGAACCCACAACCTCTAGACTCGTACTTTAGAGCGCTACCACTGCGATTGAAGTTATCAAATAATCAAATTAAAAGCTTTTTTAGTTTGATTTTATTGTAACGATGCTCCTGTGAAGTGTAGTATTAAGCTTCTTTTATTAACAAAAAAAATAAATGTATGCTTTTATCAAAAATATTTGATATCTGTGTTATGAGAAATGGTTTGACAGGAGTTATGTGCCAATAAGATCATAGCGTTTCTATTCTATTTACAACCAAGCTGTCTTGTCAGAAAATGTGCTTTGTGAAACTGTGCTGTGTGTGTCTTGTCACGTTGAGACTAGTGTCTTGAAATTTCAAACAGAAATATATATGAAAACGCACTACACAGTATTAACAAAAACCTGTTATTTGACTGGAGGATTATTTGTGATTCTTTACGAAGTTGATTTTGTTACTTGCAGCATAATCGTCTCAGTTTGTGATGATGGAACAGTTTGGCGATGGGACAAATCGACTTAGTCCGTTCGAGACTGCTGTGCTTAATACATTACCCTTTCATCAAAGCTTCAACTCTCTGGAACCGACTGAAGCTATGATCAAATGATGGTTTGGATGAAATTATTCTAGAAGAAGACCTTTCTCCAGTAAGACTGGGCACAAACAAAATATTATAAGAGTCCTCTTTTAATGAAGCTAAATAAAATGTTTTATCGGGCATGGCTCTTGTAGATGAATGACGAAGAAGTCCTGTTACTTGGCAATGTTGTAAAATATTATCTTTGTCAATTGATCAAATCTACTACCTTTCAAGAAATTGTTTTGCATTTTCAATTATATACTGTTATCTTTTATATTTACTTTACGAGCATTGCTCAATCAATGCCTTTACTTTACTTTGAAATTTCCTTGCAAACTGAAGTTACGTAATAGTGCTGAAAATATTTAAATTTGATAACTTAGATGTTGTTGATAGTTGCAATAAGAATTGTTTTTCATTTTCTTTTGTACTTTGGATTGGTTAGCACGTAATGCAGCAATATTCTGTTCCGTATTTTATCCTAATGATTCCCTCCCTTTATTTTTTATCAGGTGTCATTAAAGAACCAAGTAGGAATACTTTGATATATTTCTTTATCAATTAGTCCAGAAGAAAATTGTATCAAAATACATCCCTTTTTCGTTCTTAAGTCACTTATGATAAGTAAAGGCAGGGGATAATTAGGATAAAAACCATAAACAGAACATTTTAGTGATTTGCATCCTGAAGGGTTGCATTTCGTCCTGACCACTTTTTGGATGGGGGTAACAAAAGATCAGTTTCTAAAAATGACCTCTTAAGAAACACAGGGACACAAGGAAAATTGCAGATGTAGTCTCATTCTCTGATTATTGTAGACACAGCCTCGTTCTCAGATAATTGTACATACAGTCTCATTCTCAGATTATTGTAGACACAGCCTCATTCTCAGATTATTGTAGATACAGCCTCATTCTCAGATTATTGTAGATACAGCCTCATCCCCATATTATTTTAGACTGCCACACAGCCAAAATGTAAGAACTATCAAAAGCCTTGCTTGTACTGTTTTGCACAAAAGAAATTGTGCATCTTTGCAAACACTGAAAAAGCATCATGACTTTGATAATTCTTTTGTGATAATTCAGAGAAAGCTTTTTTCACGACACACTTATCTCAGCCTAGTTTCAAGTGCTTCAGACGCTTTAGGCTAGGAAACCATTTTAGTCAACAAATTAAAAAAACAATTGATATCATAATCAGATTCCATTCAGAACCACTTTAGGAAAACTGTTTTCTTCTGAAGAAAAATTTTCCTGGCTTCCTGTTCAAAAACTTGAATATAGTGTAACATTTGGTTTGATAAGGTACAATTTTTGCAAAATTAGTCACCTTTTTGACCAGGTTAATGAAGAAAACAATTAATTAGCAGATATTTTATATTCTATCAACAGAACAGTAAGACATATTCTAAAAGAATCAAAAATACAATACTAGCTGGATTTTCCAATAATGAAGTCATAAAAAGTCATGTTAATAAAATATCCATTGCTTAAAAATCAGAAAAAGTCAGATGCTCTTCTTCGTTTCTTCAAAACACTTCTTGTGGGTCTTTGCTCAGGAGTGAACACAGCAGCAGGGTTGATCTTAAGATTTGAGATTGAGGTAACCGCATTTTTAGAAAGCTCAAAAATAACTTTCTTTTTACTTGCACTCGAGTCAAGGTTCTCTGTGATTTTCTTGCTCTTTCTTCCTTTCTTTGATGAAACAGGTAATTTTATTTCCGCAGGTTGGCTCTCCTCCCTAGAAGGTATATTATCGGATGATGGTTGATCTACAGATGAGGGTAGTTCTGTGGCTGGAGAGGGGGATGCACTAGGAATGGTTTCAATCTTGGCGTTGTTTGTAGCATTTGTTTGCTTCTTTGCCTTTCTATCAAGCCTTTCTCTTCTTGTGGGTTTTTTAACAGAGTACGATGCCCCTGTTGCTTGTGCACTTTCTGGGTTAATTGCCTCATTTGCATCAGTTTTTGCATCAGTAACCGTGTCCATATTTATCTTTGCCTGATCTTGGGCTACTGAAGATTTCTTCTTAGTTTCAGTTAGAATAGGAAAGTCTTTGGAACAAGCTCCTGTTTCATCCTTGTGATGCTTTTTGTCTGTCTCTGACTTGTTCTGAGAGTTTGAGTCTGGAATCTCAGCAATATCACTTCCTTTAATTTCCTTTTCAGCATCCTTGCCACGTTCCTGCACTGCTTGGTTTTCCATTAAATCAATTCCAACATCCTCACTTCCTTGCTCAATCATATTCATTCTATTTCCTTTCCTGACCTTCCTTTTGAAATCATCAACATTCTTTTTAGCTTCCCTTAAATCAACCAAAACTTCACCTTCAGTGAGATTTTTTATAAGACTTTCACCATCATCTTGCTCGGCCTGAGACTCGTTCTGCTCTTTTTCTTTTTTGGGCAGTTTCTCTACCACTTCATCTCCAACTTTTACAGAAGACTTTCGTTTTCTCTTCTTTGCTGAATCCTCGTTTTTCTTAGACCCTTCTTTTTTCTTGGACCCCTCCATCTTGTTCGCTCCCTCTATATCCTCTGTCCCCTTGCTTTTTCTAGATTTCTTCTGTTTTTTCTTGCAATCTTTCTCATTCGCACTCTTTACAGAAGCTTCTTTATTTAAGGCATATGAAGTGTCAAAATCTAGCTTCTGTGCCATGGAATCTGAGGATGGTGTGTCGACCTTTTCAAGTTCAGTTAAATCAACTTCACTGCTATCAAGATTTTCTGAACTTTTCTGAACCTTCATTTTCTTTTCTGATGGTTTATCTTTGCTTTTTGATTTTCTTTTCTTGTTCTTTTTCTTCTTAGTGACTTCTGCATCATCATTAGTCCCCCCATCTACAGCCTCCAACGCACACTTCTCTAATTCGCCCTGTTTTCTGAACATATCTGAGTATCCAAACAGCAATTTCCTTCTCTTCGTTGAAACTTCTTTCTTTCCGGCCTCCTCAAACAACCTGTCTGCCATTTTAAAACAGTCAACACTTAGCCCGTCTATTTTCTCTTCACTGCCGGGCAAAATCTTGCTTAAAATATTTTCCTTGACAGCTTTGAAAACAAGATTATCTTCAGCTTGCGCACTGAGAGCCAAAAATGGATCAATAATTCTCGAGATCACATTCTTCTCTGGGTATCCATCATAACAGACTTTCCCCAGTTCTTCCACAGTTATCTCTATAACAAACATGCAGACGCCCTTAGGGTATTTATCGTTAGACACGCTACAGGGCCCCTTCATCAGGGCATTACCCACACAGTCTAAAGCCTCAAAGTTCCAATTTTGATTCTTCAAATATTGCAAAACTTCCCTGAGAAACTTTCTTATGAACATGTAAAACTTGTTCATTCTCAGAGCGTCTATTCCATACCACTCTCGTCCCATAGTCTGAAAGAACCCTTCAGTGAACTTCCCAGCAGCAACACTGTCTTTCAAGCCATGAATCAAATCCGCCAAAGACTTCGCAAGTTCTTCTTGAACGAGTGGCTTGTCAGAAAACCACATGCAGTAAAATAGGCCCTTCCATAATTTCATCACTTCCATGTCCGTAAAAGCGTCTCCAGTTCTGCTCGATAGCCATACTCTCATTCGCTTCAAAGCTCGATCTCTGATTTTCTTGTCGTTATTTGCGAGTTTTTTAGCGAAGTATACTTCTATGCTTCCAATTTCTTTCTTACCGTTCTCTTTGGCTGCCATTTTCACCGTTACACATGCTGGATAGAACGCTGGACTGAATCGAGGCTGGGACAGTGTCGTCATTTTCCTAATTTATGCTAAATTATGATAAGAAATGCTAGGATACGTTTTTTTACAGATAACAGAAGGTTTTGGGCCACCAAATTCTTGGTAAGTTTTAAGAAAAAGGATTGAGAAAATTTTGATCCCACTTAGCTACATCTTTAAAGAATAGAGGTATAGCATAGATGGTAGGATGATGCAGAAATTTATCCCTTGGAATAATTTACAATAATCTAAATTTAATACCAAAGTGAGGCTGACGTGCACAATTCACTTCAACGAAATTACATTCCAAAACATTACTCGTGGCCTAAATTTTGAATTTCTCATTGTAACAAATATCCCTCTTCAAATCGAGCTGAAAATAAATATTTTGACCCTGAACTTACGATGTCTCTTCCTTTTGGACTCTGGGACGGCCATGATGCCTTCAATAAAGCCCAAGAATTCGAAGAAGAACAGGAGGAGCAGTTTTCTGAAGAAGAAACCAAACCAGAAAATGAATTTCTTGTTCGACTGTCTCCTGCTATAACTTCGAAAATTGGGAAGGAAAATAAACTGGAAGTGTCAAAGTTAATTATTTGCACAGATAGCGTTTCATGTGGGTTCATGGACGCTTATTTTTCATGTCAAGGAGCAAGAAAAATTGGTTTGGTTTGCGGAAATGGTTCTAACGACAAAGAACAGAATACGGTTCATCAAGATGCACTCTGGGACAAGACTTGCTTTCTATACTCAATGGAAAAAAACGAAGAAGTTTTGGTCTGTCAATCAAAACGGAAAATCGATAACAGATATATGTTTGATTTGGTGGAAAAGGTAATTTTTAGATGCAAACCTAAATATTTTAATTTGCCTGAATTTACCCTATGTCAGTCTAGAATCAAGCCCTAATGCAGATTTCCACTTGCAAACCTGAGTTTGACATTAAAAAATGGCTTGTTCAAATACGAGGTCTCATCAAAACCTACCCCTAGTCTACGGACAGGGAATCTAGGGCCTACCCATTTGCTGAGTGTGGAGCTTGTACAAGCAAAGGCAACAATAAAACAATGAGACAGGACAATTGAAAGCTGTATGTGGATGCACAGGGTCTTGTTGGCAAGAGGCACACTCTTCAGACTGGGACAGCGCTAAGGGACATTTAAGTAGAAGTTACAATTAGAGTAATATAAATTACAAAAAGCGATTTACAAGCTACTCCTCTCCACTAAGGCCAGTATGGAAAGTATAGCAAGTGTTGCGAAGATGTCCGATTGCAAGAGCAATTCTATTTTTTATCCCATTGATTTGTTATGGTACATCTCTTGGCAATAAAATTTGCTTATGAATCTCTTATTCAGATATGGCTATTGCAATTGACATATGCCACCACCAGGTCTCAAACACGGGTTTTCAAAGTGAGCACGATAACATCTGTCCTAAATAAGGACAATAAGTTAGCAAAGTAATATTGAAGTAAGAAAAATAATAACGTGAAGCATTTTCACAAAATATATCTTTATAACATTAAAACGACGTTTCGATGCTCTCCGAGCACCATTCTCAAGTAAAATGAAATAAAATTTTACAGAGTTTTGTTAAAAGGCTAAAAATTGGTTCATTAAAAGATTAAAATATGTACAGAATTTGCTGAATCGAAAAAAGAGATAGTTACGCCTAATTAAAAAGCAACAAAGGAACAGAATTTTCTTGTATAAGCTAAGGATTCCTTTGTTTGATATACAAAGCCTCAGAAAGTTTTCTTTTAAAATAATTCGCATAGCTTGAACCGATTATCGTCATGCTTTGCATGTTCACCAGTGCATGACCTGTCTCTTTAGCGTGGCGCAATAAATGGGAATTAGCATCTTTCCCTGCGTGCTCATTTGTTCTGACTTCCAATCTTCTGCCAGTTTCACCAATGCTTCACGTTATTATTTTTCTTATAAAGTTCCTTGCCCGCCTGAATTTATTTTCAATATTGAGGTAAGCTTAACCCTGTTAGACCATGCTTTATCACTCAGTATAATTCAGATACATTTATTTCATTTGCAGGTTTTTTCAAGAATAGATGCAAAACTTGTGATCATCCTGACCTCTGTGCCACAGTGCAAGCTGCAAATTGAGAGTAACGAATTTGGGAATATAGACACCTTACAACAACTCAAATCCGAAAAATTCAACCTCAAAACGAAGATTCCTGTTTTGGAACAGCCTAATTTGATCAGAGATCTTTCAGCTCAAGGTAAGAGAAATTTGGATGCACTGCAATAATTTCTATTCACGTTATTAAAAGGTGGAATGCTAACAGCCAGCCTAAAGCAACTGAGCCAACCATAACCAGCTAGAATTACTCAGAAGCCAAAATTTTATTTGAAGATCAAAGTTGAAAATCAATCTGGGTGGTTCAGGCTATTTTGAGGGTGCAAAGGTGTTCAAACTTTTAGAATAGACATTCAATTTATTTTATGAAAAGGATTATATTGATTTGATTCTTTGTCAAGCATTTCTCTTTTTGATTGATTCTCCAAAATTTGTTACACACAAGTCCAACCAGGGGCATCGCAGATGTAAGGTAAATACTGATTACCGATTTTTTACAGAGATCATATTAGATTGGCAAAAAGTCTTCTACAAGTAGCAAATGTGATTTTCAGAAGTTGTAGACCCCTAGAATACTGGCTATTGAGTTTTAATGAGTTTGGTCAGGATTCAAACATCAAGATGGTTGTATTGTTATGTAATTGATGAAATCTAACACAAGGACAAGTCAACTCATAAAAATTGTACATCTAAAAAAATTCCAAATCATAGCTTAGATAATAGCCCACCAGCCATTCACTCATTTAGACTGCAAGAAGGGATTAAGAAGTCCAACATATCTGTAGTCTTTCATGAAGAATGTTGTAATGAAATCAAATGTACATTCTCTGTGATTTTCTCATTAACAATTCTTCAATTTCCTCACAACTTTCTTAACTTCTTTTCTTAGTTCTCTATTTGTGAATATGTAAATCAGTGGATTAATGATACCAGCGACAGCCACGCACATGTCGGCAATGTCTGATAGCGTGTATGATAGTAAAATTGGGCTTTTTATCAGCAGCCCCAAAGCTCCGAGTGCAGATGGGAGCCATGTCAGTAGGAATGCTAAGCACAGGCCAAAGCAATGAAGTAAAGCACGGAGCTGCGTCTTTGATTCTCTGCTCAGTATTGATAGTTTTCTTCTTTCAATTGTTGTTGGTTTCAGATAACTCCCATTTGAAATTCTATGATTTTGATTTTTCTGTGGAGATTTCATCTCGAAAGCCTCTGATGTTGGCTTGCCATTACCATCATGAACATTCTGTTTATTGTTACAGTGTTTACCCTTCCCATTAAAGTCATTAGTATTTCCTATTTCGATTATTGGTCTACTCCTTAACTTTTCATTCAGATGATTTTGACACATGTTTTGACTAATAGCCAAATCTGAAAAGCTTTCATTTTCCACAGTTTCCAATTTCCTGTTACTATTTGTCGAATATCGTTTTAAACTATTGCCAGGCAAACTCATTTCTCTTTGCTCTGTTGCTTTCGAAACAGTTTTTATAAAGTTTCTTTCTCTTTCACTTTCATTCTGTGAAACACGCTTGAACAATCTATCCGGTAATGTCTTTGATCTTCCTGTCATTCTTTTTGAGACTTTGATTGATAAACATGATCTCGCCTGATCTTCCTCCTTTGAGAAGAATTTTTCATTACTAGAATCATTTTCTTGAAATAACTTTGCTTCTAGGCTCTTCTCTTTTGAGACAGTGATTGGTAAACATGATCTCGCCTGATCTTCCTCCTTTGTGAAGAATTTTTCACTCCTAGAATCGTTTTCTTGTAATAACTTTGCTTCTAGGCTCTTCTCTTTTGAGACAGTGATTGGTACACGGGGTCCTGTCTGATCTTTTTCTATTTCAATATAGTTTAAACATTGGTCGGGCAGACTTGTTCTTCTTCTATCACCACCTATTCGAACATTGTTTGCTAAATTAGATTCTTTTTCATCTCCTATATTTGAAACAAAAGTTTTACCCCATAAAGTTATCATTTGTTCTTTCTCATATCTGGAGACATTTTCTTGTGAAATTCCTCCAGATCCGTCGTAAACTGTAGAAAGCTGACTAAAACATTCGTAAGGCAAACTTATTCTCTTTTCTTTCGTTCTCTCAGAGAAATTGCTGGGTGAATTATTTGTTGTCTCACTCTCCAAGTTTGAAACGTGAATATAAAGATAATTAGGAAGACTCGCTCTCCTGATCTCTGCAGAAAAAACTTTTAGCGTTTCGCTCGGTAAACTAAATCTTCTTTTTTCTTTCACAAATGCTGACAGAATCTTTCTCGCTCTGCATCCTGACTTTTCTTGAATAAAAACTCTCTTGTTATCTGCGCCTTTTGCTGTCTCTTTGATTAGATTCTCGTAGGACTGATTGGTTTTGATTTCATTCGAATGTTTTCTTTCTACATGATCTATTTTTACTTCTGATAAACTCTTCTCTATCCCGTAACCGTCCTTTTTAGTGGAATCTTGATTATCCCTCTTTCCTGTGTCTGGTTCAAGCGAGTGGTGGAGATGGCCTACGTTTGGTATCGTATTTTCTACTGAAGACTGGTCTGTTATTTCATTGTATCTTTGATTACCAATGATTTCCCCATTTCTATTATTGAATTGGCAGTTATCGTGTATGTTTGGTGTAGGATGTGCAACCCCGGCAGGTTCGAGACCTGATGGTGGCATGTTTGAGCTGTTGTATCCCCCTTGTGAGTGTGCATCCCCCGCAGGGCCATTTGTATTCCCGAAGCTGCTCCTTTGTTGTAATGAAAACGGGCAGGTCCCAAGCTGGTGTGTATCGTAAGTATTTCTGCTCTTTGTCATTTCAGAGTAAACTGCACTCGGTCTTGCTATCTTCATTTGCTTCACTTGCCTGAAAACAATTTGAAACATTACCATGTGGGTGACTGCCATTATTACCAACCCAGTTGTCAAGGTTACAGTCACAATAATACCGTAATAGAGAGGTAGATGCTTCGTGTTCAATCCGATATAGACTGTGATTGCTAGAATTATGGTTGAAGAAACCCATACACCAGCCACTAGATAGTGCGTCTTGCGACTTGTCAGGATGCCATGATACCTTAAAGGGTGCAGCAATACATATAATCGGCACATTACGAACAATATCAGCTGTAGTAATGAATTCACATAAGAAGCTAATAAGAAAGCTAGGCCTGTTTTTATGAGGACAGCGTATCGCTTGATGTAAATTAGCTCGGCGTAATATACCCGGTAGATGATTGCTTGGAATATTTCGACCGCGCCAATTATGGCGTTGGCGATGCATAGATGGTAGATGAAGGTGTTCAGACCCTTCCGTAATGATGATTTTAAGGAGAATATAAACACAAGGAATCCGTTAATTATGATTGCAAGTGCTCCAAATGTACCCAGCAGTGTCATCGTTAGTGCAGCATCCATTTTGGTATTGAGCCTAATCTTCGTTCTCTGCAGTTCTCTAATAGTTCTCTTATAATTGTCTTATAGTTCTCTAATACTTCTCTAATGTACCTCTGTATTTTTTGCGATGGGGCTCTATGTTTCACTGATGGCTCTCTTTGTTTTTCTTTGTTTCCCCAGTGATTCTCTATGTTTCTCTATCCTTCTCCAATGGATCTTGATTGCTCTCTTTTTTCTCTAATGGTTCTCTTTGTTTCTATAATGCCTCTTTATATTTTTCTATCAATTTTCTGTGTTTCTTCAATTAATCTTTATGTTACTTTATGTTATTTCTATGTTTCTCTAATAGCTTCTATGTTTCTCTAATAGCTTCTATGTGTTTCTAGTTGCTCTCTTGTTCTATATGTGTCTCTGATGGTTCCCTAAAACTACGTGAGTCGCTCCATAAATTCAGTCAGTGATTCTAGTATATTTCTTTTATCTTGTAGTTGCTAAACAACTTATAATTTTTAAACAACTTTATCGTTTTGTCGAATTGCTGGGTGAATTGAAAATGCAGAGCTTTACTGATTTTTTTATCACCCGATCTCCTGAGAGTTGAAACAGATGTTTATAATCCTTTAAGCATTTATAGCTCTTCTTTTGATGCTTCCACCAAACAAACTAAATTTCTTCTTCTTCTTCTGTCTAATCTCAATTCAAACATGATTATCCATAATTACGCATGTGGAAATGTTTCGTTAGAGACTCAATCAAAATATTTATTAAAAGTCGGTTCTTTCACGAAAAAATACTTGTCTTCAAATATTGATATGATTAAATCTCAATTGATGATTTTCCAGTCTGGATATTATTAATCATAATCATACAAACCTTTCCAACGTATGAAAATTTGGCAACTCAAGTGGAATTTCGATTCAGAACTATTTTTTTAAGGGCTATACCAGTTTCTTTGTCGCCACTAAAGTACGAAATCCTAGAACGCATTACCAATGAATATCCTGAAATCCTGAAAACATTTTCTGAACATTGATTCATCTGAATGTTGTTATCATTCTTTGACGATTTGAATGCTGATTTCAGGAACATAGATATTGTTTCCACATATTTTGATCATAATTTGAACATAGTTTGTATGGACATAATTTGAGGATAATTTGACGACCAAACCTCTGTTCTTCTTGTACATGAATCTGGATTTGCTTTCCGTGTTGTGATAATCCTTTTACACCAAGCAAATGCTAGTGCCAATGCTAACTAAACATTATCCATCACCGAAATTTCGTCAAAATTTTTCCAAATTCGTATCAATGTTTCACCAAAGTTGTATCAAAAGGGTACCAAATTTTCACCAAAACATTACCAAAGTGGTATCAAGGTTTCAAGTGTTACCAGACTGGTACCAAATTTTCACCAAAGTGTTAGCAAAGTTGTACCAAATTTTTAACAAACTGTTACCAAATTTCCACCAAAGTATTACCAAAGTAGTATCAAGTTTTCCCCAAAGTTTCAGCAAAGCGGTACCAAAGTTTTCCAAGCTGTTGCCAAATTTCACCAAAGTGCTACCAAAGTGGTATCAAGTTTTCGCCAAAGTGGTACCAAAGTTTCACCAAAGTTTTACCAAAGTTTCACCAAAGTTTCACCAAAGTTTCTCCAAAGTTTCATCAAAGTTTCACCAAAGTTTCACCAAATTGGTATCAAGGTTTTACCAAAGTGATACCATTCACTTTTCTGTAATGATACGCTTTTTGTGAGGCACCTTGCTGGCTGGATGCAAAACGTACAGACGCTGGAAATCTGAACTGCTGTTGAAATGTTTTAAAACTTGTGGACATGTAGGTTCCTCATAAACAGGTCCCCTTTTGATAGAATTAATACCAGTAATAGTCGCTTGCTTTGCTGGACCTCTGCTTGTACTTTCACTGTAATTTTATTGAATCAGTATTTGTTTGAAAGCAGTTGATTGTTCATCTTTGCATAATGTATAATTGATATCTTTTCCAGTTTCGTGTGTAATTCTCAAGACTGTTATCACCGCCTCATTTCGTATGCATAAGTAATCATGTTTTGCTACTCACTCAGAAATTATACGGAAGCTGATGTGCATATGAAAGTAGGTTATCTACGTTAAATGAGATTTTGACCTTAGGGAACATCGAGGATGTTCAGTTCAGTAGGGGTGTAATTAGAACTGTGGAGGGATACCATCTAGTACTGTGGAGGGATACCATCTAGTACTGTGGAGGATACCATCTAGTACTGTGGAGGGACACCATCTAGTACTGTGGAGGGATACCATCTAGTACTGTGGAGGGATACCATCTAGTACTGTGGAGGGATACCATCTAGTACTGTGGAGGGATACCATCTAGTACTGTGGAGGGATACCATCTAGTACTGTGGAGGGATACCATTAGTAATGTGGAGGGATACCATCTAGTACTGTGGAGGGATACCATCTAGTAATGTGGAGGGATACCATCTAGTACTGTGGAGGGATACCATCTAGTACTGTGGAGGGATACCATCTAGTACTGTGGAGGGATACCATTAGTACTCTGGAGGGATACCATCTAGTACTGTGGAGGGATATCATCTAGTACTGTGGAGGGATATCATCTAGTACTGTGGAGGGATACCATCTAGTACTGTGGAGGGATACCATCTAGTACTGTGGAGGGATACCATTAGTACTGTGGAGGGATACCATCTAGTACTGTGGAGGGATACCATTAGTACTGTGGAGGGATACCATCTAGTACTGTGGAGGGATATCATCTAGTACTGTGGAGGGATACTATTAGTAATGTGGAGGGATACCATCTAGTACTGTGGAGGGATACCATCTAGTACTGTGGAGGGATACCATCTAGTACTGTGGAGGGATACCATCTAGTACTGTGGAGGGATACCATTAGTACTGTGGAGGGATACCATCTAGTACTGTGGAGGGATACCATCTAGTACTGTGGAGGGATACCATCTAGTACTGTGGAGGGATACCATTAGTACTGTGGAGGGATACCATCTAGTACTGTTGAGGGATACCATTAGTACTGTGGAGGGATACCATCTAGTACTGTGGAGGGATACCATCTAGTACTGTGGAGGGATACCATCTAGTACTGTGGAGGGATACCATTAGTACTGTGGAGGGATACCATCTAGTACTGTGGAGGGATACCATCTAGTACTGTGGAGGGATACCATTAGTACTGTGGAGGGATACCATCTAGTACTGTGGAGGGATACCATCTAGTACTGTGGAGGGATACCATTAGTAATGTGGAGGGATACCATCTAGTACTATGGAGGGATACCATCTAGTACTGTGAAGGGATACCATTAGTACTGTGGAGGGATACCATCTAGTACTGTGGAGGGATACCATTAGTACTGTGGAGGGATACCATCTAGTACTTTGGAGGGATACCATTAGTAATGTGGAGGGATACCATCTAGTACTGTGGAGGGATACCATTAGTAATGTGGAGGGATACCATCTAGTACTGTGGAGGGATACCATCTAGTACTGTGGAGGGATACCATTAGTACTGTGGAGGGATACCATCTAGTACTGTGGAGGGATACCATTAGTAATGTGGAGGGATACCATCTAGTACTGTGGAGGGATACCATCTAGTACTGTGGAGGGATACCATTAGTACTGTGGAGGGATACCATCTAGTACTGTGGAGGGATACCATCTAGTACTGTGGAGGGATACCATTAGTACTGTGGAGGGATACCATTAGTACTGTTGAGGGATACCATCTAGTACTGTGGAGGGATACCATTAGTAATGTGGAGGGATACCATCTAGTAATGTGGAGGGATACCATCTAGTACTGTGAAGGGATACCATTAGTACTGTGGAGGGATACCATCTAGTACTGTGGAGGGATACCATTAGTACTGTGGAGGGATACCATCTAGTACTTTGGAGGGATACCATTAGTAATGTGGAGGGATACCATCTAGTACTGTGGAGGGATACCATTAGTAATGTGGAGGGATACCATCTAGTACTGTGGAGGGATACCATTAGTAATGTGGAGGGATACCATCTAGTAATGTGGAGGGAAACCATCTAGTACTGTGGAGGGATACCATCTAGTACTGTGGAGGGATACCATCTAGTACTGTGGAGGGATACCATTAGTAATGTGGAGGGATACCATCTAGTACTGTGGAGGGATACCATCTAGTACTGTGGAGGGATACCATTAGTAATGTGGAGGGATACCATCGAGTACTTTGGAGGAATACCATCTAGTACTGTGGAGGGATACCATCTAGTACTGTGGAGGGATACCATTAGTACTGTGGAGGGATACCATCTAGTACTGTGGAGGGATGCCATTAGTAATGTGGAGGGATACCATCTAGTACTGTGGAGGGATACCATCTAGTACTTTGGAGGATATTCAGTATCGTGGATGGGTATGCCATCAGTACTTTTGGAACACGATTAGTGCTTTGAAAGGATACCATTAGTAATGTCGAGAGATACCATCTAGTACTGTAGAGGATATTGTTGACTGTGGAGGGATACCATCAGTACTTTTGGGGATACCATCAGTACTTTGGGGGGATATCATCAGTATCTTTGGGGGGATATCATCAGTATCTTTGAGAGATACCATCAGTACTGTGGAAGATATTCACTACTGTAGGGTGATACCATAAGTACATTGGAAGGTGTTTTGTACTGTGAAGATATATCATTCAGTACTGTGGAGGATATTCAATACTGTGGAGGTATATCACAAGCACTGTGAAGATAATACCAAAGTGCTGGTCTTATTGCTCCACAGTACTGAATATTTTGATGTAGAAGGACTCAAAACTCCTAAATGAAAAGCTCAAATATATCTTCAAAATTTAGTTCACGATGGCATGTATAAACAGGACAGGTTTTTCATACTATAAGATTCCAGTTTATTTCAACTCGTCAATCATACGTAAATGTTCATGTAGTTAATTGAGGGAGAGTACTGTTTTAATTATTAATTATTATACAAACACACTGGAAATTATTTTTATTAAAACGAGAGGTAAACGTCAAATATTAACTCCACCACCAGCTCAAACTATCTTAATTGAAAGTGAATTGAATGAATTCTTAATTAAAACAGCTTGATTGCAATAAACCAAAACAAAAAGATGGAATTATCAGAGAGGCGGGGCTATTTTCTAATTTCCCTGAAGGAGCTAAATGATTTAGTTCCTGGAAGCAATTGGATGTACGACTAAACGAACAGGCTCAGTATTTGACATCTTTCTTTATTCATATTCTGTTGTAGTTGTTGTTTAAGTTGTTGTTGTTGTTGAGGACACGGCAGATAGGATCGAAGATGGCTGAGGATTGAGACATAACATATTCATACCTATCTTCTGAGAAGGCAAGACTCAAGGAAGTGAACTATCCATCTGGACAAGCCTGTTTCGTGTTTTCCCACTCATTAGGAGATGTTCCTTGATGCACCTATCTAGAAAAACCTTGAAATAACAGGCTTTTCGAGATGCAGAGTTTAGTGTCTTGACTCTCTTCTCTACAATATACATTACGCTCTACATTTATGCATCGAGCACTGTCTTTGGGAAAGCCGAAATATAGATTTCTTAGAAATCAGAAAGATCAAAAAGAATACACTAGGAAGAAAATATCTGAACATCTATATATCATCTGATGATTGAGAAAATACGAAACAGACTTGCAGAGATACAGAGTTTAGCTTCTTGACTCTTCTCCACAATATGAATTACATTCTACATTAATATATCGAGCACTATCTGAGGGAAAACCGAAATACAGACCTAGTAGAGAATTAGAAAGGCATACACTAAGAAGAAAACATCTGAACATCTGTACATCTCCTGATGATTGCGTAACCACAAAACAGCAATTTTGAGATGAAAATTTTACTTTCTCGAGTTTGCCTTCAGCACATTATACAGCTCTACTTCAATGTATTGAGCACAGTTTCAGCAAACAGAATTGCAGACTTTGTAGCTATATCTATCTTCGATTTTTTTCAACATCACGGTATCCATTTAAGTGTTTTATTCTTTCGAGATAATTTGTGAGAATGAAAATGACCCGAGTAGGACTCGAACCCATGACCTCTAGATTCGTACTCTAGTGCGCTACCACTGCACACCGGGGCTAGGATGGTAGCGTTCTAGAGTACGAATCTAGAGGTCGTGGGTTCGAGTCCTACTCGGGTCATTTTCATTCTCACAAATGATCTCGATTGATTTTCCAAATCCTGCTTCTCCTCAAGTTTTTTTCTTTCTAGTCCTGTCACACTGTCAAGTACACGGGGTTGCAGCAGTACTGTATATCCTAGCAACTGAGTCTTTCTTATTCGATGTAAATGCGGTGAAAGCCTTCACACCTCTTTTGAACGAAGATTCCTTCCAGAATATCAAGCAGGTGGGTGGCCATTTTAAGTTGTAACAGTTGGGACAACTGCACTTTAATGAATAGATATGATAATCAGAACGGCAACAATAATCATTTTGTAAGACAACAAAAAAGAGAGACGACAAATGAGGTTTTAGTTTTTCATGGTAAATCCGTTTAAGACGATGGTTTCACATTATAAAGTGGCGACAATTCCATAGTTACAAGTCCATAGTTTTCAACGTTTTGTAATAAAGTACTTTATTAAATCATCAACGTTAAAATTTACGTTGAAGATACGGTATATATACTGATTGGTCACAGCAGATTGTGACAATACGAGTAAATTGAATAGATACAAGAAGTAATCAAAACTATAAAAAGCATGATGGAGATGAATAGGCAAAGGGGAGAAGGACAAGCAAATGGAGTATTGGGTAGAATAGCGCCAGGGACGATCCCTATGGATGAGCAAGCTTTCCAAAATGAGTAGGTCAAAACTATTAGGAGCTTTATCAAGAATAGAGAAATTATCAATGGACGCATTATTCCCTGTAAGTTGTATGTGTTCAGCTGAGGGACTCGTTCTGATCTTTTCACCTGTTTTGTTCACTTCTAAATGCTCATGGCAACGTGCTCACTCCTAAATGACGGGAAGTCTCTCCTAGTACCTCACATGACAATCAGGGCAAATTTACATGCTACATCTGAGCATAGAAAATTGGACAAGCGATCCTTGAGGAAAAGGAAAATAGGACACAATACGTCTGGGAGAGCAATAAATAATCTTAAAGTTGATATAAGGGTAGCAACGTTTTAAGAACCTATTTTATTATCAAATTTATACTGAAATTTTGGTTTCCTGCAAATGCATACATGGATAGGTTTTTGTTACAATTTACAAATTGAGTGGAATTACAAACCAGTTAAATTTTCTTAAAAAGAAGCAGGATTTGGAAATCAATCAAGATAGTTTTTGAAAATAATAAAAAAAACTCATGAAACCTGAGTTTGCACGTTATGATCTACAAACTATATTTTTGTTAATTTTCTTCAAATTTGTTACATAAAATAGTATTCAAATATATATATACACCAGCTAATTCAGACTAACCAACCAAACTACAATAGATAAAATAAATATACCATAAGGAATCTGAATTAGATTCTAGATAACTTAATTCTCTAGTCTATAGTCTACAGTATTTTCTATAATCTACAGTCTATCATATTATATTATATTGTATTATATTATATTATTTAATTCATTATTATTTATTATCATATTAGTATGCTATAGTCTATAGTTTATCATGTTATATTTCATCATATTATCATATATGATTATATTAGGATATCATAGTCAAGGTCTAATCTAGTATATAATTTATTCTATAGTCTCATTTGGTCCAGTCGGTAGAGTAGTGGCCAGTTTCTCAGTCGGTAGTGCATTGACGCACAGCATCAGAGATGGTGTGTTTTAGTCCTACTCAGGTCATTTTCATTCTCATGTAGAAATATTAGGCCTTGATTTAACAATATAAATTCGTTAGCATTGTTGCAGCAGCTCATAAAACTCCATGGCTTAGTAAAATCCAGGTTAATATTTCAATCTTCTAAAACTGCTTCGATTCTTTCAGAGCACTGAAGATAAAACAAGAAGCGTCCTGAAAAGACTTTGTGAACTTAAGATTGATGACAAGGGAGTCTACATATAGTACTACCCAAATTATGGTATGATAGCCCCCTTAAGAATGATTTTGGAAATAACGAGGTATAAATTTTCATAATTTATTTATCATTCGCAAATCACAGATCATTCAAGCTCAATAATTTGAGACATTATCTATTAACTTCATAATGTTGATCAATTCTCCAGAACACTGATAAAAAATCGAAAAATACATCTTTCTACTTGTTTTTCTTAAATATGATTAACTATAAGACATCAATTTCTAACTTTCGGCTTATCCCTGAACGCTTTGAACAGATTTTTTGCTGGTTTAGTAAACATTAACTGAAAGTGATTAATGATTTGGATTGGCTCGTACTTAGTCTCTGTCTTTGTATCTGAAAATCAACCAGAAATCATAAGAACAGAGAAGCGATAGAAATGTGCCATATCGTTTACATAAATAAGGAAAATGATAGGACCGAGTTTTGATCCTTGGGGTATTCCAAGAACAGTCGTTAAGCAAACAATAAGTCAGATTTTTTGTCTGCAATCTTATTATATGATACCCCAACTTGTTTTCGAAATTTTTATCAGTTGACATGGTGAAGAGGACAATTTCATTCTGTTGATGTTTGCAAAAATCCATAGAAGTCAAAAGCTTTACAGACACCCTCGTATCGTACCTTGTACCCAGACTACTACTTAGGTCCTTTTCTTCAGTCACATTTTCTGTGAAATTTTAAAACTAGCTTCTTAGTGGGACAACGTTTTTAGAGGTACATAGGAAGATGCTTTGCTGTTTCCGAAAGTCGTTGGTTTTTCTTGTGTAACTTCGTCTTTTGAACAACAATCACCATCAACCTTAGTGCCAGGGAATGGAACAACTGCATTGCTCCTGTATTTTCTGAAAAAGAAAAGAAATTGTACAGGAAATGGCCGAGTGGATCACCCAACTCTTGTTAAAAACGTCGTGGGCTTGATCCCACCTTCAGAGCCGTCATAAAATGGAGGCGAGGAGAGAAGTGAGAATTTGTTAGCTCTCTGTAGAGTGAGGAGAGAATTTGCTAGCTCCCTGTATTTCAAGGCGAAAGGAATCTACGAGGTGTGGTCACATCGAGAGGACGGACAGGGTCACTGCTCGATTAGTCAATCTTTTCAGTGGGCCCCTGGTCTCTTTCGCTATAATTAGTATCTAACGATGGTAGTTAACTGTAGCATATTTGCATAATTACATCAAAATCAAGGTGAAAGTACATGTGTTTTCCCTCCAAAGTTCTGAATATCCTAATAGTATCTCGCCAGTTCTGAGGAGATTATATCTTATTTCCAAATTTTGACAATCAATAATAAATATAAAGCAATAACATTTACGAGCATTAAATTTTGAAAAGAAATTAAATCAGAGATGCATTTAAGGGTAAGGAACTTGCAGGCTTCCGTAAACGTGTGTTATTACATTAAAATGTAGAGAGAAAATCTCCAGGCTTCCAGGGCTCTGCCTCTGGATCTCTGCCAGAGCCCTGCCCTGGACCCGAAGTATCTAGCTCCGCCGCTATAAATATGTGGTCTGGGAAATTTTCCTTAAAGTAAGACTGCTAGCCTATCGTATATCTTGATCTGGGAGAGCAGCATCTCTTCCCTTATGTAATTGGCTGCAGGCAGAAAAATTCAGGGGCATGGCTGTCAAAAATTTCACTCAAATTTCGCTGGTACTTTTTGTGCAGTTTTGGACCTCGGCCTAAAAATTACCTTGTTTGCACGAAAAGAGTGAATTTAGAAAAGTTGTCAACCTTCTTCCGATGAATTAATAAACAGCAAGAGCCTTCCTTCCATTTACGATTGTGAAAATGGTAAATTCTTCAATGAAATATAGTAAATCGACGTCAATTACCATTTTCTGCAAAAGTTAAATTGAAAAGGTTCAAACTTTGCTTGAAACTTGTTTTTTCCATTTTGCTAAGGGGTAGAGATTCGAGAAAACTTCAACAATATCACTGCTTAATTTGCCTTCCTCTGCTCAATTAACATGCGACCGTTATGTTTTTCCTTTATCTCTACACGCCTGGAAGCCACTGCCTCCATGACAAAAATGCTTTATGACCCACACCGTAAGGGATTGCTATTCTCTGAAGAAGAAAGTCGTAAAGGGAAAAGACAATACTCACGGTGTATTTTCTAACATTTATCCTGATATTTCTCGGTATTCCGGTGTTGTCGGCCTGAAAATAAACAGCTGTGCGTTCGACCACGTTGGTAGCTTTTTTGTGATAAAGGCAGCTCTCGAAACCCAGAGGAAGCGGTGGGAACTGCTTGACGCATATCTCAAACATATTGTCACAAGTTCCTCCAAAAGGGCCTTCGCAATTACTCCCATCCCACAAATCGTCATTGGTATTATAAAATGTCTGTAGTCTGAGCTCAAAATAGCCAGATCCAGAAGCCAATTCCTAAAAACAAAGTCAATCATGATCTTGCTACAGATGGAAACATTTATTGTCAAATTAGCTTAATTCATCGTGTTGCTGTTTTGTCGTGTGGTCAATTTCTTTAATCGTCCAAAATTGTTAGGTGTAAATCGATCGATCGATCTACCTTCCAACAATTTTATTGTATTTTATCTTTGGTATCATCATACATCAAGAATCATTTTAATCATGCTAACTATAGGTTGTTGGTTTGAGTCTTGCTCTGACCATGTCATTCAAAACATAGGCAAATAATTGGCCAGGTCCAAAAAGGTGGACCTCGCGGATTTCGCGGACCTACTTATCAAGTCCTACTTTTCAAAATATTGATTATGCATAGTTATACACTAAAAAGCACACTATGGGCCATTTTTCATAAAGGGCAACGTTTTTTATCAAGGTCCACGAAGTCAGGTCCTAATTTTAAAAATCAGCCATCAGGGGCGTAGCTACTGGGGGGTGTGGGGGTGTGACACCCCCCCCCAATATCTTCAAAATCTTGGAAAAATTCGGGCAAATGTTTTGAAAGAATATCTTTTAAAGTTATGGAGTTTGACAAAATTTGTTCAATGGTAAATAGAAATAACAGGAATAAATATAAATAATTGAATTAGATTAAAATGCAGATACTTAATTTTTTTAGATTCTAATTGCAGTTTTATCAATTAGAAATTCACTCTTTGCTTAAATTCGGATTGAATCGAATTTAGAATTGAATTGAACTTTTTCCAATATTTAGATTTGAATTGAATTGCGTTTTTCCAAAAACAAAATGTCGGAACTTGTTAGTCGCAGTTTTAGGCCATAGGCCTAGCCAACAACAAAGTCAACAAAAAATAGCCATGAATTATCAGTCATGAAAAAGAAAATATCGTCAGAGAGTAAAATGTCTGGAATGCAAGAAGGAAATGGACAATGATTTTTTCAGAACACAACACATTAAAACACAGCATCCAGGGAAAAAAGTGTTTTGCGAAATTATCCACTGTCCACGACTCGTCACAAACACAATTAGCCTTTTTTGTAAAAAAACAAGGAATGAAGAGTTTCCTGTCGCGAAACCTGCTTCAATTCCATCATCTTCTAGTGCCACTCAACCTGAAACTGAAAAGCAGCAGCAGAACAAGGCATTTGAAGTTATTATTGGTAAAGAGACTGGTAATTCTGAAATCTCACCGACGACGCAATGGGCTGATGATGATGAGGATGTTGATGATGATGATGATGATGATGATGATGAGGATGTTGATGATGATGATGATGATGATGATGATGATGATGATGATGATGATGATGATAGTGATGATGATGATGATGATGATGATAATGATGATGATGATGATTATGATGATGATGATGATGATGATGATGATGATGATGATGATGATGAATTATTATTACGTAGATAATTCATATTATTACATAGATTATGCAAAAAACAATGATCGTATTTTGAATAAATAGGGTGACCCTAAGGAGCGTCTAATTGAAACAAGACAGGTAAGTGATAATACTGGGGCTGGAATGGTGAAAGAAATCGTAGACACTCTCTCTGAATCAAATGTTGAAGTCGACAACCTTCGATTCCCGACATATGACAGTGCGTCTACCATGTCTGGTAAATACAAGGGAGCCTAACAGATTGTGACAGAATTGCTAGGAAGAAAAAATTGTGTATATTCCATGTCTGCCGCATGGGATAAACCTTGTCATTGAACACGCTTCAAAGGCAGGTGTTCTTATTTCAAAAACGTACAGCACCCTTGAAAGTACCTATGTCTTCTTTTCGTCAAGCACTAAACGGCACGAGATCCTATCTAAAAAATTGGAAAGTGTTGATGGTGCAATGCAGCTGAAAAATCTCTCAAAAACACGTTGGAGTGCTCGACCAGAGTCTGTAAAAGCATTTTGGATTTCAATCGGAGAAGTAATGACGGCTTTGGAAGAAATTTTCTCATTAGATAGCTTTGATAATGAATCACGAAACAAGGCAAGTGGCGTTTTTGGTAATATTGCTACTTTGGACTTTGTTTTCCGCCTAATGTTTCTGAAGAATATAATGTGGAAAACAAAGATGATGGTTGATGCTCTGCAAGAAGAATATCTTGACGTGACCACTGCTGAAGGCATCATGGCAGGAACCCTGCAAGAGCTGGAAAACATCACGAGAGAAGAAGATAGCCAGAATAGAGAGATTGACGCAGCAATTTCTTACGCAAAGAAGCTTGATATTAACGCAGAAGTAGATTTTCTAAGAGTTCACAGGTGGAGAAGAAGAGCTGAAATGAGTTTGAGTATGCAGTCATTTTACAGGAAAGAAATGAATGTATTCCTAGACACAACCATTCGCATTCTACGAGAAAAGGTTCATGCCCTAGAAACAGCCTTCAAACCGTTCACAGATGCTCTAGACCCAACCAAGAAAGCCAGAAATTGAGATGATAGAGAAATTATCCACTCTCTACCCAAAAGAAGTTCCTTCGCCAGAAGCTCTTGCATCTGAGCTGGATCTGTTCTTTCCATTCTGCAAGAAAGCGTGTGATAAAGATGAGAAAGCTCTTACCATTCGATCAGCAGCACAGATATCTTTAACTTCTTATACGAAGTACAACCTATTCCCCCGACAGCAAAAGCATACCAGTTACTGTTGTCAGCGCCGCCGAGTGTTTGCAAAAGTGAAAGATCATTCAGTCGATTGAAATTGTTGAAGAACTATCTTAGGAGCCGCATGTCGAATGAAAGACTGGATGAGCTTATGATTTTGTATTGCGAAAGGGACATAACTGATGATTTGGACATGTCAGAAATTGCCAGGCTATTGGTCACTGCTAAGTCGCGTAGGATAACTTTAAAACGTTTAAAACGTTTTTAGAACTCTCAAGAAAATATGTTGTTATATCCATTCATAGTTATATTTTCATCGATTTTCTCGTTTATTGGATTTTCAAGACTCTTTTGGGAAACCGAAAAATTCGGGCAAGATTTATTAACACCCCCCCCCCCCCAATAATTGAAGTATAAATACGCCCCTGTCAAAATGGAATCGCTAAAAGGCGGACTTCGCGGACCTTGATAAAAAACGTTGCCCTTTATCGAAAATGCCCTGTAATGTGCTTTTTAGTGTATAACTATGCATAATCAATATTTCTAGTAAATACATCTCACCAGGAAACAATGTTAGGCGAGTGCCTTAATACATGCTAGGCCAAGATGGGCCAAATTTTGTAATCGATGTTGCATTCGAATTGAATGTATTCCAGATTTCATGTACTAACTTACAGGTCCATCTCTGACATAAGCACTTAAGAAAGTTCATTTAGTTATCTATATTGGCTCTTCCAGCATTAGAATCAGGTCCTCGTTTTAGTAATCGGTCCTAGTGCAATTACTAAAACGCAGACTTCGCAGACTTGATAAGTAGGTCCGCGAGGTCTGCGTATCAGACCTGGCCAAAATGATTACTAAATATGATCTTGTATTTTTGGTTTTAAGCCAAGGAAGGAACGACTTATGACCCCCCCCCCTTAGGATAATTATCACTAAATATCACCCAATATCAAACTAAATAAATCTGAAGTAAAATATTTAGGGACATTCGAATTTGGGGATAAATGAGAGGGCTGTTTAGCAAGGATAGTCTTTCAAACTAACAATTAGTTTGAGCTAAAAACCTTCGCACTTTGTAGTTTTGCCGACGATATCATTTTTGCATAGATAAGTCTAGACCAACGGTATCATTTTGAATGTGCTAGCGATAGACCCCTACCCAAATTTAAGCTGTTTGTGAATATGAAACTCTTAAATAGAATACTTTACTGACCTTGAACATATCGAGGAGAAGGAAACAAAGTGTCGACTTAACCTCCATTTTTTGAATAATCCTTTCCAATAAAACACGAATTGTTTTAGCAGTTTGCAGGCTGGAAAAGTGAAAGAATGCAGTGTAAATTCTAAAATAATATGTAGCAAGCTTGTTGCAAGGAAGATGAAATCCTTTGAAATGGAAGGAAGGCATTATCTTAGAAAATGAAGCAAATACTTATGAACCTTGCCGTATGGACCTCGTGTGTTGAAACCCCTCTGGCACACATTTCAAAATGGCAATAACTCTGTTCCTATATGAGGTACCTCAGATGTTCTTTTCAATATTAATTACTTGAGCAAAGTCAAGCAACTTGCTGCTTATGTCTATCATATTTATGGAGTCATTGGTGAGATCACAAATATAGGCCAAATGGACCATTTTCTGGTACTTATTTGGTACTTATTTGGAACAAAAATTGATTGAAAACCATGAACTCGCCTATTTTTCTTGATATCAATTTTTCGAAAACGAGGTTTAAACATGAAATAGAGGCTTGGTGGTACCGATTTCGCCCGTATAACATCGATTTTTGGAATCAGCGTATTGAAATTGACTAAATGTAATTGCTCTCATGAATTCCCTCGTCGGGTGACGATAGCCCAGCCCCATTCCTCACCTTATCATTGAAATTTTAGAAATGGACAATTTTGATGAATATGCTCTAGGTATAAGTATATTGTATCTATAACATATCATGAAAATTAATTTATTTCGTTTCAATAAAAAGCAATGAGGAAGTACTTTGCCCTTCGCTTAGGAGCTTGATTTACACCACAACTTTGTGTTATATATTCATTTAGCATGTAAAGACCAAGCATGTCAGACAAATTGAAGGACATTGGATCCCTCGGGTTATATCCGAAAGCTACTAGGTATTCAGAGTTTTAGAGTAATGACTCAAGAGTTTATCGAGGAGTGAACTTTAAGTCTCAAAACATTAACAAAAACTTGGTTCCTTGAAAATGCATGCTGCTGCTCTTTTTGCCATCAAAGCCTGTCATAAGAGTGGTCATAGTTGATGTAACTTCATTTTACTTCATGTTAGTTTGTATCCTGTCCTATATCAGCGCTAACATTAAAAAGTTGTATCATTATTTAGTTATCAAGTAATGCACTGGTCAATTGAAACCCAGACCCCTCCCACCCCCGGGACATAGCGGGGAAGTTAACATTTGGGCAGTGTTACTTCCCGCCCTTTCTCCCTTTATCGGGGGCACATTAGCTGTTAAATTCCCCACACTCAGTTCCCGGGTACTTCAAAATTTTTATTTATAAAAAGGAGGGCATATTTCACTTTTTATTTCATTCTTTAAATATCACTCACCCAGCAGCTGCAAATGAAATAATCCTATTGAAGTTCTATTGAAGTAGCTTTCGTTGCAAAAAATTTCTTCTCCATGGTCTCTGCGCTACCAACAGTTTATGTCAGACGCATCAGCACACTTATTATTTACTTATAAGCTGGTATGTGATTAGCAAGCAGAATATATGGAAGCACAAAATTGTCTTCTTCTCCGGAAATTTCCTTCAAAGCCCCTCCAATATTGCACTAAGGCTATCTTATGAAAAATCAAACAAAATTGCTGGCATTAGCACCCAAATACGTTTCTCTCGGATGTCTGCTCCCCCAACTCTAGACTCAAAGTTTATCACTTCCATTACTTAAAAAAATTATGGCTTCACCATATAAAATCAATATATGCTAGCACTGAATAGGGGAGGGAGGACAAGTCACTAAGGATATCAATCAATCGTATCGCTTATTTTGCAAAAGTTCATCCTGCATGCCGACTCATTTTAGCGAGGATTGGATCTGGAACGTTCACTATCTCTGGAATATTCCATCTCTTCCGGTAACGAAAAAGAATTAAGGAAGAAAACATTTCATAGGCATTGATATTGAATGAAATAAAGAACAAAACAGAACAAAACACGCTTTTCTGACGCCAGACTAGTGTCCAGTTTCCCTTTGCCGCAACTAACGTTAAAACACCGCTAAATATCCCCGCAATAATCTAATTTTGTTAATATCCCAGGCCCCCCGAGAGAAGGCAGCATCAAAAGTGCGTTATTCCACGGCACATTCCCCGTTAATTCCCTACTATGCCCCGGGGGTGGGGGGTCAGGGTTTCAATTGACCAGTGCATAACCATTCCAGCTTTTCTGATAGGGCTGGCAGGATTGTAGCTTCAAGGCTTCTAGTGTATCATTTTCTGGGTACTTAGAACTCGCTCTAGAGTGGAAATTGTAATACTCTTGTAAGTAAGTACCCTGGGTACCAGAGCCACAATCAAAGGAATGGGAAGCTGCGGGAGAGTAGAAAGATTGCTACGGAGGAGATAAGAATGGAAAAGGACAAAGGAAAGACCTTATTTCTCTCGATTTGATGACACCCACGCACCTCGCGCTGCGCGCTCGGTGCGCCTTCGGCGCGTTAACAAAGCCATTCTGTTCCATTATTAGGCTCTGGAACCCAGGGTAGTAAGTAAGTATTAGCTTGCCACTTCAGTTAAACTACAGGAATAAGGAAAGAAAATATGATTGTTGAATAAATTAGGCAAGTTAAGATAATGCAAAAACATATTTTTCTAAAACACTAGAAGATGGAATTACAAACATTTTTTTTAAAAGCAATTTCAGCCTGAGCTCAGTACTGAAAATTCCTTTGCAGGAGGGCAAATTTGAGTACTCAAAATTGCTTAGCAATTGCTTAGCTTTTTTTACATAAAATTTCGTTTCTTAGAATACTATCTCACAAGTTGTTGTACAGTAAATTTCAATGGCATCTTACATACAAAAGTATGCCGGGGTACTAATATCAACTTTAACCTTCTTCTCTATTGCTGCTGCACGATGTACATTGCAAATTGGATCAGAACTAAAATTTTCAAATTGCTTACCATTCCGCTATCCAGTACTGGAATTGCTGAAGTTTTTGTCTCGTCGAGTACTGCCTTGCTTCTAAAGCAATTACTTATAAACGTGTAACTTGAATATAAAAACACCTCTAATGCCCAGTTTAAAGGTCGCATTAATGTCACGTCGAATTGAAAAATTAGCCTCTAAAAAGTACTAAGTGTCAATTAAGTTCAGCACAAATGCGACGTTTAAATGCGCTGTCGCGTTAAACAATAGGATGCAGCAGTAGATTACCAGGCTTGGCGAACTACTGTCGCATTTAATGGACTTGCTGTATATTTGATTTGACGCAATAGAATCTTATTCGTCATTTAAATTCAATGCCGCATTTTGCCGAGTTACTGTCCCTTGAATTGAGTTTAATTCGACACAGCAGAAATGCGGCGTTTAAACTAGGCCTGACTACGGTGGCAGGAATAGCATTAGAAAAATCCTAGTTCCGTTAGTAAAGAAAAACATAAGTTTGACTATAAAAGGAGATAATCTTCAGACTTTTTATTCTTTACGGTAAGTTCGAAACACGACAACCCAAAAGAGATAAAATTAACACAAGTAAGACATTTGTATTGTGTATTGTTCATTAATATAACTTTAAAAAATCAACGAGGTGCTTGTAGTATTAATACTAATGTATTCAACTGTATAGTTGATGGGCTGCTGCAAAACACATCAAGGATTTTATAGATAAGATTAAATGGTTGATATTTTTTTTGCATTATTTTCCATCTAGATCAATATTTTGATGCATAGAAAAATCAAGATTAGAAATAAGAAAGGAGACTGTCTCCCTGTTACTTTTTTTTCATATGCAAATGCGCTACCTATTCATAAGGTATGGCTGCAAAAGTTAATAATAAACATGAAAAAGACTAATTCTACTACAAAGAGGCAAACCAAACTAAACTTCAAGATAAAAATACAAATAATGCCCAGGTGTGTGGAATTTCAATGGCCTTGTTCTGAAAATTTCAGTCATCAATAATTACTAAACTATACTGAATCAAATCCCGATTTACGAATATTGATTTACAAGTCCTGATGGATCGAGACAAAGTAAGTTATTTCAAGCTAGTTTGTTTGTTAGCGTTCTATTGTTCTTCAAATAGAATTTATAAAGAACATCAATACTTATTGAAATAATCAACATACGTATACATTGAACATATACGACGTTTCAAACTTTTTGCGCCAGGAATGAGGAGATAGAAAAGGGTGTGAAGACAACGGTCAACAATTGGCAACATTTATTACTATTTTTCAGCTTAATGCTCAGAATTTTGCATGCTTTTGACTAAGACTTTAGGAGCAGGAAAGCGTAGAACAGAAGATTCGGGGGAAAGTTTGCTGCATTCATCATCATCATCATCATCATCTTCGGATAACTTCAATCGTTTCACTTCTCGGAATTATGGTGAAATTGTGGTGCATTGTTTTAAGGATTTGAGATTCTTACTTTGGGAGCCAAGAATAGTATCGCTACATCGCTTGGGGCTATTTCGAACTTTTAGCCCTTGCCTTAAACTCACTGCACCTAACAAGTTAACGAGTAATCTGGGTAAAATGAGTGCTTGTGAAATCTCATGTATATCAAGAGTTATCAAACCCTTTTTATTTCCAAGAAAACCCTTTCAGGTGATTTCCTACCTTTTGCTCCCTATCGATAGAAATTTTATGCGAAAATAAACCAACGACATAAGGTGGAGTACAATGTGTATTCGGAAGAGATACAGCCAAAACAATAATTTTTATTAAATACAAAATACAAAACTTACACAGTTCTTTCCAAACAGCTGTAGAATGATATGCGACGGCTGTAGGTGCTTATCGTTGTTGAACGCTACATATAAATATCCGCTACAATAAGTCTTGCTTTACACTTAATCAATCAGTTTGATGGAGACCGTATCTTGTGTTAGATGAAGACCGTCAAATTAAAGAATAGTGCAGATGACAGGCTCAGACAGGAACAAGTCCAGACATGTGATGCTTTGTGGAATTATCATTATCATTATTCTGGTGTTCCAGACGCCTAGGGTGAACGAAACCCTTGGCCTGTATTTCGCGCTAAGGTTAGATAACGATTATGCTGGATCACCGCGACTCAACTTAAATTAAATAATTTTGCGAATAATTGCTTTCTGATCCAGTGGCGTAACTGAGACAGTCAGGTTCCTTAGGAATTAATGCTATGTGCACACGAGAGTAGATCCATGCGGCTCCGTTCTTCTTTGGATCCGTTCCCACCATCGTTCTGTTCACACTGAATCCAAAATGTTTTGTGTGCACACAAGTTTTGGTCCCGATTGATCCAGTTTTATGACATGCGCAGAAGACTATTTCCGACATGGTGAATTTTGGCGCCATCATACGACCGTCGCATTGCCATTTGCTTTGTTTTCATTAGTTCAGGCCTACATCTGCCCACATTAGTATCGTATCTTGCACAAAAAGCTATGGCTCTTGCACAGAGAGATAAATCATTTATCTGGACAAAATAAGAAACTGCGCTGTTACGCCGCAACTGAAACTGCAGCCACAACATTGATCATGGTAGATAATTAACACAAAATGCTATTGATCAATTGTGCTCATTCAACTGCAAAGAAATTGTGCCTTGTCATCTTTCACGAGATTTGGGACATGAAGCTATTGAAGGGAAAGAAAAGATAATTTTGCTGCCTTATTTTGTTTGTCATTTAGGCCCTGAAGAGTCTCGTCACCGTTGCTTATCATATCAAAATTAACTTTACTATTCTTCATTCCTTTTGTACAGGCTTCAAAATCAAAGATAAGAAAAGTCTTCTTGTTGAGGGCTTACAGTTCCTGCCAAACCCCCAGCTGCTTTAGCTCTATTGTTCATCACGACCACATCTTTTACCTCTGCTTCACCACTTATTGTCGTAACAGCTCATAAAACTCTACAGTTTGGTAAAACACATATTTTTACTTCATTCTTCTAAAACTGTTTCGATTCTTTCAGAGCACTGAAGATAAAACAAGAAGCGTACTGAAAAGACTTTGTGAACTTAAGATTGATGACAACGGAATCTACATTTAATACTGGTCAAATAATGGTGTGGTGTGATAACCCCCTTAAAAGAATGATTTTGGAAATAACGAGGTATAAATTTTCATAATTTATTTATCATTCGCAAATCACAGATCATTCAAGCTCAATAATTTGATACATTATCTATTAACTTCATAATGTTGATCTATTCTCCAGAACACTGATAAAAAATTAAAAAAATATATCTTCCTAATTGCTTTTCTTAAATATGATGAACTATCAAACATCAATTTCGGCTTATCCCTGAACGCTATGAACAGATTTTTAGCCGGTTTAACAAACGTTAACTGAAAGTGATTAATGATTTAGATTGGTTTGTACCTTATTGTCTTGGTACCTGAAAATCAACATCAATCATTAGAATACAGACGAGGAATCAGTCCGTGCCATATCGTTTTCATAAATGGGAAAAAGGATAGGACCGAGTCTTGATCCCTGGGGTACTCCACTCTTTTAGCAAACGTTAACTGAGAATGATTAATGATTTAGATTAGTTTATACTTCATTTATGTCTTGGTGATATCAATGTGCCACATCGTTAACAGCATAAGTGAGAAAAAACATAGGACTTAGTCTTGATGCTTGGGGTACTCAACTTATTAGCAAACATAAGATGAGAATGATTAATGATTTAGATTGGTTCTTACTTCATCTATGTCTTAGTGTCTGAAGATCTGAAGATCAGTCATCAAAAGAATACAGAACAGGAATTCTCATTTAAATAAAGGACTAATTCTTCATCCTTGGGGTATTCCAAGCACAGTCGTTCTACGTAACAATAAGTTAGAATTATCAGCACCGTTCTACTTGAATGATACTTCTTGCGAGTTATTTTGTCAGCTGCACCGATGAAAAGGGTCACAATCATATTTGTTAACGTTTGCAAATATCCAAAATAATCCAAAGACTATAAAGACTACCCTAATATGCCACCTCTGGCCCCTCGCTTCAGTCACTCCTGAGGAAAGATTCAATTATCTAGTATAAATTAACTGTTTCCAAATCAGTTTCCCTTGAGCTTACGAAATAGCTTCTTAGTGTAACAACTTTTTGAGAGGTACATAAGAAAAGTCTTTGTTTATTTCGGTAGCCGTTGATTTTCTTTGCAAAAATTCATCTTTTGGAGAACCTTCAGCATTAACTTTTGAGTCAGGGAATGGAACAACTGCATCACTCTTGTGCTTTCTGAAATGAAAAAGATATTTTATTTGGAATTGTGGTAATCGCTGAGTGGATCACCCAACTCTTGTTAAAAACCTCATGGGCTTGAACCCACCATCGGAGCTATCATAAAGTATGAGGAGAGAATTTGCCAGTTCTCTGTATTTTAAAGGCGAAAGGAAGTACGAGGTGTGGTCACATCGAGAGAAAGGACCAGGGTCACTCTGCTCAATTAGTCAACCTTTTCAGTGAGCCATTTGACTCTTTCGCTATAACTAGTATCTTACGATGATAGTTCAATATCAATATCAAAGTACTTGAGGTATCCTTCCACAGTTCTGATGGTATCCTCCACATTACTGAATATTCTCCACAGTACTCAATATCTTCCAAAGTATTGAACATGCTCCACAGTAGAGAATGATGTCCCCCACAGTACTGAAGACCTTCCACAGTACAGGATGGTATCTGCCACAGTGAATTAACCTGCA
Source organism: Pelagia noctiluca (assembly GCA_963924455.1). NCBI lineage: Eukaryota > Metazoa > Cnidaria > Scyphozoa > Semaeostomeae > Pelagiidae > Pelagia > Pelagia noctiluca. The sequence goes on along the minus strand of OZ004319.1, from coordinate 1,764,707 downwards.
ACCAGGGTGAATAAGGTTTGGCGACTCACCTGCAACGCATGATAACAGCAATAAAGATAATGATAAGCACCAATCCTGCAACTGAGATAACAATCTTGAATATCCTCCACAATACTCCGCAATACTGAACATCCCCCAAAGTACTGTACATACTCCAACACAGTACTGAACATCCTCCACAGTACTGAATATCCTCCACAGTACTGAATATCCTCCACAGTACTGAATATCCTCCACAGTACTGAACACACTCCACAGTACTGCTAGTATCCCTCACAGTAGCGGACACCCTCCAAAGTACTGTACATCCTTCACATTACTGAATATTCTCCACAGTATTGTAAATCCTCTACAGTATCGAACATGCCCTACAATACCGAATATCCTCCACAGTATCGAACATCCTGCACAGTATCGAACATCCTGCACAGTACTGAATGATGTCCTCCACAATACTGAAGACCTCCCACAGTACTGGATGGTAACTGCCACAGTGAATTAACCTGCAACCAGGGTGAATAAGGTTTGGTGACTCACCTGCAACGCATGATAACAGCAATAAAGATAATGATAAGCACCAATCCTGCAACTGAGATAACAATCTTTCCTTTGTTGGTATGTATGAGCCAGTCTATTGGGTCAACGGCAATTTTTCTTGTCACAACTGGAAGGAGCTTTTTGGGTTTGGACGCAGAAAAGTCGATAGAACTTGTTACTAGTGGAAAGACCTTGGTGGCTGTGGATACGGAAAAGTCGATACTTCTTGTGAAACCTGGGAGGACTTCAGGAGACTTGGACGCAGAAAATACAACACTTCCCTTCACAGTTGTGAGGGCTTCAGTAGGTTTTGATACAGAAAATGGGACCCTTCTTGTCTCAACTGAAAGGACCTTGGTGGCTCTGGATACAGAAAATCGAACACTTCCTGTCACAACTGGAAGGACCTTGGTGGATCTGGATGCAGAAAATGGTATACATCTTGTCACAACTAGAAGCACCTTCGTGGATCTGGATGCAGAAAATTGAACACTTCTTGTCACAACTGGAAGGACCTTGATGGGCTTGGTTGAAGCAAAGTCGATAGTTCTTGTCCTGTTATTGTTTTTACACGAATCACCAGTCCATCCATGCAAGCAAATTTTCTCTCCTGTGGTTTTGTTGCAGTCATAATGCCCATCTTCATGTGGTACACAGTATACTAAGCAATCAGGAAGAACAAACCAGCCATTAAGACAAACACGGTAACCCTGGTTTGAACATTGGTAATGACCTCTTGTATCATTCTGTGGCCTGCAATACCGTTCACATGTGTTTGAGTAGTAATACTGGTCGCATGATACGCTTACATTGAATGTGAGGTAGGATTTCTGGAATGGCCTCCTCCCCCATATCTTTCTGTTATAATTCATTGCAACTGCATTGAAACCTGGAGTTAATGCTTCGCCATAGGCATGGTCATCAACGTGATCAGAAGAGGATACACTATTTTGGTCCAAAATTCTCATAAAGAATCCAGTACCCTGCAAAGGGAAGAAAGATGTTAGATATAGCGGAGAAGCCAAGTTGGGCTTCCATACAGGCTTCGTCATAGGCAATAAGGACGAGAGATTCAAGTGCGCATGACATTACTGGAAAATTTGGAGGGCTTCACCCCCTTTCGGAACTCGAGGAGATTATATCTTATTTCCAAATTTTGACAATCAATAATTAACTCAGAATTAGTCGTTTAAAAAAGCTATTTCTAAAATATAAAGCAATAACATTTACGAGCATTAAATTTTGAAAAGAAATTAAATCAGAGATGCATTTAAGGGTAAGGAACTTGCAGGCTTCCGTAAACGTGTGTTATTACATTAAAATGTAGAGAGAAAATCTCCAGGCTTCCAGGGCTCTGCCTCTGGATCTCTGCCAGAGCCCTGCCCTGGACCCGAAGTATCTAGCTCCGCCGCTATAAATATGTGGTCTGGGAAATTTTCCTTAAAGTAAGACTGCTAGCCTATCGTATATATTGATCTGGGAGAGCAGCATCTCTTCCCTTATGTAATTGGCTGCAGGCAGAAAAATTAGGGGGGATGGCTGTCAAAAATTTCACTCAAATTTCGCTGGTACTTTTTGTGCAGTTTTGGACCTCGGCCTAAAAATTACCTTGTTTGCACGAAAAGAGTGAATTTAGAAAAGTTGTCAACCTTCTTCCGATGAATTAATAA